>CM047588.1:5985397-6012685 GCA_026184515.1 Peronosclerospora sorghi
GCTACACCCTTTGTAAGGGAGCCTTGCCGTTAAGGCACTAGTACAGGATAGAGTAAATTAACCCGGGAATCTTGGCCCCGAGTAGGAGAGCTCTCTCCTACTAAGCCCTTAATAAGGGCGTATCGGCTAAGTATCGGCGAACTCCGCTTTAAGGAAAGCCTTCCTCTGTGCGCTAGACGCACGGTGCGTATACGCACCGGCTACAGGTACCTAACGGTTGGCGACGGAAGACAGAGAAATCAGGTTGACTGGTCGACGGAGTGCATTGGAATGGGTAGTTCTGATTGGTTTATATTAGGTAATTGGTAGATTTTAGGATATAAGCACTAATAAAGTTCTCCTTTTGCGTCCAACTACTAAGGACACATACAGGGACTTCACCTAGCGCCTCCCTTCAGTTTGCACGCACCTCTACGTCCCGGGAGGGAGCACCTAGTGCATTTTGGTCCACCGGCAGGCGTAGAGTGTAGAAGAACTCACCCCGCGACTCCACCCGCTATGCCAGCGGTAGTTTTTGTAAAGGTTTTTTGGAAAAGTGATCGAGCAGTGCGCTCTCACCTCTTCTCCTATTGGTCTCCTTCCTTCCCCTAGAAGTTCGGCTGCTCTAAGCGTCCCTTGGGAGCTCTAAGTGGATTTCTGGGAAATTCGTCGATCAGCCCGCACATAAAAAGGGCAGAACGACCCCTCCCTCTTAAGTTTAGGTCAGGAATACATTAATATATTGGGTATTTCCTAGGAGAACTAGGATTGAGAGGCTCGACGATCGGGTGGTGAAGACTTCCGCTGCCTGATCAAGTACCCCTTCGCTGATCACCACAAGATCGACGATCTGCAACCTGCGACCTGCGATAACCAACTCGCAATCGCGCCAACTCGTTCTGGATCATCTAAATCGATCAGGGACCTGCGATTATCGGTTATTGACCCTGATCAGCCCTGATCACCCTTGATCATCTCCTGATCACCGATCTTGATCATCGACCTGAGATCATCTGAAATCTCGTCGATTCATTACAAGAACATCGATCAGCAGTCATGATTATCGACTTTTTGCAGCTGATCACAGCTGATAAAGCCTGATCAAGCCTGATCGCACCTGATCGACACCTGTCGATCTACTACGAGTTTATCCCAATCTTGCATCGGAACCTCGCGTATCTACGTCCCGGTCATCTGAAGAGCGACCCACGCTCAAGTCGTCGGGTACACAAGGTGAGCAAGACATAGGCAAAGTCACAAGAAAACCGGAGGACCCCCTTCGTTAGTCGTCATTCCGGGCGCTGTGGGGACGCCTGATCGAACCTCAAAAATTCTGATCAGCCGCTCCACCACATTATCGAACATCTACGACTCGGAGTTTTCTACATTTCTGCGCAAGGATGGACGGAAACACATTTCAACAACTACGAAACTCATCCGTACATTACAACACCTAGGTACAGGTGCTTGAATCAAACGTCGGACATATGATGAGTCTACCCCACGACTTCAACTTATGTGTTACCCCTGCCTTTCTCTCAGGTGATGATTCATTCATATGTCGTCCGTGTTGTTTAGGTTCAGCAGGACCTTTTCATGCCAGACTTGAAATCAGGCTTGCCCAATAACGGACAGCTACCGCATCGAAAGCACCTCCATTGTAGCACTAAGATACAAAAATATAAAGATCATTCGTGTCGAGATAACAACCCATCAAGGACGTCCGTGTGTTTGCTTCCCAAACAAAAGAAGGGCAGAAAAACTTTTCGATCATATCTTGGTATGGTTCAAAAACGAATTTCACTGCCGGATTCACGTGTTGAGAACCGATGGAGGCGGAGAATTTCGGACGGTCGATTTTTTCAGCAATAAGACGGGGGTGCGTCGCCAAGTCACGGAATCCAGGTGCCCAGCGTCGAATAGAAAAGCATAAAGGATGAATAGGACCATTTTCAATATGGTCCGATGCATGATTTTTGGCTCCGGAGTCCCGTTGACCTACTAGTCTGAGGCCGCCGAATATGCTAGCTACATCCTAAATCGTAGTCCCACCAGGGCTAATCCAGGAAGGAAGGTGCCAATCGAGATTCTGACGTAAAAGTCATCCTAACACTAGCTCTTTCAACTCTTTTCCGACATGAGTGGCTGTTCTGCTCGTCTTTTAGCCTTTATAAGGAAGAACAGATCGAAAATGTTAATTCCATAGTGGTCACCAATGCATTTATGCGTTTTTGCTACTTTGGGATTTTAACTGTATATTTGCTTTTATTAAGAATCTTAGGTTAGGTTCTTAATTACGCATTTATTCTTAGTATATTTTTACTCTAAAAAAACCAGGTCCAGAAGTCAAGATTAATAGAAAAAATTGCGGAGCTTTTTAAAGAGAAAAAAATACCATTGATTGGCAACATCCGGGATGAATCGGCCAAGAATATTCGTATTGTTATTGAGCCAAAAGGAAGAAATTGTTCTCCTGAAATGATCATGGAATCATTATTTAAACAAACTCCTTTAGAATCAAGAAAATAAATTACTAATAAAGAATCGTTACGCTTTAGAGTCCCAAGCTGAAATGCTAAAAAATAATCCGCGTATAGCTTCAGCGCTTTCTGGTGAATTATACAAACCTAATTAAGAAGGAAAATTATCTACAACCGAGAGACTAGCACCAAACCCAGAAGAACAACACTTACTTGCCTCCCGTGCGCCCCTACCATGATTAAGTAGGGCGCGCTTCTTTCTTAGAAGCTTCCTCCCATATTGTAAGGGGCTAACGGCCGACACAGTCACATAAGAGTTGATGTTATAGCGAACATCCATATGTCGTGTATCCTACATGACTTATTCGTACCTAATAATAGGTACTAAGACACTATCTTATCTCTTAAAAGTACGAAACTATTAGTGCTACAAATAAAAATATAAACATACCCGGTTTTGACAAAAACGAGTATAATGAATATTTTTTACACACTACGTCCCCCAAAGTTCAAATGCGACCCACACGCAAAAAAATATGCATCGTGCCATGCTCTTGATCGTTCCGTGCTTTCGTTCCGCCTTATCGTTGCTGATCTGGCTCTTCTCCCGCGCTTTTTTGCCTCTATACTTCAGTTCTCTTGCAGAACAAGTTCACGATTTTGAATTCGCGTCCTGGGTTTGTCGTTTGCATATGGATGCTACAGTTAACCTTTTTCTTAAAGAATGTTAAGAAATGTTCGAATCTTTTTGCCGCTGCGTCTTTAGTTCTCGCTAAGAACACAGGACAATAGTTGTGGTTGAGTTGGCGCTCAAGTTTAGAACATTGGTTCTGGGAACCGAAATCCCCAATGGTCTATACGATTAACTAATGGAGGGTACACCGCCTATCATCTTCGTCTTAGCCTACATCGGGATGGACTTGATAATCTTTTTCTTCCTTAATCTCACCTCGTGTACCCTTTGGCTCTGGTGGCTACACGCATGCGGTAGATCTTTGACGCAGATTATCTTGCCGACTAGGTCGATTTTATATCTGATCAGGACGAGAAGTGTGCCCCGGCACAACTCCACACCGGGGATGGGCTATGTGGTACTTAGGTGAAGTACGAAAGGCAGCTCTGGTTTTGAGTTTGCTCGAGCAATCGGGTCAATCAGTGTGAAAGATAATCCATGTCACAGCTCGATGTTCCACAGAATACCTAGGCTCTACTGAATCTTTCCAATTAAGTCTGTATTATAAGTATGGATAAATTGAGTATGAGTATCAACGTTTCAAAACAAAAACAAGAGTTTGTGAGTTGATAAAGCTGAAATGACGGTTTCCGAATGAAACACATAAATGTCGGGAAGTGCGCAATCCTCATAAAACGTTGGCGATATTTACATGCAGCCTCTTAAGTTTCTCGACCATCTGCCAGTTTTGGCAAACATCGATATTACGCAGTAGTATTCTGACAATACATCGATATTACGCAGTAGTATTCTGACAATACTACTGCGTAATATCGATGTTTGCCAAAAAAACTGGCAGATGGTCGAGATACTTAAGAGGCTGCATGTAAATATCGCCAACGTTTTATGAGGATTGCACACTTTCAACATTGATGATTCGTTGTGAAAAGATTAGCCATTACATTGGCCACATTTAAATGGTGAAGGTACTCATCAAATTTTCTCGGGCTTTTCCCTGATGTGGTAGTTCTTTCTAGGGACAACACACTGAAGCGGCTGTACTGTACCTTAAAATTTTTTCGCATAGTTTTTTTAGGCCAACTGGATAAGACCTCATCACTCTGCTCTTAAATTCATTTCCTGTCCAGTACTCTCATCTACACTAGACATCTCTACTTCACGGCCGTAAAAGCGAAACCTGTTCCGGCTGAACCACGAACTAGCTTGATCGCCATTCATGTCTTTACAGGTAGAATCCTTCAGATCGAAAGATATTCGAACTGGGGTGATCGTCCCTCGAATGCCTGAACTAAGGCAATATTCACCTTGTTAGATAATCCAACATACAGATCGTCAAAGTGCCCCGATCGGTAGCTACACAACTAAAAACAGTTATTAGGTGGGACTCCACTTAGGCAGCCTGGCACACTCTTTAGCCACTCGATCTGCCTCCGACCGGCACCGATTTGGCGGTCTTGTACCGAGTGGTGAGATATTGTTCCATCAGTGATGCAAACATTTCCGGGGTAAATTTTGGAATGTTAGGAGTAGCTGTATTACGATTTCTAGATATCTGAGCTGTCATTCGATCTGGACTCTTTTGGCTCCAATCTAAGTTGGGGGTTTTCAGCCATATGCAAGGTATAGCGGCACGGTTGTATTCGGATCTAGCGTCATAAGCGTAATGCCGACGGGTGAATCGATAGATCCTTCAACGAAGGAGTGGACTTGGGTCGATGGTTGCCACCGATATAAATTGAGATCACATCCAGATCCAATCAAGTCACTAATGGCCCGAATCGTCCGGATGGTCACAATCGGCTAAAAAGTACTGGGTCGAAGAGCAAGAGCAGTCTATCTAGCTTTATATCGGATAAAGAACAATATCGCATGTATCAGGGCGGAGAGTATGCGCCAATCCAAACGGGAACGTTAAAATTCCCTTCAACGAAAAAGGGTTGACAACCAGCCTGATGTGGACCGGCCGCGTCGTCAATCTTCACAGCAATTCGACGGAGCAAGATGATCGCGGCTGTTGAAAAAGAAATAGTAAAAAGCCCAAACGACCTAATAGAATGCGGTCATGGAGCTCCTTCCGCTTCGGAATACTGGATGTACTGGTACCATGAAACAGTATCCACTTCAAAGTGATCTACTGGAAGATACTAATTATCAGGAGAACGAGATCCAGTTGTATGTGTTGCCATCGACAATAGACGTGTCGGACGTGGGATGAAAAATCAACGTCAGCGAGATCCTGTCGCTACAAGAAGCAAGAGGGTACGTGGTAATTTTTCTTAAATTTTCCAGATGAGGATGATTGGACCACGAAAAATCAGATTATCTTAATGGTGGCGTCGATCAGCTATTGATACTACAAAATGTCGCGCGATATACAACGCGGCGGTATCGTGATACGAAAAGATTAGACTCAATGCGTGAGCTTGGGACTATACGTCGCTGGCCTCGGGCCGTTACGAAGCGTTCGGAGCGTATCTCGTATGCAAGACGACCTTCGTCACTAGGTGTGTATAGTCTGCGACGATACTGTTTTGAAGACCTGAAGTAGTTATAACGGAGGATCTTAAATGTTACTGGGCGCCGTAAGAACCTTCTGTAGCCATTCAGGCATAGGCGATCACCCTCGCTGAAATCTTGGTATATGTTGTTCATACATGCGTTCGTAAAAAAAACTGGTCGGGAAGCTATGTTGGGAGTGGAGTTTACGGTTTGTGCTGGGATTAATCAAGAAGCTATATAGGGAATGGATTTTACAGTTCCTGCCAGAAATATCGATCTGGTATATGGCTCGTTATATCTGTCCGACAAAGTGATGATCCACCAGATGACAGTCTCTATGAAGTCAAATCTAGTCGTAAGCTTGGTCAATAGTTTAGATCCTCAGCTGAAGTACCCAGGATCAAAGTAAATCAAAGTTGTGGGTAAGCAAGCCAAGGGAATAACCCTTAACAAGTTACAACCGTAACCAGAAAAGAAACAAAACAAGAAAAGTGGTGAAAACCGGTCGAAATGGGCGGTGTCATTGACTGTTTAAACGCAACCGGGTTACGAGACTAAAAAAACTCACATCGAAGTATCCGAGGAAAAATTGCGGATTATCAAAAGCGGCGCGAGTAGTCACCTAGTGTCGAATGCGAATATGCTTGAAGGTGCCACCGACTGTAGCCAAGAAGACAGGTTTGTTCTATCTGATGGTGGTTTGATTAAGGCGACAAAGGTTGGAAAAATTTCGTTGAAATGAATTGCAGGAACCCGACGGTCATTGAATTGACTGAGCTTTATTATGCAGAGAAGAATTTAGTATTGTGGTGGAGTCCAGTTCAAAATCGAACACGGAGTGTCCCGAACTGAACCATCATCGCGCCCAGCCGACCAACTAACGGAGTACTCCGCGGACCTTCGGCTGAGTGCCGATCGGGTGACCGATCGGCATTACAGGACGCCGAGTCCGATTCGTCTCGTGTCTCACCTTGTGTACCCATTGGTATAGGTGGCTACACACTCGGTGGACCGTTTCTTGGTAGAGACTTTAGTGGGAATCGATATGGATGTACCACTTCCGGGGTACTGATCCAAAATTCCAACGAAAGGTAACTCAAAATTGCCGATCGGCAAACGAAGCGGAAATCTTCATTCCGAATGCAATTAAATCTGGCACTTGACCGCCCGTGGCAGTGAGTAATCCAGCCAATAGTAAATCTTGGTACTTGATTGCAAAGGCAATGAGTAATCCAGCCAATAATAAATCCTGACACTTGATCGAAGATCGCGATGAGTAATCCAGTCAACCTGGGACTTGATCGCAGATCGCGATGAGTAACCCAGCTAAAACTAACAC
This sequence comes from Peronosclerospora sorghi, assembly GCA_026184515.1. Lineage (NCBI taxonomy): Eukaryota > Oomycota > Peronosporomycetes > Peronosporales > Peronosporaceae > Peronosclerospora > Peronosclerospora sorghi. Next base: position 5,992,389 of record CM047588.1, read on the forward strand.
GTCTCCTTGAACGTGGCCGAACTTGAGAGGGTGAGCGAACGTAGTGGGCGCCTCCCGTCGTGGGACTTCCGGTGGAGCTCTGTCCTGGCCGGGCTTAATGAGCGAGAGGGAACCCTGTCGGAGCGGCAAATTTGGCAACCCAATGTAATACGAGCACTATATTTAATATCCATTTAAAATCCAATATGTAAACTATATTTAAACCGTGTGCCTTACGTCAAATTTGCGCATAAAACACTCCAAGCACACGATTGGCCCAAAACACTCCGTTCTTTCAACTCAACCCGATCGATCTGCCTTGACAACTGGTACAATGGTACAAACCGGTCGGTAATTTTCAATTGCACTTCACCACAGCCGCCCCTGAGTCTGGTCGCAGCTGCACAACGGTAGCGGCCCGATCTCACAAAAAGTCTTCAATTTCATGCAATCTTCCAAATCCAATGTACCAGGTAAATCCATTTTACTTCCTATCGCCACACCTTTCATTAACATTTGTCTTCGTAGGCGATCGGTGCCCGCACTCTCCGCATCTTCAAACTTCTGACCGTTCGGACCATTCGGACGGCTCGGTCGACACTCAGATCGTCGAGAACAAGATGAGCCCCGATTCGAGGTCGATCGTTCCAAACAAAACATTGATGCGATCCGAAAGGAGTTGGGGGTAGCGCGCGAAAAGCAGATCGTGACCGACGCCGCGTTCCAGAAAATGCGCCGAGACTCAAAACGACTTTCCAAGCTGATCGACGCTATAGAAGCGGATCGTTTAGACTTGATGGCCGAGAATAAACGTCTCAAGGCCTTGGTCCCGCAACAGAACAGATCAGGTATGCCATTCCACTGATAACTCCACGTTATATCGATCCTCACTTCCTTCTGTATGTAGATCCACTGGTGATCGATGTCTTCCCGACCGTGCAGGCACTTGTCGATACCGTTCGGCAGGTGTATGGACACTTCGATCTGCTTCCAGCGATGTTGGAAGAGCTGATAGGCACTCGTCACGACATTCGTCGTCTCGAGATCAACCGATCGCATCTTCGAGAGCAACTTAAAATGGTCGTTCGGCAGTGCTCGGAGCCTCAAGACGATCAGTCGTTCATATATTCCTTACGACGCGAGGTGGATCGGCAGATCGCTTAGCTAGAGCTCACCATCGACGATCACTCCGAAAGAATTACTGCCTCCCAAGATCGGCTCGGCATTTTCACCCGAGAGTCGAATCGACTCTGGGGAATCGTCCACGGGTGCCGTGATGAGTTGGCTACGTGCCTACCCAGATCGCTGGTCGCCGATCGCATTCCTTGCGGAGATGCATCGAGAGCCCTCGCGGACCCACAGGCGCATTCATCTGGTGCGATTTCCCAACCAAATTCGGGCAGAAATTCTCGCCATTCGTTGTGTGGCGAAGCGAAGGCAAAATTTTGGTCACCTTCTGTCAACGGCGTGCCGATCAGCTGGTCAGCGATCGGATTGGTGGAAACAAGGGGGGCTTTTAAGCCTATCATGTGCAAGGAGTGTCAAGCACACGGATTTTGGTAAGTCACATGGCATTGCGTGTATTTTACATATTTTAGTGTTTGGTACATATTGGGACCGTAAGGTTAGTGAAAAAGAAGTAAATTGGTCTTGGATTGGAAAAGTGGCTAAGAGGTCCTAAGATACTCTCTAAAAGTTTGGTTTTCTACGTCGCCTTCGCACGTCGCGGAGTGTTTGGGGGCAGAGGGTCGAGTAATCCCCTCCTGCCCATTATACCCGGCCGGGGCGCGTCTCAGACGCATTTGGCCCGCCGGAATTCCTTCGACAGGAGTATCCATTGGCTGACTTCTCACAAGTTTAAGTCACGTACGTTTGGAACGTACTAACAAGTGGATTGGTCTTTACGTGGAGATATCGTTTGTGGAATTCACGAGCATATTGGATCATTACGTGGACATATTGGTTTACTATAACATTGGTTGGAGTTTAGACCGGCTTTGGTATTCTCTCATATTGGTCAGGGGCTAGACCAGTTGAGTGGTCTACCCTCTGTTATCTCGTATTGGTTGGGTCTAGATCGATTGGACGGCGACCCATTGGACTATACATATTTCAAGTGTAAACGGTCTACAAGTACCCAGGGTGAAGAGTTCCGCCCAGGGTACACCCCCCCCAGTACGGTCTGCATACTATCAGACCCAAGTCAACCAGCGACACGATCCAGCGAGTGTTGAACTAGCCCATTCCATCGGGTACACAAGGTGAGATGGAAACGCAAGATCAATCGGACCAGGCGTCTTCTGTTGATGATCGGTCGTCTGCTAGTAGCGGACGATCAGATCGGATCGCAAACGAAGGTGCGCGGAGTACCCCCCCCCCCCGTAAGTTGGAATGGCTGGGCACGATGGTGGTCAGGTTTTCGACACAACTGTGTTCGATTTTGAACTTGACTCCACCACAATGGTGCGCGTGCCCGGATTCGATCCAGGGATATCACCGAGATGATGTCCGGTCAAAAGTTGACTTAAGTGATTTAAATGTGGAATCGTTATGGAGAGGACATAAGGAATAGCTGTCACCTTATGTTCTCGTTGTTGATAAAGATGGCGATGTTCGATCTGGCCGGGTGGAGGACCAGATCGGGATTAATAAGTTTTTTTCCTCCTTATAAGGCTCCCACCGGAGCTGATCGGGACTATAGCAAGTTTTGCTATAGTTCCGGAAAGGATCAGGACTTTTGTCCTGATCCTATGCATTTACATTGAAAAATTGATGTAATAAAAATGAGAACCAATAGGAGGCTGATCGGAACGATCCGATCCACATGCCTAAGGTCCCCAAGCAAAGGCTAGGAATGCTGCCCGAGGAGGACGACTTGGAAGAAAAGTCGCAGGTCGGGGATGGGGTTATTGACGAACAAGACCTGACCAGGATGTATTCCATCCACGAGTTGAAGCGATTTATTTATGAAGAGAAGGTCATGCAAATTTTGAACCCCCAGATCCCTGATCGCCTCCTCGGACCCACTACCGAGCCGATCCAGAGTGATCGACCACTGCTGTTGGTGAAAAACTTGCTGGCGATGTTGGCTGAGGTCGGCATAAAAGTGCAGAACCCGGCCAACGTCCACAAGCTGTTTGGTCTGGACACTCGCGGGCTGGAGCTGTCGATGTCGACTCTCCATGATCATTTGGTGCCGTTGGTGGGGGCGGTTCGCCGCCCAACTCCCACCATGTCATTGAAGGTTGCTGAAGACACGGCAGAACATGACGATGCGTGCTCCGATGATAAATCGGTATATCAGTCTCCACCTTCCTCTAACAGCTCATCGGAGTTGGAGGTCGGTGTTGAGCGGATGACCATGGGGGAAGATCATACCTCCATGGGAACATAAAAAGGACGTGCGGCAGCAAGGGGCTGCATGCCAGTCGGGACCCCAGGAGCCCCCACAGGCTTCAGTACCTACAAATAAGGATACCCACACGTTGCCTATGACCCAAGCTAACGTCCAAGACATGTTTGAAGCAATGATGGAGCGTTTCATGGGAGATCGATGCAGATCACCTCCGCGCCCTCATGCTCAGAACCGATCTGCCCGGCAAAATGTCAATATTTTCCGGGATGTAGATATGGAGTCAGTAGCATCAGTGGACAAGGCCACTCGAGGAGTTAAACCAATTAGCAAAGGAAGACGCAAGCCGCAACCAGCTCGATCGCGCCGATCAATCAAGAACAGTGATTACGACATGGAGTCGATCGGCGATCCGGATGACCACTATGGGTCAACGGTGCAGGTGCGGGCAGAACGCGCAGGGCTAATCTAGCCTCCACGACCGCTTTTGATTTCGGATCTACTGCGATCCCGCGCATTCGCATGGCTGCGACTACTGATCTCAAGGATTTCACCGGAAAGGACACCGACGAGGAGCAGGCCAGGTCGTGGTTTGGTCGGGTCAAGTCTGCTTTCTTATGGTATCAGACACCAAAAAGGAACGGTGTTTGATCTTTAGAGATCTGCTGAAAGTACCGGCTGAGAACTGGGTCCAACAGTTGAGTCGGGATGTCCGATCTGACTGGGACCTGCTATGTTCAGAGTTTGAGGGGCAGTACTTCAACTCCGGATTCTCCAGTGCCCGCAAATATCATCACATGCAGAAGCGGGGCGACGAGACGCCGATCGAGTACTTACACCGTCTGAATGTGCCTGCAATTCGCGCAGGCATAGTGATCAAGGAAGGCAACCCGCCGACCGGTGCCGCTTTGGAACACGTGGGTCACTATATCAGTACCCTTGATGACCAGGAGCTGGCAGATCAGCTCACTCTGCTGCGCCTCAAAGATGTGGGGGAAGTAGAGCAGACGTTGCGGACGCTGCAACACTCACACAGCATGAGGGCGAAGGTCGCCTTTGGATCGGGTCGCTACAGATCGAAGACCCAGACCGACCCTGTGAAGAGGCCCCTGACCAGATCGTCCCGTGCTGTTAAGGCGATCGTAGATGAGGCCAGCACTGGATCGGAAGAGGAAAGCATCGGCCAGTCCAGTCGGGAGTCAGAGGAGGACCAGTACCGTCACATCTTCGTCGCGGAACCTGCCCCGAAAACCAGATCGACGCCTGACCAGGCAGATCGGAAGGGCAGGAGCGGAAACAAGTCTGAACCGGACCGACCCCGCAAGAAGTGTTCCCACTGCGGGTCAAGCAAGCATGATGATCGGGGCTGCTGGAAGAAGTTAATATGCAAGAAATGCGAAAGACGCGGCCACCCCACCGATCACTGCCTTTTCGTGTGCAAGTCATGTGGAGAGATCCACGAGGCCGGCCACTGCAAGATGGAAGAATTCTTCAACCTGATGTGCAAGTGGTATGTGCCGGGAAAGCACGCGGGGATGCTTCCACCTGACGTGGAAAAGATGTTAAACTAGAACGCTCGCCAGGTTGGAATCTGGATCGAGACGAGCGGTCTACGTTCGGCATCTATGCATATGTAGGCAAGGAGAATAAGACCGACAATACATGTTCTGTTCTCAATTGCGTCGATCGGGATCATCCGGTATACAATCTCACGACCGATGAATATTCCAGATCGAAGGTGGTCATGCAGCTAGATCTGCTGCCTGGAGATTCTCGCGGATACTGGAAGTATCATGCGCCCGACAAATGGTTTAAGCAGGCGAAAGCCTGTGGTAAGATAAAGAACCAGAAAGCGACGATGTTGTTCGACTCTGGGGCTGAAGTCTCGATTATCGACTCCGCCTTTGCTCGTAAGGTCGGATGTCGTATAGACGATACCCAGAGACAAGAATGCGTCGGGATCGGTGAAAATTCTTATATGACCGAAGGAAGGACGCGCGTGAAAATCAACCTATCGGGTTCGTTGGTCTACTTCTTCAGTGCTTGGGTTGGTAATCTGGCCGGTCAGGATGCCCTGTTAGGCATGGATTTCATGGTGCCGGCGGGTATTCGCCTTGATCTGTCTCATGGAGTGCTTACACTACCGGATGAGGTCCAGATCCAGTTAGCTGGTCGGCGGCCCCTATACGGATCGTACACCGATCTGGTCAGGTGGGACCAAGATGTCACCATTCCAGTCGGCCAATCCGCTGACACCCCGGTCGATCAAGGTTTTCGTTCAAGGAAGTTATGGGTGACCAGGGGCGATCGGTGGGTGTCGACTTTTGTGAAGAGCGCCGGCCTACATGATTTTGTCCGAGTCACTAATATCGGTGACAAGTCGCTTACGCTCGACAACAACACGATTGTTGGCATGTGACTGGAAGAAGGGAAAGTGCCAAGAAAGATGGGGTTCGTCTCGATCGGATCGAGACGGTATGTTGAGTGGCAGAACTTGGCATACCAAGCGACCACCGATCTGGTCAGCAATGATGGATCGGTGGAAGAAGATACCTCACCTATGGTGGAACGACCCAGCTATGTAACCCCTAGGAAGATGCTAGTTCGAATAAAGGCACCTCAGGCGCCGGATACGGTGGACCATCAAGTAGATGAGCCAAAGTTCGTTAACGTGGTGGCGACACAAGAACAGGCGACAGAGGAGCCGAAAATAGAAAAAGGTAAGCATGGCGAGACTGGGGCGGACCATGATGGCACGCTTGAGCAGGTCGATGTCGGTGAAGGGCATCCCGCCGATTGGAAACAGCAGTGTTCAGCCGCTCAGGACGGTTTGGGTGTTATTTCCCCGGAAGATGAACAGGTCTGCATCCATGAGGGCGGGGACCAATACATTCAGGAGTTGGAGAGCCAGATGGCAGTCCTTCCTTAAGTGTCTGCCGATCTGACCGAAGTCACCTTGGATGATATACAAGTGGTTGATCGGGATGTCAACAGCACCGACCAGATTGATCAGCTTAAGAAGACATCTGGAAGAAGAAGCATCTGCTGATCGGGAAAGGCAATCCCTTACCCCCTGCTGCTCGCGGAGCGATTTGTGACATCGACGTTGGAGATGACAAGCCGATCGCCCAGCGATGCCGACGTGTGGCGCCACAGTACCGCGAAAAATTGTCTGACCTTATTAAAGGACTGTTGGCTACAAAGATCTTCAAACCGTCGACCTCGCCATGGGCCTCACCGATCGTGATCGTGATCAAGAAGAACGGTTTTGACACCAGGTTGTGTATCGATTATCGGTTGGTAAATCAGTTGACCAAGCTTATGGTGTACCCGATGCCGCTGATCAACGATATGCTGGAAGATCTTGACAAGAGCCTATGGTATTGCTCGTTGGATATGGCAAGTGGATTTTGGGTGGTTTCGATGACCGATCGGGCTTGCGAGATTTCCGCATTTGTTACTCCGTTCGGTCTGTTAGAGTGGAACCGTATGCCGTTCGGGTTGAAGAACGAGCCCCAGATCTACCAGAGGCTGATCGACAACGCACTGTATGGACATTTCAAGATCATCACCGATCAGGACCTCACCAAAAATTATGATGTATTTACAGAGGGTGAACCTGACCGGGAGAGGAGACCGTCCGTTCTGGGAAGGCGATCGTATATCGACGACATTCTGATCCCTGCCTCGTCATGGAGCGATCTGTGCGAGAAGGTCGAACGTTTGTTGGAGACATGCGATCGCTGGAACCTGTCGATCAGTGCTGTGAAAAGTTATTGGGACATGTCCAAGATCGCCTATTTGGGTCATATGGTGTCGATCAGTGGGCTGGAGGCCAATCCCAAAGATCTGGAATCAGTAAACAACCTCCCGTTCCCCATATCGCTGAAGGCAATGCAGTCCCTCTTGGGAAGCCTAAATTACTACAGCCGCTTCATTGAAGACTTTGCGATTTACGCGGCCGTGCTGTACAATCTCCGGGAAGTCGACTAACATATGTTGCGCGAAGAAGATCGGGCAACTTGACGGGTGGGCAGAGACTCTGATCTGCCCGCAGATTGTCCGCAAGTGGAGACAGAGGATCACATGAGGCGTGCAAAGGTTGCTTTCGGTATTCTAAAGGCCAAGATGGCGACGGCACCGATTCTCAAGCACTTCGATCCGGAGAAAATGCCGATCGTCATTGTGTATGCTAGTAAGTGGGCCATTTCGGCCACTCTAGCACAAGAACATGATGGAGTGTACCACCCGGTCACTTTTACGAGCCGGACATTGAAGCCGAACGAGGTCAACTATGGGATCGTCGAAAAAGAAGTTCTGGCTTTACTACGGATTTTGGATGTGTGCTATAACCTGCTGGTCGGCCGACCTGTAAAGGTCCTATCAAGAAAGTCGACATTGGCCTGGCTGTTATCAGCCAATGGGACGGACGGTCGGCTCGGCAGATGGTCGGCGATCCTGTCACAGTGGTCCCTCGAGGTCGTCAAGTGCACCTAGGAGAGGAAGAGATATTGGGAACATTGGCTGCCAGTATCACCCTTCGGTCCGAATTGGATGAAGCTCTGATGGCGATTGCCCCAAGGAAGCAACCTCGACAGTCAATATCGCGGCCGCCGCCGACCGTCGATCAGGATGAGGAACTCCTGGTCTTGAGTTTTGACGGGTCGGCCAGCGTGAAGAAGAAGGTCGGATCCTATAGTGCCATACTGTGGAAGTTACCACAATGGTCTATAGTAGCAGCCGCCACCGATTTCACGCCTGACATAACGGTCAACGAGGCAGAATATCGGGGTCTACTTCTATGTCTTGATCTGCTGTCATCACAACAGAAAGGGCGGTTGATCATATGTGGTGACTCCAACCTAGTGATAAGGCAAATCACCGGGGAGATCGACTGCAAGGCGCCACAGCTAAAGTTGCTAAATGATCGGGTGATGAAAGCGCTGAAAGACTACCCCAATAACGAGCTATTGCACGTGAAACGGGACTGGAACAGAAGCGCCGATCACCTCTCAACCCAATCCATGCGAGACCAGACCGGGGCGACGATAACCGAGGAAGCCGTTTTACAGGAACTTATGGACATAAACAGGCTCCCGGAGGTGATCAAGCCCAAGGACAGCCCTGATCAGGTGCATGTGATGGCCGCAACCAGATCACGAGCTCGGAAGTCTCGCCGATCGTTCCCAAAGGAAAGGCTGAGTGAGTACGTTGTACAACAGCTAAGGGCGTAACGGATCCTCAAGGCGCAGGACGAAGAAGAGTGGATCGTCAACCTGAAGGCTTATCTGCGCGGTGAATTGTCCAAGTTGACAAATGATCAGGTGAAAGAGTGTGCCAAGATCGCGGACAGTTACGATGTGGATGAAAATGGATTGCTATATTACTGCCACGACACTGATCAAGACAGTGCCGATCGAGATCGACTGGCGAAACTGGTGATCCCTGAGTTGCTACAGACAGATGTCCTTCATCACTACCATGTGAGTCTAGAAGGGGGACATCAAGGCATAGGCAGAACATATCACAATATCAGGGCCCACTTTCACTGGAGAGGACTTTTTCGAAGCGTGCAGAAATATGTGGGATGTTGCACAGATTTCGAGACCGGAAAGGGCAGACCGATAATCAAGGGCCGATCGCCCGGAAATATCGAGGCTACCTACCCTTTCCAGGTGATAGCGATGGACCACATACCGTCCCTTCCCAGATCGACACGCGGCAACACTGAGCTGCTGATCTGGGTCGACCTATTCACCGGTCTGATGATTGCAAAGGCTAGTGCATCCCGATCTGCGGAGCAGATCGCCCAGAGCTACGAGGAATGCGTATTCAGAAGGTTCGGCGCCAGCGAAGTTGTCAGACACGATAGGGAACCCGGTTTTATGGCCGAGGTGTTCCGGTCGTTCAATAACATGCTAGGCCAGAAGCAGAGCGCGACGATGGCATATCGCCCGCAAGCGAACGGATTGGCTGAACGCATGGTGCAGACAATCACAAGGGCGATCAAGATGTATGTGGCTGATCCGGACCAACGTGACTGGGACGAGTATGCAGAGAGACTGATATTCGCACTCAACTCTTCAACCGATCGGGTCCGAGGAGAAGCGCCTTTTATCTGGCGTATGGATGGGACCCTCGATCGACACTTGAAGCGGCGATACCGATCGGCTGCACTCGGACCCGCGATCGCGATACCCGTCGTTGGCGTATGCAGGTCCAGAAGCATTACCATCATGCGAAAGAAGTCGTCAATGAAAAGTTGCGTCAGTCCACACAAGATCGAGCAGACCGGAATAACGATCAGTTCCGACCTCATGGTATTGAACCAGGGGCTAGGGTATGGTTATACCTCGATCGGGTCAAGGAAGGCTATGCGAAGAAGTTGGCTCATATGTGGAACGGTCCTTTCCGTGTAGCAGAGCTGATCGGTGAGCATGCTGACCGTATGATGACGATCGGCACGGATTATAAAGTTTTTCCGATCGTGCATGTGTCCAAATTGAAGCTGGTCAGAGAGTTCCCCGATCGGCCCAAAACACCCTGTCTGGTGGATGAAGCCGAGAGATTCGATTTTGATGAAGCTCTGCTGCCGGAGGACAGTTGGGAAAGGCCATTGGATAAGTACGAATTCGAGGTGGAGAAGGTGCTAGATGTCCGATCAGTCAAGAAGACACGTTTCGGTCGCACCCACCGAGAATATCTGGTCCGGTGGAAATATCGTGATGAAGCAACTTGGATCGATGAACTTGATCTAAATTGTGGAGCACTGCTACGAGAGTTCGAGCGAGAACAAGTCAGTCGGAATCGCTTCACAGTGATGCAGACTCATGAAGATGAAGACCAAGACACGCAGTAGCACCGATCAGACCGATCGGTGTGAATATGTGTAAGGTCTGAATTATTGTGAACATATGATAAACTGTGATGAACTGTAGTAGTGGAGTGACGAACGTGATGATGATTTTCGCGATGTGAATGGAACTGTATATGATAACGTGTTGGTGCAAGTTTGGATAAAGTGATGAATTTTGGTCAATTGACCAGGTGATCAAGAAGTTTGAAAGAAAGATGACATATATTATGAATTATCTGGTCAGCTATTACCGTATCAAGATTAGCAATCACCCCACAGGCGACCGATAGTCAGCGCCGGGTGATCTACAATCTGACCCTCGAAGTGATTACGCCAAGGCTCCTTCCGATCCATCTGGATCAAGGCGTCCTTCAGGTCTGCAATTGGCTCGTCACAGTGGAGACCAGGATACCAGACGCCGTCGTCAGCCAACACCCCGGCTTTCTCAACCCGACGCTTGGTCATATGAAGAACCACAGGATATAAAAAGATGTAGATGTCGCATTCGCGGTCCAGCATCCCTTCCAGAATAAACTGGCATAGGGCCTGCCAGGACTCACCTGCCCGACTCCGGCGCCTCTTCCGGTTCTTCTGGAACGATACCAGGCCTTGGTCATGTTGCAATCGGTCAGGAGGAAGCACTAGATAGTGCGTAGACTCTCAGATCGCCTGGTTGTCGGCTTCATTGAAGGCTTTCACTCGACTCAAGAACGAGTCAACCCAGGCAGCCGGCGCAAATATGAACCCCAGTTTGGGGCGGATGAACACTTTCCATGGCTGATCTGCATACAAACGGGCGATATGTGGTGCTATAACCAGGTCCACCCTACATGCAGAAGCGGCAGTAGCCTTTGAATCTGGAGGGAAAAGCCAGGAGTCTGGTCGGGACAGAAACCGGACGAGACCTTGTTTGGTCAGGGCTGACCGGTGCAAGCTACCGATCTGCCCCGGTGACCACGGCATAATTGCGTCGAAAGTACGCGATGGGAGAGGTCGATCTCCAATCGATATTACCTTCAATCGGGCGTGACGGCGCAGTCCAGATGTGCCAGGATGGCAAGAAGGCACTGATCCGGGTGTTTCACGAGCCCGTGCAGTTTTGTTACTCTTGTAACTGATCGCCTGATCAGTCCCCGATGCAGACTACATCGGAGCGGGACCTCGACGCCGATCGGACCGGGACTTAGATAACGCGCTGAGCGTGAACTAAGAATCTCCCGATCCGCTGTCCAAGTCCCCTCCGGAGGAGACCTCTGTGTGCTGGGTACGAACAGCACGGGGGCGCGAGGGCGCATGAGATTTGGCGATGTTAGAAGTGTCATTTGCAGCCGATCTTGGGCTTGAGAGATGCGCCGTCGTCTTGGCTTTCTTTTGGGGAACCGCCCGCTTCTCCTCGAATTCGGAGTCGCAAGCTATGCCCCGCGCCCTTGTGCCCCTCGACGCGTCCTTGCGTTTACGCTTGGAAGTTTTCGAAATCTTGGAGTGGCGAATTTTAGCCAATAGGTGACGTTGTCCTCGATCCTGGTGTAGGTCGACCAGAACGGCCGATGCAGACCGGTCCGCGCTGGAGCTAATAGCCGGACGCCGGTATAGCAAGTCGGTCAGCTGTTTGTGGCACTGCTCTACGGCAGCCCAACGGCGGTCTGACGCCTGGGTCCAGACGTCCGATTGGCTATGGAAAGACCAGACCTTATCGACCTGATCCTTGACCACGACCTGTAGCTCGCTGATCTGCCGCTCTAGGTCACCATGTTGGGTACGGAGTAGGGTCCGGTCGGACTGATCCTCCAAACTCTGCCGGTTGACCAGCGCGAGATGTTCCCGGAGGTGTGACCAGTACGCTTCTAGGCGAGACAGATCATGCCGAGCGCCGATCAGCCCGTCCAATATGTGCCGGAGCTGATCGCAGTGGTCGCGCGACTGTCGATCAGCCACAAGCAAGGCGTCAACCGCTTGAGCGATGTCAGTGGGCAACCGATCTGCATACGAAGAGAGGTTAGGTCAGTTCCAAGGTGAAAATCGGATCGATCGACTTACCTCGCGCTGTTTTTTGGGCAAGCTGGGCCCGGAGATGTGCGTTCTCAGCGATAACATCTTTCAACTGCGCAGCCAAGGGGGTCAAGGTGTCAACATCCTTCCGCAGCCGCATGAACGATGGATTTTTGGTGGCCAGCTCCGACTGAAGGTCGCAGATGGTCTTTCGAAGCTGATCAGACCCGATCTGATCCCCATCCGGTCTGTCGGAACCTGGGGTGCTGCAGAGCTGTCAGATCGGGTAGATCGGCTAAGGGAATCGATGTGTGGTGACTGGGCGCATAGGGCACCTGCAGGATCAAGTGTCAAGAGAAGTTACAAGGAGATCAGACGTACAAGGGGCGCATACCTGGTGAAGGCGGGGCCGAAGACCTGTCCGTTGGTGGAATGTTGGTTGCCGTGAAGGTCAACGAGGTCAACTGCTGACGAAAGGGTTAACTGGTGGTGAGATCGGGTCGCTACCGTTGATCGGCTGCGACCAGACTCAGGGGCGGCTGTGGTGAAGCGAAGGCAAAATTTTGGTCACCTTCTGTCAACGGCGTGCCGATCAGCTGGTCAGCGATCGGATTGGTGGAAACAAGGGGGGCTTTTAAGCCTATCATGTGCAAGGAGTGTCAAGCACACGGATTTTGGTAAGTCACATGGCATTGCGTGTATTTTACATATTTTAGTGTTTGGTACATATTGGGACCGTAAGGTTAGTGAAAAAGAAGTAAATTGGTCTTGGATTGGAAAAGTGGCTAAGAGGTCCTAAGATACTCTCTAAAAGTTTGGTTTTCTACGTCGCCTTCGCACGTCGCGGAGTGTTTGGGGGCAGAGGGTCGAATAATCCCCTCCTGCCCATTATACCCGGCCGGGGCGCGTCTCAGACGCATTTGGCCCGCCGGAATTCCTTCGACAGGAGTATCCATTGGCTGACTTCTCACAAGTTTAAGTCACGTACGTTTGGAACGTACTAACAAGTGGATTGGTCTTTACGTGGAGATATCGTTTGTGGAATTCACGAGCATATTGGATCTTTACGTGGACATATTGGTTTACTATAACATTGGTTGGAGTTTAGACCGGCTTTGGTATTCTCTCATATTGGTAAGGGGCTAGACCAGTTGAGTGGTCTACCCTCTATTATCTCGTATTGGTTGGGTCTAGATCGATTGGACGGTCGAACCATTGGACTATACATATTTCAAGTGTAAGCGGTCTACAAGTACCCAGGGTGAAGAGTTCCGCCCAGGGTACACCCCCCCAGTACGGTCTGCATACTATCAGACCCAAGTCAACCAGCGACACGATCCACCGAGTGTTGAACTAGCCCATTCCATCGGGTACACAAGGTGAGATGGCAACGCAAGATCAATCGGACCAGGCGTCTTCTGTTGATGATCGGTCGTCTGCTAGCAGCGGACGATCAGATCGGATCGCAAGCGAAGGTCCGCGGGGTACCCCCCCCGTAAGTTGTAATGGCTGGGCACGATGGAGGTCAGGTTCTCGACACAACTGCGTTCGATTTTGAACTTGACTCCACCACAGTTGGCTGAAATTCCGCCCCCCAGAATTCTCGCACACAACAAGAAGCACAAGGGTGCATCAGTAGGCGCGAGGGCGCGGGAGCTAGCGGCTGATACCGACTACTAGAAGAAGCCAGCGGCACCCCGGAAGAGAGCCAAGACACCGGCGAAGCTTCTGCATGCGACAGTGGACCCATCCAAACCAGTACAAACCACGAAAATTCACGCCCTCGGCACACCAACTGTTGGCCAGTCCAAGTCAGCATTAGCTTCGTCTAGCTCGGACTCCGAGGGAGGATCGACGGATTCGATTGAGCTAGTTTCTGTTGTATCACGGTCCCGATAAGTCCAGATTCGCCGACCTGCTTCCACAGTAGAAACTTCAACGCCAAGGGAAGACCAAATGGTGTACCGAAGGGTGATAGCGTCCAAGAACCATCGAAGCCGGCCGTTGGGGCATCCAAACCAACTGTTCTGACCAGCACTTCCGGTATATATCGTCACACATCGTTAGGGGCATTTCAGATTGACGTGCCTCAGCCTCCTTCGGGTCTGGATGCCGACGAACCATCGTCTCCGGGGCAGATCGATCTGTTACGTCGATCTGCTCCGATAAAGCAACAGCTAGCCTGCACCTTATTACGTCCAGACTATTGGCTATTCCCGGTGGCGTTCAGGAAACCATGTGCGACTGAGTGGCGACCCGATCTTGTCACCGGATCGCAGGTCGCCCGTCTGTATGATGTTAATCCATGGAAAGTTTTGCTGAGCCGGGACTTGAGCGTCACGTTCACGCTGACTCCGTGGGATCTCCTTATTCGTGGGTCGTCTTGAGCAATATTACGGCGTCCACTGCAAAGCGATCTGGGAATCGACCCACTACCTGGTGCTTCCCGCTGGGATGGTGAAGCTGGACAAGGATCTCGCGACGTTCCAGAAGCAGCGGAAACAACGTCGGAGTCGGGCGGGCGAAGCTTGGTTGTCGATCTGCCAATTCGTGTTGGAGGGCATGCAGGCAACGGAATGTGACATTGATGTCTTCCTATACCCCGTTGTCCTCCATATGGCTAGTCATTGCGCGAAGAAAGCCGGGGGTCTGATTGAAGACGGATATTGGTACCCCGGCTACCGCTGCGACACCGTAATTGACAACTTGCTGGACGCCCTGACCCCGATGGACAAGGAGCAGCCTTGGCGCGCAACCAATTTTGTGAGAAGATCGCAGATCACCCAGCAATGACTGTCAGTTGGATATGGGGTGACCGCAAACGCTAACGCGGTAAGCGCCGATCGGTCAATCTTGCATGCACTAATCATCAATAAGATTTCCTCTTGATTACTCGATCGTCTCATCTGTCTTGGTCTTTAATCCCGGTAATCAAAGTCCACCCTTGACACATCCACTTGTATCCACATCGAAAGAGTCGTTATCATTGCCACCAAAAAATTCATCCACATCCTTAAGCCACTTCGTCATCACCGAAATATAATCAATTCATCACAGTTCTCCACACACCCGTAGTCGTAATCACAATAAACATCACAAATTCACACCGGTCGATATTGCCGATCGGCACTATTGCAAATCTTGCTTTCCCACTTCATAAGTCCGTGTCTCCCCTAAACATTCTTATTCAGTCGGTTTCGTTCGGACTTCTTATCCAGATCATCATAATCAAGATCGGGTTCACTGAACCCAATCGTTCCTTTGCGATACTCCAAGTAGATCGGGTGTTCTCGGTGCGTTAGGGCACAACACGTCTTCTGGGTCTATCTGACATCCAAATGGGCGGTCGGATCGGCATCATTACTGTCGACATCAGCAGGGCACTTCCCGATCAGCCAGTATTTCTTCTCCCATATTAATTCCTTTCGATGATTGGCCGGATCGGGGGTGTTGGCAACTTGCGGATCATCCATAGTCGCCTCGAGCGGATCGGGTAGAACTTCAGGTGGGGTAGCCTCATTCCAGATCGGGTTCGCCGATCCATCAAAACAATTCTCCCCGCACGCGTTCAAACACGCCAGGTCATCTGGTGAGGCGATCTCGCTCGGTCTGCCCCTGTCAAACGGGCAATGCTGACCTTCGTCGACGGGATGCCCTTCTGTGACACCGACTTGAGTGGATGTGTCACCATACTCGTGTCCAGCTATACCGCGATCGTCCCCCTTTGCCGTCGGTTCCACTGGTACCCGATCTTGCGATACAACTGCGTTAACGACTCTTGGTACATCTGCCTTCAAGTCCACTGTATCGGGTGACTGCGATGATAACCTTCGGCACACTTCGTCGCCACGGTATCTGGCCTTCCGTCCAAGGTGAGGGGTCTTATTCGGCTGACTTCTCGTCGCCGATCCTATCGGTGGTGACCTTACGCGCAAATCTTTGCCACTAAATGTATCGTCTTGACCCCATCCAAATAAATCCCATCCTACACGGAACCTTTCCTTCATCCAGCCACATACCGACGATCGTACCGTTGACTAACATCAGCGGTTTATTACCGATGTTAGTAACTCTTACCCGATCGCTTCGATCTCCAACTTCCACAAATGTCGGTACCCAGTGATCCCCCTGGTCAACCACAACTCTTTGTCGGATAGACCTTTCCCACCGACATATCTGCCGATCGACCCACAGAAATGGTGATATCTTGGTCCCACCTCAACGGATCGGTACGTGATCCGTATAGGGGGCGTCGACCAGCCAGTTGGATCTGGACTTCGTCTGGAAGCGTAAGTACTCCATGCGACAGATCGAGGCGTATGCCTGCCGGCACCATAAAATCCGTACCAAGTAATGCGTCTTGGACGGCCAGCTTACTAACCCAAGCACTGCAAAAGTAGAAAAATGAACCAGATAAAGTGATCTTCACACGCGTTTTCCCTTCGGTAATTTAGGAATTTTCGCCGATTCCAATGCATTCTTGTCTCTGTGCATAGTCGATCTGACATCCAACCTTACGAGCAAAGGTGGAGTCGATAATTGAGACTTCTGCACCAGAGTCAAACAGCATCATGCATGGCCTTCTCGTTGTTAATCTTCACATAGGCTTTCGCCTTCTTGAACCATTTGTTTGGAGCGTGGTATTTCCAGTAGCCGCGCGACTAGCCGGGCAGAAGGTCCAACTGCATAATGACCATCGATCGTGAATATTCATCAGTCGCAAGACTGTAGACCAAATGGTTCCCATCGCCTGCCCTTTTTTCCGTTGTATTGCTGTCGTTTCCAACGAATGAATAGATGCTAAACGTTGACCTCTCGGCTCAATCCAGATTCCAACCTGGTGAGCGATCTAGTTTAACATCTTCTCGACATCAGACAGCAACATTCCCGTGTGCTTGTCGCGAACATACCACTTGCTCATATGATTGAAGAAGTTCTCCATCTTGCATTGTCCATCGTCATGGATGTCTCCACATTTCTTACATCCAAATAGGAAGTGATCGTTGGGGTGACCGCGTCGTTCACACTTCTTGCACGTAATTCTTCGTCAGAAGTCCCGATCATCGTGACTGGTTGACCCGCAGTCAGTGCACTCTTTATAGGGCGAATCCGGGTCCGATCTGTTGCCGTTTCCTTCCTTTTAGTCGGCACGGCGTGACGCTG
This sequence comes from Peronosclerospora sorghi, assembly GCA_026184515.1. NCBI lineage: Eukaryota > Oomycota > Peronosporomycetes > Peronosporales > Peronosporaceae > Peronosclerospora > Peronosclerospora sorghi. The sequence goes on from CM047588.1 coordinate 6,009,728, forward strand.
ATCGATCTCTGGGTGCAGACTGGGCGACGATCGCTCTGATCGCTCTGGCCGGTCTGGTCGCAGGTCTCTTCACATAATCATCCTGCACCTTCGATCGGGATCGGTTCAATCCGACAGCAACCTTCGTCTTCATACTCCGGGAGTGGCGCAGCATTCGTAACGTCTGTTCAACTTCTTCCACGTCCCTAAGGCGCATTAAGGTTAGATGATCGGCCAACTCCTGATCATCCAGCGTACTGATAAAGTGTCCCACATGCTCTTGGGCAGCGCCGATCGGCGGATCGGTTTCCTTGATCGGGACCCCCGCACGCATCGCATCCACATTTAGCCCGGGGAAGTACTCGATCGGCGTTTCATCGCCACTCTTCCTCATGTGGTGATACCTCCGAGCAGTAGAAAAGCCGGAGTAAGAGTACTGCCTTTCAAACTCCATACATAGCAGACTCCAATCAAACCGGACATCCCGACTTAACTGCTGGATTCAGTTCACAGCCGGTACCATCATCAGATCTCGGAAGATCAGACACCGTTCTTTGTTTGGCGTCTGATCACGGAGGAAGGTGGACTTCGTTTCGGCTGAACCATGATCCGGATTGCTCCTCATCTGCATCTCTACCCGTAAAGTCCTTCGACTCAGTGCTTGCGGCCATGCGGATCCTTGGGATTGCCGTCGAATTGAAGTCAAATGCCGTCGTCGAGGCTAAGTTCGCCTTACGTTCCCCGACGCTGCCCGTACCACCGTAGTCTTTGTCAATTTCGCTGGTCGACTCCATGTCGAAGTCACTGCTGCTTGCCGATCGGCGGGGGAGGGATGGGCGTGACCTGCGTTTTGTATTAAAAACCGGTCCAACACCTTCGGACAACTTGTCTGTTGATGTTATTGACTGCATTGCGACGTCCGCACAAATAGCCTCGTTTTCCTGGAGCGATCAGCTTGGTGCACGAGGGCGACGAGGTGATCGGCTTAGATTTCCGGCGTAACGCTTCATTATAGCTTCGAACATGGCTTTCATGCTTGCTTCCATCGAGGGCGAGGTTGACTGGATCGGTCTTTTGTGGTGCCGATACCTGTGGCCGACCCTGGGGCCCCGACTGGTATGCCGCCCTTCGTTGCAGCACGTCCCTTTTTTGTCCAGTTTGACCGGTACCGTGAATGGTACCACGATCCATGGTAATCCGCTCCACACCGCCCTCCAACTCGTACGAGCACTTGGAGGAAGGTGGCGACCCATATAGCGATATATCATCGGAGAATAACTTCTCGGCAAGTGATCGCACGAGGTATGGGTCTTCTAACGCGATTTGTGTGAGTTGGACGGCGCACCGTCCCCACCAATGGCGTCAGATGGTCGTGTAGCATTGACATCGCTTGTTTCAATTTCCACGTATCCATTTCAAATAGCTTGCCAACACCATTAGCATTCTTGACCTTTATCCCAACCTCTGCTAGCATCGTCAAAAGATTCTTGAACAGTTTCAGCGACCGATCGGAGTCGATCGATTCGGTAGTCGATCCGTGTAGACGATCCAGAATTAGGGGCTTGAAAATTCTGATGACCTCGTTTTCGCGAACGATTTTTTTCAGCTCGTACATGTAGTACATCTTGGTCACCTCCTCGTCATCCACATCCCCATCACCGATCGAAGACTTTTCCTCCAAGTCGTCATCGTCCGAGATCGTTCCGAGCCTTTTCTTGGGTTTCTTCATTGGTAATTCGGGTGGATCGGGATAATTCTCCCCAATAGTGTTTTTCACATGATGCAATTTTTCGTCTAAATACATGGGATCAGGAACAGGGTCCTGATCCCTTCTGGGACTATAGCAAGACTTGCTTTAGTCCCTATCGGCTGCGATCGGAGCCTTGTGGGGAGGAATAAACTTTTAAATCTCGATCTGGTCCTCCACCTGGCCAGATCAATCATCGCCATCCTTTTCCACGACCACTACACGAGGAGATAAGAGTTCCTCGTGACGATCGGCTCCGCCAGGAGCAGTATGGGGATTCCAAAAAATTCATTAATTTCGATCTTATCCTCCCCTTGACCAGATCAAAGATCGCCATCCTTTTAAACAAATAGTGCACAAGGCGATATGCGTTCCTTGCGTGCTCTCCAGAGATTATCCATATCAAGACTTGTAAAATACATACTTTGCTGAATATCGCGGTGATATCCACGGTCGCCAAATGATCCGGACACGTGTGGTAGAGCTTGCTGTCGTGAAGGAGTTGAAAATTATGATAAATCCACTTATCAACAACACAAAGAGGAAATAAGACATTCCTCCTTGCTTTACTTCCCGGGTACTTAATACTTCCGCCCTAACAAACAAATCATTCAAATACAATTGGGGCACACTTACACAGGTAGTTCTGGGCTGCTCCCAACACTAGCGCTCTTCAAACGGCTGCTGCTCCACTTGTTAGGGAGTGTGCTCAACCATTTCCTTGTATTACACTTGGTTTTTGTATGGGGTAAAAAAGAAGGTTTTTTAAGGGCCACCAGAGATCTTACCAGTTCAGGGAAATTTCGTCCTATTAAGTGTTACCAGCTCCTACATCAAAGTCAATCACTTTTCTCACCCACTACTTCTTGGTTACTTCAGCGCTGACTTCAATACTGGACTCTGGGGCCGTCGCAATCCTCTGTAATTTGATAGATCAGATTTGCCGTTGCGATCTGGCCATCGCACCCTCTGTAACTTGATTGATCAGGTTTTCCATCGCGATCTGTCCGTTGCGATCTGGCCGTCGCACCCTCTGTAACTTGATTGATCAGATTTGCCATCGCGATCTGTCCGTCGCGATTTGGCCGTCGCAGGTCGCTGATGATTGGTCAAAATTTCTAATCCAAAATTAATATACTTAACCACTTGAGAACATCCAGGAACATCTAGGCGATCAACTCAAGCAGCCGAGGGCGCATAACTTTTCGTTGGCTCTGCCGCTCTGCGTGAAT
>CM047588.1:6012695-6027946 GCA_026184515.1 Peronosclerospora sorghi
AGCCGAGGGCGCATAACTTTTCGTTGGCTCTGCCGCTCTGCGTGAATCCGCCGTTGTGCTGGTAAGTTGCGCCTATGTCTTATCCTTCTGTGGTGTTGCTGATGGTTTGTGTCCGAAGTCTGGTTACTCTGTTATCTTGTGTGCCCTAGCGCCATTTGGTGTTGAATTATGAAGACGAGGGCGCATGACATTTCATTGGCTCTGCCGCTCCGTATGAATCCGCCGTTGTGCTGGTAAGTTGTGCCTATGTCTTGTCTTTCAGTGGTGTTTCTGATGGTATGTTTCCATAATCTGGTTGATCTGTTATCTCGTGTGCCGTAGTGCACCTAGTTGCTGAAAATTTATGGAGTTGAAGGCGCTCAACTTAGCGTTAGCGTCACTGCCATGATGCTAGATCCCAAAACAACTTTGCCAAGACATGTTGAAAGTGCGAGAAGCATCATTTGGTGCTAGTGGTGGATAGAAGAATCTTGCTAGAAGACAGAATCATCGCACTACTAACATCATGATACACTAAGTGTTCATATTGTTCACCTATTGGAGACATGACACAATCTTTGACACTAATATTCAGTGTTTGAAGAAATCACCAGCGTAAAAAGTGTCATCGTGCTAACGTGTAGAGTTTGGCGAGATAAAAATATACCAAGAATTAATAAATGCCGCAGATCACCTTCATGATGTAAATAAAGACTCCACTTCACCACATTGCTATAATTGGGCCTAATTAAGGGCCTAATTATGGGCCTAATTATGGGCCTAATTAGAGGTCCGATTGCGGACACTAATTGGGTACGTAATCGTATACGATTGTGTGTACCACGGTGTATACAGTTGCGTGAACAACCGTGGTGCACATAATCAGGACATAGACAGGGCATGGAAGATGGGACGATTACACACAGGTACCGACGAACACCGGCGAACAACGAAGGAATCAGTTCGACTGGTGGACGGAAGACGCTGGAATGGACGGTTCGGATTGGCTGAAATTAGGGAAATGGTAGATCTAAGGCTTTAAGTAATAATAAAGTTCTCCTTTTGCGTACGATTGAGCAGATCGCTTCAGGGACGGCACCTTTGCGCCTCCCTTACTAATAAATACCTCTACGTCCTGGGCGGGAGCACTTAGTGCGTTTTTGGCCCACCGGTAGGCGTAGAGTGTGAGAACTCACCCGCAACTCCGCCCGCTGTGTCAGCGGTTCTTCTTGTAAAGGTTGTTTGGTACCGGAAACGTGATAGAGCAGTGCTCTAACCTCTTCCCCGTTTGGTTCACGTTTGGCCCCTGGTTACACACATGGTGGACCGTTGCTTGGTGGAGACTTTAGAGAAGATCGATATGGATGTACAGAAACACTTTCTTTGTTTTGACTGGAATTTTCTCTCGTTTGTTTCTCACGCGGCGGCGCTCTAAATAGCGCTGCTGAAAACATTGAAGGAGCTTACCATCTGGAGCGTCTGATGGCGTGACGCGCCATCATCGGGGTGAAAACCTGTATCTAGTGAAGTGGATGGTTATCCCTGCCGCTACGGAGTATTCAACGGGATCCAATGTGCACCGGCCGATTTAAGACCGGATGGTCAATGCCGAGACAAAGGAAAGAATATGGTTGCTCCATGTCGGAAAAGTTTGAATGACCAAGGTTTAGCTGAATTTGATTGGATTTACAAGCGATGCGTGTGTATTCCGGTATGGGACTACATACTTCGGGGGTTCATTCCCCTCTTCCCTCATGTCTTCGCGGATCTTGTTTCCTACTTCTTGATTTTAATGTGGTTCAAACTTGGAGGAATTCGTACTACGCATCATTCTTGCGACCTCGACGGTAGCCGGGAGTAACTCTTTCTAATCTTCTTGTTTGATTTTTTAACGTGTAGCCACCGACCTCGACTATTTTCGATGTCATGATTCAGTCGATCTTCTCTAAAGTCTCCACCAAGCAACGGTCCACCAAGTGTGTAACCAGGGGCCAAACGTGAACCAAACGGGGAAGAGGTTAGAGCACTGCTCTATCACATTTCCGGGACCAAACAACATTTACAAGAAGAACCGCTGACACAGCGGGCGGAGTTGCGGGTGAGTTCTCACACTCTACGCCCACCGTCCTTTCCGCCTTGCCGTTCGCCTGTGGTCGATATGCCATAGTGGCACTGCGCGCAAGACCGGTCGAGGTCGTGCGTCCTGCAGTCACGACAATCGTGGGTCTCACCCATACGCTAAATAGAATGGGGATTCCCCGCGGATGCGAAGTTGCTTCGGGGGTTCATTCCCCTCTTCCCTCATGATTACAGCAATCCGATGGACATCCGCAACCTGCTCCATTATCCCGCCGAGCAAGAAGCCAGACAGCACGTTTGGAGCTCTTCCGATGCCGACCCCAATCCCTGGGGGAGGCGTTTAAGATGGCGTTTAGCTAACTGGATCTGGACCTCATCCTGGAGTGTAAGCACCAACACACTCGAGTTCTCGTTCCATGCAGACGAGAACGCCGGTGCGCATTTCGGGTTCCCACTACCGAGCCGATCCAGAGTGATCGACCTGCTAGACGCTCGACCCGAAACGGCGAACGTGCCATCTCCCGTTCCATTCTTTTTCCGGCTACTGGAGTCGGAAATGGAAAAAGGGGAACATGGGATGGCTGGGGCGGAAAGTCTCGTCAATGAGTTTGAAGCTCAGTACTGTGGAAGTACGACGAGCTTCGAAAAACTCGTCGATCGCTTTTCCTTGATCACGCGGCAATGGCCGTTTTTCCGCGTGATCAAGTAAAAGCGATCGACGTAACGCGGGTGGAGTTGAGTGTGAGTTCCCCAAACCTTTATGGCGTTCTTCGAGCGGGCGTTAACTTCAAAATTCATGTACTGCGTACCGATGGAGGGTCGTATGCAAAGAATATATGGAGTGGAACTACGCCATCTTAAACGCCTCCCCCAGGTATTGGGGTCTTCTGCAAGCACCCCACGGGAACTCTAGGTGGAGATTTAATTTCGATGACGGACGGCACCCCGGCAAACACCACCGACACTCCTGCCCTGGATCGGGATGCAGCTGATCAGGCGAAACAATGCGGCTTCACCCAACATTCTATGTTGGGCGTATAAGTGGGTAGGTGCGTATATACGCACCTGTTCCGGCAGTAACGCTTCATCGTAGGGAGGTAGTATTGGTTTGAGTTGTGAATTTGCCTAAAAGAGAAAAAAAAGTCGTTTGGAATCTTTTGGTTTTGCCTTCGGGCTAACACCTCAACAGGAGGTCGTTTAAAACTTTGCTATGTGCATCAGTCGCCTCCGCCTGCCGCGGAGTGTTTGGAAGCAGAGGGTAGAGTAATCCCCTCTAGCTCATTATACCCGGTCTGACCGCGATCGGGCAGTGAAGACTTCCGCTGCCTGATCAATTACCGGCAATGGCCGTTTTGCCGCGTGATCAAGTAAGAGCGATCGATGTGTACGCTTCCTCTGCGCCAAAGTGCTGGCTGTTTTCAAGCCTGATTAAGTCTTATCACAGCTGATCAACGTCTTTCAGTACCTGATCAAGCCTTATCAAGCCTGATCACAGCTGATCAACGACTTTTAGCGCCTGCTCAAGCCTGATCACACCTGATTCGCGCTTGATTTTACCTGATCACGCCTGATCATCACATAGGTCAACTCGTTACAAGTTCCCCCAATCTTGCATCAAGGAATTGTCGTGTTTACATCCCCGCCACCTGGAGAGCGACCCACTCCCAAGCCGTCGGGTACACAAGGTGAGCAGAAACACAAGCAGTCAAGGACAACCGGAGGCCCCCTTCGTTAGTCGGCAGTCCGGGCGCCGTGGTACCGCCTGATCAAGCCTCAAAAACGTTGATCAGCCGCTCCACCACAATGGTGCGCGTGCCCGGATATTTGGGCGACGCGGGATATCACCGCGATTCTACGCAAGATGGAGCTGATGCGGAAGTGAAAACGGAAACATAATCAGAAGTGAAGATAAAGGTGGGAAAGGAGGAGGCGGTTGTGACGATGGAAGGCAGTTCGCCGTCTTCATGCCTGAAGAAGAAAGGAAATGCTGATCGTCAGGACCTGGGGAGGAATCTTGATGAGATAAAGGAGGAGAATCCTCAACCACCTCCCGAGGCTCGTTCGGGAGCCCATCCGGATCATAACGCAAGTTATAATCCGCCAAATATATGTGTGTATAATGATCCGTATTGGGATCCGGTGGTGAAGTATTACAAGACCGACCTGCCGAAGGTGTTGATGAAGGCGCCTGGGTCGGAGAGCGACAAAAGTCGATCAAGTACGCCACCAACAGAAGCCGATCTGGTGAAGACGTTTTACCGAAAGGTTTACAAAGGAAAACTGGAAGATTTCTTATTGACGAACTCGATCATGATCCCGCTTGGGGTCATGATCAGCGGGAAGCTGAACGGACCGGTCGATCATCCAGTTACGGATGGGAAGGACAAGATCACGATCGTTCTAAGGCTAACACGCCTGATCAAGCAGGTTGGTCTGATGACAGGCGCCTACGATGCTGAAGAGTTGTTTGATCAGGACCCATAAGATCTGGCAGAAGCTACCCAGCAGTTTTTTTATCTGTTGGGGTCTATCGTGGGCCAAACTAGTAAGGCGGAGCCCTCGCACTCCTTGCTGAAGATTGAAGCGGGACCGCCGAACAACGTGGCAGAACACACGGGATCATCGTGTTACGAATCTGCCCCTTCCGAGGGCGAGGAATCTGAAGTGGAGTCGAGTAGTGCCGGAAGTATAGAGCCCAAGATCACTAGAATGACAGCTTTCTAGAAGGATGAATCTAAGTTTTCGGTTGCCAAGACGGAACCTCAATCGATCAAGGTAGAAGATGATCAAGTATCGCAAGGTTCACAGCTGCAGATATTCTTTGACAAGGCTATGAAGTTTCTGGCTGAGGAAAGAAGCAAGTTGACACGTGGAGTCTTCGGCGCAAAAAACCGCCAGCTAAAGACAGGAAGAGCTGCGTCGATCAAAGATATCTACGTGGAATCTGTGCATTCGCTTCGTGATCAGCAGTCTAAGCGAGGAAGATCGACGACGGTAAGAGACGTTGACATGGAATCCGTGTATTCGTTCCATAATCAACGATCCCAGAGCGAGTATATTGACCCAGAGGAGCCGATCACACTGCCGCGACGAGCCAAAGTTGCGTCCGCATACACTGGGATGCCCTATCAACAGCCGATTACCAGGATCCGGATGTCTGAGATCAGCGATCTGAAGGAATTTTCAGGAAAAGAAGGAAATGAAGATCAAGCGCGCAATTGGATAAGTCGCCTCAAGCCAGAATTTATGCGCGACCAAGCTTCTGTTCACGAAAAGTGTTTGATCCTGGGCGATTTACTAAAAGTAGCAACACGCAATTGGCATCGTCGTCAGCTAAGTAGAGCCACCCGATCAAGTTGGAATAGTCTCGTGGATGAGTTTGAAGTTCAACACTGTGGAAGTGGTCAATCGGCATCCCTCCAGTATTATTACACGAAGAAGCGATCAGATGAAACTCCAATTGAGTATCTGCACCGGTTGAATGTGGCGGGACTGCGAGCCAAGTTGCCGATAAGGAACGGATCTCCTACGATCTTACGCGAGCATGTGAAACATTTTCTGGACACGTTGGCCAATAGCGAACTCGCTGACCAACTGGCACTTCTGCGACTGGATACCGCCACGGATCTGGAAGAGACGTTGCGGGAGTATGCGCGCAATAAGTGGTACCAGCCAACCGCGACGGTAGATACCAGCCGATTCCGCCAGAAATTCGGCAACTATCGGGCACCTGCCCCGGCGCGGAATCCCAAAGCAGTACGCGCTATCAAGGTGACGTCTGGGAGTGAAGAATAAAGTGCTGACGACAGTGGAAGTGATGGTGATCAGCGCCGTTATATGATTGCTGCGATGCGCGATCAACCAGGGGCGCACGATCGACCTGGCGAGTCCCGATCGGGTAAACGAAGTGATTCAAGTGCAATAAATCAAGGGGAGATGAAGAAGTGCAGTCAATGCGGGTCGATCAGGCACAATAATTTACATTGCTGGAATCGCCTGACCTGTCTCAAGTGTGGCAAGAAGGGACATCCGACCGATCAATGCTTGTACGTCTGCCGAGCATGCGGCGAAGTTCAAGATGCGGGCAAGTGCCCTATGGAAGAATTCTACAACCGCATCCTCCAATGATACAATCCCACCAAGCATGCTGGAATGTTGCCCAAGGAAGCTGAAGATTTGTTAAACGAGGACGCTCGCCAGGTTGGAATCTGGTACGAGACGAGCGTTCTGGTTTGTGTATTTTTGCATATGTGGATAAGAAGAGGGATGATCAAGCAGCATAAAGAGATAATGAAAAATGTGATCAGCTTGATTTACCACGTTTGGCTAATTTCCGCATTGATGAGTTTTCTCGGTCCCCGGTGATCATGGAGATTGGTCTACTCCCAGGTGAATCACGTATATATTGGAAGTACCACTCGCCAAAGAAATGGTTTAAACAAGCCAAGGCGAGTGGTAAAATTAATAAAGAAGGTGCCACGCTATTATTTGATTCTGGTGCTGAAGTGTCGATGATCGACTCAAACTTTGCTCTTAAGGTGAGTTGTCAGATCGACACGAGTCAAACACAAGAATGTGTCGGCATTGAAGAAAGTGCATACCTCAGATAAGGGCGCGCTAAAATCAAGATTACGTTAGCAGGCTCGTTGGTTTATTATTTCCATGCATGGGTGGGAAGACTTGTCGGTCAAGATGCTGTACTGGGTATGGATTTCATGATACCAGGTGGTGTTCGATTAGACATCGCCCACGGTGCGCTAAGTTTGCCTGATGAGGTGATCATCCCATTGGAGGGGCGCCGACAGCTGTACGGATCGAGTGTTAATTATATGAAACTCAATCAGTACGAACAGATCCCAGTAGGTCGATCTGCTGAGGTTCGGATTTATGACCAGCGATCTCGAAAGTTGTGGATTACCCGTGGAAAGATTGGGTCCCCACTATCAATAGGGGCGTGGGTAATTTGCGATATCTGCGTGTTACAAACGTCGTTGATCATCCGATCATTGTGCAAGACGATACGGTTTTAGGTATCTGTATGAACAAAGATGATTTTCCCCGTCGCCCTGGATTTGTTTCGATAGGGTCTAATCGTTACAGGGAGTGGCAAAATCTCGCGTGTCAAGCGTCTACCGATTCTGCGAATGACGATCAAGAAAATGTCGATCAAGGTCCCCTAGTCGAGAAAAAGGAGTATCCTACTCCTCAAAGTATTTTAGTGCGTCCTACGGACCCGATCGTCACATCTGTGGCATTGGTAACCGGAGGGTCGCAAGATATACAAGCGCGGTGCAATCATGAGCCGGGGAAGAAAGGTCCGACCTTGGATCACGGAGTTGAACAACCTATTACGAGGGATGCGCCTAGTCAAGATACACGCGATCACCCTGTCTCAGCTGATCCTAGCGAATTCGGGGTAATCCCTATCGATGATCAAGTTTGCTACCATGAAGGCGGAGATTTGTATGTGGAAGAATTGGAGAAGAGGCTTGCTACGTTGCCCGAAATATCCGCAAGTACCGAAGAGGTGACTAAAGATTATTTGCTAGTCGGAGACCCCTTGGTCAACACGGCGGAAGAAATTGATCAGCTTCGAGATATAATTTGGGCGAAGAAACATCTGTTGATCGGGAAAGGTAATGTACTACCTCCTGCTGCACGTGGAGTGGTTTGCGATATCGATGTAGGCAATGCGCGCCCGATCGCCCAAAAGTGTCGAAAGGTGGCTCCGCAATTTCGCGAGAAATTATCGGCTTTGATCAAGGGGATATTGGCTACTAAGATCATTCAGCCGTCTACGTCACCCTGGGCATCACCTATAGTGATCATCGTGAAAAAGAATTTGGTTGATATTAGCTTATGTATCGATTATCGCGCGGTGGATCAACTCACACGTCTGATGGTATACCCAATGCCCCTGATCTCTTATCGACTCGAATATTTGGATAAACCGTTGTGGTTTTGATCTTTGTATATGGCGAGCGGATTTTGGGTCGTGTCTATGACTGATCTAGCACGTCATATTTCGGCGTTTTTCACTCCTTTTGGATTGTTTAAATGGAATAGGATGCCCTTTGGCCTAAAGAATGCTCCGCAAATCTACCAGCGGCTGATTGATAATGCATTATATGGGTATCTCAAGGTTAAGGACGGTGCTGACGAAACGGCTGATGTATTCACTGTGGGAGAGCCCGACCCGACACCGGGCCCGTCTGTACTGCAGCGGCGGTCATACATCGATGATTTTTTTATCCCTGCGCCTACATGTGCTACCCCGTGCGACAAGGTGCGGCACCTGTTGGAAAAGGGAGATCAGTGGAATTTGTCGATCAGTGTGGCTAAATCGTACTGGGGGCGAAGTGAAGTTCCTTATTTAGGGCACCATGTCTCTAGCCGCGGCTTGGAAACAAACCCGAAAAATTTGGATGAACTGATCGATTTACCTTTCCCTGGCATCTTACGTGCTATTCAATCGTTTTTGGGAAGCTTGAACTACTACCGCCGATTTATTGAAGATTTTGCGATCTATGCCGCTGTACTCTACGAATTGAGGGAGATAGATTATCAAGAGTTAAAGAGCCAATAATTGAGCAAGGAGAATTCGGATCACGAGGGCGATCGATTAATCAGGGCAAAAGTATCATTCAGTATGCTGAAAGCGAAGATTGCGTCTTCCCCAACCCTGCGCCACTTTGATCAGAACAAAACGCCGGTGATCGTGGTTTACGCCAGCAAATGGGCGGTATCTTCCACGCTGGTACAAGAACATGATCAAGTGTATTGTCCCGTCGCATTCGCCAGCCGCACATTGAAGAACGGTGAGCTGAATTACAGCCCCATCGAAAAGGAGGTTCTGGCTCTTCTACGGGTTTTGGATGTTTACTTCACGATTCTGGTCGGAAAGACGATCATCACGGTCGTCACGTTTATCCACGTTGAAATGGTTACTAACATCCAACGGGATGGACGGACGATTGGGTAGATGGGCTGCGATCTTATCACAATGGGACCTCGAGATCAAGAAATGTGTACAGGGAGAAGAGGAGGTACTAGGGGCGTTAGCTGCAAGCATCACCCCTCGCACCAAAATCGATGAAGAACTGATTGCGATCGCGCAGAAAAAGCAACCGCGTCAGATGATTGAAGTACCACCTCTTACGGTTGAGAAAGACAAGGAACAATACGTGATTAGTTTCGATGGATCTGCAAGTGTCAAGCGACGTGTAGGCGCGTTCGGCGATATCGTTTGGAAATTACCGGAGTGGAAGATTATGACCGCGGTAGCCGATCATGCACCCGATATAACGGTGAACGAAGCGGAATACCATGGATTGCTTTTAAGTTTGGACCTACTGTCGCGATATCCCAAAAGAAGGATGATCGTGTGTGGAGATTCGAATTTGGTAATCAGGCAAATGCGCGGTGAAATAGAGTGTAAAGCTCCGCGATTGCAAGTGTTGCAACAGCGTGCGTTCAACCTCCTTCGCGAATGGACCGAGCATGATCTGGTGCATGTTAAAAAAGAGTGGAATAAGAGTGCAGATCATATCACCACTATGGCCATGCAGGGTGGAACAAGATGTGAGATTGATAACGAGAAACAGCTGGAGGAATTGGCCGATCTCAACAGATTGTCGGAAGTGATCACGTGGAATTAAGACCCCACTGCCCCACAAGTGCTAGTGAAGACACGATCACGTAACCTCCGTCAGACGCGACCGTCAACGTGTCCCGATATATCCATAGCCGGGATAAAGGCGGAACGGGTCAAAAAGGCGCAGGACGAAGAGAAATGGATTCATCATTTGCGAAGTTATCTGTATGGTGACGTCTCACAATTGAGTGCAGACGAGGTAAAGGATTGCGCGAAAATTGCTGACAACTACGACGTCGACGAACAAGGATTGCTGATTTACTGTGGGAATATGGCTAAAGGAAAAGCCAGCGATGCCAAAGATGATAAAGACGATCGACAATCTTCGATTAAGCTGGTCTTACCCGAGACCCTACATGCAGATGTCCTCCATCATTATTATGTGAGCTTGGAAGGAGGACACCAGGGCATAGGGCGTACATATCAGCGGATCAGACGATATTTCCATTGGCGTGGTCTATTCCGAAGTGTACAAAGGTTTGTTGGACAATGCGTAGATTGCGAGACGGGGAAAGGCAAGCCTACGATCAAGGGCACGTCACCGGGGAATATCGAGGCTACGTACCCATTCCAAGTGATAGCCATGGATCATAGCCCGTCACCATCCCGATCCACGGATGGACATACTGAACTGCTGATTTGGACGGATCTGTTCACGAGTATGGTGATCGCGAAAGATGGATCGTCCCGCACAGCGCATAAAGTCGCCGAAAATTATGAAGAATGTGTATTTCGACGATTTGGGGCTAGTGAGGTGATCCGGCATGATCGGGAACCGGGTTTTATATCGGAAGTATTTCGTGCATTCAACAAAATCGTAGGACAACGTCAGAGTGCCACTATGGCATATCGTCCACAGGCGAACGGCAATGCGGAAAGGACAGTGCACACGATTACACGGGCAATCAAGATGTATGTATCAGATGTAGGCGAGAAAGATTGGAGCTTATATGCAGAGCGTCTGGTATTCGCGCTGAACTCGACCCCTGATCGCGTTCGCGGAGAGACGCCACTTTATTTGGCGTATGGGTGGGATCCGCGATCGTCGTTGGAATCAAGAATACAACTGGGTGGAATTCGGCGTAAAGACCGATATGCTCGTCGGTGGAGATACAAGTTGCAGAAAGACTACCGATACGCCCGCGACCAATTTAGCACTCGATTGGATCAAGCGATGGCCGATCGAGCTGAAAAAAACAACGATCGAGTGACACCGCACAAAATCAAATCTGGTTCTAGGGTCTGGTTGTATCTCGATTGGGTGAAAGAAGGGTTCTCGAATAAACTGGCGCATATGTGGCATGGACCCTTCAGAGTCGATGAGGTGATCGGTAACCATTCGGCGAGGCTGGTAACAGCCGGCACCGTCTATCGTATGTTCCCAGTGGTGCACCTGTCCAAGTTTAAATTGGTCAAGGAATTCCCAGATCGTCCTACTACTGCGTTAGCGGCTGGGTTGGCAGATCGTTTCGACTTCGATGAAGCTTTGCTACCTGAAGACAGCTGGGAAAGGACGCTGGATCCAGATGAATTTGAAGTTGATCGTATTACCTATGTCCGATCTGGTCGAAAGACTAGGTATGGAAGAACGTTACGCGAATATCAAGCCACTGGAAAGGTTATGCTGATCCGTCGTGATAGACGAGGCTTATCTGAACTGCGACGCTATGATCAAGGACTTCGAAATGAAGATGGTCAACATACATCGGTTTGACGTAATGCAAGTGTACGAAGAGTCCAACTAATGCGTGATCGATGAACCGATCGTGGGATTATGAGCGAAGAACCTCCGATCGAAGAAAATGATTGATGAAACTCACAATTGATGAAGAAATGATGAATGACTTGAAATGCTGTATTTACGATGGATATGACAAGATATGGTGATGGAGCAACGACAGATAAGCCGACGGAATACTGATTTGTATTATGCATTGAAAATGATGAAGCAACAGTGGGAAATGGCATGATCAAAAGTGTTTATTTATTAAAGATGAAATGATCAACCGACTAATCAGACCCATAGAACTTACGACGGATGCGAGGAATTTTACGGCCAGCGTGGTCTTCGGGTGAAAGACGATATTTAACCCGCCAAGGTTCAAAGTCATCAGCCTCTCGCAACGCGTCCGATAGGGTACGAGGTGGCGGTTCCGATAAGAACCCGGGTACCACGCCCCATCGTCGGCCGGGGGAAACTTTAGAGGACGGTTTCGAGCACAATGGGTGATCGATGGGTCCAGGAAAATGTCGAGATCGCACTTCCCGTAGATCATTCCCCGCAAGATAAAGTCCACAATCCTCTTCCATGTCGCCCCAGCACGACTTCTGCGCTGAAGTTGTGGTGAAGTCAAGTTCAAAATCGAACACCGTAGTGTCGAGAACATGACCACCATCGTGCCCGGCCTTCCAACTTACGGGGGGGGTACCCCGCGAACCTTCGCCTTCGATCCGATTGGATCGTCCGTTTCTGGCAGACGACCGATCATCAACACAGGACGACTGGTCTGATTTGTTTGACATCTCACCTTGTGTACCCGATGGATTGGGCTGGTAACACACTCGGTGGATCGGTGCTGGGAATTGACTTGTGGTCTAAATGTGGTAGGCAGTGCTGGGTAGGGTACCCTGGGCGGAACTCTTCACCCTGGGTACGGGTAGGCCAGTTATACTTGAAGTGAGTATACTCCAGAGGGCAGATCGCTGATCCGATCGTAAAGCCCGGCCAATATGGGAAACAAACTCCACTAAACCAATAGGGTCCAATAATCCAATAGGGATATCCAAATGAGAACGTGACACACTCCACGAACGATATATCCACGAAACAATCCAATAGACGTAATAGCACGTTCCAAACGTGCGCAACTTAAACTTAAGAGGTCGACCAAAGTGCACTCCCGTCGAGGGACTTCCAGCGGGCCAAGTGCGTCTGTGACGCGTCCCGACCGGGTATAATGAGCTGGAGGGGATTACTCGACCCTCCTCTCCCAAAACACTCTGCGGCGTGCTGAGGCGACCGATGTGCAAAGCGAAACGACCCCCGGTTGAGTTAGAGGTCCAACAATTAAGTCGTAAATCCAAAAACGCTCTTCTTAGACGAAGCCAAAACCAAAACTTTTTTTCCAACTAACTACCTACCCTCTATAGTCCCCAATATATACCAAACATGAAACAAATTAGTACACGCAATCTCATGTGACTTACTCAAATCCGTGTTCTTGACACCCCTTGCACATGACCGGCTTAAAAGCCTCCAGGATTTACACCAATCCGATCGCCGATAGGACGATCGGTATGCTGCTGACCGGAAACGACCAAAACTCTTGGGTCCGCTTCGCCACAGCCGCCCCTGAGTCGTGTCGCAGCCGCGCACGGTAGCGGACCGATCTCATCATATCCAGATCTTCACAGAAGCGGACTTCACCAATGGACGGATCTCTGAATCCACCTTCGCCAGGTACTTGCCTTGCATACCCGATCGCCTTGTGACCTCTCTTGACCTTCTTTGCTGCAGGTGCCCTGCGTTCCTCATCGCCCCATATTGGTTCGCCGACCAGATCGGCCCGATATGACGGCTTTCTCAGCACTTCAGGATCCGACATACCGGACAGGCATCAGATCGAGGCCGAGCAACTCCGGAAAACGGTCAAGGAGCTCCAGTCCCAATTAGCCATCATGGATTCTTCGCTCCTGCACTGCGGAAGGAGGTGGATACGTTGATCCCCATTTTTACGAAGTTGCAGGAGGTAACCACTGTAAACGCACGTCCCCGGGCCCAGATCGTCCAACAAGCAACGCAAGGTAGGTCGATCGGTCTGTTTCCATCTTGGGTCTGGTCTGACCTTCCTTTGCATGTAGATCAATTGCCCGCCGATATCACCAAAACATTCGACGCCTTATTCACGGCTGATCGGCAGTCTCATAATCATTGCGATCAGCTCCGACCGATCTTGGACGGGCTGATCGGCGCACGAGACGATCTGTCTCGCTTGGAGGCCTACCGATCGCACCTCCTGGAACAGCTCGCGGTGGTCGACCGGCAGAGGTTGGAGGACCAGTCCGATCGTACCTTACTCCGCACCCAACGTGGTGACCTGGAGAGGCAGATCAGCGAGTTACAGGTAGTGGTCTGGGAGAAGATCGGGAAGGTCGAGTCCTTCCAGGCCCGATCGGACGCCTGGACCCAGGAATCAGATCGTCGCTGGGCGGCCGTGAATCGATGCTATCAACAGTTAACTGACTTGTTGCACCAGCGTCCGGCTGACCGCTCTAATGCTGACCGGTCTGCATCGGCCGTTCTGGTAGATATACATCAAGACCGGACCCGACGCCACTCATTGACCAAAGTGACCACCCCGAAATTTCGAAAACTTCCAAGTCTAAAAAGCGTAAGGACGCGCCGAAGCGCTCAAGGGCGCGGGGCATAGCGCGCGACTCCGAACTTGAGGAGAAGCGAGCGGTGCCCCAGAAGAAAGCCAAGACGCTGGCGCATCTCCCAAGCTCCAGATCGGTCACAGATGACGAGTCTATCCCCACCGAATCTCGTGCGCCGTCGCGCCCCCGCGCCGCTCATACCAAGCGTATAGAGGTCTCCTCCGGAGAGGACTCGGGGCGCGGATCGAGCGATCGGAGTTCTTGATGACTGCCTTATCCAAGTACCGGTAAGATCGACGCCGAGGTTCCGTTCCTGCGAAGCCCGCATCGGGGGCTAATAAGCCGATCAGCTCCCAGGGTGATGGTGCTGCACCGACGTGCGAGCCGACCGGATCGGTACCTTCGTTCTATCCCGGCATGTCTGGGCTGCACAATCACGCCCGATTGAAAGGGTTGCTTACCGGAGGTCGGCCTCTCCCATCGCCGACTACAGATGCCACTCTGCCGTGGTCACCGGGGCAGATCGGTGAATTGCACCGATTAGCCCTGACCAAGCAAGATCTAGCCCGGTCGATGTCCCGACCTGACTTTTGGGTTTTCCCTCCAGCTCTGAAAACTCCTGACCCGTCTGCGTGGCGGGCAGACCTGATCACAGGGCCGCAAGTCGCTCGTCTGTATACAGGTGGACCATGGGAAGTGTTGCTCAGCGCCAAGTTGGACTCCATGTTCACGCTGACTCCTTGGATCGATTTGCTTCTGGGTCGACTTCGGGTTTTTAACACAGCTCACTTCCAAGCGATCTGGGAGTCTACGCACTATCTAATGCTTCCTCCTGGTCGGAAGTTGCGTGACCAAGACCTAATCTTGTATCGGAAGCGCCGGAAAAATGCGTCGGAGTCGGGCGGGCGAGGCCTGGCTGATCCTATGCCAGTTTATTCTGGAAGGTGTAACGGGGTTACATTCGAGTTACATATAATGTTACTGTACATGAGTACACTACGGTTGAGGTCAGTATTGACCGGTTTGAAAAGTTTAGAACCTTTGGTTATTTTAACCAATCAGGGCAGGGGCCCTTGGTGTGGTGGTGTGTCAGCCATCCACGTGTCATTACACAAGTGTGTACACTACATTTTAGCTAGGTACGAATTAGGAATATTCTACT
>CM047588.1:6037946-6115330 GCA_026184515.1 Peronosclerospora sorghi
ATCGGCACGCCGTTGACAGAAGGTGACCAAAATTTTGCCTTCGCTTCACCACAGCCGCCCCTGAGTCTGGTCGCAGCCGATCAACGGTAGCGACCCGATCTCACCACCAGTTAACCCTTTCGTCAGCAGTTGACCTCGTTGACCTTCACGGCAACCAACATTCCACCAACGGACAGGTCTTCGGCCCCGCCTTCACCAGGTATGCGCCCCTTGTACGTCTGATCTCCTTGTAACTTCTCTTGACACTTGATCCTGCAGGTGCCCTATGCGCCCAGTCACCACACATCGATTCCCTTAGCCGATCTACCCGATCTGACAGCTCTGCAGCACCCCAGGTTCCGACAGACCGGATGGGGATCAGATCGGGTCTGATCAGCTTCGAAAGACCATCTGCGACCTTCAGTCGGAGCTGGCCACCAAAAATCCATCGTTCATGCGGCTGCGGAAGGATGTTGACACCTTGACCCCCTTGGCTGCGCAGTTGAAAGATGTTATCGCTGAGAACGCACATCTCCGGGCCCAGCTTGCCCAAAAAACAGCGCGAGGTAAGTCGATCGATCCGATTTTCACCTTGGAACTGACCTAACCTCTCTTCGTATGCAGATCGGTTGCCCACTGACATCGCTCAAGCGGTTGACGCCTTGCTTGTGGCTGATCGACAGTCGCGCGACCACTGCGATCAGCTCCGGCACATATTGGACGGGCTGATCGGCGCTCGGCATGATCTGTCTCGCCTAGAAGCGTACTGGTCACACCTCCGGGAACATCTCGCGCTGGTCAACCGGCAGAGTTTGGAGGATCAGTCCGACCGGACCCTACTCCGTACCCAACATGGTGACCTAGAGCGGCAGATCAGCGAGCTACAGGTCGTGGTCAAGGATCAGGTCGATAAGGTCTGGTCTTTCCATAGCCAATCGGACGTCTGGACCCAGGCGTCAGACCGCCGTTGGGCTGCCGTAGAGCAGTGCCACAAACAGCTGACCGACTTGCTATACCGGCGTCCGGCTATTAGCTCCAGCGCGGACCGGTCTGCATCGGCCGTTCTGGTCGACCTACACCAGGATCGAGGACAACGTCACCTATTGGCTAAAATTCGCCACTCCAAGATTTCGAAAACTTCCAAGCGTAAACGCAAGGACGCGTCGAGGGGCACAAGGGCGCGGGGCATAGCTTGCGACTCCGAATTCGAGGAGAAGCGGGCGGTTCCCCAAAAGAAAGCCAAGACGACGGCGCATCTCTCAAGCCCAAGATCGGCTGCAAATGACACTTCTAACATCGCCAAATCTCATGCGCCCTCGCGCCCCCGTGCTGTTCGTACCCAGCACACAGAGGTCTCCTCCGGAGGGGACTTGGACAGCGGATCGGGAGATTCTTAGTTCACGCTCAGCGCGTTATCTAAGTCCCGGTCCGATCGGCGTCGAGGTCCCGCTCCGATGTAGTCTGCATCGGGGACTGATCAGGCGATCAGTTACAAGAGTAACAAAACTGCACGGGCTCGTGAAACACCCGGATCAGTGCCTTCTTGCCATCCTGGCACATCTGGACTGCGCCGTCACGCCCGATTGAAGGTAATATCGATTGGAGATCGACCT
Organism: Peronosclerospora sorghi; assembly: GCA_026184515.1. Taxonomy (NCBI): domain Eukaryota; phylum Oomycota; class Peronosporomycetes; order Peronosporales; family Peronosporaceae; genus Peronosclerospora; species Peronosclerospora sorghi. The sequence goes on from CM047588.1 coordinate 6,039,539, forward strand.
CTCCCATCGCGTACTTTCGACGCAATTATGCCGTGGTCACCGGGGCAGATCGGTAGCTTGCACCGGTCAGCCCTGACCAAACAAGGTCTCGTCCGGTTTCTGTCCCGACCAGACTCCTGGCTTTTCCCTCCAGATTCAAAGGCTACTGCCGCTTCTGCATGTAGGGTGGACCTGGTTATAGCACCACATATCGCCCGTTTGTATGCAGATCAGCCATGGAAAGTGTTCATCCGCCCCAAACTGGGGTTCATATTTGCGCCGGCTGCCTGGGTTGACTCGTTCTTGAGTCGAGTGAAAGCCTTCAATGAAGCCGACAACCAGGCGATCTGAGAGTCTACGCACTATCTAGTGCTTCCTCCTGACCGATTGCAACATGACCAAGGCCTGGTATCGTTCCAGAAGAACCGGAAGAGGCGCCGGAGTCGGGCAGGTGAGTCCTGGCAGGCCCTATGCCAGTTTATTCTGGAAGGGATGCTGGACCGCGAATGCGACATCTACATCTTTTTATATCCTGTGGTTCTTCATATGACCAAGCGTCGGGTTGAGAAAGCCGGGGGGTTGGCTGACGACGGCGTCTGGTATCCTGGTCTCCACTGTGACGAGCCAATTGCAGACCTGAAGGACGCCTTGATCCAGATGGATCGGAAGGAGCCTTGGCGTAATCACTTCGAGGGTCAGATTGTAGATCACCCGGCGCTGACTATCGGTCGCCTGTGGGGTGATTGCTAATCTTGATACGGTAATAGCTGACCAGATAATTCATAATATATGTCATCTTTCTTTCAAACTTCTTGATCACCTGGTCAATTGACCAAAATTCATCACTTTATCCAAACTTGCACCAACACGTTATCATATACAGTTCCATTCACATCGCGAAAATCATCATCACGTTCGTCACTCCACTACTACAGTTCATCACAGTTTATCATATGTTCACAATAATTCAGACCTTACACATATTCACACCGATCGGTCTGATCGGTGCTACTGCGTGTCTTGGTCTTCATCTTCATGAGTCTGCATCACTGTGAAGCGATTCCGACTGACTTGTTCTCGCTCGAACTCTCGTAGCAGTGCTCCACAATTTAGATCAAGTTCATCGATCCAAGTTGCTTCATCACGATATTTCCACCGGACCAGATATTCTCGGTGGGTGCGACCGAAACGTGTCTTCTTGACTGATCGGACATCTAGCACCTTCTCCACCTCGAATTCGTACTTATCCAATGGCCTTTCCCAACTGTCCTCCGGCAGCAGAGCTTCATCAAAATCGAATCTCTCGGCTTCATCCACCAGACAGGGTGTTTTGGGCCGATCGGGGAACTCTCTGACCAGCTTCAATTTGGACACATGCACGATCGGAAAAACTTTATAATCCGTGCCGATCGTCATCATACGGTCAGCATGCTCACCGATCAGCTCTGCTACACGGAAAGGACCGTTCCACATATGAGCCAACTTCTTCGCATAGCCTTCCTTGACCCGATCGAGGTATAACCATACCCTAGCCCCTGGTTCAATACCATGAGGTCGGAACTGATCGTTATTCCGGTCTGCTCGATCTTGTGTGGACTGACGCAACTTTTCATTGACGACTTCTTTCGCATGATGGTAATGCTTCTGGACCTGCATACGCCAACGACGGGTATCGCGATCGCGGGTCCGAGTGCAGCCGATCGGTATCGCCGCTTCAAGTGTCGATCGAGGGTCCCATCCATACGCCAGATAAAAGGCGCTTCTCCTCGGACCCGATCGGTTGAAGAGTTGAGTGCGAATATCAGTCTCTCTGCATACTCGTCCCAGTCACGTTGGTCCGGATCAGCCACATACATCTTGATCGCCCTTGTGATTGTCTGCACCATGCGTTCAGCCAATCCGTTCGCTTGCGGGCGATATGCCATCGTCGCGCTCTGCTTCTGGCCTAGCATGTTATTGAACGACCGGAACACCTCGGCCATAAAACCGGGTTCCCGATCGTGTCTGACAACTTCGCTGGCGCCGAACCTTCTGAATACGCATTCCTCGTAGCTCTGGGCGATCTGCTCCGCAGATCGGGATGCACTAGCCTTTGCAATCACCAGACCAGTGAACAGGTCGATCCAGATCAGCAGCTCAGTGTTGCCGCGCGTCGATCTGGGCAGCGACGGTATGTGATCTATTGCTATCACCTGGAAAGGGTAAGTAGCTTCGATATTCCCGGGAGATCGGCCCTTGATTATCGGTCTGCCCTTTCCGGTCTCGCAATCTGTGCAACAACCCACATATTTCTGCACGCTCCGAAAAGTCCTCTCCAGTGAAAGTGGGCCCTGATCTTGTGATATGTCCTGCATACGCCCTGATGTCCCCCTTCTAGACTCACATGGTAGTGATGAAGGACATCCGGCTGTAGCAACTCAGGGATCACCAGTTTCGCTAGTCGATCTTGATCGGCACTGTCTTGATCAATGTCACGGCAGTAATACAGCAATCCATTGTCGTCCACATCGGAACTGTCCGCGATCTTGGTACACTCTTTCGCCTGATCATTTGTTAACTTGGACAGTTCACCGCGCAGATAGGCCTTCAAGTTGACAATTCACTCTTCTTTGTCCTGCGTCTTGATGATCCGTTACGCCCTTAGCTGTTGTACAACGTACTCGCTCAGCCTTTCCTTTGGGAACGATCGGCGAGACTTCCGAGCTCGCAATCTAGTCGCCGCCATCACATGCACCTAATCAGGTCTGTCCTTGGTCTTGATCAACTCCGGGAGCCTGTTTATGTCCATAAGTTCAAGTAGAACGGCCTCCTCGGTGATCGTCCCGATCTGGTCCCGCATGGCTTGGGTCGCGAGGTGGTCGGCGCTTCTTTTACAATCCCGTTTCACGTGCAATAGCTCGTGGTTGGGGTAGTTTTTGAGCTCCTTCATCACCCGATCGTTTAACAACTTCAGCCGTGGTGCCTTACAGTCGATCTCTCCAGTGATCTGTCTTATCAACAGGTCGGAGTCACCACATATGATGATCCGAACTTTCTTCTGTGATGACAGCAGATCGAGACATAGAAGGAGCCCCGATATTCCGCCTCGTTGACCGTTATGTCAGCCGTGAAATCGGCGGCGGCTGCTACTATAGACCATTGTGGTAACTTCCACGGTATGGAACTATAGGAGCCGACCTTCTTCTTCACGCTTGCCGATCCGTCGAAACTCAAGACCAGGAGTTCCTCATCCTGATCGACGGTCGGCGGCGGCCGTGAGATTGATTGTCGGGGTTGCTTCCTTGGGGCAATCGCCATCAGAGCTTCATCCAATTCGGACCGAAGGGTGATACTGGCAGCCAATGTTCCCAATATCTCTTCCTCTCCTAGGTGCACTTGACGACCTCGAGGGACCACTGTGACAGGATCGCCGACCATCTGCCGAGCCGACCGTCCGTCCCATTGGCTGATAACAGCCAGGCCAATGTCGACTTTCTTGATAGGACCTTTACAGGTCGTCCGACCAGCAGGTTATAGCACACATCCAAAATCCGTAGTAAAGCCAGAACTTCCTTTTCAACGATCCCATAGTTGACCTCGTTTGGCTTCAACGTCGGGCTCTTAAAAGTGACCGGGTGGTACACTCCATCATGTTCTTGCGCTAGAGTGGCAGAAATGGCCCACTTACTAGCATACACAATGACGATCGGCATTTTTTCCGGATCGAAGTGTCCTAGAATCGGTGCCGTCGCCATCTTAGCCTACAACATACCAAAAGCAACCTGTGCACGCTTCATGTAGTCATCTGCCTCCACCGGCGGAAAATCTGCAGGCAGATCGGAGTCAAAGCCCTCTCGTAAAGTTGCCGGATCTCCTTCGCGCAACATATGGTAGTCGACTTCCCGGAGCTCGTACAGCACGGCGCGTAGACCGCGAAGTCTTCAATGAAGCGGATGTAGTAATTCAGGCTCCCTAGGAAGGACTGCTTTGCCTTCAGCGATCTGGGGAACGGTAGGTTGTTCAGTGATTCCAGATCTTTGGGATTGGCCTCCAGCCCACTGATCGACACCATATGACCCAAATAGGCATCCTTGGACATGCCCCAAAAACGCTTCACAGCACTGATCGACAGGTTCCAGCGATCGCACGTGTCCAACAACCGTTCAACCTTCTCGCACAGATCGCTCCATGACGAGGCAGGGATCAGTATGTCGTCGATATACGATCGCCTCCTCAGAACGGACGGTCTCCTTTCCCGATCGGGTTCACCCTCTGTAAATACATCATAATTTTTGGTGAGGTCCTGATCGGTGCTGATCTTGAAATGTCCATACAGTGCGTTGTCGATCAGCCTCTGGTAGATCTGGGGCTCGTTCTTCAACCTGAACGGCATACGGTTCCACTCGAACAGACCGAACGGAGTAACAAATGCGGAAATCTCGCAAGCCAGATCGGTCATCGAAACCACCCAAAATCCACTTGCCACATCCAACGAGCAATACCATAGGGTCTTGTCAAGATCTTCCAGCAGATCGTTGATCAGCGGCATCGGGTACACCATAAGCTTGGTCAACCGATTTACCAACCGATAATAGATGCAAAACCTGATGTCGACGCCGTTCTTCTTGATTACAATCACGATTGGCGAGGCCCATGGCTAGGTCGACGGTTTAATAATCTTGGTAGCCAACAGTCCTTTAATAAGATCAGAAAGCTTTTCGCGGTACTGTGGCGCCACACGTCGGCATCGCTGGGCGATCGGCTTGGCATCACCAACATCGATGTCACAGATTGCTCCGCGAGCAGCATGGGGTAAGGCATTGCCTTTCCCGATCAGCAGATGCTTTTTCTTCCAGATGTCTTCTTAAGCTGATCGATCTGGTCGGGGCTGTTGACATCCCGATCACCCACTTGTATATCATCCAAGGTGACTTCGGTCAGATCGGCAGACACTTCAGGGAGGACTGCCATCTGGCTCTCCAGCTCCTGAATGTACTGATCCCCGCCCTCATGTATACAAACTTGGTCATCTTCTGGAGCAATATCATCCAAACCGTCCTGGTCGGTTGCACACTGCTGTTACCGATCGGCGGGATGCTCCTCGACGAGTCGATCTGCTTCGGCGCGCCATCGTGTTCCGCCCCAGCAATCCCATGTTCCCCTTCTTCTGTTTCTGTTTCCGGCTCCTCTGTCGCCTGTTCTTGTGAAACCACCATGTTGACGAACCTTGGCTCATCTGCTTGATTGTCCACCGTGTCCTGCGACTGCGGTGCCTTTCATCGAACCAACATCTTCTTCGGGGTTAAATAGCTGTGTCGTTCCACCATAGGTGAGGTATCTTCTTCCACCGGTCCATCATCACTGACCAGATCGGTGGTCGCTTGGTATGCCAAGTTCTGCCACTCGACATACCGTCTCGATCCGATCGAGACGAACCCCGCCTTTCTTGGCACCTTCTCTTCCGCTAGCCACATGCCAACAATAGTATTGTTGGCGGGCGTAAGCGACTTGTCACTGATATTAGTAAGTCGAACGTAATCGGACCAGACGGCGCTCTTCACAAAGTTCGGCACCCACCGGTCGCCCCTGGTCACCCATAACTTCCTTGATCGAAAACATTTATCGACCGGGGTATCAGCGGATTGGCCGACTGGAATGGTGACATATTGATCCTACCTGACCAGATCGGTGTGCGATCCGTATAGGGGCCGCCGACCAGCTAACTGGATCTGGACCTCATCCGGGAGTGTAAGCACTCCACGAGACAGATCTAGGCGAATACCCGCCGGCACCATAAAATCCATGCCTAACAGGGCATCCTGACCGTCCAGCTTGCCAACCCAAGCTCTGAAGAAGTAAACCAACGTACCCGATAGGCTGATCTTCACGCGCGTCCTTCCTTCGGTCATGTAAGAATTTTCCCGATTCCAACGCATTATTCTATCTGGGTATCGTCTATACGACATCCGACCTTACGAGCAAAGGCGGAGTCGATAATCGAGACTTCGGCGCCAGAGTCGAACAACATCGTTGTCTTCTGGTTATTAATCTTACCACAGGATTTCGCTGGCTTAAACCATTTGTCGGGCGCATGATACTTCCAGTATCCGCGAGACTCCCCAGGCAGCAGATCCAACTGCATGACCACCTTCGATCGGGAATATTCATCGGTCGTGAGATTGTAGACCTGATGATCCCGATCGACGCAATTGAGAACAGAACATGTATTGTCGGTCTTATTCTCCTTGCCGACATATGCATAGATGCCGAACGTAGACCGCTCGGCTCGATCCAGATTCCAACCTGGCGAGCGTTCTATTTTAACATCTTTTCCACGTCAGGTGGAAGCATCCCCGCGTGCTTACCCGGCACATACCACTTGCGCATCAGATTGAAAAGTTCTTCAATCTTGCACTGGACGGCCTCGTGGATCTCTCCACATGACTTGCACACGAAGAGGCAGTGATCGGTGGGGGGGCCGCGTCTTTCGCACTTCTTGCATGTTAACTTCTTCCAGCAGTCCCCACCGTCATGCTTGCTCGACCCGCAGTGAGCACACTTCTTGCGAGGTCGGTCCGGGTCGGACTTGTTCCCACTCTTGCCCTTCCGATCTGCCTGGTTAGGCGTCGATCGGGTTCTTGGGGCAGGTTCCGTGATGAAACCGTGGCGGCAAAATAATTTGAACATTATAAACACCATTAAATTTAATTGGGCTATCCTCATCCGACTCCCGACTGGACAGGCCGCTACTTTCCTCTTCCGACCCAGTGCTGTCTTCAGTCACAATCGCCTTGACAGCACGGTCCGATCTGGTTAAGTACATCTTCACAGGGTCGGTCTGGGTCTTCGATCTGTAGACCCGATCCAACGGCGACCTTCGCTCTCATACTGCGCGAGTGTTGCAGCGTCCGCAACGTCTGCTCCAATTCCGTCACATCCTTTAGGCGCAGCAGAGTGAGCTGATCTGCCAGCTCTTGGTCGTCAAGGGTACTAATATAGTGACCCACGTGCTCCATAGCGGCACCGTCGGCGGGTTGCCTTCCTTGATTGCTATTCCGGCACGGAGTGCGGCCACGTTCAGGCGGTGCAAATACTCGATCGGCGTCTCGTCGCCCCGCTTCTGCATATGGTGATACTTGCGGGCGGTAGAAAATACGGAGTTGCAGTACTGCCCCTCAAATTCTGAACATAGCAGATCCCAGTCAGATCGGACATCCCGACCCAACTGTTGGATCCAGTTCGCAACCGGTCCTTTCAGCAGATCCCTGAAGATCAGAAACCGTTCCTTTTTTGGTGTCTAATCCCGTAAGAAAGCAGACTTGACCCGACCAAACCACGACCTGGCTTGCTCTTCGTCGGCGTCCTTCCCAGTAAAGTCCTTGAGATCCGTAGTCGCGGCCATACGAATGCGTGGGATCGTGGAAGATCCAAGATCAAATGCGGTAGTAGAGGCTAGGTTAGCCTTACGCGTTCTGCCCGCCCCTGCACCGTCTGACCCATAGTGGTCATCCGGATCACCGACCGACTCCATGTCGTAATCGCTATTCTTGCTTGGTCGGCGCGGTCGGGCTGGCTGCGGCTTGCGTCTTCCTTTTCCAACTGGTTTATCACCTCGGATAGCCTTGTCCTCTGATGCCACTGACTCCATATCCACATCCCGGCAAATATTGACATTTTTCCGGACAGATCGGTCCTGGGCATGCGAGCGCGGAGGCGATCGGCATCGATCTTCCAAGAAACGCTCCATCATCACTTCAAACATGGCTTGGACTTTAGCTTGGGTGATGGGCAACGTTTTGGTGTCCTCCTTCGGAGGTACTGAAGCCTGTGGGGGCTCCTGGGGTCCCGACTGGCATGCAGCCCCTTGCTGCCGCACGTCCTTTTTATGCTTCCATGGGGTCTGGTCCGGCCCCATGGTCATCCGCTCGACACCGACCTCCAACTCCGATGAGTTATTAGAGGCAGGTGGAGACTGATACGACGACTTATCGTCGGAGCACGCACCGTCTTACATTGCCGTGGTCTCAGCGACCTTCAATGCCGCGGTGGGAGTTGGGCGGCGGACCGCCCCCACCAACGGCATCAAATGGTCATGGAGGGTCGACATCGACATCTCCAGCCTCCAAGTATCCAGATCGAAGAGTTTCTGCACGTTGGAGAGGTTTTTCACTTTCATGCCGACCTGGGCCAACATCACCAGAAGGTTCTTCACCAATAGCAACGGCCGATCGCTTTGGATCGGATCGGTGGTGGGGCCGAGAAGGCGATCGGGGATCTGGGGGTCTATAGTCCGCATGACCTGGTCTTCGAGAATAAATCGCTTCAACTCGTGGATGTAATACATCCTGGTCAGGTCTTCTTCTTTGATGACCCCTCCCCGACCTGCGACTTTTCTTCCAAGTCGTCTTCCTCGGACGACATTCTGAGCCTCGGCTTGGGAACCTTGGGAGGGTGGACTGGATCATCCCGATCAGCCTCCAAGTCATTTTCACTTTTTATTTTCTTTTTGTCAAAATATTCATTCAAATGCATAGGATCAGGACAAAAGTCCTGATCCTTTCCGGAACTATAGCAAGACCTGCTATAGTCCCGATCGGCTCCGGTGGGAGCCATATGGGGAGGAAAAAACTTATTAATCCCGATCTGGTCCTCTACCTGGCCAGATAGGACATTGCCATCTTTATCGACAACGAGAACATAAGGCGATCGCCGTTCTATATGTCCTCTCCAAACCGATTCCACATTCAATTGTAATCAATTCTTTGCTGAATATCGCTGCGGTGATATCCACGATCACCAAGTGATCCGGGCACGCGCACCATTGTGGTGGAGTCAAGTTCAAAATCGAACACCGTAGTGTCGTGAACTTGACCAACATCGTGCCCGGCCTTCCAACTTACGGGGGGGGGTACCCCGCGAACCTTCGCCTTCGATCCGATCGGATAGTCCGCTGCTGGCAGACGACCGATAATCAACACAGGACGCCTGGTACGATTTGTTTGACATCTCACCTTGTGTACCCGATGGATTGGGCTGGTAACACACTCGGTGGATCGGCGCTAGGAATTGACTTGTGGTCTAAATGTGGTAGACCGTGCTGGGTAGGGTACCCTGGGAGGAACTCTTCACCCTGGTAGACCGGTTATACTTGGAGTGAGTATACTCCAGAGGGCAGATCGCTGATCCGATCGTAAAGCCCAACCAATATGGGAAATAAACTCCAGTAAACCAATAGGGTCCAATAATCCAATAGGGAGATCCAAATGAGAACGTGACACACTCCACGAACGATATCTCCACGTAATAATCCAAAAGACGTAATAGCACGTTCCAAACATGCGCAACTTAAGCTTAAGAGGTCGACCAAAGTGCACTCCCGTCGAGACACTTCCGGCGAGCCAAGTGCGTCTGTGACGCGTCCCGGCCGGGTATAATGAGCTGGAGGGGATTACTCGACCCTCCGCTCCCAAAACACTCTGCGGCGTGCAAAGGCGACTGATGTGCGAAGCGAAACCAGGCCCGGTTGAGTTAGAGGTCCAACAATTAAGTCGTAAAGCCAAAAACTCTCTTCTTAGACGAAGCCAAAACCAAAAATTTTTCAACTTAATATCTACCCCCTATAGTCCCCAATATGTACCAAACATGAAAATATGTAGTACACGCAATCTCATGTGACTTACCCAAATCCGTGTTCTTGCCACCCCTTGCACATGACCGGCTTAAAAGCCTCCTGGATTTCCACCAATCCGATCGCCGATAAGCCGATCGGTATGATGCTGACCGGAAACGACCAAAATTATTGGGTCCTCTTCGCCACAACGTCGGTCGTTATAGTAGTCCTTGAAGAAGTCATCATCCTCGCGAAGGCCTTTCGCGATGGGGAGATAATGCGTCGAATACCAGATCTCCAGCGCGTGATGGTCGAGGAACGACCGGTACTTCGTTTCCAAGTCGGCGAACCAGCCGACTGAGCGAAAAGAAATGGGATCCAGCATGGTTGAAAAAATGTCCCAGGGACGTTGGGAGTATAACCGCTCCACCTCCGTCTGGGTGATCAAATGATCAAACCACGAATCAGCTGGAGGGACATACGTGGCGGTCGGGAACAACCATCCTGCGGGGCGGGTCAAGTCGTCAAAGACCACTTGAGCCGTGAAGTTACGCAGATCGTACCCACCGAGTTGATCTGGAGTCGACGGCAGTATGTCGGCGTCACTGGCGTCCTCAGGTACCGTGATCAACGACTTCAAATCACCCGTACGAGGAAAAATAGACCTGGCAGAACCTTGATCAGTCAAATCCTTGCTCCCGAACTCGATAATGGTTGGAGTAGATGTAATGGAAGCGATTGGGTCAGGAAAACCGCCTTCATCGTCCTGGTCAGGACATGGAGAATCATCGTCCTCCGTCTTCTCCTCCGAGATGGGGGAAAGAAGGCGTGGCCGCTTCGACCGAGAGGATTATCGGGAACGTTGAATACGCCTATTAGGCGAAGGGCGGCGCGGCTGATCGAGCCGTCTGGAGAAGCAGCGGGAAGGCTAGCAGGCGATGCGACCCGATTAGAACTTGACGGAGGGATACGGGCAACCAGTGTGATATGCATCTGCAACGATAACCAGCCAATTGGACCTAAAGTTCCGAGTGAAACGAACGTAATTGCATGGCTTCGTCTTGAGTATGTCGCAGTTGATCGCGCAGTGTCGCGCTCTGCCGAAACTTGATCGAGTTGGCATTGCGTGGTGGAAAGTTCTTCCTCCAGCTGGGAATACGCGACACGTAGATCATCCAGCTAAGCCTGGATATTAGACACCCCCTCGACCCGCTCATATATATCCTGCGTCTGGGCCATGATCGCGGTATAGTCATTCATCTGCATGCGATTGGTTTGATTCTTCTTCCGGAGGCGATCGTATTGATATTTGCGCCTGTCAATCTCGGCGTTGAGTTTGAACGCCTGCTCGACCAAGCGCTGATACTTGGAAGCGGCCTGATTGTACTCTTCTCGTAACTTGGCCATGCGCCGCTGAAGTTGATCCAGTTCTTGCGCTTGATCAGCAATAGTATCTTCATGCACCGAGCGCAGATAACGATCACGGTCACGACGGCACTCCAGATCCCGGATCCGGTCGCGTTGATCGACCATGGTTTTCTCTTGATCGGCCACAGTGATCTCGGCATCTCGTTCCACCACGGCACGTTTGGCACGAGCGAGTTGCCGTCGAAGTATCGCGATAGTGTCTTCGCTCATCGCGAGCGAGTCGGATAACAGGTGACCTGTTCATCGCGCGCGTGGAGGGCCTCTTGTAAGATGTAAGACTGATTGATTGCGGCGATCTTCTGATCAGCTGCGGCCCGACCCAGGGCAGGAGCGTTGGCGGTGTTCACCGGGGTGCCGTCCGTAATCGCTTGCATGATGGAAATGCGGAAATGCTTGATCGAGACAGCTTGATCGCAGATTCCACGGTTGGTGGAGGATGAACGTTGGATCGCGCGGGGAATACCACTAACGGTGACGGCCTGATAGATTGTAACCTGATCGTCAGGAGAAAGAGCAGAACGATGGGTGATGATTACTTGGTCGATAGTGTCCTGATTGATGGGTGTGGACAACTCGACCAACGTTACCATGGTATACGACATCCAACGGCATGATCGACCCTCACCCCAACCGCTGTACGGCTGGGACGAGGCTCAGGGGCGGCTGTGGTAAAGCATGCTATAATTGGGCCTAATTAAGGGCCTAATTATGGGCCTAATTAGAGGTCCGATTGTGGACACGAATTGGGTACGTAATCATATACGATTGTGTGTACCACGGTATATACAGTTGCGTGTACAACCGTGGTGCACATAATCAGGACATAGACAGGGCATGGAAGATGGGACGATTACACACAGGTACCGACGAACACCGGCGAACAACGAAGGAATCAGTTTGACTGGTGGACGGAAGACGCTGGAATGGACGGTTCGGATTGGCTGAAATTAGGGAAATGGTAGATCTAAGGCTTTAAGTAATAATAAAGTTCTCCTTTTGCGTACGATTGAGCAGATCGCTTCAGGGACGGCAACTTTGCGCCTCCCTTACTAATAAATACCTCTACGTCCCGGGCGGGAGCACTTAGTCCGTTTTTGGCCCACCGTAGGCGTATAGTGTGAGAAACCACCGCAACTCCGCCCGCTGTGTCAGCGGTTCTTCTTGCAAAGGTTGTTTGGTACCGGAAACGTGATAGAGCAGTTCTCTCACCTCTTCACCGTTTGGTTCACGTTTGGCCCCTAGAGTTCGGCTGCTGCACCCCACGGGAACTCTAGGTGGATTTAGTGAAATCACCCCCCCCCTAGTAGCTCTAGGCTAGTAATACATATATTTGGGTGTTCCGTTATCTGTTTAAGACTCAGAGGCTCCGCTATCGGGCAGTGAAGACTTCCGCTGCCTGATCAAGTACCCCCTTCGCCGATCAACACCTGATCGACCTTCTGCGACTCGCGACCCGCGTTCATCTACTCGCGACTCGCGCCTGAACGACTTTTAGCACTTGATCAAGCCTGATCAAGTCTGATCACAGCTTATCAACGTCTTTCAGTACCTGATCATGTCTGATCACAGCTGATCACCGACTTTTAGCGCCTGCCCAAGCCTGATCACGCCTGACTCGAGCTTGATTGCGCCTGATCAAGCCTGATCGCAGCAGTCGCTTTATCACAAGTTAACTCAATCTTGAAACAAGGAATTGCAGCGTGCCATCCCCGCCACCTGGAGAGCGACCCACGCCCAAGCCGTCGGGTAGACAAGGTAAGCAGAAACACAATCAGCCAAGGACAACCGGAGGACTCCCTTCGTTAGTCGGCAGCCTGGCGCCGTGGTACCGCCTGATCAAGCCTCAAAAACTTTGATCAGCCGCTCCACCACACACGCGCACCATTGTGGTGGATTCCAGTTCAAAATCGAACACCGAAGTGTCCGGAACCGAACCGCCATCGCGCCCAGCAGACCAACTAACGGAGGGGTTACTCCGCGGACCTTCGCCTGGGTGCCGATCGGGTGACGGATCGGCATTACATGAAGCCGAGTCCGATTCGTCTCGTGTATCACCTTCTGTACCCATTGGTATGGGTGGCTACACATTCGGTGGACCTTGCTTGGTAGAGACTTTAGTGGGAATCGATATGGATGTACCACTTCCGGGGTACTGATCCAAAATTCCAAGGAAAAGGTAACTCAAAATTGCCGATCGGCAAACGAAGCGGAAATCTTCATTCCGAATGCAATTAAATCTGGCACTTGACCGCCCGTGGCAGTGAGTAATCCAGCCAATAGTAAATCTTGGCACTTTATTGCAAAGGCAATGAGTAATCCAGCCAATAATAAATCCTGGCACTTGATCGCAGATCGCAATGAGTAATACAGCCAACCTGGGACTTGATCGCAGATCGCGATGAGTAACCCAGCTAAAACTAACACGTCTCCTTGAACGTGGCCGAATTTGAGCGGGTGAGTGAACGTAGTGGGCGCCTCCTGTCTTGGAAATACCGGTGGTGCTCTGTCCTGGCCGGGCTTAATGAGCGAGAGGGGACCCTGTTAACCCTCTGCTCCCAATGACTCCGATCGGAGCGGCGAAGTTGGCAACCCAATGTAATACGAACACTATATTTAATATCCAATTAAAATCCAATACGTAAACTATATGTAAACCGTGTGTCTTACCTCAAATCTGCGTACAAAACACTTCAAGCACACGATTGGCCCAAAATACTCCGTTCTTTCAGCCAACCCGATCGACGGCCAGATCGCGACGGTGATCATGTTCTTGTACCAGCGCGACGGATACCGGCCCAATCAGGTCAGGAGCCCTTGAGACGCTGTGTAAGCGCGCGGTGTGCCGCTTCCAAGGTTCTCAGCAAACTTTTTCGCTTTAACTCCGGGGACTTACCCAGGAGGAAGGTAATGATGTCGGTCCCCACACAGATAGCGACCACGGGGCTTCGGAGATCAAGAAGCCTAGCGACCTGATCTGCCTTGACAACTGGTACACTGGTACTAAGTGGTCGGTAATTTTCAATTACACTTCACCACAATTTTGTTGGGAAGCCTGCGTGAAAATAGGTGCGCTATAACGGATAATGGTCAACAAATGAACATGGTTTTAAATGGCGAAGTACTATTTCGAGTTTAAACTTTTTTGGTGCAGTGTTTGAGAAGAATTTACCAGCGCAAAATGGAATGATGCAAATTTTTCAAACACGGTGCTAAATAACTTTGAGGAAAATAAGCCTGAGTAAATTCAAGAAAGAAGTTTGCACCACGTCTATGTGCACTTGGTTCATATAGCATGTGAAACGGTTGAAAAAACTGGCTAGAGACCCCAGGTCAGGCATCGTGCTTACAATTAATAAAAGTAGAACTGCCTGACCTGAGCAGAAGAGAAAGCAACAAGAAAAAACATCCGAAGCAAGATTCGGGCAGAAACGCACCCATTGTCTGGCATGGGATGAGTTATTTGCAGTAACCTTGAAGGTCCCGAGATCGACGAGGGAACTGTTTTTTTGGTGTTACTTCTGGAATATTTTCAAATTATGAAAATAATCCAGAAATACCACCAAGAAACAGTGAGTATTTGCCGCTCCTACGAAACATTGAGCTGCAAAAATGTTTGAAAATTTTATTTCGTGATTTGAAAACTAATTTAATTGTCAAGTTGCTGTATTAAGGAAAAAGATGGTGGTGGAGAACATCGAAACGTGGATCTGTTTTGTAAATAGACCGGGATAAGACGACAGATTATCGAGGCTATAAATCCAGCCTCTAATGTTAAACCCGAAACGATGAACCGAAACATATTTAACATGCTTTGGTGTATGATTTTTTGGTATGGTGTTCCACTCATGCATGTGGCTGAGGCAGCTGAGTATGCGGCATACATTCTGAACCGCACTCCAACGAGAGAAAACCAAGGAAGATTGTCTCCAATCGAAGTATTGACTGGAAAAAGACCAGTATTGTCGTACATTGTTGTTTATGGATCTCCTTGCATGATAAGGAGAGATCCCAAAAAGAAGGCTTTCGCTAACCATGAGGAGCATGCTTTAATCCTAGGGAAACGACGAAACCAAAGGTTACAAAGTTTGGTTGCCCATGGACAAGGTTGTTACGGACACTAGGTATGTGACGGACATTGAACTCGAAAACGCCGCGGGTGACAAGGTAACGAGAAGTTTTAAGAGTGTCGCTGGATCATGAGTTCAGCTTCGAGCGAACGCACGTGATCATGAAAGTGAATTTTTTTGGAATTCAAGGAACGTGAAGCCGAATTAAACGGCGAAACTGAAGTGGAAAACACCAAGCAAGAAGTGACGCACCGCGCTAGAAAATCGAGCAAAAAGAAAAAAAACGCAGAAGATAAAATATTTCGTAGAAGAACGAAATAGCAAGAAAAAAGTTAAAGAGATTTATAATAGAATTGATGGTGGAACCCATGTAACGGTTGAAAGCTACGAAGTCTTGAGTGATGAGAGTTCAATGTACATGTACGGAGTATGAAAAATTTAGAATAGTGGAAAAATTTTGAGCGCTGCAGTGCAGCACCTAACAATTCCAGGCGGTCTCGTGAAAGCTAAATGCGGATATGTGGACGGGGCCGCAGAGTAAGCTGAGTTGAAATCACTATTAGAACTGATGACGTGGAAACTCTTGCTACGCAAGCCGGATAAAGTACCTCTTCCGACCTAGTGGGTTTATAAAACGACCTAGTGGGTTAATAAAACCAACCATAGGTCAGATTGAACGGTCGAGAAGTACAAGGCGCGTCTGATTGCGAGATGTCTATGGTGAAGATTATTTATTTATGTTTTCAATGGTGAAGGAAATTAATAACGTAAAAGATATTCTCATGTTGGCACAAATTTGGGATGTTGCTGCGCGATACGGTGATGTACCTAGTGCATACTTCAAGGCCAAACCTGAAGAGAATATGAAATATTTCTTGAAGTGCCCCAGGGTAAGAAGATTGAACAAGAACAATTCAAAACTTTTGGTGTGAAATCTGAAATTTAATTGGCGCTTCAGTTTAAACGAAATCGTTATTGGTTTTAAACGAGCCGAAAGACTGGCATAATTATCGTGCGAAACATTGGTAAAAAATGAATTCAAGAAGTGTGTTACCGACACCTGCATATTCGTGAAAATCGGTGAAGCTGAAACTTTTTTAGTCGGTGCCTATGTGGATTACCTTTTGGTCATAGGCACAAATGATGATATCTTTTCGAAATTCTTTTCCGGCATGAAAGTTTTGGAATTAAAGAATCTAGGAAACGTTGGTAAGTTTTTTTGGGATAAGGGACCAAAGGGTGGTTATGTTTTAGACAAAGAAGCGACGATATATGACGTGCTGAAGGCACAAAATATGTGAATCTTACCAAGACCCAGTTTTGATTTTGGATGGAGTAAAGAAGTTAAATGAATAGTTATCGGTGAAAACGAGTCAAATTTTTCGAATTTTTGCGTAGCCACTTTGATTTTTATGTGAAGTGTAAATTCGGGATATGGAAACCGATTGGCTATAAATACATGTGGATAAATAAAAATGTGGGATAATTTCAAGTTTAAAGTTCTTAGTGAATTTAAGATTTAAAAATATTTCTATTTTTATAATATATACTTGCTTTCGCTTTAACAACATGCCGATTATTTATCACTTCCAGCGGCGTTTTTAAGTTACCATTTCTCATCACCAAGCTGCCATCTGGTTCGCCTCGTCGAAGAGTCCGAAAAGGACTTGGACCGAGCAATACATGTACCTAGTAGCTCTGGCCCGGGAAAATGAGTCGAGTGAAAAGTTGGTAGTTGAAACTATTTTCAAGCTCGCTGCGCCACATCTAAAGATCGCAATCGTGGACATATGATCTAATAAAAAATGCGTCAGAATTACATATGGCATGCGCTAAAAAAAATTTTCTTATATCGTGGGCGCAGGAGCTAGAGGACGATGTTTTTAATAAAAGCATCAGACATAAATGCAAATACACGCGAATTAGATGATTAACACAGGACGTGCTACGGATGTGGAAATTCCGGCCACATTAAGAAGAATTGCTCCCAAAAGTGGCAGAAAAGAAAGGCTGTCCCGAAAAGGAAGCCTAGAAATATTATGGTTTATGAACCGAAAATTTTTCTTATCGACCACAGAGAAGATGGATGAGTCGACAGCAGGACTGTTTACTGTTGGTGTATCACCTGAAAATTGGTGGATCATTGACAGTGGTGCCTGTACACACCATGTTGAAAGCAGTGACAACTTGTGTGAGTGAACCAAAACAATTGACTCATAGTAAAAAAATATTAAGAAGTTGTTATTTACATACATAAACATGTACATCTTGTTTGATCCCATTCGGCTTTCCATTGTTACCAAAATAGTGATTAAAACGCGTGATTTAGAAATAGTCCATACCAAAAATAGGGTGGTCCAAAAACCACATTGCCTACAAAGTCGTACTAAAGTACAAAAGGTTGTCAAGAGATGTTTTGTGATGGTGGTGACGCCTATCGACCACCTCGTGATCTGTATAAAAACGGATTGCTGCGAGAGCTCTTCTTGCCGTTTATTGACCTGTTGTAGAAGGAATCGACGACTGAATACCGTGTGCTGAAGGGTGCCAATAATGCTGCTAACGTATGCGTACCCGATTACGCCGAACACAGGCTCTGTGTTTGATTATGAGTTTATGACATCCTGCTGTGGAAAAAGACGGTTACAACCTTCGTAATGACGCAAGGCCGAAAAGTGTACATTACAAAGGCTGCACTTTTATGGATGCTGGTATTTGTCGCTTTTAGTTTAGTGATTTGTGTGAGAAACTTCTTGATTACCTGCGGATTACCTAGCGGTTGCTGGAGCTTTCTCGGTCATATTCGTGAGTGATATCCCTTACTGAGAAACGTCTTAATCAGGTGCGTTGACTCATTACGTTCGTTGCCTGTATGTACGATTGGGGTGTACAGGTAAGTCGTTGATTGTTATTTTGTTTTTCATCCAACGTTGTATTCAACTGAAACACGCAATAATTTCTTTTGATCTAGCTCCATTTCCTTGCAATGAAGAGCTCTGTACATCTTAACAAAGTCGGTGATAGAATGAAAACACACATTGACGAGGTTTTCGCTTTGATCGGGCAGTTTCTCGATTGCTGCAGGATGCTTTGTTTTTCTTCATGTCGCCATACTTCTGATAACATGACTGACAAAAAGATTTCTTGGAAGATGGGAAGTGAAGCGTACTTGTTGGCCCGTAATGAGCAAGACAAAGAAGGTAAATCCTGTCAGGATTTGTTCTTAAGGAAAGCGTAGCGGAGGGAAGCGCATTCGGAAGAACCGCCAAAGGCTGCTGGCGCGGAAAACTACACTACACCTTTGCCCATCCAAAATGAAAAGTTTTGCATCCAAAGTGAATTAGGTAGCGAATTAAAAAATATATTTAACAACTGTTGCATCCAAATTGAAATCGTTAGCGAAGTAAAAAATATATTTAACAACTGTTGCATCCAAATTGAAATAGTTAGCGAAGTAAAATATATATTTAACAACTGTTGCATCCAAAGTGAAAAGCCTTGCAACCAATATGAAATTGAACAATTAAAAAAGGGTGGCCCTACCTGCACCCCCTCCACCCTAGGGGCACCCCCCACGTGACTTTCGACCAATAGAAATACTAATATACAGAGGCATGGTTATTACTGAAGCTACCATTATATTAGCACCCCAGTCTTCAACCAATGAAGACGCATGTCTATTTTTGCAAGAGCTCAACTGTTGGAAATTTTTGGCGAAACTCTTTTAGTTTATTTTCTTTCATTACGGAATTGGTGGGTGCAACGAGACGTGGATACGACGATATTACGCTACCAGATTTCATCTGCAAGAATGGGGGATCCGACATACTGAGACTAACATATATTCCCTTAGCCGTAATTTAACGTATAGTGAAAGAACGTCTTTGAGAAATAAATGCAAAGAAATATATGAATATAGTTGTATTTTAACTTACATGTTCGGTTCCCTGGAAAGGACTACAGATAGAGAAGGCATCGTACTTCTACACTTCGATTAACTACTAGCGATAGCACATCAAACGGACAGGGATTAAAACTGAACAGTTGCAAAGGAAAGGCGTCGATGCATAAAATTCGATCGAATCTTGCTATTGTTGATTGGCACCACGTGTGGTAGCCACAATATCATTCCTGAACTTGCCAACACCAATCAGTCAATATTTACCATTACAGACTATGTCGCCCTCAAGACTCCAGAAGTCAATGCAAACCACCCAAAGAATCAAGCATTGGCTCTTCCAGTCACGCCGTCGACCACCGTTCATGTCTTGCGTTTCTTCATCACGCTGTGCGTTGCCTTGTTCATTCTTGGCAATATTGCGACTTGGGCTCCAATGTACAAGCTCCAGCTTGTTAATACCATGATGAAGTGGTGGAGCGGCTATACGAACATTCCAGCCACAAGCGGTGACCACAACTATCTGTTTCTGGACACTGGTATTGGTCGCAACATCACCGAAACTGGTCACACTGAAATGATCCGCCCCACGTTCCTATTCATCTTTTGCATCGTTTACTTCGTTGCCAGCGTACTCCTTAATAAATAATTACGACACAACAGCACGGATAGACGCTTGACGTCGACGCTAATCTGGCGCATTGCAAATGCAAATGCGTCGTAAACCAAAACTTCCGGTGCTGGGTGTGTCTCGCTTCTAAGCGGGTGAGTGGATCGTCGGAGTCGTCTACGTGCTTGGCGGTAACGCCCTCTGTTTTTGGCTCCAATGGGATCGCCGAGTTGACAAAGCAACGCAAGAGGTAGGTACATGTGTCACACGGAAAACTATTATAAAGGTAAATAGATGTAAAGCGCTATTTTAACCAATATATACTATTAGTAGCAATATTCATCTCTATTGGTCGAAAGTCACGTGGGGGGTGCCCCTACGGTGGAGGGGGGTGCGGGTAGGGAGACACTTATTTAACTGTGCCATTTCACATTGGTTGCAAGGCTTTTCACTTTGGATGCAACAGTTGTTAAATATATATATTACTTCGCTACCTCTTTCACTTTGAATGCAAAAGTTGTTAAATATATTTTTTTACTTCGCTACCTATTTCACTTTGGGAGCCGCTATCTAGCGCTCACTTTTCGCTAATCAGCGCTCACCCCCAAAATTATTAGCCAATCAAATTTTACTCCGATCCACTCACTCTTTTTTTGCAAAATTGATCGATGAAACAGGCGGACGGCGCTGGACTTGTTTGCGCGCCGAGTTTCTGGACGAAAATTATATTAGACTGAAAATAGGTACTCTCTAAGACAAGGCACACCAATTCGCTATACGGAGATGTATTAGGATAAATTGGACTCTCACAATACAAATAATACCTGCTGTCATAACGCCATTTGGTAAAATGTCCGAGACTCCGCACAAGAGCTCTTGCAGAGTAGCCGAGATCTTCAGTTTTTTTTACTAACCATTTTTCATGCGTAAGTTTTCCGTCTTTCGAACAGGATTAGAACAATTCGTATCCCCCTCTATGGGGTACACATACACTCGGCTTAAAGCGGCAAAATGTTAGACTCTCTCCACAGTACACGCGTAACCGAGGATAACACACTTCTCACCATCAACGGTACATTTGTCTTCAAATTATACGTTTCCGCTACTCCCTTCCCCTGTACGACCTGTATTCTCCACTTCACAGCTACCAGATGGAAAACACTTAGGATTCTTGCTGTCGGTGCGCGAAAGTAATAGCTAATACCACTAGATGCTATACGTATCGCGAGATGGCGGAGGTATTCGAAGCATAATTCGCTTAAAGACTTGACTAGTC
Organism: Peronosclerospora sorghi; assembly: GCA_026184515.1. Classification (NCBI taxonomy): domain Eukaryota; phylum Oomycota; class Peronosporomycetes; order Peronosporales; family Peronosporaceae; genus Peronosclerospora; species Peronosclerospora sorghi. The sequence goes on from CM047588.1 coordinate 6,060,386, forward strand.
CACGATGAGGGCATGTATTCACCGTTTTCCCACGAATTTGCGTATTTACTACAAAGAGCGCTTAGCGGTGAGTGCACAAAAACGCGCCTTTTCAAGAATAAAACTTACTCGTAACATCCTTTGCCGCAAAAACTATCGGCAAGTGATGTCGGATAAATTGTTTCAGTAAAATGTAAACTTGCTCCGACAGCGCCAATCCGTCTCCCACGCTTTTGTCTGTCATCTTCCATCATCGCAAAAAGTCATTCATTACATATATTCTAGATACAGAAACAGCAGCATGTTCTGATAACTTGTCGATGGCGTGGAAAGATCCGACACAGTTGAACACTAGCATCAATGCTGTGTAGACTCGCATCATTACATTGGTTCACATTAGTTAATTCCTCCATCTCCATTGTCCGCTGCAACTCACGCACTGGAACTTCTTTTAAAAGCTGAAAGTGAATGTGATTAAGCGTTGCGAGCCACTGAAACGTGTCACGACAATAGCAGCTTTGGACTCGATTAAGCGCCTCCTCCACTGCCTCGTTCGGCTCACAAGGCCTGGGTGGATCTTTGACTTGGGCGTCAGCCAATCAGCGTTCAGTATTTCAGGTGGAGGGGTTCCTTATATGGGGGGTGAGCGCTAGATAGCGGCTCCCTTCACTTTGGATGCAAAACTTTTCATTTTGGACGAGAAAAGGAGTAGATAGATTGCTTAGAATTAACACAAGATGTCGCGCATACTATATAATGAAAGATGCTCTAGCATCTTCACTTTTGTAATAAGTTAGTAAGGGACTTAAGGGGCTATCTTATTAAGATGTCGGACAAAGTATGAATTTATGGAGAAATTTGTGAATCCAAAAATTTCCAATTTGATTGGAATAAAATAAATTTAACTCGTTACAAGCACTTAGCTCGCTAAACTCGCACGTGGTGCTCCTCGATTCGCTCGTCGCATTGGTGCATCAGACGGGTTCGTTGCGTAAAGGAAATGAAATTTGTGTAATTTTCAATTGTTTGTTGAATCCAACTTTTCAACACTTCTGTGTACACAACATTTCGCGTCACGCAACCCGTCTTCCCAGGCGTGGTGTCCTTTTGCACGAGAATCTTCACTCTGGAGCAAGACTTGACACGGAAAATCGCGACGTAAAACCGGCCATGGGAGAATGCGGGTTCGTGGAATGTCTGGACCTGTTTTTTTAATGGATATGGCGAAGGCAGGCTTGACCGGGAACTGTCGGCGTCGCTAAGGAGAAGGGTGATCCGCGGAAGGAAGACCGTCGAGTCTTTTCGCTTGTCGCCGCCATCTGGGTCTCGATGAAGCGTGCACCAATTCAGCGGCAGATGAGGCGTGTCCCATTGCAGAGCCCCTCGGCCTTCCTGAGATTGCGAAGCAAGATCAGCGGCATTCCCGGCTTCAGCTTTAGCATGTGCGGAGGCACTCCTGTCGGCTATAGAGTGTTCAGACGCTCCACGGGAAAGTTGATGCGCATATGCTTTATCCACCGTGTGAGCCGTGTAAACGGTCATGGGGTCTCCGGGAAGGCGATCCAGCAGGAAGGCGTTGACTGGTCGATAGTCTTGTTGATCGCGGCAAGGGTTGTGGACCCGAGGCATCTCAATGAGGTCTGTGATGTACGATGGAGCATCACCCGATTGCTCCTGAAAACTTTTGGTCTGCGCCTGCGGGTCGTACCGTTAGGTCTGCAGAAACTTGTGTCCACGCTCCGACGTCGCGGCAGCCTGCAAAGAACCCAGTCGGTAGAAAATCTCGTCGCACACTTGGAACGATTGCGGACCGTGACCGGCGACGGTGGCTTCGTTCACCTCAAACCCACCAAACGCCATTAGTCGTCGGATCTTCTCAAGGAACCGCTTCTGCAGAGGAGGAAGCTGCACATTGCCCTTACCGCAATAGGAGGAAGGAAAAATTCTCAACAATTTGGCATAGTGTAGAGCGCGACTGGGTGGACACTCCACATCCATGGGACCGAGGCTGAGCTGCTGAGGTGCCATTGTTATCTCCTGATGTTGTTGTGCGCCTTTACTCTTAGCCATAGCGTAATCGTAGTGAAAATGCGTTTATATCACTTAATCTAAGTATACCCCTCCACTTGAATATGCGTAATCAATCAGTCCAGCACTTGTGCCACAATAATCGAACCGTAACCACACGTATCCACTCAATCGAGACTTGATCTTTCACGTGATAATGCATGCCCCTCTCTACTACTACTCTATCTTCCAAAGTAACAGTGCGAGCAAAGAAAACGGGCGCGTAGTTAACGTAAATTAACTGTAAGGAGAAAATGTAAAAGTGATATATTTAGACTAGACTAAATTATAGTCCGTCACAAAAAATGCAATTTGTGTACACCTATTTTCGTCCTTTGTGCGTCGATGCAATATACTTGGAAAGCCTCAATACCGCGTCCTAACTTCGCTTTCCAACACCTGAAAATCCGGGCGAAAGGAATAACTGTACAACATCGCAACACTGCGCGATTTGCAGCTCCACCATTTGAAGCTGCTCCACGGGTCCACGGGTTGGAGCTTGGGCAGCTACTGGCGTAGCTTGGGCTGGTTTTAGGGAACCGTTTCCACATCTTGGATAGAGGGCCACAAAGTGACAGGGAAAGCCACACAACTAGCACGTCTCCGGGGTCATGAGTTGAACCCGAGGTGCGTCTGGAGTTTCCGGGCTTGAAGCAACTTGCGCAAATGTTGGAACATTTAGGTGGATTATAAATTCTTACTGTTTGCAACCCGCTCATGGCCCGCTGGCTTGTTTAGTAATAATAGACTACCCTTCACTTCAAAGTTCCTACAAACTCTTGTCTAATTTAATATTCAAAACAGCTTTATTAATACAAAGAGGTTTTCTTAACGTCATTAATCGACGGAACTCTGGCGTCAGCGTGCAAAACGTTTATTAATATTTAGCTCATTATTTTTAGTCTTGGTGCCATTTATTCGGGCAAGGTGTGCATTTAACGGAAAAGGTGTGAATTTAAAAATTTCCAATAATTAATCCCAATCACTAATTCTATTAATCCGTGCTATTCAAATCAAATTATGGATGCTACCCCATGATCTCCAGGTGTTGGGTCTATACATTCAATAATGTTTCTAGTATTTGAGAGCAGGAGAGTCGCCCTGGATGCTTTGAAGAAGCTGTGGCCAAATTACATGCCACATTCAGCAAACGCAGTCGACCTTTGAGAGGGTAGAAACACAAAGGAGAACAAGCTTAATGAAGATGCAGAGAATGTTGTCATGGGGCGCGTAGTAAATGTTATGATAAATATTTTTGAAGTGGTAAACGGTGAGAACAGCGGTATGCCAACATCAAGCTACGAGACAAGTCCCCCATAATGTGATTGGTAGGGATCCGTTGAAGAGCGGAGTGGAAAGCTTCATCTCCTCCCTCTCTCGAAGACTGGATTTAGTGGTACCGTGAGAAAAAAGCAACCTCAATGGAATTGAAGCGATATACACGAAGATAAAATAACTGTCAGGCGAACGAGCCTCGCGTTAATCGAGTTGTATGTGGTGCCCACCGACTAGGACTAAATTGACTACGTTACTGTGGTAAAGTGCAAGTGAATTTTTTTGTTTTAAAAAAATTTTTACTTGCTGTCTTGAATATCGGAGACCGTTCTGGCTAGGTGTACCTAGGGTGGAACTCTTCACCCCAGGTACGTAAAAAAAATTGTTGACCAGTTTGTACCAGTGTACCATTTTTCAAGGCATATCGATCGGGTTAGCTGAAAGGACGGAGTATTATGGGCCAATCGTGTGCTTGGAGTGTTTTGTACGCAGATTTGAGGTAAGGCACACGGTTTACGTATTTTACCTATTGGATTTTAATTATCTATATAATATAGTGTTCGTACTACATGGGGTTGGTAAGTCGCCAGTGGCTCCGATCAGAGTCATTGGGAGCAGAGGGTTAACAGGGTCCCCTCACGCTTATTAAGCCCGGCCAGGACAGAGCTCCACAGAAAGCCCCACGACAGGGAGCACTCGTTACGTTCACTCACCATTCAAGTTCGGCCCCGCTCAAGGGAGGCGGGTTATTTTTGGCTGGGTTACTCATCGCGATCTGCGATCATGTCCCATGAATTGGCTGGATTACTCATCGCGATCTGCGGTCAAGTGCCAGAATCATTTATTGGCTGGATTACTCATTTCTCTGCAATCAAGTGCCAGGATTTACTATTGGCTGGATTACTCACTGCCACGGGCGGTCAAGTGCCAGATTTAACCGCATTTGGAGTGAAGATTTCCGCTTCGTTTGCCGATCGGCCATTTTGAATTGCCTTTCGTTGGAATTTTGGATCATTACCCCAGAAGTGGTACATACATATCGATCTTCAATAAAGTCTCTACCAAGCAACGGTCCACCGAGTGTGTAACCACCCATATAAATGGTTACACAAGGTGAGACACGAGACGAATAGGACTCGGCGTCATGTAATGCCGATCGTTCACCCGATCGGAACCCAGGCGAAGGCCCTCGGAGGACCCCCTCCGTTAGTTGGTCGGCTGGGCGCGATGGTGGTTCAGTTCCCGACACTTCGGTGTTCGATTTTGAACTGGACTCCACCACATTACCACTTACATTTACGATCAAGACTAGCGCAAATGTCGACTTACATCTCTTATAAACGATATTCTTTCATAAAAGGAGCTGACGACGTCTTCCGGTTTGGAAAAAACGAATTCGTCATCATCATAAGCCTACGGCCCTGAAAATTAACAGTTACTTCACAAAACATGATCAACCATGCTTACCGCGGTTATGGCCCTGGCGCAGCAGATTTAGGATACACCGATCATTCTGAGCGCTTTTGATGCAAACGGATTTAAGAATCTTCTCTGGACAAGATTAACGATTCAGTGAGGATGTTACACAACTTGCTGGTACCGTTGGTAAGCAATACACCACAGACAGAAAGTCCGACCCGGTCTTTATCTTCGAACGGAACATCGCAGTATCCTCCTACATGATTTGGAAGGAGCATCTATCCGCCCAGACCTCTCACAGCTTTATGGTTCTGTCACACAATTAAAAAAGATCCTCGAGGAGTAAAACGCTGAGATCACCGAAAATACCGCCTTGCTGCGCTTGTGCAACCGGGATAACGTCTGATACCACAACTGTGGGGCGCTCCATCGGATTGAGGAGCGCGTGAGGGGTCTTGTATCGACCCTTGCACAGCTACTTTTCACCACGTGCTGCGACCGTTGCAAGGTCCACCATTGGCACAGCTACCAGAGCCGTTACGGAGTCTGCTTCGGGATCAAACGGCTATTTCCCGGTCGTTCCGCACCAACAGCGCGCTTTCATTCACGTTCCTGGGTGCGAAGTATTCTGAACAATTTATGCAGGGAGGGGTGTACGCTATTTGATTCCAAGGTTCCCTGTACCACCGAATGGAATCGCTGTTTCCGGATCCAGCCAGCCAAGAAATTTCTCGCAGTTGTATATCACCGACAACAGCATGGCTCTTGGTGGCCGCATGAATGTCTTTCCGCATCTGGGTTGGCGCATCATAGGAGAACTTCAAGCCATGCTCGAACAGCACATCCCTTACGCGCCATTGTACAAGCAGGTGCGGCAGCGGATGGAGGGGGATCAGGTGGTGGATCTGGAACTTCGTCTGCTTTCCCCGCAATCGAACGACTGAAGGAGGTACAACACCCCGACTGCCAACGATATCGGCGTCATCACGGTGGGAGATGGTTGAGACGGCAGTAACTCCAATCGCGACATTATTCTAACGTGTCACGACGGACGCCTCCAGCTCATTTCCGCATTGCACTTAGCAAAAAAAACGCTCCACTATGTGCTTTTTTTCCTGAAGGTCGACAGGGTTGGACTCTCACGATACCACTAAAGAGATTTAGGTACGACGCTGAGAAGGGAGGGTTCAATAGCAACGATGATGCTATCCGTGGGAGAGGCGGAACAAGACGTTTATCGAAGATGCAGTAATATTCCTACATGCTGCACCCACGCGCACCCGCTAGAACCTTTTTTTGCTGCAGCAATATATCGTGAACACGTGGGTATGCGTGGAGCAGAATTGCCTGCAGTATATTATCGACCTCAAAGTCGATCTGCGGTGTGAGTTGTACTCTGGAGTCGCGGAAGAATAACGGTGACCACGACGCAGCACAATTGGTCGCAAAAGATTTTGCTGTCCACATTTGCTGGAAAAGATCGACAGATGAGCCAGCTTCATCAAGATGCCGTGGAAATTGTGCGCAAGCGCGAGAGCTAGACTTCTTTGTCACCTTCACGTGCAACACGAAGTGGCCCTAGATCACGTCTGAAGTTGAAACGGGACAGACATCGCAGAATGGACTGGTTTTTGTTTGCGGGTATTTAGCATCAACTTCCAGGAGTACATCATTGACCTTACAGACCGGAAGATTTTTGGGACTGTGATCGGAAAAGTCTGGATGATAGAATTCCAAATGCGTGGCCTCCCACATGAGCGCATCTTTCTCATCGTGGACGATTATTTCAAGCTCGCACCCCCGAAGACATTGACTCTGCGGTGTGGATATCCCTTATCCAGCAACACATGCAGATTCTTACGTGACTCGTGCTTGGTTCACGTACCTTGCGGTATGGAGAATCCAAAAGCGCCCTGATTTGGGGATCCCAAATGCACCAAGCGCTACCGGAGAGCATTCGCCAACCAGACATTCACGAGGTGTGCAATTACCCGGTATACCGACGGAGCGATGATGGAAATTCGTTTGTGGATGCAAAAATTCTCCATGTGGACAACCACCGGATCGTGTCGTATAGGTGTTGCTTGCTTGAAAGTACGATGTGCACATCATTGTCGAGGTGAGTCTGACATAAAGTTATATGGTATTTTATGGCTGACAAATAATCTCCGACTACCGCAGGTGTGTTCCTCCATCACTGCTGTCAAAAAATATCTGTTTAAATACTGCATGACTGCACTACTGCCGTTCGTAAAGACGGGAAGGGGATTAAGCAGTACATCGATGCTCGCTGCGTCTGTGCCCCATAAGAATTCTGGCGACTTATGGGCTTCAACATGCACGATAACTTGCCGTCGGAGCAGCGTTTGCAGGTCAATCTGTCTAATCAGCAACAATCATCATCAACGGGAACTGGGCCAATGCAGTAAACGCTGACACGGCGAGTAAAACAACTCACACGGAATGGTTTAACGCCAATCGCGCGAGTGAGGTTGCTCGCAACACAACCTATCTGGTCTTTTGTGTGGAATGATACCCTAAAGCAGTGTACTGTCCGGAAACAAGGTGTGTGCATCGGCCGACTCTACTTTGTGAGCCACAACGCTGGAGAACAATAACTGCGCATTTGCTTAAAACCGTCAAAAGGGTGACATCATTTGCCGAATTGCATACGCATAGTAGCATTGTGTATGAAACGTTCAAGGCTGTATGCGTGGCCTTCGGATTATACGAGAATGACGAAGAGTGGCGGTAGTGGCTTCATGAAGCCTCCGCAATGCAGAGCGGCGCACATCTGCATTTTTGCCGTAAAATATACGTGCGCGCACATCCACAGGTAGGACGCTTTGATAAATGCCGCACCCTATCAGGACGCAGGCTCTTTGGAGAAATAGGCAGCATCTGGACAAAGTTTCCCGATAACACGACCGTGAATACGCCAAATTCAGCATCGGATCGATCCATGAAGTCACGGATTGTGCGGTCAACGGCCTCAAGAGCCAACTTTCACATCATGGGGGCTTCATCCCACAGAATAAGCGCTGTCCAGCGAATCATATCAGCAAGGCCGCTCTGCTTGCTGATAGAACACAATGCCAAAGGCTTCAAGTCAATAGGAATCTTGAACTTTTAATGGGCCGTGCGGTACCCTTCAGAAGAAATACTGCAATGTCGAAGGGTGTGGCCGCAAGCGCAATCTTCCCCTGGTCTCGCACCGACTTGAGTATGAGGTTATCAAGGAAAGTGCTCCCCGTCCCACCGGGTCCTTCAATAAAGATGAAGCGGCCGTCCAGCTGCATCACCTGGTGGTAGACGGTGAGCTTCTCTGAGTTCAACATGTGGACCTCCTGCTCGCTCAGTTGTCTCAATACTTTGGCATTAAACGTGAGCTAATCCGCAATGAAGCAGTTCCGTTGGAGCGCATCCATCGCAAACGTAGGATCCGGGAGGTTTAAGTCTGCCAGCGTTTTCACAAAAGGAAGAAGGAGCTGCGCAATATACTTTAGCAGAATACTTTTGATCTGCTCCTATGACAGCTCCGCATTCTCCTGTTGGCGCACCGGTGTACGACAGGTCGATTGAGAACTCGATACACAACTGTAGTGGCTATGCGGGTGGCTCATGGATGAGAATGGTGTCAAACCTAGATCGTAGGTGCTGACAACGTCGAGCCAATATCGAACTTTGTTAATCGCACTTTTCGGATTGTCTGGTTGCACTTGGAGAGGATCGGCTGGAAGAATTGACGAAAGATCGTATTTGTTGTCCAGCGTTCTAGGCATTGCATACGGACTGATCAACACATTTTATGATGGCATTGCCGATGCCTCAAGAAAAGAACGTACCTATTTTGTCCACGGTGCAATCCTTTCCACCCGCAATGACATTGTGGCCGTAATCACCACTGTGGTGAAGCGGACCCAATAATTTTGGTCGTTTCCGGTCAGCAGCAGACCGATCGGCCTATCGGCGATCGGATTGGTGGAAATCCAGAAGGCTTTTAAGCCGGTCATGTGAAAGGGGTGTCAAAAACACGGATTTGGGTAAGTCACATGAGATTGCGTGTACTACATATTTTCATGTTTGGTACATATTGGGGACCATAGGGGATAGTTTTACTTCGTCGTTAATTTGCGTCGTTTAATTTTCTTGGTTTGTATACCCGGCGTCTTTAGCACTCAACCAGGGGTCGTTTTCGCTTCGCACATCAGTCGCCTCTGCACGCCGCAGAGTGTTTTGGGAGAGGAGGGTCGAGTAATCCCCTCCAGCTCATTATACCCGGTCGGGACGCGTCACAGACGCACTTGTCCCGCTGGAAGTCCCTCGACGGGAGTGCACTTTGGTCGACCTCTTAAGTTTAAGTTGCGCACGTTTGGAACGTGCTATTACGTCTATTGGATTGTTTCGTGGAGATATCGTTCGTGGAGTGTGTCACGTTCTCATTTGGATCTCCCTATTGGATTATTGGACCCTATTGGTTTACTGGAGTTTGTTTCCCATATTGGTTGGGCTTTACGATCGGATCAGCGATCTGCCTTCTGGAGTATACTCACTTCAAGTATAACTGGCCTACCCGTACCCTGGGTGAAGAGTTCCGCCCAGGGTACCCTACCCAGCACGGCCTACCACATTTAGACCACAAGTCAATTCCTAGCGCCGATCCACCGAGTGTGTTACCAGCCAATCCATCGGGTACACAAGGTGAGATGACAAACAAATCGGACCAGGCGTCCAGTGTTGATGATCGGTCGTCTTCCAGCATCGGACGATCCGATCGGATCGAAGGCGAAGGCGAAGGTTCGCGGGGTACCCCCCCCCCGCGTAAGTTGGAAGGCCGGGAACGATGTGGTCAGGTTCTCGACATTACGGTGTTCGATTTTGAACTTGACTCCACCACACCACAGCCGTCCAGAACATAGTTCCGGGGTGGGGTTTATCAGTGCCGGTAAAATTTACGACGAGGAGGGTGCAAACGCAATCCCGACAGAGTTCTTGAACCGGCTGGACATGAATGAATGGCCGCCGCATCGACTGGCATTGAATTTTGGTTCACCAGTAATGCTTCTGTGGAATCTAGATTCATCCGATGGGATTTGTAACGGCATGGGCTGTCATTGTCTGCCGGTGTTTTGCACGTTTGATTGAGGCTGAATTCTTGACGGGTGATCATGAAGGGTACGTTTGCTTTATCCCGTGCATTGCATTAACAACTGATTAATCAGGCCTGCCCTACACGGTCCGTCGGAAGCGGTCTCTTGTGAGCTTGGCCTATGCGATGACGATAAACAAGTCACAGGGACAGACTCTGCACTAGGTTGGCATATGTTTCAGAAGGGACGAGTTCTCGCATGGCCAGTTGTACGTCGCCTTTCACGGTCGACAGCACCGGTGAACATCTCCGTCCTTTCGCAGTCGCCTTTCACAGTATACAGCACCGGTGAACATCTCCGTCCTTTTGGAAGTTAAGTTTTCAGAGCAACGACTAATGCTCAAAGTCGTATATGACGAAGAACTACGTTGAACGAGGATGTAAAATCTCGCAATAATGAAAACAGTTAATATCCGAGATTTCACACGCTGTCATTAACATAAAAAATAAACTCTTTTTCTTTTTGTTTCAAGTAACATTAAATGTAGTTATGCTGTAGTTTCAATTTGAATCATACCCGGATTGAATTGTTTCATTGAAATTTCATTTCATTAGTAGCAATCTCTGGTGTTTGTGCCGTGCGATCGTCTTGGAGGCAAAGCGGTGGCAAATGCACAGAATATTGATATCGTACTTATTAGTAAAAACAATGTACTCGAACTTGAATCTGAGTACATATGTTTGGCCACTAATAAGTGGTGTTGAGTACACGACAGATGAAGTTTGCTACAACTTCAACATCTTACGCATATTTCATCTTAGACTAGCTAATCACTTCTCAATAGACATTCCATTGATGAAGTCTCTTTCTTTCTTGTTTCACTTCTTCTACTATTTGTGAACTGTCTCCGGTGTCATTTTCATTATCAACGGATTCTTGGTTCCCGTAACATTGACTTAAGACGATTCAGTATATTGGAGGTATTACTCTACATCTACGGCGTGAGTTTTTCACTATCTACGCAATGATGGACGCTGAAACATTTCAACAGTTATCGCACTTATGGTACATCGCCGTAGCGTACCGCTTTGCTTTAATATATATAACGAAGGACAACAGGACGGGCGGAATTCTATTATTGGTATTTCTTCCAGTAAAGCTATCTATTGAGTTTGATTTCGTTGGGCACAGTTTGCCCAAATTTTGTGTCGTACCAACCCTCGTTATAATGAAGCATAAACAATATACAGTCACCGAAATGCCCTATTATTTACCAGTCTTGAACTTATTACAAGCCAGATGTCGAGTCAATTTCGTTTAAGGCAACAACTATCTCATCCAAATTGAACAGGTCCCCTTCATACTCGTAGCCCTTGTCCTCCGAATGACTCAGAAACGATCACCATACACATTGTGCAAACAGATTCTTAAAAACCCTGTCACAGTGGTTGAGCTGAGTACAGTCTTTCTTTCTCTAAGTAAGGGGACAGATGCTTCCAAGCGCGTACGTCCAGAGGCACGACGCTGGTGTGGCGTGGTGGCTATGATGTTCTTCCGCTGTACCACCATTTGCGGATCATGTCGCTGTTGAATTTTCATGTAGCCATGTTGGAAGTTTGGATGAAATGTTAATTTTAGATACCGAAACAGATTGGTTATAACGCATATGGATACATGTGGCAAGATTTCAAGTTTAAGTTTCTTAGTGAGTTTAAGACTTACATTTTTTTCTATTTTTATAATATACACTTTCGGTTTTACATCTTCTCGAAGCATCGGTCGTGCAGCTACCGGTAAGCGCCTACATACGCACATACTATCTGATCCAAAGTGTCGAGTCAGATAGTAAGTATAACACTGCCCTGAACCTATTTTTTTCAACAGGCGCCAGCTACCACGAAAGTGCTTGACAGCACGAGATAAAATGCCTTCCCCATCATCTTTCTATCAACGATATCAACTCATTTTTACGCCAAATAAGGACCGATTGCGCCGCTGTGCAATGAAAAGTAGGGAGCTGTTGCTAAGTGCTAGAAGTGGTTGGTGGAGGTTCGATAGGCTGATAATCAAAGTGATTATGTGTACCACATTAACGTAGGTCCTGTTAGTCATTATATAACTCGCAAATGTGACGATTGGATTAAAATTATTCGTCGTATGCCATCGGCGGAAATGGGGGCAGTGTATCAAACGTTGATTCGGCAACGATACGATGTCGTCGATAGAGAGCTGACCACCTCTGACGCATACGACACAGCATTTAAGTCTGCTGCATCAGAAACGACGGGGTGTGACGGCATGAAATAGTTTCCAAAATTTAACTTGAAGTTATCTTGAATCAAGCGTGAATACTATACAACGATCTTGATGGTTTAATAACCACGTGAAAAAGAAAAGTTCTTGAGAGAGCTGTCGCCATTGCCGCCAACGCAACGGAGCACCAAACTCGTGCTGTAACCGTCAAAAATAACAAAATCTTCCCGCTCGCCACTAATGCGAAATTGGTTTGACACTCTGCGAAAATTCTAGTTATTTCGAGGTCACTCAACATACTTTCGACCACGTTCGATAAATAATAAAACTGGTGCAACGACTAAAGCGCCAAGAACGAAAACAGATGGCAGGATCGGTTCCTTCTGTAAAATACGCGTATCCTCAAGCCCCACTAAATTTATACCTGTGGTATTAATAAACATGATAGCGTACTATTGTTCATCATCACATACATCTTTTCTTTCGTTCGAAGGCTACGATGCACACCTTATGACATCGATAGGTAGACTCGTCACCCTAATTTTATTTAAGCTTTCGATTTGAGACTTATGTACGAGTGCGTCGGTTTCATATCTTTTCGAGCATCGGATCCTACCTACAGTTGCACTCGATTCAACTGAAGGACATTTACTCGGCAGGCCTTATGTAAACATTCTTCTAGATACACTTGAAGCTGCTTTGTCGCAGTATTATTCAATATACCTTTTATCCAAGTAGCGATAAAGATGCCATCCTGACTATCGACTAAATGAATTTCGCTTACGATGTGGTGATATGGCGAATGAATGGTACCGACAATTGTACGATTAGCTTTTATGAAAAGTCGGACGAAAAGTACAAATTTCATGTCCACCTGAAGGTTTTATGTACCGATGAATAACGCGAAAGGGCGCGAGCACTTCAACTTGCGCTCCGGGCCAGTGTTCATGGGATGAGAAGTGGATGATCCCTACTATCAGTATCCAAGACGGTTATTTTTAGCCAAACCTCTAAACTCTAAAGTTCGGTCGGCGTCAACTGGACCTCGTCGCAAACCCACCGGCGAGACAATAGTATGGATATTCTTCACCCATCGGTTGTGGCAACCAAAGATCGTCAAAACGTCGTTGCCACGACGGGGGCTGCAATTGATAGTCAAGCGTATCTTCCGTCCAAAGAGGCAGCACGGTTACAGCCACTTGATTCGCACCTCGGACTCCCGCCACCCACCCGTCCTCCCTATCCGACCCTTCTCCTTCCCTTTTCTCAGTGCTGCGGCCAGCCTCCCTCCCTCCTCCATCAGCTGCGTCTCTAACCGCTCAAGACACCAGATTTCTTGCGGCCCACAAACGCTCGAAACCGTCTCTCTGGGCGTGACGCTTGCCAAAAGCGACAGGGCCCTTGCCTCTAAACGTGTTTAAGTTCTTCTTTGCCCTCCTCACTTTGGAATTGGAACGGAAGATGACACACCTAACGGAAACGGGTCGTCACTCGAAACGCCGCAGTAAAAGTCCGTATCGAGCGAAACGGGCCCTCTTCGTCCCGAGCCCGTCCCCTGCCGTGAGCCTTAGTCGCCCCAGTCTCTCGCCAGCTTCTACTAAAGGCTCTACTGACCATACCTTGACTTTCCTGCAGAGTGCACGTGATCGGAATGTACCCGTTCGGTTTGGAAAATGGAGTCGAGAAGAAGATGCGTACCTTGAGAAGCTCATCACGCTCTTCCAGGATGGCGTCCTCGCAGGCATTGAGGCCAAGACGTCCCTCCGTTCATGGCTTGCGCAGATGCTCATTTGCTGTCCCATGCGCATCTCGAAAAAACAAATGAGTGGCCATCAGTTCGAAGGCAAAGCCAAGTACAAGCGCAACGCACACAACTCTGAACACATGACCCAGCAACAGTACGACGCAGTGTGCAACGACGTGTGGCACCTGCGAGCAGAGTTTCTGAAAGCGTGGGCAAAAGACGAGTATGCAAAACGGAGTACTCGCATTCGGGCAAAAGATACGACTTTTAAAGACTGGTACAATAAAGTCCTGAATCTGGTGCCAGTGCCGAGGATTGCGAAGCGATTCAACTTGGTGGAATTCAAGACGAAAAGAAAAATTGAAACGATTGACGAGTTGAAACGGGAGATTCAGGATGAAGCAAAGCGACAAAAAGTGCAGATGCTGGTGGAAATCCGGGCAACCAAAGTGCAGGAAGAGCAAACGACCAAGACGAGACCCCCTGAACCACTGGAGATTGCGCCGTTAGAACCAGTTCCAGCTTCTCTCTCGTTTTCGACTCTGATCTCGACTCCGCCAACAAGTCGTATGAGAGCTCTGTCTACTTATTTTAGTGCGGAGAATTGGATGATGAACGACTGGCTGATAGACTTTGAGGATCGGGAAGGTCTTGTGCCTTGGACTGACAGCCAGAAAGTAAGCCAACCTTTGACTGAACCCCAATACACTTCGTCTGAAGACCAAGTCCAGATCTCCGTGCAATTACATGACCAACACAAGACACCGCCTGAGCTTGCCATGGCTCGAGCATCGTCAAAATTTTTCGCCGACTTTGGAGCACCAAGTTGCTGGAACGCTGGTGAAGAATTTAAACGAACGCCATCGCTGGAATACTCGCACTGGACGGACAACGATTTAACGGAGGACTTATCCATAAGTCTGGAGCCTGGAATCTTTGGCTGGAGCGATTCATCGCCAATCGCTCCAGCGACATGCAGTCCGACGCTAAAATTTCTGTAGAAGCTGTTCATGGGTAAAATCTTTCGTCCGTTACCGTCCAAGCACAGCTCACGCTGCAGACGTATTGAGTATCATATCGCTTGGTCAGGTTCTTTTAGCGTACATCTTTATGGGTAGTATACTATCAGTGTCGTTAGTTATCCTCATAACAATTGATTTTCTTACCTTGCAGATGGAGCCTCGATCGCTTCCAATTGATGCGTTCGACGCGCAAAATTCTTGACGAACGCGGTTCAATTTCTGCTGTTGGGGCCCCCTGTTTGGCCTTTTGGCCAGATAGCTACCACATTCGCGACGGTATTTCCACTATAGAAAGTCACATAGTCTAAATCACCAGCAACATCAAAAGCTTCCGACTCTTTGCCCCGGCACGTATTCGAGCTCACTCGACGGCGCTCGTAATCACCGTCGTATCGTGTAGTGACGACGGTGGTGGATCGGAAAATGACGTCCACGGAGATCGAAATGTCTTCATTGCAGTCTTAAACGCTTGGTACTCATATGTTTGCGAATATGTGATATGTAACCCAAGCTTGATCATCGGAGAACGACCCAGGGATTTTTGCCAGTAATCAATCCGCTGGTTACTCTCTCATTTAAGTGGCTACTCGATGTATAGAAACGTCAACTTCGCCAGCATGTTGTTTTTGTCTACGGCGTGTACCCGAGAGTTTGATGTTCGCACTGAACTCATCGAAGGATGCGATACGTGGAGGTACCCCTTTCATCCTCGCTTATGGATGGGATCCCAGAAGACGGTATGCCTTTGAGTATTACGCGACGCGGTGGAGATTTTTTCTTAGTGCAGCGGGTATAACTAACGTGACAAAGCGCTGAATTAGACTGCTTACGAGCGAAGGGGCCACCCGCTCGTTGCATGCTTCCTATTTACCCCTCCGCCTACGGACGGACGGGAGCCCGGTCGGGAGCGTCTTGATTAAGCGTTGAAATGAGATACGATAGCAGAAGAAGAGAGAATTTTCACCCGATACTTTCTTGTTATCTGGCGGGAATCTTCACATGATCGCCTAGTGGTTTGAGCTTTGATGAAACCACGCTCTTACCACTTGTCAGTTTTCGGGCAGTGCCAATAATTTTTGTTTCCAGCTGAACGTGAGAGTGGAGCGTCGCTCAAAACTTTTCGAACGTCAGCAACGATAGCAACCAGGCGCCCAGACTGCCCACCTCGAAAGAAAGCTTCCGTTCATCTAATTTTTTGTATACGCTTGCTCACCTTGTGTATCCGTTGGCCTAGGCGGGCTACGCTCTTGCTGATTAGCAAGAAGGTGATCAAGAGAGGTTGTAAAAATTGGAGTACTCTTGTCTTATACTCGCGGCCAAAGCTGAAACTCTTCGCCCATCTGAACTTGTGTAAAATGGGGCTAATCAGGTGGAAACTCTTCACCAGATCAGGGGCTTGGACTCTCGCCTCGAGTGTTCAGAAGGTATTTCAAGCTGACAGATCTCCCAAGTACGTAATTACTTGCGTACACACGTATACTAGTTCAGTACGCAACAGCTTTGCGCGAGAGAAGCATCGACCTTAAAGTTGTACTCCGCGAGGAATGAAAGCTATCTTGTCGTTCTCTGTGAAATGCATGGTGGTGCGTAACGACGCATGGTGCGTAGATAGATCCGATATTTTGTTAGGGCATATTTCACGGCTTTACTGGACGCAGATTACGCGATTGATTACAAGTTACGTGATAATGATCATCATGATCGCATTGCATCAGTGCACATCCAATGACGTGGAGCAAACGAACTTATCAGCGATCGCAAGCACTAGCGCTTCAATCAAACTCTTCTTGACTGCATCGAGCTCTTCCTGGTATTGAATACTCGATTACATTCTTCAGTAACTGTGAAGCTCGATGTAAATTTAAAAGTGAGAGTTAGGTCCTTAGTTCGCTATATGTGCTACTTCTAAGCCTATCGTTCTAGAACGTTCTCCGTACGACGTCATGGCGTACTCTATAACGTACGACGTCATGGCGTACCCTATATCGTACGACGTCATGACTTAGACATGTAATATAATATATGTATGTTCTAATCTATTAGGTACGTGATATATCACGTACCCCACGATATGACATCCCCCCTGACTTGACTTCGCGTTGGCTGTCTCGAAAGTCCTTTACTAGTTGCTGCCAATGCGAAGCGCGTTTCTCGCTCTCCCAAATACTTTCACACTCTGCGAGTCCATGACATTTCACTAGCCATTCGATTTGGCGGCTGCGCTGACGACGACGAAGTAATTTTTCCACGATGTGCAACTCGTCTCCAGTATCTGACTCTACAAGGATAACCAAAGATGCTTTCGGAATCGGTCGTCCAGCGAACTCACAGCAATTCGGTTTATATGGCGAGAGTATGTCGACGTTGAATGATGAGTGTAACCCCCTCATATTTCGCGGTAGCTTCAACTTAGCTACATCAGATTGGATACTTTTCTTCCGGTATCAGTCTCGAATGGGGTGAGCTTAGTGGACGCATTCACCGATGTGGCATGTGCGTACTCTATAGTTCCAAGTAATTTGGCCCAATTTTCTCCGCTGTATGATACCATTCAGCGTAAAGCGTCTTCTAACACCAAGTTTTGGCGTTCCGTTTGGCCATCCGCTTGTGCTCTATGAGCGGTCTTCATGCTTAACTTTACACCCATGTGCTCACTAGTTACTTCCAGAAGTTTGCTGTAAACTTCGGATCTCGATCGCTGATAATGACTTTCGGCAGTCCATGATGTCGGACTACAGCGTTAAAAAACAACTTTGCAGTGTCTTTCGAGTCGGCAGTCGTGTAAGTTGGTGCATAAATCGGTCTTTTTGACAACCTGTCCACAACCACAAAAACAGCGTCATACCCTTCTGACACGGGTAGACCAGTAATGAAGTCCATTGAGACCACTTACCAGAATTCCTTCGGAATGGGGATAGGAATCATTAATCCTTTCTTTCGCTGGCTATTTCACTTCCATCGAGCACATGTTTCGCATGTCTCGACGTACTTCTGCATAGTTTCGAGTAACTTTGGCCAGTAGTACCATTGCTTTAACTTCATGTAAGTTCTTCGAACTCCTGGATGTGCTGCTGTGGCTGCATCGTGAAACTCGTACAGTATCTTCGTCTTTATATCTGGTATGTCCGGAATGCATATTTGTTGCATTGCTTCATCTTGCCTCAGATATATGAATCCTTTGTCGAAGATGAAGTTTCCATTCGACTTATTTGTTTTGTAAATATCCTTGAAGAACTTGTCTTTGTTATAACCTTGCTGAATTGATTTTCGCACTTTGTCACTGGTATGTGCGCGTACCACGTAAAATTCGGCGTTGTGGATTTGCTCCTGTGGGACTCCTATCGGACGACTTTCCCCCCGCAACTCTAATTCGTCGAGTAAGAGTTGGAAAACATCCAGCGGAATGTTCTGAATGAGGGTGGAGTGAACCATGTGTCTTTACAAACGTTTGGAATGCTGAGCACAGTATTCGGTACACTCAAGTACGACGTGCGACATATCCGGAACCTGGGACGGAGGCACAACAATTTCTGCTGAATCTTTCCCAGACATAGATGAGCGCGATAATGCGTCAACCACGACATTAGAACTTCCTTTGACATGATGTAAGACAAATTAAAACTGGGAAAAGAACGTCAACATGCGTGCCAATTTCGGAGACACTTTCGGATGATGAAGCATCCAGTTGCATGCTGAATTGTCGGTATAGACTGAAAAATGTCTTCCATGGAGATATGGAAGCAATTTCTCCAGAGCGGTCTTGATGGCTAAAAACTCCTTCTCGTGTGCAGGCCATTTTATTTCATGGGGATCCAAATGCTTTGAGTAAAACGCGATGGCGTGGTCTTTTCCGTTTATGCGTTGTGACAGAACTCCACCGATGCAAAATCCAGATGCATCTGTTGTCACAATAAATGGGTGACTAAAGTCCGGTAATTTCAGCGTAGGCTACTGCTGAAGTGCGACTTTCAATGCTGCAAATGCTCTTTGCTGATCTGGACCCCAATTCCATTGGGCATCTTGCTTGGTTAAATCTCGAAGGGTACGCGAGATCATTGCAAAATTGCAGATAAATTTACGGTAATATAAAGCTAATCCCAGTAATCTGAGCAACGCTTTGCGACATGTTGGTGCTTGGAACGTCGCGGTAGCATCTGTTTTCTTTGGGTCGACCCGTAGACCATCTTCGGAAACCATGTGTCCTAAGAACGCGATTTCTTTACGCCCAAATGCACATTTGGAGAGTCAAGCATATAGTTTCTCCCTGCGCAACACTTCGCATACTGCGCGAAAGTTTTTAACGTGATCTTCCATTGTACGCGAGAAGATACATATATGGTCAATACACGACGACAAAGTATTCCAACTTATCGAACAATGTTTGCATAAGACGTGACCACACTCCAGGTATTCCAGATATCCCATCGGTGCAACACACCACTGATATGTTTCCTTTTGGGTTCTGAAAGCCGTATACTTTCTACTAGATGGCAACAATACCATTTGATGGTATCCCTGTGCGAGATCAAGAAACGTAAAATATTTGCATCCAACCATACGATCGAACAAGTCTTCGATCAATGGCAAGGGAATTTTTGCCACGACCGACATGCTATTCAAATAGCGATAGTCAATCACCCAACGAATGGGGATCTTCGAATTTCCACTTCGAAGCCATTCTGCGCGTTTTGGGACCCTTCCTGTTGCAGGATCTTTCTTGGGAATCCCAAAAATATTGGAGACCCATGGAGAGTTTCACACTTCTATCCATCCCTTACGAATGTTCTCTTCCACGAATTGCTGCAACGCTTCCTGTTATACCTTCTAGAGACGGAAGGGAGCACGGGAGCTCGGCACTCCGTCAGGCTTCATGTGCAACTCGAAATTAACAGCTCTCTTCGGCGGCATTTCATTCGGGATCTGCTCTGGGAATACGTCCTTAAATTCTTCCAGAACTGGTTTTAACTCCTGCGGCACTTCTGACGGTTCGACGTTGGATATCTTGAAATGGTATACCTCATCGTAGGCTCCACTTTTCATTTTTTTCTTGAAAGGTTGGACCATCTATGTCCTCGAATTCCTTAAGGGCTGCAACTTTAATCTGTTGCGTGCGCCAATCTATCTGTGGATTGTACTTGGTGAACCACGGTT
This sequence comes from Peronosclerospora sorghi, assembly GCA_026184515.1. Classification (NCBI taxonomy): domain Eukaryota; phylum Oomycota; class Peronosporomycetes; order Peronosporales; family Peronosporaceae; genus Peronosclerospora; species Peronosclerospora sorghi. The sequence goes on from CM047588.1 coordinate 6,080,386, forward strand.
GACCAAATATCACGTCATGTGTTTCCGGCAGTTCCCATTCATTAAAATTCATCTTTGATAACTCCATACCATCTACACGAATGATATCTTCCACTTTCTTCGTAGTATGACTTGATGTCCATGTTCCATCAAAACGACGTGATTGTACCTCTTGTGTGTTTAATATCTTCGAGGCCAAGCCTGGTTTGATAAGGTTTGTTGACGCACCAGAGTCGATTAAAATCTTAACTGATTTATTGCCAATGATTCCATTACTCACTAGCAATCGACCCTGTGATTGTGTATCCGATTCAGAGTTGTTTGATTCTAAGACAACAGGCTAAACCTCGGTCCTTTTATGTACATTTGCGGCATTAACTGTGACGCGATCGTACACTGTTGTCTCTTGATCGTCTTCAAGGCTGTCGATATTGTTGATATGATGACGATTCACATGCTGTTGATTGCTCCGGCCTGAACGATTATTTCCTCTATCGTTGCGCGTTCGTCGTTGATTACATTGAGCAGATCGGTGATTCGGATTTCCACACTTAAAGCATAAATTTCTGCGGCGGCATTCGTCACGAGACGGAATCTGAACGTTACTTATGTCCATCGGTTCTGGACCATTGTTTGAGAGACTTTGTCGACTGTTGTCATACGACCTGTACCTCGGTCTTCGTGCGAATTTCCTCTCGAAAATCTCTGAGGATGAGAGCGGTCAAAGTCCAACGCAACGGTAATTACTTCGGACAACGTTGCACAGCGACGATACCGAACCTCTTCCTTCGTACGACTGGAAAGTCCACGTAGGAAGTACATGATCTGGTCCAACGCGCTCATGTCTCGGACTTGGGTGGCTAGGTGTCGAAATTTGCTTAGATAATCTGGCAAATCCTTTCATTCGCGCACTCTGATAGTATTCATATCTTCGCGCAAACGCTCTTGCAAATCAGCAGGCACGAATTCTCGTTCGACTTTGCTGAAAAAGTCATCTACGGTTGTGATGTACTGCTTTTGCATCACATACCACTGAACGACACCTTGCTTCAATGTTCCTCCCAGAACGGCAATAATTATCTGTGCGAGCTCTTTTCTCTTCCAGTCCACTCCTCTAGCAAAGAAGTATTGCTCCACTTGCTCTTTATAGAGCTGAAACGATTCGTCCAATCTCCCTCCATATGTCGGAAGCTTTACACCTTCAAGCTTGATTTCCGATAACTGTTTTGACTTTTGCATCTGTCCCAGTAACTTTGCTTGTTTTTCCATGGTCGCAACCATAGTAAACAGCAATTGGTCATGCTGATCGGAAGTCATTGGAGAAGACATGATTTAGCTAATATCAGTTATAGATTGATATTAACTACTTAATTACTTCTCTTGACAACTTTTGGTCCAGGTTTTAAGGACTTCTTCGACTTGGCAACCGGGGTGTTTTCGGCCTTGTGCTTAGCAATATCGCGAGAGATTCGTAAGCTTACAGTGCTCTCGAATCTGAGCAGGTCACTGGAGGGCGCTAGTAGTCGAGCCTTAATGTTCTCGCGCGAGTCGGTGCGCTGAGCAGTATCCAAGTGTCTCTCGAGCCGGCAGAGAATGCGGATAGTTCTACGGATCGATTCGATAAGGTCGGCGCGACACTTATCAGCGGTGTCCGGCTTCTGCACGGACAGCAGGGCAAGCGAGTCGGCGGTGTTTATCTTCTCGGTTTTCTTGTGCGAGTGGCGGGTCATGAACCGAAGCGAAGACCTTTCCGTTAACCCAACTGACTTATTACCGAAACAAGACGATTTATAGTCTAAAGACAACGTCTCGATAACGGCGGCAGTATTAGTGTCTCGGTAGGAGTTACAGCCAATGAAATGGATTCCTTGCCTTCAAAAAAGATCGGGACTGACGTGGACACTCCAAGTCACTGCGCTTGAGGGGATAGCACGGCGGTGCTACGGGGACGGCGGTGATGCAAGGACAGAAAGCACGGAAAAGCACGGGAATCATGGCGGAGAAGGCGGTGCTGCGGGGAAGGCGGTGATGCGGGGACGGAAAGCACGGCGGAAACGGCGATGCTGCGGGGACTGTGAGCACGGCAGGCACGGCGGAAACGGCGGTGCTTTCGTCGGAGGTGCTGCAAGGACGGCCACCACGGCGGCAGGGCGGCGGCGGTGCTGCAGGACGGCTATCAAGACGGATGGGCGGCGAGGAAGCGATGAGGACCAACGGGTGCTTCCAGATGTGAAGCTCGATGTAAATTTAAAAGTGAGAGTTAGGTCCTTAGTTCGCTATCTGTGCTACTTCTAAGCCTATAGTTCTAGAACGTTCTCCGTACGACGTCTTGACGTACTCTATAACGTACGACGTCATGGCGTACTCTATACGTGTCGACGTCATGACGTACTCTATAACGTACGACGTCATGGCGTACTCTATATCGTACGACGTCATGACTTAGACATGTAATATAATATATGTATGTTCTAAACTATTGGGTACGTGATATATCACGTACCCCACGATATGACAGTAACTAAAAAAGAGGTCGGATAAATTCTATATAATGCATGAGTAGGTTGCCAAGCCAAGGCAATTACGAAGTGAAGTGTTTGGCACCTGCCACCCTAATCTTCTCTGCATCAGACGCATTCCGTTGTTGCTGACAAAGAAGCCGAGAACTGACATCTCAAATGCACCGAACGTGCATTTTTTGAAGCTCTCATGGAACTCGTGGTGACGCATAATCTCTAACACTGGACTTATATCCCTTTATGTGTACATCTACTCGGTCTTTCCCTACTCTTACTATGAATGAATATGTTATCAAAGTAGCTCGGTGCTAAATTCCCAAAATCACCGGCACAATAGATATGTTTCGCATATGTTGAACAGTACGAGGGTAATGTCAACCCCTGTGGCATTAACACAATAAGCGATATCTAAACCAGAAGTAAACATAACTCGACCAGTTCCTCCACCCGTAAAAAATAATAAAGTAAATCTTGAAGTAAATAATGAAGGTGTGTAAATTTTAACGGGAATTTACAAATAAGGGAGTTATTTTGAAAATAATTACAGATAGGGGAGTGATTCATGAATATTTACAAATAAGGGAGTGATTTAACTGCAAGTTTGCACGCCACGCCACGCTCCTAGCTCTCACCTCCTAGATCTCACGCTCCTCGCTCTCACGTTGCCACGTCGCTCGTTCACGCCTCCAACATAGCCACACACGTTCCTTTCACACAGTCACTTCTCCTACATCTAACCTCATAAGGACAAAGGGAAATAGGGGAGACGTATGTTACAGCAGCGGAAACTCGGGCTGCTATCGACCAGTATTCTCTTGAGCACCAAGCACCATATCTTTTCAATTCCAACAAACCCTCTCTGATTACGGTGATATTCCCAACAACTCAGGATGGCAATGGAACTGCAACTTGTGCATTTACCATCTCAGCATTCAGACGAAAGGAAGGACTTCTGCATATCACACGACTTACACCTTACTGTGATAATTGCTCAACACCCATCAAGGCGTTCCAGCTGCATAGCCGCCATTCGCTAGCAACATTTGCTCAGCCGCTACTAGAGGATATTCCATCTTTGCGCCCCCGTGACATGGTCAATCGAGAAAGGACAGAGCTTGGTGCAGAAGTTCCTTACATGGCAGCGTGGAGAAGCATATGTGATGCCAGACGTCGGACCGCGAAGGATATCAGCTATCAACAGATCGAGTCCTTGTTGGAACAGCTTCGTGCCCTGAATCCAGGAAGTGTCACCAATATTATGCACCAGGGCAACAGCTTTCACCGGGCTTTCATCGTCTTGAAGACATGGCAAAGTGCAGCTCTCACTGCACAACCGATTTACATCCTCGCCGCTTGCCATTCCAAGTCCATCTCCCAGATTGATCGCTAAGGTCTCTAAATAAAATTCTAAAGGGAAGAATAAAATGTATACTAAAAAACGATTTAAGGTAGGATTATCAACAGCAAAAGCACCCCATAACCATTCAACAACATCTCTCCCAACTACACCTTTAAAGTAATGATTGGATCAATCACTTCATCCATTGAATATAATAGAGAAAAAGACAAAAAAAACCTTTAACAACTAAATATTTACAAGGGCGTATTTTTTGGATGCATTACGATCGACGGAGATATGAATCTCGTACCTTTCTCATTCGGCCTTGCACCGGTAGAAAGTGAAGCGGGTTGGACATGGTTTTGCTGTCTCATCAATTCATCCACGCCCAGCATTAATGATGCCAAGAACACTGTTCTAATCGATCGCGAAAAGGGGATCTCTCCAGCATTATCAAATGCGATTCACCAAGCCAACCATGAATATTGTGTCTAGCATATCGAGAAGAATGTAAATGCGCGTTCAAGACCAAGCTGGATGGGAATTGGGCTGCTGCCAAGGCATTGACGAGTGAAGGGCAGAGTGTCATCATGGCAGATATACGCGCGATGAATCCGGATGCCTATGCGTACTTGTAATCTATCCCAAAAACTACCTGAACGGTCTCCGGTGCCCCTGTTCCGCGCTTTTGCCATTTCACCTCGAACCTGGCGGAGTCGATGAACTCGTGGATGGAGGCCTCCCGGAAGGAAGAGACATTCAATGCCATTTTGTCTCTCATGTGCGTCAAGTTGGAGATCTCCGCTATGCAAGGCTTCAAAAGTATCTCGACATGGAATCGGACTTCCCTCCACATGTTATCAACCAGATCAAGGCCACGGTTGTTGAAGCGCGAAGTCGACCTGTATACCCAGTATCCTCAGATATCTTTGAGGTGCGCAGCCGGGATGCTGGAACCTTTCGAGTTGTCAACTTGGAACAGAGAACATGCACTTGTGGATCATACCAACAAGTGAAGATCCCCTGTGTTCATGCATGTGCTGCTCTGATATACAAACAACATTTCATTCTGGAATACGTCGACCCGCTATACTCACGGAGGTCTTTCATCGAAACATACCGTGTCCCAGCAGTTAGTGTTGATGCCTTAAATATGTTGTGGATGGATACACTCTTCCACCCTTGGAAATACGCCAGGATGGGCGACCTCGGAAAGTCCTCATTCAGTATCGAGGACAGGTAGCAACAGAAGACCAGTTTACATGTTCCAAATGTGACCAAAAAGGGCACAATGCTCGTACGTGCGATAGGAGGCACCGACAAAACAACATGTAAGTCTTATTGCCTTCGTTTTTCCATCATTCGCAACAGCCACCAGATGGGTCTGTCTCCGTCCTTGTAACGGGGTTACATTCGGGTAACACTGAGTGTTGGTGTACATGAGTACACTACGGTTGAGGTCAGTATTGACCGAGTAAAGGTCTCGAACCCTTGGTTATTTTAACCAATCAGGGCAGGGGCCCTTGGTGTGGTGGTGTGTCAGCCATCCACGTGTCAGTACACAGGTGTGTACACTACATTTTAGCTATGTACGAATTAGGAATATTCTACTTAGTATTACATATAGTTTATATTAGTTTAAATTAATTTAGTCGAATTACATATTAAATATATTCACTTTACAAAAATAGTTAAGACTGCCAGGCGCGCGACCACGCCCGGTCGCGCGCGCAGTGAGTGCAGTAGCTAAAGGGAGCCCTCCCTTTAGCTACACCCTTAATAAGGGAACCTCGCCGTTAAGGCATTAGCGGAGCTAGGCGCGCGACCACGCCCGGTCGCGCGCGCAGTGAGTATTGTAGCCTAAGGGAGTTCTCCCTTACGCCACCTCCATTTATAAGGGAAGTCTTGTTACAAGGGGTTAGCGAAAGCTATCTGTAAACCACCCCGGGAATATTGGCCCCGAGTAGGAGAGCTCTATCCTACTAAGCCCTTTTATAAGGCCGTATCGGCTAAGTAGCGGCGAATGCCGCTTAAAGGAAAGTCTTCCTCTGTGCGCTAGCCGCACCGTGCGTGTACGCACCCGGCTACAGTCCTAGCTTAAAGTTCTGTGTTGCTTCCCTCTTTCATTCCGTCTAGGCGTTTGGAGATCTGCTGTTCTTGTTCAATGCTACTACAGTATTGTAGTTACACTGTAGTAACGGGTTACCACCATCGACTAGTATACATAAAAGTAAATACGACGATTGTGACGAGGTTGCTGTCACCTTCGATCCGCAGGTGCGTGACTCCGTGATCAGCGGCAGCCCTGGCTCCGAGCAGCAACGCGGTGTACTCTGCCGTGGTGTTCGTGCCGCTGCTGCTTGGAATGCAATGGGAGCAAGTCCACACGACAGGGCCGCTGGGTTTGAACAGTGCAGCTCCCGCGCCACCAGGTCCAGGGATAGACTGAAAGGTACCGTCGAAGCAAACAGCCACTCTCCCGCGTGTTCGTCCTCTCCGTCTTCGTCGTCGTTGTCATCAGCCTTGGTCTCCTCTATCCTCGTGAGGTATGGGGGGAGAAGACGGTCGGCGATCCTTGACGCCACCACGTTGCGAGGCAGTGGTGCCCCCCAACATGTGGAAGGAGCCTTGGACATGAGCGACGAAACGCGGGAAGCAACTATTTCTCGTTGGAGCGGGGCGCTCCTTCGTGACAACGTAGACTTTTTTGCAGTGGTGCTCGTATGTGGGGGGACGTAGCGAGCACCGTTGTGTATTGATGGGCCAGAAAGAGCATCTGGTCGGCCACCGTAGCGTTGGCGCAGACTGCATCATCAGTGGGGCTGGGATCCCCTGCTGCTGGTGCAGCCGAAGTCAAGGTTTCTTCGACGAGGTCACATGCGAGCGCATGTTTAGCGGTCCAGCCTCGACACGAACGGTATGCCGCACGCGCAACCCGCTGAGAAACGGTCGTGGAAGGTGATACGGCGGAAGGAGGCTTCCCGTATGCCACGTCGCGCCCTGGTCCATCTTCATGGAGACGGCTGCGATCGTAGCAGGAGCCTCGGCAGCACCCACGGGCAGCATGCCACCCGCCCTGCCGTGTGTGCAGTCATCATCATGGGTGCCTGGAGAAAGTAAGCGGCTCGCTGCCGCGAGGCAGAGAAGCGGCATACCCGGCTCGGTCGGGCTGCGTGCGTGCCGGCCCGCCGAGCCGGTCGTCAAATGTCTGTAAATATTGGCCATACACAGATGCTGCGTGGACACGGCCTGTGAGGGGCGCCCATAGGAGGGGCCGCGGCCACTGCAGTGTATCCAGATCGGGCAGGCAGCTCCGTAGCTACCTGGCCGGGCCGGGCCGGTCGTCATCACTTGGTCTGGCAGCGTCGTCGTCCAACGAAGAGCCGTGCGAGCCCTCGCCATCGCTGTTGAAGATGTCCTCTGTGTATCTTAGTCCGTGGAAGGCACCCAGTGCGCGAGCCGTGGCGGCTACGAGTGCGGACCCGAGCTGCACCCGGTCGGGCAGCCTGCCGTCCACCCAGAAGGGTGAGCCAAACAATCGAACAGGATCTTCACAGGAGGCGGCGGGTGGGTGGGCAGCAGGCGAGTGGGGGGGAGCCAAACGGCGCGCTTGGGGGCTTGGGTCCTCGAGGAAAGCCGAATGAGACGAAACTTGGCTGGCGGGCTCTTCTGTGGGGGCTGTGTTATCGTGAATGTCGAAATTTTCTGACGGCCCTATACTCAGACCAAGTATAGGGCCGGAACCATCTTCAAGCCCAACTGTGGGGCGATTTTCCGGTGTAAGATAAGGGGCCTGACCCCCGAAACGACGCGAAAACTCGGTCGGAGCGCAGGCCTGCGCTCCAGAGCTAAAGGTCTCTCGGCGTTCCACCAATTAATGCGCAATAGGCGCCGCGGGTGCTATACCCTTTCCCGAAGTTATGGCTTCGAAATCGTCCGCGGCGCCGAGATATGGCACCACCAGTTGGGCGCCAAAATCGTCATTTTCGGCCCCCAACGAGTTCGAAACTGGGGCAAAAATGTAATTCTGATTCCAGACTCAGAATCGGAATTTTGACCAATCCCAGTATGACACGCAATGCTTGAACTTTACGTACCGCGCAAATTTGCAATGACATCACTCCCATATTTGTAAATATTTTTGAATCACTCCCTATCTCTAATTATTTTCAAAATCACTCCCTTATTTGTAACTGTAAATCACTCCCCTATCTGTAATTATTTTGAAAACCACTCCCTTATTTGTAAATTCCCGAAATTTTAATTTCCTCTAAGCCTACTGGAATATAATAAGGATGTATTTTCAGCTATGTTTTGACAACTTCACGAAATTCATTTGACTTATACTCTCATATTGATTGTAGCGTCATGTTCTCAGAAAAATCTAAAGAAATCATTGCTAATACTAGCATTTTTTCTCAGTCTGTGTCTCATCAATCAGACCCACCAGGAGTTGATTCTCCTTTATACTTAGTGTCCATAGATGGATACATGAGGATTAGGTGGAAACTGTCCTTCAAATCGAGAGCATTGACGATGGTGATGATTTCGATATTCTGCGTCTGCTCCGGTACATTGGTCATTTACAGCTTGTTGTAAGCATGAACAATTCTCCATTCTCCTGCGGATGCGTATTTCTTCACACATATGATGGGAATCACGCACATGTCCTGCTTTCTGAAGAGAAGAAAAAGACATGGATGATAATGATCTCGTTACGCGATAGTTGCTATTCCGCGTGACGCAAGATCTGGTGCCTGGCATGGGTCTATTTCCCCTTGGCCTTGGAAGTTTGCGTGGTACTTCTTTATATAAAAAGTCCGCGTATTCCTAAAGCACATCATTATACGTTCATTTGATCTGAGCAACTTCATATCATTGACTCAGGTCTCTGAACTTTGATTTATTCTTTTGGACCAATTTTTCCCAATGCCATCATCGCGCAGATTCTTACGAAACTTTTTCCAGCTTTGTGCCGGAAGGTTCATCAGCTCCAAACCCAATTTTTTGGGTTGCTTAGCGGCAGAGTGCTAATTCTGTCTCATAATAGTCTGGCTCAAAATACTGGCGGCAGGATAACTTGGATGCCCTACAATTTAGGCTGAAAGTTCGCCGTGTTGCATGCAAAATCGCACGTGGAGCTAGGGACACGATTAAAGCAGATGAGTTTCTAGAGAAAACTGTTTGGTGAACACCAGAGACTACACGGATATCCATGGACGATAGAAAGAATAAATTGGACCAAGACGTTGTAGTAACAGATCCTACGATCGTTTAAAATGCTCTATCATAAACTGACCTTTTAGTCGTGTTCATCCACTTTATTGCATCCAGATCGTATCGTATTTCATCACTTTTCTGCACCAGTCCATATCTCTGACCGCTTTAAGACGAGAAAAGATCCTGATTAGGCTCCGTTACTTGATATGTTGCATTGCAACACATATGTCTTTATCGCCCGTGTGAAATGTCGCTTCCCCCACGATGACCACTGACTAACCTGAGCCCTTACTCACGACAAACGTTATTGGTCGTGAGCACTTAAAACATGGAGTTATCTCTAGATTGCCCTTGTTTGTAACTTCACTATCGCTAATCTGTTTCGCTTATTCAACGGGACTGTGGTGGAGCGGATGATCAGAGTTTTTGAGGGTCGATCAGGCGTTACCACGGCGCCCGGACTACCGACTAACGAAGGGGTTCCTCAGGTTGTCCTGTGACAGGCCTATGTCTTGCTCACCTTGTGTACCCGACGGTTTGGGCATGGGTCGCTCTCCAGGTGACAGGGACGTAGATCCGCGCATTTCTGATGAAAGATTGGGATAAACCCGTAGTAGATCGAAAGGTGTCAATCAGTTGCAAAAAGTCGATGATCAAGACCGCTGATCGATGATCAAGGGATGATCAAGATCTGGGATCGATGATCGATGATTAGGGGTCGAACTAGTTGATCTTGTGCTGAATCGACGAGATCTCGGATGATCACGGATCGATGATTAAGATCGATGATCGCAGATCGATGATCAAGATCGATAATCGCAGATCGCTGATCAGGGGTCGATGATTGCTGATCAATTTTGATCTTGTACGAGTTGGCGAGATCGCGGTTATTTGATTGCAGATTGCAGATCGATGATCGATGATCGCAGATCGACGGTGTCGATCTAGTGGTGATCAGCGACGGGGGTACTAGGTGGCGGAAGTCTTCACCACTTGATCTCCGAGCTTCTTAAGTCTAATCCACAAAGGAAATACCCAATATACTATGTATTCCTATCTTAGACCTAAGAGAAGGGGTTGCGTCTGCACTTTCTGTGTGCAGATCGACGGATTTCACGAGAATCCACCTAGAGTTCCCGTGGGGTGCTTTAAGCAGCCGAACTTCTAGGGGCCAGATGCGAACCAATGGGGAAGAGGTGAGAGCTCACTTCTCGATCACTTTCCCAGAAATCTTTACGAAAAACTACCGCTGGCACGGCGGGCGGAGTTGAAGCTGAGTTCCAAGAACTCTACGCCTTCCGTTGGGATAAAAATGCACTAGGTGCTCCCGCCCGGGACGTAAAGAGTTGCGCGTGCAAAGGAAGGGAGGCGTGAAGTTAACACGCCGTCCCCAAGGGTGATTCTGTGATCGGAAGCAAAAGGAGAAATTTATTAGTGTTTATCTCCTAAAAAAATCTACCAATTACCTAATATCAACCAATCAGAACTACCCATCCCAATGTTCTCCATCGACCAGTCAACCTGATTTCACAGTCGCCCGTCGCTGACCGTTAGGTACCTGTACCAGTCGTCGCTTCTAATCCGATGTCCCGTCCATATTCACCACAGTTGTACCCAAAATATACGGTACGCCTTCCACAGTTAGCCAAAAAATCTACGGTACACTTCACCACAGTACAGCTACAGCGAGTGCATAATACGCTGCATTTTCTAGATCATAACTGGTGGCCGATCAGATGTTCACCAATGTGTATGTAGCTGATGTGAGTGTACTCTTACTGACTGTGGTAATTCCACATCGATCGATATATTATCCCAGCGGATCGTTGGCTAATGCTTGGACAACCATGCAAAAGATGACTCCAAAGTTGTCGACGTGCTAATCGACTTGGTGAGACGCAGAAGTAGAGAAGGAGTTGAAACAGTAAAGAGTAAATTTCACAATGAACTAGTTTGGTTACCTCTTCTTGCTGCTTATCTTCTACGCCTAGTGCCTTGCCCTAGACTACAACACCTAAAATGCAATAAGCAACACCCATGATAAGATGGCGACATCCATACCACCAGTGTACGTACTCATGATAAGATGGTGACATCCATACCACTAGTGTACTTACTCATGCGTGCGATGACTATGCGCGACAGAAGCTGGCTTCATCTGGACGGCAGATCGCCTCGTCATCTGGTGTCCAGCACGCTTTATAACTGGACCTTGACCTTTGATGCTTGCTTCCCCAGCCTGCCTAGCCACCCCAGCTGCTTGGGTCGCCTGTTGGCCTCGGCCTTGACCATCTGCTTCTTGGAGATGACATTCCCCCAGCGTTGAATTGCGCTTGGCACATCGCATTTCCCGCAACTCCTTAATCAATCGCTGCCAATGCGCAACATGCTTTAGGTCACGCACTCGCTCCCAGGTGCATTCCTTCATCGGCTCATTCAACCACTTGACAAGATATTGCGGTTTGCGGTTGAATTGACGCTTGGCTAGAAGTCGTTCTACCACACGCATTCCATAGTCTTCTACTGGGTCTGGTAACTCGATCGGGTAATTTTTAGCCCGCGGACGTGATCGGAATCGCTCAGGTTGTTCAGGATACGGCAACAACAAATCCACATTGAACGAGGAATGGATGGCCTTCAGTCGCTTTGGCAGCTTCAAACGCGCCACATTCTCGTTAACCATGAGCTCTGTCTCAAACGGACCGATATATTGGTCTTTGAGCTTAGACTTGGTAAGGTCGGTATTGTAGATGACCGTCTTCAATGAGAGATGTTCCGTTTTCAAGAGGACTTGGTCGCCGGACTTGAAGTCGACGTCAGCTCGCCGCTTGTCATAGTAGCGTTTCTGTTTCTCCTTGGCATCGAGTAGAGCTTGACGGGATTGCTCTACTATATCACGACGACGTTCCACAAACTGACGTGCAAATTCTACCCTTAAAACCACTTCGTTCTTTGTTGATAATTCCACGGCGGCAACAGGGTGATATGCTACTCGTCCACAATCAATTTCAAATGGCGTAATACCGGTAGAAGCACTCACCAAGGTAGCATGAGCCAGTTCGATGGTTCCCAGCAAGCGAGACCAATCGGCGCCATGCTGCGCTGTCAAGCAGCGAAGAGATTCTTCCAGAACCCGTTTTTGACTCTCCACTTGCCCGTCTGATTGGGCTCTGTGAGCAGTCGTCATCTGAATTTTAACACCCAGGATCTTCATCAGCGCTTGCCAAAAGGCTCCGGTAAACTTCGGATAACGGTCACTTATAATCACCTTGGACATACCATGATGACGTACGACCGAATCAAAGCATACTGGCGCACAATCTACCGCATTCGCGGTAGTATGCATCGGGGTGTAGCGAGCGCGTTTAGAAAGTAAGTCGATCGCAACTTGAATACAGTTGTAACCATCCGACAACGGCAACCCCGTAATATAGTCCAAACCCACATGCTCCCAGCATTCGGCTGGCACTTCAAGCGGAAGAAGCTTGCCCTTCTTTCTTGTACTTGGAACCTTGAACTTGCAGCATGTCAAACAACTCTGGACATAATCCATCACATCAACTTTGAGTTCAGGCCATGTATACCACTGGCGCACCTTGGCTAACGTTCGAGGGAATCCTGGATGAGCCGCACCGTCGTGAAACTCGGAGAGAATACTTGTACGTAGCTCGTAATCTTTAGCTACGCAAACTGGATCAACCTCCTTCTACGTCTTCCTGTAGACAATGTTATCCTTCGAATACATGTCGTCAGCCGGAGTGGCATAGGCGGGATCCGCCTTGTATGCTGACGCAAACATTTTTCTAGTACGATCCGATAGCGAGACTGTAGTTGCGTGTCGTTCCACCGCATTGACTGATATCGCACGCCGACTGCTATTCACCCCCCCCCCCGTGATTGTTCATCGAGGAGGAGGTGCAAAACATACGAACTACACGACGCAATAGCATTGATAACCTTCTGTCGTTCTCCGAGGAGACGATGAACCTGTCCGCAATATACTTTGCAATCATGAGCCACAACAGCACCAGCAGACACAACGACATTATCGGCGGACGGTTGAGCCCTATGACGATGATCAATCCCAACTCCACTGGTCGGCTGCTGGTTAGGATCTTGTAGTATCGCGTCATCGGTTAGTACATGCCTTGATAGAGCGTCGGCAACAATGTTCTGCACCCCTTTTACATGGTGAAGCTCGAAATCAAATTGCGAGAAGAAATCCAACTAGCGAGCAAGCTTGAGAGACACAGCGGGGTGATGCAGAAACCACTTACACGCAATATTGTCGGTATACACGAGGAATCGCCTACCATGGAGGTAGTGGCGCCATTTGGCAAGCACCGACTTGATAGCATACAGCTCCTTCTCGTGATATGGCCAGTTATCTCGTGCTGACCCAACTTTTTCGAATAGAATGCCACCGGATGATCGAAGCCATCGTAACGTTGTGAAAGGACACCACCACAGCAAAGACGGGACGCGTCGGTCGCCACTACAAACAGCTTATAAAAGTCCGGTAATCGAAGAATTGGAGCTTGCTGTAAGGCTGCTTTGATAACAAGAAAAGCATTCTCCTGGTATGCTGTCCATTCCCAACGTTTGTTCTTCTTCACCAAATCACTCAAAGGTAAAACAATATCCGCGAAGCGATGAATAAACCATCGATAATAACCTTCTAAGCCTAAGAAACTTTGCAGTTCTTTGACTGTTGTTGGTTTTTTCCACATTTTAATTGCCATCGTTTTCTTTCGATCCACTTCAAGACCTTCATTAGAGATCGTGCGGTCGAGAAATTTGACCGATCCACGAAAGAATACAATCTTCTCACGCCGAGCGTAGATCTTTTCGCGGCGCAAGATATCAAAAACAGTACGTAGGTGCTTCACATTGTCTTCATCGGATCTCGAAAACACACAGATGTCGTCGAGATATACCACGACAAAATCCAAATTCGCAAATATCACGCGCATGAGCCTGGAACAAATACCTGGCATACCAGCCACACCCATGGGTGCCACGCACCATTGGTATGTCTCACGCCCCGTCCTAAACGCTGTGTACGGCCTTGTCACCGGTTTTACTCTCATCTGGTGGTATCCTTGCGCCAAGCCTATGACACTGAAAACGCGCGCATGCGCCATCGAATCAAACAGTTGTTTGATTTTTGGCAGAGGAATCTTGGTAATCAGCTTCTGGCTGTTAAGATACCGGTAGTCCACGACCCATCGTATTGGAGACGTTGGGTATCCACTTCGAATCCACTCTGCTCGACTTTGCATTTTACCTGTACGCGGGTCGCGTTTCGGGACTCCAAAAACGTTCGACACCCATGGTGAGCCGCTTATTTCAATCCATTCTTTTGATAACAGGTCATCCACGAAAAGTTGAAGCACCTCTTGCTCCGTTTTCGATAATCGAAAGGGTGCACGGGTGCTTGGCCGTGCATCCGGCTTCATGTTTAATTCAAATTCCACGCGACGCTCGGGCGGCAATCCAACGGGTAGCTCGTCGGGAAAAAACATCACGATATTCGTCTAGCAGGCGCGCAATTTCTGGTGACTCGTCCTTCTGTTTGTAGATAGCCGTAACCTTGACATGATAAATGCCGTACTGGATTGACTGCGTCGCAAGATGATTGTCCGAATTACCATCCCATGGCAAGTCAGCATCTTTCGCATCATCGTCCATTGTATCGAAAACTTTCATGGACGATACCGTGATGGCATGCGTTTGCCAATACATGGCCGGATTGAGCCGTCAGACATGGCTTCCCCAGAATGAGATCGTGCGTGACGGGAAGACGATATTCAGTGAGAGCAATCGGGTCGAATTTCATGCCATCCATCTCCACCGTAGCGTGGACTGCAAGCGGGCGCATGTTGCGCCGAATATGACCATCAAAACTCTCCACAGAATCGACATGGTCGGTGCCAGGATCATCAACGATACCTGGACGAATGAGATTGTGGTTCGCACCACAGTCGATCAACGAAATCCGTTCGCGTCCGTTGACCACAACTTTCTTCCGAATCAGACGATTTTCTTGTTCCATCGACGCTTGCGACTCCAATCGTGCCATATTCATCGTGTAACTCCGAAAAGACATCGATTCATCCATCTTGGACTCACAAGACTTGGTGTACGAATTTGAACTGAATTTACCACACGACGGAGACCATCCTTAGGCCGACCCCGGGAACTTTTGACATGACAATAATTCATGCGATGACCCGGCTTCTTGAAGCGGAAACACAAATTCTTGCGACGGCAGTCTTCTCTTGATGTTTGACGCATGTGGACGTTGTCGATTTCCATGGTCTCTACCAAATTCATTTCGCGATCATCACGTCGGGACATCCGAGGCTGCTTATGTGATCGCTCAAATTCCAACGCGACGGAAATAGCATTGGACACCGTGGCGCATCGACGATACGACACCTCTTATCGGGTACGCGTGACCAGGCCATGTACAAACCAAGTGATTTGATCAATCTCTGACATGTCTTCCACTTGACAGATGATAGTGCAAAAACGTGACACGTAGTCCTCCAGTCCATTACAATTGTCTTGCTTCAGACGAAAGAGTTCCGCACGAAGGCGCTCCTGGAGGTCAGGCGGAATAAATT
The DNA here is from genome assembly GCA_026184515.1 of Peronosclerospora sorghi. Classification (NCBI taxonomy): domain Eukaryota; phylum Oomycota; class Peronosporomycetes; order Peronosporales; family Peronosporaceae; genus Peronosclerospora; species Peronosclerospora sorghi. The sequence goes on from CM047588.1 coordinate 6,096,072, forward strand.
CAGCTTGCAGCGCGTCGGCAAGTTCATTCAAAGTCGTGAACTGGTCTTGGTTGAACGTAAACCAGGCAGCTGCTTGACCCTTCAAATTCGACGCCACCATAGCAATGAGTCGTCCTTGGTTTTTACTGTCTTGGACATCAATGTTTTTTGCGCTGAAGTAAAACTTGACTTGTTGTAGGAAAACTTGCAGCGGCTCACCCACGCTACCGTGGTATGTTGGCATGGAAATGACCTCCACGCGCTTCTCAACGGTCGATCCAAGTAAATATTGTGGTTTCGAGTCCCACTAATCACATTTTAACCGTAGCAGCGGCAGAATCTGCAATTGGATTGGCTATTATGATAGTTAAATATTAATTTTTTTTTCAATTTGTTCATTACCGAACGGAGCTTAACTTATCCAGCACCACACGCTGGTGCTGCAACAACTGCGCCATTTCATGTTGTTGCGTTGCCATCATCTCGTCCATCCTGGCGCGGTTCAACATGGCATTAACATCGGGTGACACAGGAACGCCTGTACCCGCCAAATCATCGTGTTTCATATCCATATAATTTCTTACAGGCACCGCCTGCGACGTACAAATTTCTTGCTTCCTCACAGACGACTAGTGTGGCCACCACTGCCACTGGATTCGATCTCTTCTTCCGGCTTGCGGGTCCTGTGACCAACAAGTGCTACCAAATGTCGACGTGTGCTAATCGACTTGGTGAGACGCAGAAGTAGAGAAGGCGTTGAAACAGTAAAGAGTAAATTGCAGAATGAATTAGTTTAGTTACCTCTTCTTGCTGCTTCTCTTCTACGCCTAGTGCCTCGCCCTAGACTACAACACCTAAAATGCAATAAGCAAAACCCATGATAAGATGGCGACATCCATACCACCAGTGTACGTACTCATGATAAGATGGTGACATCCATACCACCAGTGTAATTACTCATGCGTGCGATGACGATGCGCGACAGAAGCTGGCTTCATCTGGACGGCAGAGTGCCTCGTAATCTGGTGTCCAGCACGCTTTATAACTGGACCTTGACCTTTGATGCTTGCTTCCCCAGCCTGCCTAGCCACCCCAGCTGCTTGGGTCGCCTGTTGGCCTCGGCCTTGACCATCTGCTGCTTGGAGCTGACAAAAGTTGTCATCACTCGAGGTCAATATAGCGTCCTTGCACGGCATCACGTTTACTTCTAAGCGCGCGCTTATTAGCGCTTCGTCAAAGTCACGATTAACTTGTAGCCAATCAGACTTAAAAACCGCTTCATGGAGTCCTACATCCACGACAATTACGGACGCCTAACGTTTTTCATTCATCAAGTACCGGTTTCAAACAGTGCTCGTATATACTCAATTCTGCGTATTCTTCGGGGGATGAGCGGTTTAGCATCACAGGGAACTAGTTTTACAGGTGATTATAGGTCGTCATGTGAGTACAAACTTCTCATTCTGATTGTATTTTTGTATCAATAGAGGCCAGAAGACCCTGACTGCTTGTCATGAACAAAATGCCCAATATTTGCGCACAGATTACATCAAGGTGTATTTTTCTATTTTGGTTGCTTTATCACAACCTGTATCTCCATCAATTTTGGACTACCATGGTTACGCGGTGGATGACGTGTACTAGCCTCGCCATTAGAATGATTCTTGTTTGCTTCGAAATACAGTTTTCCTAATCAATATAGCATCCTGAATTGTTTTCAAGTGATCCCGAAATCACATACACTTGCGCGGTTGGATTTACAGACTCTTGCACATTTTTGGAAGGAAACATGGACTTACTGCGAATGTCGACCTTACCCTGGCGAAGGATTAAGAATTCAGATAGACATCTGAGTTTGTTCTTCGGGGGATCAAAATGTGAGCTTCAGTTACTCTTTAAGGTTCCCGGATGTCAGTAGTGCCGATTGCTGTATCATAGCGTGTCCAAATAGACACGACTTTAAAAAAATAACTTACATATTTCTGGTTTGATATGGATCGGGATCGGTGGCTGCTTCCACCTCGACCTTCCTTCGAAGAAAAGGCTTCAAAGCCTTCATAAGTGGTCAAGTAATCCTTTTTTTCCACTCTTTATGCTGCTGGTGTTGACGCTTGAGACATACATATGGTTATGACAATTTTTGTTCTCGTAACCATATATCTCAAGTGGCACAAACACCACCTGCAGCATCACGTATTTGTATACGACTCGCATAGATTTCTCCGGGATTTAGCCTGGATTATCGCTTGTACGTCTCAATCTCACAGACTTTGGCGTGTGTAGTAGCGCTTGAGTATGACGCATGCTCAGATGGAACATGTACTCATGTAAATACTATGCGTGGGCTCATCGCTAGGTAGTGAATCTTTTCGCCGGGCGTTCTCCTTGTACAAGCAAAACGCGGCAGTTGTATTTTTGAAGAGAAACATTACCTGTCCAGTGATCTTTTATCGATAGTAGGGTTTTCATCAATTAGAATGTAATAATGGAAAAAAACAGTTCAGCAGACTTGGGATTCCAAAAGATTTAACGAAAGAAGTGTTGAAAGTTGTCAGCATTCATACTTGCGTAGAAGTCGAAACCTTGTGCCGTAGATGCCATATAATAACTCCAATATAACCAAAGTATCTTAATCGAATATCTCTACAACCAAACATGCGTTCGCAGTAAAAATAACACTCATAGATAGTTTGCAGTAAGAAGAAGAAAATAACCAAACCATGGAATATATCAATGGAATGTGTATTGAGAAGTGTTTATCTAGCCTAACATGATATATGTACCAGATGTTGAAGTTATGGCGGACTTTCATCTGTCATGTGCTATACAATACTTATTACTGCCCGAAAACATATCTACTCAAATCGAGTACAAACACATAAGGCATTTTACGAATAAGTACGATATGAATATTGCTATAACTAATAATAGTACAAACCATACCCGGCTTTAATAAAACCCGGTATTATGAAAACGTTTAACAAGGTTTGTTTAGGGTAGACAACACTTCAATACCGTAGCACTGCTAATGTGAAGACAAAGAGCAAAGAATCAAACAGATAACCACACTAGTGTAATTTTCCATTGGATTAGAAAATTTATGCGCCACAATAGAGCGCAAAGATTTTTTTTCATTCTAGTAGAATACCTCAAAAACCATGAAAAGTATTGCTTCAAGAAAACATTATTGACTGAATATCCTTTTTTTACCCAAAACTTAAGGACTGCATTTTCAGTATAATAGTGTATGATATACTAAATTACATTATTTACCGCCTTAAAATAAGTCTTTTGGGCCTCAAGAAAGGGCCGTACATCGCGTTAGCCGTACATAGCGCTCTCAATTTTACACGGTCAAGAGTGTAAAATGACCTTAGAAAATTAACTCACCAGCAACCCTGCTCCCGCTAGGGTCGGCCTTGATTTCTTTAAAGAGAGAACAAGGAAAGTATCGACCCAGGGCACCAATCGCAGGTAAATCAGGTAAATATTTACACTTATCACCCCAAGAGCCAGATTAGGTCAATCTTTCCACATGACAAGACCTCCCTTGTAACCTCACTGATCACTTCAACATCTATTACACACCACCAATCGTCCTCTCTGAGATTAGCATTTTACGGGTGACTGACCATTGGTGCTATTTAGGCTTTTGAGTCCTGTTGTCAGATTCTTTATGATTTTGCATTATATGGAGCAATATCTCTGATAATATGTGACGACTCAAATTCTTTCAACAATGATTAACAATCATATCATCATCACAATTCCGAAGGGCTGGTCATTTCATTTCTAATAGACTTGATACTCACGGTGAGTGCTTCCGTGGCCTGTCTTGCTATGTACAGACACTCTATGAAAAATTGCAGCTTGAATACTTGCACCACCAGGAATCCGTGTTTAAGATGATCAGCGCTACTCTATGATTCTCAATCGGATCCATCTCCAGGTCAAATATGTCCAATTTTCTTTGGGTATCCAAGCATGACGTGATCTAGATGAAGCCACCCCTGAACCAACCTCGGTCTGTGAAGTGACTGTGGTGGAGCGGCTGATCAAAGTTTTTGAAGCTTGATCAGGCGTTACCACGGCGCCCGGACTGCCGACTAACGAAGAGGGTCCTCCGGTTGTCCTGTGACTGCTTGTGTTCCTGCTCACCTTGTGTACTCGACGGATTGGGTGTGGGTCGCTCTCCAGATGGCGGGGATGGTACGCCGCAATTCCTTGCTGCAAGATTGAGTTGATTTGTGATGAAGCGACGGTTGTCGATCAGGCTTGATCAGGCGCAAATAGTCGATGATCAGAGCCTCTGGTCCTTGATCAGGGGGTGATCAGGGGTGATCAGATCCAATAGTCGAAAATCAGATCGTGATCGACCTGATCGACCTGATCGGCCTGATCGGTCTGATCGGTCTGATCGATTTAGTCCATCAGGTACTAGTTGGCGCGAGTTTCGAACAGACGAACGCAGGTTGCAAGTTGCAGAGTGTCGGTCAGGTGTCGAATGGCGAAGGGGGTACTTGATCAGGTAGCGGAAGTCTTCACTGCCCGATCACGGAGCCTCTGAATCCTAATCAGCTAATATAATACCCAAAATAACTGTATTCTTAGCCTAGACCCACGAGGGGGTAAATTTCACTAAATCCACCTAGAGTTCCCGTGGGGGCGCTTACAGCAGCCGAACTCTAGGGGCCAAACGTGAACCATAGGGGAAGAGGTGAGATCGCACTGCTTAATCACGTTCCCGAGACCAAAAAACCTTAACAAGTAGAACCGCTGACACAGCGGGCGGAGTTGAGTTGTGGGGTGAGTTCTCACACTCTACGCCTACCGGTGGGTCAAAAACGCACTAAGTGCTCCCGCCCGGGACGTAGAGGTATTTATTAGTAAGGGAAGCGCAAAGGTGCCGTACCTGAAGCGATCTGCTCGATCGTACGCAAAAGGAGAACTTTATTAGCACTTATATCCCCAGAACTACACACATCCCCCTCTTAGCCTATCCCCTCATACCATATACCCCCTCTTAGCTTATGACTTTTGGCGGGAACGAGGCTCGTTCTATGAGTCATTGGTACCCCTTCTACCTTATAACCCCTCATAAATTATCATTTGTGCTGTCTACCAGGGGTATAAGCTAATAGGGGGATGTGTGTACCAATTACTTAATATCGACCAATCAGAACTACCCATTCCATCGTCCTCCGTCGACCAGTCGACCTGATTTATCCGTCGTTCGTTAGGTACCTGTACATGGTCGTACCTTCTCACGATGTCCCGTCTATGTCCCGTCTATGTACACCGCAATTGTATACACCGTGGTACACACAATCGTACACGCCACTGTCACACCCATAATAATGCCCACAATTGGTACCAATTTTAGGGCACACTTTACCACATGACCATGAACATTGCATCTCAAATTCTGTCTTTCATGTGGTCTCTAGCTCATCGATAACGTTTCGTATGATGTACATGATATCTCCTACCTCCAAGCAACCCGGTCCCGTCCGGGCAAACCTATTGGAATAGCCGATTTCAGATTAGATCGCGGGTCCCATCCGAAAGCATGAGAGATACGTGTACTCGCGTGACAAATCTAGAGCGAGCACTATCCATCTGTATATATCCATTCTAATATGTGGATAATGCTCTACCTCGTACATACTAACGGCGCACATGTATGCCTGAACATCCGTTTTGGCTGTCAAATATGGACCCCTCCCCTCGATCACCGACCTCCCTTTTCGGTCTCACGGTCCTCACCACAAACGTTTGCACACTCCGACACCGACTTCACCCCTATCTTCTTTCGGATATGTCCCAAGTACCTTTCAATCTCTTCATGACTCCTTCTAAGTTTGGTCGTTGATAATGTCTGACTGTGGTAAAATAGCAGCCGCCTTTCTTTTTGGACGTTTACGTTTGCACAAACATTCGCCTAGTTAAGTGATGGACTCTTAAATATCGCCTGATGTTCAATCAACAGTTCCTCTGTCAAGTTCAGTGAATTCCACTAGTTATTCATCCATAGCGTGACGCTCACCTAAAAGTTTACGTTGACTTCCTGATAAATATATTGAGTGGTCTATGCTCTTTAGCTGTAATCACCCCAAGGCTTACCTCATTCCTTAACGTAGTACTTGTCTTATAGTTGTTCGAAAAAATCTCTCTTCACTTGTACAAATTCGAGATCAGACCACTTGAGCAGCTTATTCATCGCATTGAGTGTTTAGTCGCACGGCAGTCGATATCACGCCATCATTTGCCTGATCACAAAATCTATGTCACCCGGTTGATGACCCGACAAGGTTTTATCTGTAGAAACTTGTACTTCCAGAGAGGTCTTATACTACTTAGTCTGATAGATTTGACCAGGTAGTATCTTGCGTGAGAAATGGCCAAGGCGCGACGGATGCCGCGCGGTGGATGTCTTGACTTAGGCTGTCTTTATAAAAGCGGAAAGTATCTATTATATAAAGTTACCAAATTTAAATATAACAATACTAAAAGTTAAACTTGAATTATAACTTGAAAATTCAAATGCACATTTCAGCTAATGGGGTTTCATTTCCTTGAAAAGACACTTAAGCCAAAACATACAAAATGGCTGCATGTAATTTCAACACTCCTCCTGAAATATCGGAGGATGAAACACAATCAATCCAATACAATTTGCGTTCGCAATTCCTTCATACGCTGCGCAGTCAAGTTATTTTTGTAAGTAGATTGGCGCCTTGGTACATGGGTAGCCGAAACAACACATTTTTAACATAATCCTTCAAAACTTTGAGTTTCATATCAATGTGTTCTGTGTTTCCAACACTTCCTTCACTTTCCTCATTTCTTATAGCCGCCTGGTTATCAATCTTCAAAACGAGTGGCGTCTTTAAACAAGTTCCAATTTCATTTAGTAACTCTTTTAATCTAATTGCTTCTATTCCGCCCATTGAGGCTACTACGAACTCGGCTTCAGCCGTCGACAATGCCACATTAGTTTGCTTCTTGCATTGCTAGCTTACCATAATTCCATTCACGTAAAGTACCATCCTACTCACACTTTTTGATCATCCTTTTCAGCCGCAAAGTCACCATTTCTGTAGCGTGTAATTCGAACTGGAAGTGGCAGCTGTTCATCGTGTTTCAAATTCAAGCGTAAACGGCTTGTGCCTTTCAAATAATTGTGTATTCTCTTCGCAAATTTATAATCACGCAAAGTTGGTGATGCGTGCGCTGAAGGCTCGATGCACAGCAAACATGATATTTAGGCATGTGAACCGCGATATCCACAAAAGACTTCCAGCGGGAGACTAAAATTTCCTCACAAAAGGCAATTTTTTAGGAAAAAAGGGCTGCGTAGTGGATACTATCTGACCTAACAATTTTGATCAATCAGATAGTATGTGCGTGAGTAAGCGCGAGAGGGCCGCTGTTCGGCAGCCGCTGGACGTGATAAATAGTGGACAAGTTTTGAAAACGACAGAAAGTATATACTATAAAATTAGAAATAATTCTAAATCTTAAATTCACCAATAACTTCAAACTTGAAATCTTCCCACATGTATCTACATGCATGTATAGCCAATCCGTTTCCATATCCCGAATTTAGACTTTCATAAACGTCCAAAGTAGGTACACCAAAATTCGACATTCCTCCCAAATCGGCGCGAGCTATAACCCCATCAATTTGATCCAATTTTTTGCGTAATGTGTTTAATCTGTTGCGCACCAAGGTCCTTCGTGAGTAGATATGCAATTATCTCCAAACGTGGCACATGTGTTGGTTTTAGGATGCCTTTCCTTGCAAAAAATTCCTTCTAAACATCGACTTGACATCCACGTGCTTCGTACTTCAGCGCTAACTTCACTTTCCACACTCTTGATAGCTGCTTGGTTGTCAATCTTCATCACCAAGTTTGTCTTGGTGTGCATGCCAGTTCCAAAAAAACTATTTCAGGCCAAAAGCTTCCTTACCACAGCTGCAGCAACAAATTCAGCTTCAGCTGTGGATAGCGCGACCGTGCTCTGCTTCTTGCATTGTTAACAAATAATAATTTCATTGCCAAAAAAACGCAGCTATGACGATTTTTCCAACTTGTAAACGGAAAAATCAGCCTCTTTTAGCATGTTATTCGAATGGAATAGAGTTCATCATCATGGTTCAAGAGGGTATTCAGATACTTGGTTCCCTAGAGATATTTTGCCACTCTTTTCGCTTCTTTGAAATCACCTAAAGATGGTGCATGAGTCCGTCTCGTTGCACGGTGCACGGCAAACGAGATATCCGGTCGCGTGCAACGAGATATGCAAAGTAAACTTCCAACTAGTGACTCAAAACTTTTCATACTTATAAAATAAAATATAAAATAAAATATTCTTTTATATTTTCAGTAATAATTTCATAACTAATTAGCAACATATTGGAATCAAGAATATTGTTAAAATTATAAAAAAATGAAATACCACCTGTAGAATATTTTTCTTATTTTTAGTAGTAGATATGTGTATTCTCCAATTTTCCATTTTATATTTCGAAACCTATATTATCTGATTCAATATAGTACATATATCCATCTAGATCATTATAATCATTAACGCATTTTCTGAAACAATTTGAAAAGGATAAAGGGAAAAATGCTAAGAGACAATTTGAAAAAATATAAAAAAACTTACTTCGATTTGTCAATAATTATATTTTTATTTCTCTTTTACTTAAATTAACAGAATTTTCATTTAATTTTTAACGAATTCTCGCGTGACTTGGTTGGCAACAATTCTTAAAAATACTTAATGTACTTCACATCGAGAACGGGCGTTCTTGCTGGTGTTATATACTTAGGTCATGCGACGTCATGGGCTCATCAATAGCAGCCTCCTGGTCGATCCTAAAACCGTCTTTTGAATTTCCAACCATCCGAATTCCCGAAAACTTTTCCACTGCACCGAAATCATTTAATTCGTGGACTTCCATATCTTTGAAAAATCCATCAAACTCTTCATTCGTGGTCCCAGCGACTAAATGGTCATCCATATATGCACCAACTAAAACGGTGTTATTTTCAAATTTCTTTATGATAACGCTAGCGACTGTAACTCACTGCATGAACTACATCTTCTCCAAAATTTTACAAAGCAGCTGGTGCCGAAGTCTTCCTGCCTGCTTACTCCATGCATTTTTTCCAATTTTAGAACCAATGATTCGCTTGAATTTACCCCAAGGTTTTCCAGGGTATCCTGCGTAATTTTCATACCTTCAGAAAGATATCATACCATCTTCGGTCTTTGCCATTGGGTAGGCGCGGTACATCACTGTGTCGCGCTGGCACACCCGAAATTTTTGACACGGCAAGGATTACTTTCATGTTGTTGATCTCCATAACAGTTGAAAATGTGAAAACGTCATCCTGCCCGTACACTTGCTTGTCACCTTTTGCAACCACCATTCCTTGTACCGCTCAAAAGTTCCGTTGGAGCGCAAATGGCTCTTGTATACCCAGAGATACCACCTCTTGGTCAATACCAGATCCAAGAGACTTAAGTTTGGCTTGTTCAGCCCAACTGCCACATGTCATCATTTTCCGCTTTCATGGCCCTCTTTAAATGAATTCGGATCCGGTGCTGCAACACGTAAACCACTCCCAAAATTTATGCTGTCGCATACTGCATATACGAACAACACACTTCCATCATTTTTCCATTTTCGATAAGTTTTTCTATACCGGGTTTCTCTTTATCTCGAATCGAGACAACCCGGTTTCATCTTCTCCTTCCTTGTTTTTTCGAAAGCAATCGCTTTAGGGGTCTACTTTTTTTCTACCCCAACCTTCTAGGTTGTTCACCGTTTTCGGAAGTTCCATTCTTTTTCGAAACTTGATTTGCTTAGAAACTTCTTGGATATATCCTGCCTTTCTTTGATTATCAGCAATCTTCCACAGCTCCTCCTTGACAGTACTTCCGATACTTCTCGTAATTTCATTTCATTCGCCCCTATGTCAAGCGTTTCAATGCGCTAACATGGCGACTGATGGTAACCACTTTGTCTTTGACTAGAAGTACTTTGTACCCCTTTGTCTCATTCCTTTTTCCAAGTATTAAGTTACGCTCTGCATGTTTTGCAAGGGCATTCTTTTTTTATCCCTCCAAACCATTCCGGGCGAGCCGAAACCCACAATCTCCATAATGGTCAGCCTTCTACCGGTCAACATCTCGTACGGGGACAGTTTGCACATGTTGGTGTGCGGTTGAGTATATAAGACGCATACTCAGCAGCCTCCCACCAATACATTAACAGTATACCAGATGCATTGGACCATGTTGAAAATGATCCGATTCATTCTATCGGATTTTCCGTTTGAGGCTGGATTTCCAGCCTCCGTAACCTGTCTCCGTACCCCGATTTGTTGGCAAAACAAATCCACATTCCTGTTTTCTCCACTTCTTTCGGTAGGTAAACATGAATTCAACACTTAAATTCACTTTGGAACCACATAAAAAATGTTCGAACATTTTTTGCTGCTGGGTCTTTCGTATGAACAGCGAAAACTCGCAGTAGTTCGAGAAGCAATCCACAAAAAAGAGGTATCGATTCCCTCCCCTATCGCGTGGTGGGATCGGACCTTTACATTTACTGCAAATCACGCCACAATACGCTCGATAGGGGAGTTTTCCAGAAATCCTTCTTGGGATGTTTTTCTGGTTCCTTTGCCTTCCGCACATGTCAGGCAGTTTGGTCGACTGTTATCCGTCAATACCATGTCTGACCTGGGGTCTTTGGCCAGTTTTGAACTGTATCATAGGACAAATGACCAAAGCGGATTCGGAAATGACGCGGACTACCTTCCTACGCAAAATATTCTCCACTTCCTCAACAGTATTCAGCAGCATGCTAGAAAACTGTTGCGTGCAGCCGCTTAGCTTATCTACAACAAATTCGCACGAAAATAAAACCACAAACTAGAACCGGAAATAAACTTCATTTTCGATTTAACAACTAGGCAATTTTCAATTTATGCTATTGGGCATCCTTTTACCGGAAACTACCAAGCGAAATGAGGTTCTTGGTAAGTTTCGGGGAAAAATACACTTCAGACAATTCAATGGTTATCGATTCGTCCCCCGTGTACGCAGCGTTATCTTTTCGACTTAAGAAACAGTATCCTGCAGCCGTCATGGAAAGTAAATTCATCAGTCGGTCTACAATCGACCGCCTCTACAAGCAAATATTCATCAGAGATATAAATTTTACTTAATGAGTCAATTGTTTTGGTTCATGTTCACGAGTTGTATAATAATTTACTGGAACACACAGCATTAGATGCACAAAAATCCTATTCAAACAAAGGAGATCCTGTCAATGTTACTATCTATTTTTGAGCCGAAGCGCCTCGAACTAATTGCAGGAGTATGCATTTTCTAATAAGCGGAAAATGGAGACAAAAAATAGTGTCAGGAAATTCAGCTTACACAACCGTATAGGTACAGTCCCTTGGGTATATTATGTAAAATTTGAATTTAAAAAAATTAATTTGACTCATTATCTAATTTTGGTTCTGGGGATATTTTATTCGGACAAGGTAGGAATTAAACGGGAAAAGGTGTTAATTTAAAAATAAGTATTTTATTATTAGGTGCTTTAAATATATATATTTATTTACCATATTCGTACATGTTTAATTGAAAAAGCTTTTTTTAGTATGTTCACCCACCACTAGCTTCTCATCGTCCTTGATTCTCGTATGTACCTGCTGATATTGCTGGTGAAATTATGTCCTTTATGCTTGGATCCGCAGTTTTCTTCTCGACTGGCATCGCGTCTGTGAAGTCCACGTCCTTGAATTGGATCTCTCTATACCCCAGCTGAGGAATTTGATACCAAGCACGCCGGAATCTTATTTGGCACGCCGTAATTTGTCTCGTTTAGGACGAATTGCGGTCACATTCATGGTCGGACATTGCTGAAACTCCGCACCAAACTCCAGCCAAACTTCGGCAAATCCGTCAAACTCTCTGAGGCATCTTGCCATATATTCTTTCTTTGCCTGACCTTCTTTGCCAACCCTCAACACTAAAGTGTATTTTCAGAGACAGATATCATTTTTTAGTCCAAATATGTTTAATAGAAATGATCAGTCTTGTTTGCGAGGTTTGTTTATTGTTTATGTTCAGATCGCAAACCATTCTCTCAAAGTCGCATGCATGATTTAGAGCCTATGGGGACTTCTACGCCTACTGAGGACGCTGAGACCGGCCAAGAACAACGAGATGATCATATTGAAGGGCCCCCTGGAGCCTCAATTGCGGAAGGCAGTACCAGCAAAGTTGGCGCGACCCAAGATGATATTGAACCGGGTGCGTTTTGTTAGAACCATGTTCATTCAACGATCGTATACTCATCTATTTCAGAAGAACCTCTGCTTGTGAGCGATAAATATGGCTTAACTGCCGAAATCTTTCAGGAAAAGCGTTTTGAGAGCCAAAAAGAAGCATTTGACTATTTGACAGATTTAGTCAATAACACCTTCTCCTTCGGGATCGCTAAATGTAGAGAGAACAAGCACAAAACAAAGGACAAAATACCAACAGTTTTTGACTACGGATGTTGACGCGGACGCCATAATCTATCTCAATTGGACGAGAACAATCAGTAGCAGAGCCAGTATACGCCAGAGTATATGCAGGCCAGTACGAAGCATCGGAGTTTGAATGTCCGACCATGACTGTGCCCGAAATTTGTCCTAAACGAGAGTGCCAAATAAGATTCCGGCGTGCTTGGAATCAAATTTCCCCAGCTGACATCACAAAAGAACGCTTGGCTGCCTTGAGAAGTGGATGGAGTGGTTGTAAAACCCCTACTGGAATACATTCGCCAGTGTCCTCGAGCACTACGTCTACCCAGTTTTGTTTTAGTCGATATATAGTGTCCCTGTTTCGTAAGCTTCAACCAAAAGAAAACTACCGGCGTGCATTACAGATCATCTTCTTGTTGATACTGCAGTCCTTTCAATTGCAGCGTTGTGTCCCACTGCAAAACTGGTCAAGTGGCATTTTAGCATTAACTTCACCAGCACTACCCACCTTGTCGGTAAGATACTTCCAATATCCGCGCAATTTTACTAAATCCATGATGACTTTCAATCTGGACTAGTTATCCATCTATATCGGTTACAAACGGGGTTGATTTTGAAAAGAATGCGTGCTGTCAGTCACAATTCTTTCAATTTTTACCGACAGATACACAGATTCTAACGTAGATCACTCGTATCGATCAAGATTCAAACCTAGCGAGCGCGATCTTGCTTTTTTTTCATCTTCTCGACATGGGTCGGTAGCTTCCGGGTGTTACTTGATTTAAACCACTCTCTAATCTTGCTGAAAAATCCTCGATCGGACACAAACCCACATCGCGGACTTTCAAACGTTTTTGCATACAACAAACAGAATCGATATGGTATTTGGGATTTTTACAATTCTCTCCTAACAGCCGCGATGTTCACGCCCCGTTGGTCCGCTTTGAAGATTTACGACGCGGTCTAGATTAGGCTGGTTGTTAACCCATTTTGTTGAAGGGACTTTTAACCTGTCGACCTGTAAGGGCGCACACACCTTGTTTTCTGGTAGTAGTACGGTCAGGATGAGTCTATGTTGGGGTTCATTACGCTATCCTCGTCGTACAGAGTGCGTATCGTGAATGGCACGAGTCGACAATATTTCGACAAAAAAGCAAGTAAATATTACTTGCTCTAATCTCTACACTTGTTCCTTATCTTCTTGTGCAAGTTTGTCTTCGCGTTGCGAGTCTCCGTCCAGTGAGATTTACGACATCTCTGTCGATCGTCGAGATTTTATGATTCACCAAGATATACAAGTAATGGGGGCAGTAATTACAGAATCTCGAGGATTCCACTTGAAGCCGGAAAACCTTCACAGATCTATAAAATCAAGGGGCGTCGTGTTGCATTAGAATCTGTTTCAATGTATATGACGTCGAAAATCCGGCAAGGACCAGTCCAAGTGATCTAAAGCGAAAGAGCATGAAATATCTAGACTAAGACGAGTCAATAATCTCGTCCTATGTCAAAAGGCTATACAGGAAGAGGGCTTGGTTGGAGAAGGGGATTGTTCTCTAGAAGGTAAAAGTGTAAGTGAGCATGAGCATTTATTAGAAACTAGAAATGCTACAAATATGCATACCTACTAGAATCTTTCAGATTATTCTTTCTTTGCGTTCTACTCATAAAATCTACTAAAGTAGATCGTTCTAGAATAACAGAGAGCCGGATTTACATCCAATTGTAAATCCAGATTGGCTGAGCAAGAGGTGTTTTAGACGGGGAGACGTTGTAATCAACAGTATCCATTCATGCACCGTGTCTTACACTAGCAAATGTTGTCAAGAATAAAATACCATCTCATTCATACACTACCATATCTTGTCTAATCTAAAGCAGCCATAAAAAACAGCTATGCACATTTTTACGGATCATCTCATTCCAAGATCTTCTTAACGAGTCGTCCTACCCTACTATTGTACATTCTATTGCTGCGATTCGTTGAGCAGCAAAATACATTTTCTAGCTATAGCCTCTATAGACTGGACCACCAAAAATAGTTGATTGTGACTCGATCAGTGGGTAAATGCGCGGAATACAGTGTTGCAACACTGGACACATATTATGACAAGATTCATTAGCGAGGTAAGCAGAGTAGTGACGGTCCAACGGCGGGGGTTGGAAGATCAAGCCAAACCGTGGACATTCCTTAAATCGCAGTGCTAAGACTTTAACATGAGGAGCAGCGGACAAAAAACAACGGGAAAACAATGACTCCAGGAAAGGGAACTCCAGGAAACGAGGTCTTTATCTTGTGGAAAGTATTAAGACAGAATTCTAAAGAAACCCGAGATGAAGAAACAATTTCCTTGGTAGTAAACCGAAACTTTTCTCAATCAGTATGAAAACGCCGAAGATTCAGGCGGCATCACATGTCTTAATGCTCAAGGGTCGAGCTCAAGACCAGATTACTGCGCTGTTGGAAGCATTAATCAAAGACCTGTTATCTACCGAGCAGCTTAGGCGGAGAGAGAAAGAGAGGGGTACCAAATTATTCGAGGCTTTATAGAAATTATGAGGTCGTCTCAATTATACACACCAACTCCGATGGGATAGTTGAAGCCTTGGCGTACGATCGTAGACTAATGAATCAAACCCGACAAGTAATATGGTCATTCATAGATGATACGACACGTTTAATGAATTCATAGCCTTTTTGTACCTGTTGCGAATCTGATAGTCACAAAATACAAATGTACTTAGCACGGTAAAAAAAGAACTGAGATTATTAGTATCAATTGGTACGCCAACATCCTTTTTTAATCAACTCTTACAGCAGGTCAAGATTCTCACCGGGATAAACTGGACACTGAAAAACTGCGTGGAGGATTCAAAACGCATGACCATCAGCCTTCAAGAATGAAGGGAAAAAATCACAATCCATCCCAGAGATCATGCCGTGAAGATCAACACACAAAGCTAAAAGGACCAGTACTGTAAAGTTATCAGATGATTGGATTCAATTACAGAGCATGGCGAGTCTCTTAATCAGCCCCCTCCCCCCTCTTATATTCAAATGAAATCAGTATATTACTCGGAATGGACGATGCCGTTTTGTTGTACCAACTGAAGTGATATGTCGAAGATCTACGGCTTTCACACGATAACAATCGCGTATACAATGCTCATATATGAATAACAACTTGAAACGAAACGACTTACGTAGAAAGAAGCTCTTGCTAGAGGGAGGATGGAAACTGGCCTAGGAGGAGGGATCTCAATTACAATACAGATTGAAGAAGCAGACCTAGAAAACGTAGTAGACATTTATGGGTCAGAACGAAAATTCCATCAAATCTGACGTTCTACTAACAGTGCTACATCCAAAGTATTTTAATAAAAGTGAACGACAACTGAACGAAACGATTTAAAGGCGGGAAAGGGTTAATCACAAGGCAGCTGGATAAGATGAATTGAATAAAGATCTCTTCAAAAATTTGCCCAACCATTCTATTGGTATCAGCATATGATTCCAAATATATCTCACGACCAGGTGTCGTTATATCCATATAATATACTAGATGATGTCCCACTCTCTCACAAATTTGTCTTGAATCTGTCTGCATATACCGTCTTGAGTCTTCCCGTTATTGTACTCGATATCCTTGGCTTCGTCGTGATGCTCACCTGTGTTGGTCTCTTGGATCTTATTTCTTTTTTCCCTTTTAGTTTTTGCTACCAAACATCGCACCCCGCCCTTCATTTTCAACTTATAGCATTTTTCCTTTTCCTTCGGTCCGCGAGATACATATTTAATGGACATACATCTACTCAGTAGGAGGTAGGTATTCTGTAACCGTTATGCGCTGTGACATATAAATATGCCCTTTGCCATAGAATTTACCCACTCCCTGAATCCACGTGTGGACCCTAATTCATGGACTATCATACAATAGATATGTCTGTCAAGAGCATAACTCCTTCCCTCTTCACCTCCTTTGATGATTCTCTTACTTATAGGACCCATTCTTGTTCCGCAATCCATCTGGTTGCTGTCTCGATAGCTACGTTCAGCGGCTGGATTGTATAATTACTTTGCTACACTGTTAGGTTGTGTGTCGGGGTAATTCATAGTTCCTATTTGTTGTTGTATAGTATTTCCAGGTGATCTGTCTTGTGGTGGATGTGTCTTGCCCTCCGCTGCCTTGAAGATACTTTCCCGTCGTTGACGACATTATCTCTCTTAATGACCATTATTTCCACGCTGTGTAATATCTACTGTCTTTCTGAGTGCATGCCTCCAACTTTGTGTATTGTACACTATCGCCATTGATCGTAAGCCTACCCACAAGCTTCTTTCGACGTATATACAAGGCTCCTATTATTTGTTCCGACTCGCTTCTATCTTCGTCAGTTGACGACATAGAAATTATCTGTGCATGTTTGCGAGCTTGACCTTACGTATGTCGAATACTGCTGCCCTGATATCATTATCAGGTTGAGAATATCAAGTTTTATTTGTGGTTTTGTGTCCAACTGTGTTTCCTATATAGTATGCGTTGTTTGTTTTGAATTTGTGTAGACTAGATCACATCCGAGTTATCCCATTTCCACAGAACATCCAAGATATCGAACTGTGTTTCCTCTTTGGAGAACTATTATCTCATCAATGGTTCAGCACGCTGAACCGGGCAATTTAATGAATGTTACTGACACCAGGTAGCAGATTAGGACGAGTATGGTCTTCGCGCTAAACGCA
The DNA here is from genome assembly GCA_026184515.1 of Peronosclerospora sorghi. Classification (NCBI taxonomy): domain Eukaryota; phylum Oomycota; class Peronosporomycetes; order Peronosporales; family Peronosporaceae; genus Peronosclerospora; species Peronosclerospora sorghi. Next base: position 6,113,358 of record CM047588.1, read on the forward strand.
TCGGTCTAGAGGGTAAGGGTCGATACCCACTCTTCACCTGTCGTATGAAGGGACCTGAGAAAAATATTGGGGTCTGCTGTCCCGGGATCTCATGCTGTACTAATAAATATTGCGTATTCTATATAAGTTCTATCTGCTGGACCGACAGTTGGCCAAATTGATAAAGGTTTCTTGAAGATAGACGAAGGTTTTCGGCCAGGATTGCAAAAACAAAAGTGAGCTTTATTCTTTAAGTTTTGTTCTAGTCGATTTAAGTCACTCATTTCCTGGTCAACTATATCTCCTAACTTTGCTAATTATGCGCGTGTCATATTCCTTCGTACAAACTATGATGAATGATGATGCAAGTGCAACATCACTTTCTAATAATTGCCACCATTTGATCATATACGGAAACTGGTTTGCCTCCTCCAAAGTACAGTAGAATGTAACAAAAGTCGATATATGTGTCTTTTTCCATGCAATCCTGATATCTCTCTTCTTTGTGAACTTGTTTCATTTGTAGTTTCTAATTCCAATACTTCCGCCGCTAGTATGAAGAATAACGGTGCTAGTGGTATCGTTGTCGTTTGTACTATCCGGTTTCCTTAAGGCTTTTTGTACTAGCTCTTTTGTATTTGTTCAACCAGAAGACATGTGTGATACAGAAACACAAATTTATGTTATTAATTAGACGTTATATTCAGCAAGAACTGGAGAGAGGTACTGCAGTGGCATGTAGAATAGTTGCATAACATACCACCTTTTCTGGCAGAAATACACAGTACCAAAAGTCACAGCATGACACTAGTTCTAATATTTGTACAATTGCAAGTTATTGCTCATATAGATCCTCACATTCATATTCCGAATGTTATTAGTTGGTATAAAAGTAAAGATTAACCAGCGTGTTTTAGACGTGTGTTTCCCTACACGTACGGTGATTATCTCCAGAGTGTTCATAGGTTTTGCATATCATGGCAGATCCCTGCGGTATCCTATGAATTACCTGACTCTTTTCTCTCGTCCCCATTAGCCGAAATCTCTCTCGTTCTTTGAAGTTTAGGTGGAAGCATTGTTGCTGTTTAACACGTGACACCATAACGGACCCCAGACACTGACATAAGGAGAGCCCATACGTTAAGTCATCGAGGTTTTCTCAAGAATTGAAGATTCAAGCTGTATAATGGCTCCAAATCAGAATCAAACGATGATTTAAGCACCGATCTCTTCTAATTTTTTATCTTGTGAAAAGCTGGAATGTCAGTGTAAGGAAAACGGATATTCGTCAGGCAGAACAATCGGTCGAGCTCCAAACCGCGATATGTCTTGTAACCGTACCTTTCACGACTTCATTGCTAACGAAAGTCTAGTTAGCAAAGAATGGCGTTTCCACTTTCTTCATCATTAAATGCACTAGTTAAATATTTCCCAGTGAGGGAATATTTCAGCTCCGTCAACGTCATATCCGATATTCTCTGAACTGTATATTTCATCTTACAGATGATCTTGTGGTGTCTAAAGCACGAGATTCCAAGTCGAGGGGATACATTCGAGACCTGTTTGAGGTACTAGTGGCAGTCGTTAGGGCCCCTACAAATAAGAGACACCTGCTTCAAAGCGTGTGTTGTCGATACCCGTTTTCTGAGTTAGATGGTTACTTTTTATCGTACATTGCGGCAAGCTTGTAAATCAATCCATCTCAAAGTATGGTTAGAAGTTGATTACAGGTAAAACCATTTCTTCGGTCGACTCAACATTTGTATCTAGTCTTTTAAACTTGCGTATATAATTGTAAATGTGCTGTATCCTGAGAGATGGTCATTGATTGGCAGTATGGATCATTATAAGTATGCTCTGTCGTCACCGTGTGAACTGATCGAATTAACAGCCATAAAATATAGCTCAAGAACATTTGCGTGTCACTGTGTCTATTTTAAAGTGCTCCTACGTCCATCTTTTCTTCTGTTTCTATACAAACTTAAAACAGTGGA
>CM047588.1:6115340-6129361 GCA_026184515.1 Peronosclerospora sorghi
TTTTTTTTCACCTGTTTTCATCTCAAATTTGTTATAATTTAAAATTTCGGAAAAAATATAATTTTTGATCTCAAAAAAGAATCAGATTAACTGCGGATATACGAGTTGAACATCTGAGATTAACTTTAAAAATTTGAAGTTCTAAATTTTTAATTTGATCTGATATAATTTCCTTATTGAGAACTTGCTTCTAAAACTGGATTACACCGTACCCTGCTTGCGCTCTCGCATTGGGCAATGCGGGTAATCCAAACCCGTCTGTTGACGTTATTCGATTTAATGTCTTGAAGGACGGCGAAGACCTCCATGACCGTAAATTTGACTGTAATACCAATGATAATCGTCGTTGTCTCATTACTTAGGTAGGAAAATTTACACTTTGGTTAGGGAGGAAATTTAGACTTTGCTTTATTTTATCCGATAGTTTTGATCAAATAGTACAGGTCGCTGTACGCCCGGCGCGCAAAGCGAATAAATCGTAAGGGTGTAAAAACGGGAAGAAAAAGAGAAAGTGTAGTTTTATAAATTAGAAAAAATCGGCTCATGTATCCTTATTCATTTATATCCAATCCGTTTTCGTCCTTTGAATTTATTCGATAGCGATGAACGCTTGTACGTAGGGACTGCGGAAGTTTTTCGCGCTTCTTTGCTAATTCATTGTTTATGTAATCAATCAAAGACGAATGCCTAGTCTCTTTCGTGTACCTCTTTTTTTCTTCTGACCAAGAGGAAAACCAGGTACTATGAAACGGACTGTGCTTGCACTGGATTTTGAGGCACTTCAAATCATCGGAAAATTGGGTTGTCGAGCTCCTCCGGAGTGCAAGTCACTAGTAAATCATTGGTACTTCTGTTACATACAGTTTCGTCTCGATATTCGGCCTACGTGATACTACATGCGCTATTACGTTTAATCTTCCCGGTTTGTAATCAACCATAATGTAGAATGACAACCGTCTTGCCATTATTTGGGAATGATGTGGTAAGTTACGACCATGCGTAACGACGCATAGTCGGAAAAAAAACGAAATGGGCAAATAGCCTAATGGGTGGATCCGAAATGTCACAAATGCATTTTGCTAGCCACGAAGTCCTTGTCATTCATCGGTCAGCTGGGCTCAGCCAACGCGATTAATAACATACTATACAATCTTTACCATCTTACAAGTGCACAACCGATTCAGAATCTCTTGTGCGAAACGACGTAAACGGGCAATTATTATCATCTATCGCTACCACCGATGCTTCAGTCAGACTTTTCTTGACTGTATCAAAAAAATTCCCTGAGATCGCGTATTCAAATGCCATTTAACGTCTTTCCTAAACATTTTCAAGAGCGTGCATAATTGCATGAATATTATGCGATAAGCTACTATCCATTGGAATTTAAGATGTTCCTTGACGTGTTTTCTCAGGTCCTTCAACTATCACCCCGATACAGAAGATCAGGGTGAATTCTGTTGTTGCCGACACGGCAACCAAGAACTGTTTTCTCAGATGTAGCAAAAGCGTATTTTAGTACGTTAGCATAGATCCTATCTTACGTATGTACTCTAACACTTGGCGTAGATACACTTTATGCACTTCTACGTCTTCACTCATGGTATAGATGAGTAAGTTATCAAATAACTCGGTGCAAATCCCCGTACGAGCGTAGCAGATTTGTTACACATCTGTTGAATGTTGAAGGGGTCCGTGTGGCATAACTAGCCATCCCACTTGCGCGTCCTCACGCATTAAGATTCGATAGAATCCATTACTCATATCGAGAGCACTGAAGACGGTTCTCCTTCTCATACCATCAATGATGACATATTCCTTGGATTGCTGTTGAGCCGGTGCGTTGCTGCGTTTAGCTTGAATAAAAATTTACGATTTTCCAGCTTCTTGTGGATTTCTTCACACAGAAGGCTGCGGTGCGGTGAGGTTGACTTCCGCAAATAGCCTGATTTACTACAAGTATAAAAAAAGCGTCGATTGCTTTCACCTGGTAAAGCGGTAAAGGCCACACAATACTTCCTGCGAGACGAGAAGTCTATCTCATGGGTAACTTTATCTTTCAAGAGTTCTCATGGAACTTCATCTAGGAATATGTGAGGGTATTCCGAACGCAAATCAAAATAAGAAATATTGCTATAAGCGACACCTAGCTCTGCGGTTCAAAGCGCTAGCTTTACTTTTATATTCAAAGCACTAGTTCTCGATATCACGTGCTTTCAACACGGATATTTGTTCAATTATATCATTATTTTATCCGTTGGAACGATGATACAGATCGGTTGGATCTGATCGGCGCGTAAGTTTCCTTATCTTGTAGCTCCTAGTTGGATGAAACCTTTTTACAGTGTCTAGGGTTACAAATAGTCTTTGGTTAGTGTAGCCGGTGCGTATACGCACGGTGCGGCTAGCGCATAGAGGAAGGTTTTCCTTAAAGCGGCGTTCGCCGCTACTTAGCCGATACGCCCTTATTAAGGGCTTAGTAGGAGAGAGCTCTCCTACTCGGGGCCAAGATTCCCGGGTTAGTTTACTCTAGCCTGTACTAGTGCCTTAACGGCAAGGCTCCCTTACAAAGGGTGTAGCTAAGGGGAGGGCTCCCCTTACGCTACGGCACTCACTACACGCACGACCGGTCGGGGTCGTGCGTCTGTAAGAAAGAGTGAAAAGTAAACTGAATATATTTAATATGTAATTATTTAAACTAATATAAACTATATGTAACACTAAGTAGAATATTCCTAATTCATACCTAGCTAAAATGTAGTGTACACACCTGTGTACTGACACGTGGATGGCTGACACCACCACACCAAGGGCCCATCCCTCCTCCCAGTGGAGCCGCCCCATATCGACGGTCAAGATGTCAGCCACTTCGCCCGCGACACACCTACCGCTCGAGGTGGCGCATGCAGAGCTCGCATCTCTCCGGATTAGTCCACGTGCCGCGTTCGACACCGCGGAGCCTGATTGCGACATCTCGACGGTGGATGTCGTTGGCGAATACCTGCTAGAGATCGTCGATGCAGTAGCGGTCAGCTTCGAAACCCGGGGTGTGAATGAATGCCGAGCTGTGGCGGACGACTACGATTTCCTGCCGGTTAATAAACGGCCTCATGTCGTTCCCGTATTCGTGAACTACCTTCCAGCCGATGAAGACATCCGGGAAGGTTACCCCATACCTGGTAACCTGCACCCAACGACTGCACTTGTTTTGAACACTCTTTCTCGCGTGGTGGTGACTATAGAGCGCTCCTTTGAACGGTTGGGGGTGGCGTGTGCGCGCTATTTCGACGTTCCTGGCGCTTTCGACCCTTTTTGCGAAGACGCCAACTATATGGTGGAGCTATGCGACCTCCGGCCTCCAAAGAACCTCCTGGGGAAACTTGCGCCTACCCCTGCCCCCCCTACTACTACCCGGAAGGCTCTCCCGCCGCCTACTTCCATGTGTACTCTTGGCATGCGCCTTCGCTCGGGTACAGTCAAGCCGGAAACGCCTGCCCCCAAAGGAGCGCGCATGACGAAACCTCGCCCTAAAACAGCGCGTGTGGCTCATGGCATCGATGGCATGTCCAAGGAACACTTCCCGTTCATCATCATCGACAACCGCACTGATGACCCCGTCCGTGGCCGCTGCTACCATGTTCGCTTTCTCGATGGTCATACTGAATGGATCCCCCGGCGCTATCTGGAAGAAGACGGGCAAGAAGGCCCATGCGATTGGGTTGATTGGTGGTACGACGCCGATTACCAAGCGACCAAACCATACATTTGCTACATGAAGGGCCTCCCAGAATACCAAGCCTACATGACGGCGTCGGAAGGCGGTGACTGTGTGGTCCAAGCAATCAACGCGTTGTACCGAGCTGCCGGTTACCCGCCGCTCATTAGCGACGAGGAATGGGAAGAGTTCTGTTCCTCCAAAGGTATTAACTCCGGCACAGGCATCGGGATCACAAGGATAAAAATTCTCCTATACTGGCTGGAATCCAACAGCATCGCCATGCTCCCAGCAATCAAGCGCCGCCTGCTGGACGTCAACCTATTTCGTGGAAGAGGCAAATGCATCGATGCCATCTTCAATTGCCAACTCGACCAAGGGTTCTATCTAGTTCACTGTGATCTATCCGAGATGTTAAGCCATGGAACGGCTCTCGATGTGAGAAGCGTTCGACGTTCACACCTAGTATACGACGACGGCAGATGGCTGGGGTTAACAGAGGCGCAAGCTTGGTTGTATAGAGTACGCGGTATCTACCGCATCGAGTTCACCTACGAGGACGAAGATGTTTCACCTCCGCCACCTCCAGCCAAAACGTTGAAACGCAAAGCCAGAAACCGCAGAACTTGGGCTTACAAGAAGGCGAAGCTTGAGGCCTGTCCTTGTCTGGATGATACGCGCGATCAGGAACTTCTTGAAAACGATCTGGCCCATAGTAGTAGTTAGTCTTCATATTCTCTTAAACTAATAATAATAAACAATTATTAAACCACACCAAGGGCCCATGCCCTGATTGGTTAAAATAACCAAAGGTTCGAAACCTTTCAACCCAGCCAATACTGGCCTCAACCGTGGTGTACCAATGTACACCAACACTCAGTGTTACCCGAATGTAACCCCGTTACAGTTAGGATGGTCCTAGCTGAGCGACTATATGGGGTTTGTTCCCCCCATATTTCAACGCACCAGTTCACTTCACATGATCTGGATCACAGGGTGTGACATGAAACAATGCTCGAGGTTAAAATCCCCAATAGAAAATCGAAATCATAGACAGATTTTGAAGAAATTCAGTCGCTTCTTCAACAAAACCATCAGCGCCTGCGACACCGCACGTCGACATGAAAAATGTCGACGTAGCTCTGTACATTCGGGACCTAAAACTTCTCCCGCGATGGCTGCTTGAATTAGAGACAGTCATAGAGTCGCAAAATATACTTACATGTCCGGCATCCGAACAAAGACATGGACATGGGAGCGCAGACTGGTTGACCCGTCTGAGTTTGAAACGCTACAAGCGTTTAAGGAGGAGGGAGTTAAAAATCACCTTTGAACCTCCTCAAAACGAATTCAGATGTAGATCTGAGTTTTTAAATCTGTGTCAGGGTAAGCTTGACATGCAAGATTACTCGCAGAAGTCACAATATTTGCTTGTAAGTGAACCTCTGGACGCAGCTGCTAAAGTAGCTGTGTACATGAAAGTAGTGAATAACGGTCCCGTCTAGTAGAGAATGTTCTTACAGCAGCGAAAGTGTTTACAGTATGCTATCTTTAACGCATCCAGGAATATTTTGGTATACGGGCATCCAACAATTATACTTTTTACAGTTCAAGAGGAAAGTAGTCCTTGACTTCATTTTGCAGTAACAGGCGTCGTCGGTCGCAACGAGCGGCGTGGGTACTCACCTTCCGCCGCACCGCAACCACGACAAGGTGGGGGCAAAGGCACAGAACCGATGGACAAATCGGTTCTGATGCTTCGACACTGAAATAATTCAAAATAATAATAATAATTTTCATTGAATTACATGGGACCATTTGCCAATGAGTAAATGGCACTACGTCCGGAGTCAGGTAGTCCGAGAACGTGTAAGTCCGCTGTAAAAAGTAATAACAATGTAGACCTTCTGTTGGTTCAAAAAACGTTAACACCCACAAGGGGCGAGGCACCCTATTGGAAGGGTAATTTCATGTGCCGACATTGCGCATGTGAGAACGATAGCTTCAGACGTAATTTTTTCTCTTCGATTTACGCAGTGTGTTGCGGAAGAGCTCATCACCCTGACGATTAAGCCGCATGGGACCGATGCCATCATGCGTGATCGTTTGATACCAGCGCAAAAAACTTTGTGGGAGCACATAGCTTAGCGTCCTTAAACTTTCGTGGAAAAATAGACACCACAAATTATGTGTCAGTCATGTTATAAACAAGTACAACCATGACTATTCAATACGCAAAGGCTTAGAAGGGAACGAGATGTCGTTCGAGGATGAATTCATAGTCGTCGAACTTCATGACGAGTTTGCTGTTATCATGGGTGTCCAAACATAAACCGGCGATCGCCTGGGACATACTGCGGCAATTTCACAGGATCCAGGCATCCCGTGAGAAATTCAACTGTATTATTGGGAACAACAATAAATCTTCTAGCTCCTACTTGGAAGACTCTTGAAAGGGAGCTGAAGCGATGATCAGGTCAAAAAGATATGTATCATCGTTGCAACTGATAAATTGTGTATATAATTGTACAAATCTCCTATTTACAAGCACGTAACATCGGGAACGAAAGTATCCCCGAAGAAAAATCCAACGGTTCAGAGCTTTGAAGTGTAGAGATGGGAGTTGCTTATAGCGACTTCCCCTTATTTGTATGTGTTTTGGGAATAGCCTGACGTATTCCCAGATGCAGGTCCATGCAAGCTTCTGAACGATATGGTTACGCGAGATGGGATAGACTTCGTTCCAAGCACGAAGTATTGCGTCACGCGACAACGGTCTTTACCGCAATACCAAGGAAAGATGTCATCATTGATGGTATGAGCGGGAGCACCGTCTTAATTGTTTTCGGCTATGGGATGGACTCATAATGTGTGAGAAGGATACCTCTCACGGAGGTAAACATCAAAGTGGGATGGTTGGTTATGCCACAGGGACCCCTGCAACATTCAACGGATGTGTTACACATCTGCTACGCCCGTACGGGATTTCGTAGCGAGTTATTCATGAGGTGTTCGTCTAGATCAACAGTGAATACTGTAGGAAAACTTAGGTTCAGCGCAGTGTTATACTATTCGACCTGACACTTTTGATCAGATAGTATTTGCGTAGGCATGTGCTTGCCGGTCGCTGTACGGCCGGCACCACAACGATAAATCGTAAGTATGTAAGCCGGAAAGGAAAAAATAAAGTGTATAATTATAAAATGATAACAATATCCATATGAATTTATATCCAATCCGCTTCCGCATCTAGAATTTACATTTGAGCGAAATTTCCAACATGGCTACGAGTAAATTTAACAGAAAAAAGGAACATCGCTTGGAATCAATAAAAATAATGGCAAAAAATGGAGCAATGAAAACGAGCATATATATATATATATATATATATATATATATATATATATGATACAATACCATTAGCCATCCCATGCGTTCCAAAGTATATTTTGAATCGTTATCATCGTTGGACATTTTTTAAACAAAAAGTGAGCACTATACGCATCTTATTTTGTCCCATAATCTGAAGCGATGGGTAATTTATTGAAGCCAAGCTTGCGATCGACAAAACGGTGTTGAAGCGGCTTTATTAGACTTAAACCAAGACACATCTCCCCATTAAAGCTATATCAAATTAAATCATACGATCCATAGATTAGTCTGCGATAAGTGAAGAAATGTATGTTAAGCAGGCTGATATTCAGCAACGTCAAGCTCAATTGAGGATTTCAAAATTACATCGCCGTTGACAAATCGATTTAAAGTTGTACGGTACTTAGACGATTATCCGTATACGCTTCCTTTATTGACTAAACGACGAGAACTTAGCTCGCTACGCTCGCACGTGGTGCTCCTCGCTTTTCTCGTCGCATCGATGCGTCAGACAGGTTAATTGTGTAAAGGAAACGAAATTTGTGCAATGTTCAATTGATTGCTGTATTCAATTTTTTAAACACTCTGTGTACACGTCACGTAACCCGTCTTCCCAGGCGCGGTGTCCTTTTGCGCAAAAAACTTCACCCTGGAGCGAGACTTGACACGGGACATGGCGACGTAAAACTGGCCATGGTGAAGACGTGTTCGGGGATATACAGACCCACTTGCTCTAATGTCTGGATATGGGCTTTGTTGATGGTCATAAAAAGCAGGCTTGACCGGAAACTGGCAGCGTCGCAGCTGTACCGGACGCTCAGAGTCGCTGGGGAGCAGGGTGAACCACGGGAGGAAGACTGTCGATCCCTTTCGCTCGCCGCCACCAATCTCGGCCTCGATGACACACGCACCGACTCGGCGGAAGATGAGACGCGTCCCATTGCAGAGTCCCTCAGCTTGTCTGAGATTGCGAACCATGATCAGCGGCATTCCCGGCTTGAGCGTCAGCTTATGCATGGGCATTCTTGTCGGCTGTTGCGTGTTCAGAAGCTCCACGGAGAAGAGTCGATGTTCGTCCACATCTTAACCTTATCAGCCGAGTAAACTGTCACGGCGTCTCCGCGAAGGCGATCCTGCAGGAAGGAGTTGAGCTCATCGAACGTTTTGCTGATCGGTGCAAGGATTGAGCGTCCGAACATCCAATAAAGATTGCCAAAGTTGTCGGCAAGATCCGGGAAGATGAATTCAGCAATGATGGCGAAGCGCCAATACTGCGTGTCGGCCGTTGGAAGTCATAGGTCGTCCGGCAGCTCGATGAAAGAGTCAACGTCTCCACGAGAATGGGTGGGCAATCGTCCATATTGGATTGAAAACAGGTACTCCGCAAAGTGCCGCATCTCTTCCGGGTCCCGGACCCCGCTCCTTCATGTGCTGAACGCGCATGTTCTGCGTAAGACGACGCACCGTTATATCCGACCAAAGGGACAAGTGCATTAACGCCGACTTGAATATCTGATCACGCGAGCCGTTTTGATTGCCGCAAGGTCCTGATGGTAGTCGCCTGTCAAGCAAGGTCACCTTCCTGACATATGGTTCGTCCCTCTCCATCAGCTCCCGCAGAAAGAAGTCGACGGCCTTGAAGATGTACCTATTCATCATGGATGCTTCATCCTAACATATTAGCTTGGCAGAACCGCCGCGGAAGTGTTGGTTCGCATGATGCACGCCAGCTCCGAGGTTTAGTGTGACAGAGAGATCATGAAACGAGAGTGAGCGGTGGTGACGAACATCAGCAGCAAGCGATCCCGGAGAATGCGACCCGCTGATGGCAACGTGCTTGTCGTGACGCACCCGTGCCAGCAACGTGATGTAGAGGAACGTCTTCTTTGACACGCTAGGATCAACCAGCAAGATGACAGATGCTTTCTCCTGACGAATTGCTCCCGTGACCTCTTCGAGGACTTGCCTCTGCTCCGGCAAAAGCCTTTCGGAGCACGCGTCTAGCTGCGGACGGGGAGTCGCCACGTCGTCCCGGCCCGATTCGTTTTCGATGAGCCCCTGTCCCATGACCCTGTAGTTTCGCCTTGTCAATTGCACGGGATGATCGGACAGTTTTAGCACCCCGTGAACCTTGCTGAGATCCAGAACGTTCCCCTGCCGGAGATCGCTCAACATTTGCATTGACCAGATCTTGATGTCGTCCCTCAACTGCAAGTTGGGTTTTCCGCTGCTTGTGCGGGCCACTTTCAACCCATCATCCGCGAACCCGGTGATAAACACTTCCCACAGCTCCCACGGGACCCCTGGCGATCAGTACTCCAGGAAGGACCGGAAAATCCGTGCATGTGGGCAGCTGACGTTGGAAATGCGCGGCCATGTTCCCCTCGTAGTCGTTCTCAATCATCCCACGCGAGTCACAGGCGGACTTGAAGGTGTCGTACACGGTACCTTCAAACGTCCGAATATCCTCGAAGGACTTTGGCGAGAGTATATGGTGCAAGAGAAGACGCAAGAAGTATCGTTCGCGGTCGTTTACGGAAACAAAGTACACCCGGCCGATGGTGGGAAAGGTCCACCTGTTCTTCCTCGACTGCCACTTCTTGTCCTTGCTGATCCAGGTGTGCGTAACAGGAATGTCGGGGCACTTGAGCGACGGATATGCGTCTGGTCCCGAGCACAGGGCAACGAAGGCAGTCAGTTTTGTAGTCTGGTTCCCGGCGATGAGCTACGCAAGGTTATGAGCAGCTGCGTCGAACGTGACAGCCTGTTCGCCGGGGAGGTAGACATCCAGACGTTCTAAGGTCGTGCATGCCGCAGCGGAATATCCTGTAGGTAGCCTCGATGGAGAAAAACGTATCGTAAGGTGAAGAACTTTTGCATATCGTCCTCTTCGATAGCGTCCCTTTCCACAACGGGTTCCGCGGAAACGACCGGGGGACGAGTGTATACGCGTACGTCGGCTCAGTCGTGACCATTCTTAATATACTTGAACAGGTACTTTACAGAGTAGGTGGACGCACCAACCAGACGTTGATGTTGGCGTCGTAATATTGTAGCACCCAGGCATAGTAGGAGATGACGTGCCAGTTGGTGTAACGTCCGTTGCTCCGGTAGATGTGGCGGCCGTCATCCCGACAGCGATACTGGGGATATCCATCCTGGTCGGCACGCGTCTTTGGGGCTAAATCCTTCGGAAAACCTCGTCTTGCAGACACCTTCCTTTTGAAACTTGGTGGACCACACGTGGATCATGCACCGGGTCCCAATCTCGCGCAACCGCGGCGACAGCTTGGGGTCCGAAATCTCGGCGCAAACAATGCGGTCGTAATCCTCGCTTGTCCGGTGTAACAGGGTTACACTCTGGTTACATTTAGTTATGTTGCGTACGTAAGTAAACTACGGTTGGGGTCAGTATTGACCGGTCCGAAAGGTTTGGACTTATTGGTTATTTTAGCCAATCAGGGAAGGAGCCCTTGTTGGAGGCGTGGCAGCCAGCCACGTGTTGGTACACAGGTGTGTACATTACATTTTTGCTAGGTACGAATTTGATAAGTTCTACTTAGTATTACATATAGTTTACATTAGTTTAAATTAAATTAGGCTAATTGCATATTAAATATACATTCAGTTTACATTTCACTCAAAAGACTGCTAGGCGCACGAACTCGACCGGTCGCGCGCGCAGTGAGTGTTGTATTGTAAGGGAAGTCCTTTCCTTAGCTACCCCCTTATTAGGGGAGCCTTGTATAAAGGCGTTAGATTGTGCTAACTTGTAAACCAAAGTGGAATCTTGGCCCCGAGTAAGAGAGTTCTCTCTTACTAAGCTCTTTATAAGGGCGTATCGGCTAAGTAGCGGCGAACGCCGCTTTAAGGAAAGTCTTCCTCTGTGCGCTAGCCGCACCGTTCGTATACGCACAGGCTACATCTGGTAGCACTTGTTGTCAATCCAACACCTGTGTTGGTAGGCTACGGCATCCTCTGCAAAGGATGAATCAGGACGATTGGGATAGGTTAACACTCGTCCAGCAGGAAGCCTTTAACAGGCTGTTATCCTTAATGGGTGACGAAGGCATGCAGCTCCTAGTGGAGCAGGGCCTTGAGGCTGTGAGGGCAAGGGTCAATGCCCTCATCGCCCATGAGGCGAGTTTAGGTGGAAGTCGTTCCACGGGGGTGCGTCCCCCATTATCATTTAAGATAAAGGAGTTCACCGGGGAGAAGGGTGACAACCTTTACGTGTGGCTTAGAGAGGTCGACACGGCCTTCTCCACAGCGAATGTGATCGCTGATCACCTGCAAGTGGGACTTGCACTGACCCATCTCACGGGTAAAGCCCGTGCATGGGCTTTCACGTGTTCGGAGGCAGTCACGGACGTATTCCCAACCTGGGAAGTCCTTAAGCAGAAGCTTATGGACATGTACGCCACGCCTGATATGGTTTTCCAGAATCAGCTGGCGTTTCTGAGGTGCCGTCAGGGCACTAGGGACTTGGAAACAAATATCCAAGAACTGAAGACCCTGTTGGCAGGGATGTACGCGAAAGCGTATTCGGACGATGTGTCCATTCCCGTGTTCATAGGAGGCCTGAGAGAAGGGCCAGCACGTTCGGAGCTATTCCGAAACCGTTCCCAATCCCTGGGGGAGGCGTTCAAGATGGCGCTTAACGCCGAGAGGAACTTTCGTTCCTCTAAGGTGGGTCCCGAACCCATGGACCTGAGTAAGGTCGAAGCGGAAGAGAAACCTTCCGCTAAGAGTCTCGATGGCTCTGTATCGCTGAGTTCTTAAGCGGAGTTTTATGCGATGTTGCAGCGGGAGGGGCTGCTGAGAAGCTTCCTGTGTGGAAGCGCGTATCATCTGCGGAACAGATGTCCGCGGAACCCCCAGCGAGATATTCGCTTTAAGGGGCCGAGCGTAGGTAAGAAGCCCTCACCCAAGCCGTCGGGAAACGACGGCTTCCAGTAGGTTCGGGGTGCCCTACTGGGGGATCCCTCAGTGCTGTTATGCCGAGGCCCTAGAGGCACGTTCTCGTGACGTTGTCACGGTCCGTCTTGCGACGGGCGTACAGATTTCTGTACCCAAGGTCTCGATTGACCTTAAGCTGAAGTTTGCAGACTTCGATAGCTTCGAACGTTGCCTAGTCCTGGATTTGGACTCAAGGTATGACCTCATTCTGGGAATGAAGTGGCTGGAACGCCACAAGCCATGGATAGACTGGAAGTCTAAGTCCATTGGCTCAACCCACCCGCGGTCGTGTGAAGAATTGGCGAGTCATGAACCCACCTTTTCTCGATCGCAAAAGCGATACTGGCGTGAGATGCCAGATATTGGGATGTCTGAGATGATCAGTTCCAATGAGGTCAAGGAAGTGACCCTTGACGAGGGGGATTCGGCGGTTAATCCCCGCGCCGATATAGGCGAGACTGGTGAGTCGCCAGTGATAGAAGTCGATTCCTCTGAGGATAAGCGCGAGGCACTTAGAGAAGAGACCCGAAGTTCGTCTCTTCTGCAGGTCGGAACTGATTCCGACCACGCCGTGCTCGGCGAACAAGTTTCGACTCCAGTGGTACGGGTAGAGACCCCTGTGGTTAAGCGCGAGGCGCTTCCAAGCGAAGAGACCCGTAGTTCGTCTCTTTCGCACGTCGTAAATGGTTCCGACCACGCCGTTGTAGGTGAGAACGGCGAGTCACCGGTGGTAGAGGTAGAGACCTCTGTGGATAGGCGCGAGGCGCTTCCAATAGATGGGGCAATTGACTCCCCCCATCTGGGTCTCGGGGTGAGTCCCGAGGCCAGTAGGGAGCAGTCCTATAGGATGCTGAATAGTGTGACATGTATTGTCACAGAAGTCGTAAGCCTTGAACGGTTGCCTGGGGTAGGCGAACTGTTGTCGTTGGAGGAGATGTCCTTCAACGAGTTTGATACTGCTTTGAGAGCAGGCGAAATCGACGCGGTTGTCGTGTTGCGTCCGGAAGAGGGGTTGAACTCCTCATCCACGATGGACGAGTCAGTTTTGGTGAAAACTAAACAGGCATTAAATGCCCGAAGCGGTCTCAAGATCCTTGCGGATCCTGAGGACCCTTACCATTCCTTACTAAAGGAATTTGGAGATGTCATTAGTGACAACCCGCCGATGGGGTTACCACCGGATCGGGGAGTCCGACATGAAATTGATTTGGTTCCCGGAACCAAATACTGCGTCACTAGGTATTAGCCTCTCCCCAAGGAACAATGCGACGTCATCGACGCATTCTTCAAGGGGAAAGAAGAGGCATGGATGGTACGGGAGAGTAAGTCTCCCCACTCATCTCCCACTTTTTGTGTTCGTAAACCGAACGAAAAGTGGCGCATCGTTCATGCGTTTAACAAGCTGAATTCAGCTACTGTACCCATGCGGACTCCGATTCATCGGAAGGATGTCCTCCAGAACAATATGGCGGGCTGTACGGTGTACAGTGCCTTAGACCTGGTGGACGGGTATTATCAGGTGCTTATGCGAGCGTCCGATATTCCGATTACAGCGGATATCACGCCTAGTGGCATGCTTTGGGAGTTGCTTGTTATGCCACAAGGGCTTTCGAATTTGCCAGCGACTTTTAATCTCTTGGTGAACCAACTCTTCCGCCCTCATAGAAAGTACGCTCAGACGTACTTCGACGACATATTCGTCCATAGTCGTGCGGAAGGCGACTCGTCTGATGTTCAGACGCACCTAATACACCTTCGAGCTGTGCTCGAATGTATGCGAGAGCATAAGTTATATGCGAACGCATCCAAATGTATCTTTGGTGCTGAGGAAATTCCTTTACTCGGATGCTTCATCGGTAAGGATGGAGTGCGGGTGGATCCCGCGAAGGTGAAAGCCATTGTGGAGTGGCCTTCGCCTGTAAATCTTAAAGATTTACGGAAGTGGCTTGGATTAGCCAATTATCTCCACAAGTAC
>CM047588.1:6129371-6176143 GCA_026184515.1 Peronosclerospora sorghi
TGGGAAACCAATCACCAAAACGCTTTTGAAGCGGTTAAGGGGAGCTTGTTGAAAGCTCCCGTTCTTTCTCTCTCAGATTCTGGGAAACCATTTAGTGTCGTCTGCGACGCCTCCGATTTCGCAATCGGATGTGCTTTGTTACAAGCAGACGATGCAGGAAGGGAACGCGTGATTGCGTTTGAGTCGAGGCAGCTTAAAGGTGCGGAACGAAATTACCCCGTTCATGACAAGGATCTACTTGCAATGAAGTATGCTCTTATCAAATTTAGGGTTCACCTACTCGGCTCAAAGCCGTTCATGGCTTATACTGACAACGCGTCCTTACGGACAGCGTCAAAGTCGCCTCATCTCTTGCAACGGATGGCCCGTTGGCTCTCCTTCTTTGGGGTGTATAACTTTGAGGTTAAGTATAAACCTGGCAAGCAGAACGTGCTTGAAGACGCGTTATCGCGTCGTCCCGATTACGAGCTCGCTCACGAGACATTCGTCACCTCGTCTGTGTGGATCTCATACGCCAGGCGTATGAGAAAGACCCAGAGTGTACGGCGCTTATCAGCGCGTTGGGTGGAAAGGAACTTGGATCGTCTGAGCCAACCCTGTCAAGTCGAGCTAAATCTCGCTTACTCCGTTACAGGTACTGTGACGGTTTGCTATATTATAGCACGAGCGCGGAGGACACTCCACGGGTGGTTGTTCCTCATGATGAGGAACTGAAGTATAAAGTCCTCTTTGAGGCACATGACGCCCCTACCGGGGGTCATTTAGGTCGGGATAAGACCTACAGCGCTTTAAGCGCTTTGTATTGGTGGCCCAATATGTATAAGTGGGTCGGTGCGTATATACGCACCGGTGAGACGTGTCAGAGGGTTAAACCCTCTGCAAGTTCAGCTGCGCCTTTGGCGAGCATATCGGTTCCAACGGAGTGTTGGAAGTCCATTAGTATGGATTTTATCTTCGGTTTTCCGAAGTATAAGGCCGGAAACATGGGCATATGGGTCTTTGTAGACCGTTTGAGAAAGATGGCTCACCTGGCGGCGGTGCCAGAGTCCATTGATGGACAAGGAACGGCAAAAGTGTTCCTAGACCGTGTCTTTCGACAGCATGGTCTACCCGATTCCGTTGTGTCGGATCGGGATCCCCGTTTTACGGGACAGTTTTGGGGTGCGTTCTTTAAGGTGCTGGGCACCAATCTCCTCTTTTCCACAGCGGATCATCCGCGGACGGACGGTCAAACGGAACGCGTTAATCGCGTTGTGGAGGATATTCTCCGGAGTTTATGTCCTGATTCGCCAAAGAGTTGGAGTGAGATGCTTCCAATGGCCGAATTTGCTATAAACAATTCGGTTCATGCATCTACGGGGTTTAACCCGTTTTACGTGAACGGATTAGTGAATCCGAGAGTTCTGTTGACGCCACGTGTATGTGGCCCTGGGATCGAGGGGGGATTATTCCCCGATGTCAGCCCTGTATATGTGCTACGGCACATCGATAAGTTTTTATCGACGCGCCTTAGTGTCTTGCGACACATTTGCGATGCCATGGCGGAAAGACAAGACAAGCAAAAGCAACAAGCCGACCGCAAGGGCCGGCGTAACAAAAAGGCGTATAAAGTAGGAGAAAGTTTTTATTAAACTCTAAGAATCTTCCTACACATGCAGTTTTCCAACGTGTAGCGGAACAAACTGCGCCCCAGGTTTGTGGGGCTTTTTAAGGTGCTATCCCGAAAGGGCTTGGCGTACACCTTGGATATTCTGAAGACGATGCGTACGCATCCAACCTTCTATGTAGGTTTGCTTAAGCCATACCAGGACCCGGAGGCAGGTCCCCTATTGGAGGGGGTTGGTAAGTCGAATAGCCATAAGAGCCATAAGACTCGGCAGGGAGGAGGAAACCCGACAGAGCTAAAATGCGACCACGAAGTTGCGCAACGGTTGACTCGAGAGAGCCAAGACGCTTCTCGAAGCGTTCAGTGGCATCCCACTCATCGCGGAGTCCCTCGTGGACATCATGGATGTGAAGGCTGTGTCGATCACAGCGCTCGCGAATCTCACGTCGCAATTGAGCGATCTCCTCCTCCAGTGCTCGATGCGGAGGGTACTCCACATTATCATGTGGAGCGTCTGATGGCGCGACGCCATCATCGGGGTCAAACCCAGTATCTGTTGAAGTGTAAGGATTATCCACACTCACAGAGTTCGTGGGAGTCGGAGACTCCCCTGCGGCAGGATTGCCGTGACGTCGTTGACGCTTTTGTGCGGGAGAATCCCGCTGCGGGTCAACGACAAAAGGGGGCGAGAAGCCCCTTCACTCCCAGTAAGTGGGAGTTCACCGGAGGCAGATATGGCGCTCACACTGTTCTCTGGCACCGCGTTGGGGGCAGGGTCGCTGGCATAGCGCGTGCGATAAGTGTCACGTAATAGCCCCATCGCTTTGGCTCTGGCTAACGCCATGCGCAACGCCCTCTCCACCCGAACGTCACGGTAGGAATAGCTGTTGTGCAGCTCATTAAAGCTGGGGAGGAGTTTCTCCCCTTCCGCCCAAGCGCGGAATTTCTTTTCTGCATCTTCGGCATTTTCTCCCGAAGAGATAATGATAGGAACCTCGCGGAGGTTCTCAAAAGGGGCACTCTGTTCCTGTCTGTCGAGGCGCTCTCGGTATGAGACGCTAGTGAACTGCTTCTGCGTGAGCAGTTGTTGCCGGAGTTTCTCCCGGCGTTCGCATTGATACGGCTGTTCAGCCACAGGGACAGGGGTATAGAATGCTAAACCATCCCTTACCATGGTCCTAGCCCACCTTGGGAGATCACGTGGACCCTCAAAATTATATGCCGCCCGTGGAGGGCGTTTGGGGGCGCGTAACGAAGCCTGTCGTGCCTGTGCGGCAAGTTGGGCTTCTTGAGATGCGTCCAGCTCATTGGTTATGATCCTCTTCGGCGATCAGGATGTATCATCCTACATCGGCAAGGGTGGCGCACTAGCTAGTGCATTTTCCCCACGTGTGGGGAACGGATTGGGCTCCCGACATCGCCTTTCGTCGTTGTCGGAGCGGTAAGCCTTTTGTGAGATATCCCCAAGGGCATCCACCTCCGAGTTATCGGAATATTCTACCTCCTCTTCTTGAGGAGAATCCACAGCACCACTAATGGTGCTCATGGTTAGCCAGAAGGTTCTGGCAGTTGGAGTTCTCCAACTAAAATTGATTTATTGCGTAAGCAATAGTCTTGATGGGGGAGGATGTGACAGGGTTACATTCTGGTTACATTTAGTTATGTTGCGTACGTAAGTAAACTACGGTTGGGGTCAGTATTGACCGGTCCGAAAGGTTTGGACTTATTGGTTATTTTAGCCAATCAGGGAAGGAGCCCTTGTTGGAGGCGTGGCAGCCAGCCACGTGTTGGTACACAGGTGTGTACATTACATTTTTGCTAGGTACGAATTTGATAAGTTCTACTTAGTATTACATATAGTTTACATTAGTTTAAATTAAATTAGGCTAATTACATATTAAATATACATTCAGTTTACATTTCACTCAAAAGACTGCTAGGCGCACGAACTCGACCGGTCGCGCGCGCAGTGAGTGTTGTAGTGTAAGGGAAGTCCTTCCCTTAGCTACCCTCTTATTAAGGGAGCCTTGTATCAAGGCGTTAGCTTGTGCTAACTTGTAAACCAAAGGGAAATCTTGGCCCCGAGTGATAGAGTACTCTCTTACTAAGCCCTTTTATAAGGGCGTATCGGCTAAGTAGCGGCACATCGCCGCTTTAGGAAAGTATTCCTCTGTGCGCTAGCCGCACCGTGCGTGTTCGCACCGGCTACATCCGGGGCTTGTCCTCCTCGCTCAGAACGATGAAAATGCGCGCGTGCGGCAGTCCACTCTTCTGAAACTCGATGGTCTTCACAATGGCTCTGACCCTGCCAAATATGTGCTGCTTCGTGATGTCGTCGAGGAGAGACCTCTCGCTTCATCTGAGGCACGCGCGTCATCAAGTCCGGTCAATCAAGGGCCGTTTGTTGGGTTAAAAGAGTGGTCTTGATCCCTGGCCACGCGGGGTTGCAGATGTATGTGAAAAATGGATCCGTCTTCCCGATCTTGCGGATGATGGGCATGGCTTCCTCGTACATCTCGCTCATGTGCCAGGGGAGCCTAGAAGGAAGAGGGCAGGATCACCCGCCTCCCGAGACTCGCCAAATTTTCGTTCCCGTCGGCGTTTGCATCATCCAGGCAGCGGTACAACTCTGTCCGCAAAGTGCTCTGCTGGTCCCGATCGAAGAGCCGGGAACCCTCCATCTTGGCGTACGTTCCCACCACGTACTGCTGGAAGGTCCGTCCATACCGGAACACCCGCATATTTCGTCGCGGGGCACCAGGCGGTATCGGTAGAAGTCTATGACCGTCACGGTGTTCTGACATCCGCGGCGAGGGGCATTCCCGTCGGAAGCCTGAACATTTTCCTGAGCCATGCTCTTGTTGAGAATCCCGGGACACCCCATAGAAGTTGTATAAAAAAGCAAAATCACACGAGCCATAGATTAGTTGCGATAAGTAAAGAAATGGTATGCTAAACAGCCCGATATTCAGCAACATCAAGCTCAATTGAAGATTTCAAAATCACATCGCCGCAGACAAATCGATTCAATGTTTTACGGCACTTAGACGATTGATTCATCGTATGCACCTCCTTTATCAACTAAACGATAAGAAAGAATCAATTACTACTAGAGGCGTCGAGAAGTTTATGAAAGAGCAAAGTCGATGTCGTATTTTCTAAGGATCCTAAGATCGAGTGTTGGAAACCGGTTGTTTTCGGTATCGGTTTCACGCCTGGTTCATGTGGGCGTTGTGTAGTTTCGCCCTGGAGGGGCTCCCAAGGGCCCCGCATAGGAAAGAGAGGCTAGAGAGAGAGAGAGAGAGCTTGGCCTCAATGCATTCAGTTTCTATTCCACCACGTGCCGTCCAGTCCCATTCGAATTCCAACAGGGTTATGAGCCCAAGACGCAGTACCGAGCTCGCGTACCATGAAGAGCGACTCGTAAAGGAGTACAAGGAAGAGAGGGATGTCAAGATCGAAGGTCTCCTTACCAACTGGGACGGCAAGGACTTTCGCAAGTACAAGTGGACCATGACCACGATCTTTCGCGAGTACGGTCTCTACGACATTGTCCAGCGCAAGCTGACGCGTGAGAAACTCCAGACCGCGGAAGTTCTGATTGAATTTGATCGGAAGGAATGCACGATCATGCGACTCATCGGGACGACCATTCCAACGGAGAAACTCCAGCAGATCGATCATCTCGAGTCAGGGACAGAGATGTGGGAGGCGCTGTGCGAGATCTATGAGAAGCTCGCAGATCCAACGATCAGGTAGAGTGTCATTCTGAAGAAGTCGGACGAGCTCAGGGCACTGAAATGTGCGTCGGAGCGCGATGTTGAAGTTCATTTGTCGAGCATGTTCCGTCTGCGCACGGAACTGGCAAGCTACGGGTACGAAGTGAACGACATCAACATGAAGGCGATGATGCGGGAGAGCCTAACAGACTTGTACGAGTTCGAGCAGTTGCGCGGTGGCGTTAAGTACGGTGGAAATGGCGGAAGCCTCAAGCCTGAGGACTTGCGCGTACTTATCGAGCAGGCTGCTGAACGGCAGTCAAGACGGTCAAAACACAACCATGACGGCGGCAAGACGAACCGCCATGGCGGCGGTCGCGGACAGCAGCATGGAAACGGCGGCAGCGGCCAAGGACAACAGCATGGAAATGGTGGTGGTGTCCAAGGACAACAGCAGGGCACTGGACAAAACCAGCAGAGTGATGGTCAGAAAGGTGCCAAGAGGGAGCGAAGATACTTCAAGTGTAGGCAATTCGGCCATCTCCGAGCCAATTGCCCGTCATCTGAAGGTGGGAACGCAGATGGGACGCAACAGCGTCGCGTGAACTTCACGAACTTCACGTGCAACGGCGGACAATGGCGCGAGAAGCAGGACAGCAGCTCGGACGGCTCTGTAGGAGATAGCAGTGAACCAGGAGTGACGGCAGGGGAGGTGATCGAGTCGACACCCCCAGCGGTGAACAAGGCCGCGGTAGACCAAGACAGTGCAGTGGAAACCACGGCAGGATCGTCTTGGTGGTGTTTTGACACAGGGTGAAACAGTCACATTGTCGTAGACAAGAGTTTGTTCGTCCACATGGAAAGTATTGATCCGGTGGGTGTCGGTGCAAGGGTGTGTGGTGTCTCAAGCAACATGCTCGCGAAAGCATCGGGAATCGGTACTGTGAGAATTGTCACTCAAGTGGGTAAAAATGAAGTCGAGCTGTACTTGGACGATGTCCTCTACGTCGAGAATGACGAACACGGCCTCTTCTCAATGCAGATGGCGATCGAACAAGGCTACGAGATCGATTTTGAACGGTAGTCGTGCACATTCATCGCGCGGATGCACGGACAGGAGGCCATTCGTGCCGTAGCAGAGCAAGGAATATGGGTGTTCAAGGCGGAAGGCGCGGATCATGCAGCACCGCCTGGTCATGGTGGCCGAATCATTGCAAACTACACGGTCACCGATGGGGTTGCAACTCTGGACGATTGGCACAAGCGTCTGCTTCACACCAACCAGTATCTCAAGTTGATGGTCGACAGAGCTCTGGTGAAGGGTATGATGCTCAGACGACGTGATCAGAGAGCCTGTGACGCGTGCCACATTGGCAAGCAAAAGAGGAAGAAGCGGCAGAAGAAACTCGATCGCGGAGTGACTGCCCCCAATCAACTCATCTACGCAGATCTTTTGTTTCCACCGAAGAACAATGGTACGAATTAATCGGCTGTACTGGTCATCATGGACGCATGGAGTCGATTTGTGACGCTCCATCCACTCAAGGACAAGTCGTCCCCGACGGTCAACAAGCTGATCCAGCAGTATGTCGTGTGGGCGGAACGCCAGGCAGTGCGCGGGATCAAGAAGATCGTACAGCGCGAGTTTGACATGGCGGAAAGTGAACGGTTTCTAGTGCAGTTGATCCTCACTGACAAGGGCAGTGAATTTGTGAACAAGGAAATGACAGCTTGGTATGCCGCACGCGGGATCGAGCACGTGAAAGTCGGCCCGAAGAGCTCGCATTTGAACCCATGCGAGCGAACCCATCAGACGCTGGTCACGATGATGAAGGCTGAGATGCACTATGCGGGATTCCCTCGATCGTTCTGGATTTACGCGTTGCTGAACGCCGTCTTCGTCAAGAACCGCATCTACTGCAAGGCGATCGAAGGCATTCCATACCAGCGAATGTTTGAAGTTGTTCCGGACATTTACCACATTCGACCATTCGGATGTCTTGTGTACGTGCAAGTCCCCGTCTCTGCGGAGAAGCAGAAGCATGACCCGAACGCAATGGTTGCTTTTCTTCTCGGGTACAGAGAAGATAATGTGGGCTGCTTGGTGTATATTCCCAGCGAGAACACTGTGAGGTTTGTGGCCGAGGTCCGCGTGCGTGAAGACATCACATACGGAGACAGGCACAACATCGACTCTGCTGATCGCAACACAGGTGTCTGCTTGTCGAATGAGCCACCAGAGGACGCCAACGACGATAAGGACACGCATGATGTAGCATCGTCGTTCGGTGAGGACGCGAGCAGGGACGACGACATGGACTCGGCTCACGATGCTCACGACGAGAACGATGGAGTCAGAACAACCGCTTCATTAGAGACCAATACTATTGTGATTGAATCATCGGAAAACGAAGGCGAACTCAGCAGAGCAGATGCCGACGATGGAAATGAGCAAGAGACCGATGGTCACGACGGTCATTCGATTGACCATGAAGATGACGCGTCAGTGTCGGCTGATTATGGATCTGATGTGGATTCATCGGAGAATGAAGGTCTGGTCAACCCTTTGGGGCGGTCGGCCGATGGTTCGGCCGAGGGGGGTGAAGTCCCAACTTCAGCAGTCGGTGCAGGACCAGAAGCTGAGGATCAGGAAGGAGAAGCGCAAGTGGCGTCTCATGGTGATCACGCGACGGTGCCGCAGCGCTCGGAGGAGACCGTCACCCCACCCCCTGAGGTCGGTCGCAAGCGTGCTGCACGCGATGACACCGAGTCTGAGATCGAAAAGAACCAAGTCGGAATCGACACGAAGATGCGCCGCAACGGTCTTCGAGAGTGGTCAAAGATCCGAGCGCCAGCAAGGTATGATGATTTTGTGCGTCTCGCTAATATGGCTACACGTATCATCGGCAAGAACGGCAGAGCTATCAGTGCCAACAACCTTGCGATCCCGAAGAATCGACGCGCAGCAATGCGGTCCAAATATGCTGAGTTCTGGCGACTGGCAGAGCAGGAAGAGATGAGAGCGTTGAAAGCCAAAGGTGTGCTTGAAGAAATTGACGCCAACGCGATGCCCGAAGGATCTAAAGCTGTTCGAACGATGTGGGTTTATGCGCTGAAGACGGATGCGCATGGATTCATTATTCGGTTTAAAGCGCGTCTGGTCGCGCTCGGAAATTGGCAGAGGCCAGGTATCGATTTCATGGAGACATTTTCTCCGGTGGCCAGAATGTCATCATTCCGTAGTCTGATGGCGATCGCGGCGGTCAAGGGGCTCCGTTTGTATGGTGGCGATATCAACACGGCCTATTTGAACGCGACGTTGGAGATACCCCAGTATGTTCAATTCATCGAAGGGTTTCCGTGCAACGAGCCGGGTCACATGTATGTCGTGCGAAAGGCTCTCTATGGCCTCCGGTAGTCGGGCAGGGAGTGGAACTCGGAGATCAACGGATGGCTTTTGCAGAAGGGGTTCGTCAGGTGCGCTACCGAGCCATGTCTGTACTACCTACTTGACGGCGAGAAGACTGTGTACCTGCTGGTCTACGTCGACGATGTCGTGTGTGCTACCAACAATGAAGACTTCAAATGTGAACTGTTCGCGGATTTGGATCGTGAATACGGCTTGAAGGATCAAGGGCTGTTGACGGAATATCTCGGTGTGGAGATCATGCAGTCTGATGCTGGAGTGTTTATCAGTCAGCGGAAGTATGCTCGCGATATCCTGGTGAAATGCGGATACGACAGTGCCAACAAATGCGGTAACCCAATGGAGACCAACGCTCGACTTGTCTCCGGTGACAAAGATGAGCCAACTGATTCGAGTTTCGACTACCGAGGCGCGCTGGGCATGCTAATGTACCTTGCAACGAGCACAAGGCCGGACCTAGCATACGCACTCGGCCAACTCAGTCGATTTGTCGCCCAACCCACGCAGAAGCACGTTGGAGCTCTGAAGAGCGTCCTCCGATACTTGGCCGACACGAACGTCCATGGGATCTGGTACAAGAGCGATGATCAGGACGACAAGGACCGTGGTGTTGAGCTCGTGGGTTTCTGCGACAGTGATTGGGCGGTGATTGTGAGTCCAGAAAATGTACGAGTGGGTTCGTATTCACGATCGCCGGTGGTGCCATCTCGTGGATGTCGAGACGTCAACCTATCGTCGCCCAATCTACTGCAGAAGTGGAGTATGTTGCGGCTTGCGAGGCCAGCATGGAAGCGATGGCGCAGGCCAACATTTTGTCGGAGATCGTGCCCGGGTCCAAGATCCGTCCCGTTATCAAGATCGACAACAGCGCAGCGCTTGTCATGGCCACCAACACGACCTACTCAAGACGTACTCGACACATCGAACTGCGGTGGCACTACGTTCGCGACCAGGTCCATCGCGGCCTGATCGAGCTCGTGAAGCTCAAGGGCGAGCAGAACCCAGCGGACGCATTTACGAAGCCTTTGGACAAGGCGCGACTCGAGTTGTTGTGCGAGATGATCGGGGTATCGACAATGGGGTGAAAATGTCGAACCGTTTGGCTTCGAGGGAGGTGTGTTGGAAACCGGTTGTGTTCGGTATCGGTTTCACGCCTGGTGCATGTGGGCGTTGGGGAGTTTCGCCCTGGAGGGGCGCCCAAGGGCCCCGCATAGGAAAAAAAGAGAGGCTAGAGAGAGAGAGAGAGAGAGAGCTTGGCCTCAATGCATTCAGTTTCTATTCCACCACGTGCCCTCCAGTCCCATTCGAATTCCAACATCGAGCATTCCGAGAACGAATCGGGAGGATTCAACGCTTGGTAAGATGCTTCAATAGCAACTGCTTTCTAAACGAAAAGGAGCGTTCATACCGCATCTACCTAAACATCGTTCCATCAGTAAAACAGTCGATCCTTCTATCCCGATGCGTCTTCGCACAATAATCAAATATGGGGGTACGAAATAATATCAAGGCAAATCTAGGTTTTCATTTTTATTACTAGAGGCAATAGCAAACATGGCGGCACTTAGTCGCAATTATTTTTCGACGGTCTTTTTTGTCTCTACTCATGTACAGTAGGTACCCTATATTACTACATGGAGGAAGAACGACCCGTTTTTTAGGTCACTCGACGGGACACCATGCCCACAACGAACGCCCCACATCCGACAAGGAACAGGATCCATAGCTTCTGCTGCAGGCGGCGAGCCTGACGACGTTGTTCAATGCTCGTGTCCTTGGTCGTAATCCGAAGCCAGTGACGAGTCACGGACGGATCGTGGAAATACGAGACGACGTCGTACCCATCGTGCGATGCCAAGGAAAAGTGGCCATCGGACACGGTTACGACGTACCCCTTTGGATACTGCACAGAGGGTACAAACACGTCGGTCGGATGACGCACGGGTGCACGCAATGTGCGCCCTTCCGACACATACTCTAGCTCGTACCGTTTCCGCTCGAGCGCAAACTCGGATTTTAACGGATTGCCTGCAATACACGTAGCATACGGACGAACAAACGCGGTCAGGGCTCGCGCATTGGCGTCTCGATCCAATTTTTTCCCCTCGCGTCCTCTCGGCTCGTCTACGCTACTCGTAACTAAACTCAAGTCTTCTCGATTCCACTGATCCCCATACGTAGTGCAATTGTCCGACGTGTAACACCAGAGCGTGAACGAAACTAGACACGCTTCGAGACACGAGGTCGTATGGTCTAACGCGCCAATCTGGGACCGATAGTCCCCCGTTCGAAACGCGTGGCCTTCGTGCATGTCAAATGGAATCCCCGTTTCACCAATCAATGTCGGCGCCTCGTTCATCTGCTCGTGGCCATAAGCTTTGATGGCCTGCACTTGTTGCGCGTGCAGTCGCTTGACAGCCGCGGAGCCAAAAGCAGGACGTTTCGTTCGTGGATCGACCGTGAAAAACGGACGCCAGGCACGTAAAAAGAGCGTCACACCGTCGTACCAGTGGGTCGCATTCACGGCACGTGGAATCAACGTCTTGTCGATCACTGGAAACGCATCAATGCTGAATTCCAGCGGTGGTAACTCGATAAACAGCAACATATGTGGCAAAATCCGACGAATGTGCGCCGCAAAACGCTACGACAACAATCGCCCACAATAATGCTTTTTTACAAAAAACTGCTGTTTTTTTGAAAAAAACACGTTTTTTTAGCGTACCTCTGCAAAGGGTACATAGCAATCTCGACCAAACTGGATGCCTGCAAAATGGTGTGGACGGAGCAATTCTGGCTCGCCCGTCGCGTTATCAACGTCCCACACGCCTTCTTGTCTCCAGATACAGCGTCTGCCTTCTTGCCATGCCCGAATTCCTTTTGGATCGACCGTCACGAGCTCATCGGATCGTCCAAACACATATTGCTTCACGCCACAGGACCAACGGTGGATCCTCTGTCGATACCCATCCGCTAACGCCATGCCTTGAAAAGGTGTCGGGGCCAACCCGTATTTCAGTTCTCCCGGATGAAAGTGTTGACTTAAATCTTGTACTCCTAAGTACCCAGCCGACGGTTCGTTCATGGTTCCAAACCCAATGACATTCGGTAATCCTTTCAGTACTTTCGCCACTTCGGTCATAGCATTTAGATAATGGGATTGTAAATACTCTTGCACTTGGATCTGCTCAATCTGACACGATGGCGCGCACGTTGCACCTCCCCAGAAGAGTGAAAACATGGTCGCACAGGCCATTTTAAAATAATTCGTGGGCCAAATCATTCGTGGAAACGCTTGCATGTCGAGGCCACAAGTTTCAATACACAGAGCAGCTTTCGTCGTGTCAAAGTGGCGTGGTTCCAGACCCACTTTTTCCAATGTCCACATGGGTGCACCATCGCCTCCTGTCCATCGGGACCACACATCTTGATGCGGATCCACGTAAATCAAGATGCCATAGTCCCCAGCGAGTTGAATCAACTCACGGAAGTACTCGAGATACTCGCGATCATAGATGCCCGGTCCCGCATGTTCAATGGCTTCCCACGTAATTACAAGTCGTACAAAAGTTAAGCCCCAACGTCGTAGTCGCGCAAAGTGAACAGGGGCTTCGGTTAAGGGAAACGGACGATTCACGAATGAAACGGTTTCGACATTGTCGAAAAAACGGGTGCGACGCGTATGTTCCTCGGTGTGGTGGTAACCAAACGGAAGCTTCGACGATCCACCTAAATTCACACCCCGTAATAGAACGACACGACCCTGTGCATCGATAAAGTGGCCGTTGCGGATACTTAAGGGGGGGGTATAAGTGCTGCTTGGCACGGTGGAGGCCATGATTTTGACAAATAATGATTATTTTTAGGGAATTGGTAGGCACTGGCACCCCCCCCCCCTATAATAAAGCGCCCCTAATGTATTGCTTACCTTAAAACATTGAAAGTTTTAGGTGTGTATTTTACTTAGTGTGGTATACTTTCGTGTAGCGTCGGTGACCGACTGACCCTTTTGTGCGCGCTGTAGGTAGATGGGAGTACACTCTAATATTAATAGGGGGTTTCAAAGTTAGATTCAGAAGATTTGCAGATGATTTTGTAGAAAAATCCGGCCAATCAGAGCGATCTGCAAAATTTGCAGAAAGTCGAATTTCCTGAATGCCTCGGGCTTGCATAAGAATTTGCAGAAAGCAAAACGCAACAACGCGTCCCCAACAACGTACCACCAACGCCGACCGCGGCTGCTGCGTATGGAATCCTGGACCTGACCGCGGCGCAGATGCTGGAGCTCTACACTGCATTAAATCTACTGGGCGCAGCGTTTCAGCGTCATGTGCGCAATGACTGTGTGGGGAATGTAGGTGGACAAATGATAGGCGTGGCCTTTTATCACGCGTGTGTCCGTAACTAGACGAGACAGGACGCAGGCAAAGCCACGAAAAAAACACTTTTTTCGTCTGTATTGCATGTCAATATCAAGCGCGTGCACGCGAATCCGGTCGGGATTTGTCACTCATTCGGCCTGTTCCAAGTGGTCTTTCACTTCTGCCGGCGTGAGAATATGAAACTTCTTGTCGTCTTTAATGATGCCAACCTCAATGTTCGTTTCGTCCATCTACCATCAAAAAGAAAACAAAACACTTTGTGTGAGACGCCGTCGCCCATCATCATCAATCCTCCCTCCCTTTACTTTCGTACCTCTCCTTCAAATCCTTCCCAAGCGTCAATAGTGCCGTATGAATCGCATCTTCCATTTCCAAGTCGTCATGATAACGCTAGCAAAAACAGTCGAAAACACAACGTGCGTCAAAAATGTTTTTTTTTCTTTCTTTCACGTTCGCCAACCACATTCGACACAAGAGCACGCACCCGCTCGAGAAACGTCTTGGCACTCACTGCATCCTTCCCAATCGCCATGGCTTTCCACCCCAAGAGCGAAAAGTGAGTCTGGGTGGAGTGTGATTGTGTCAATGGTGAGTGACGAGAACGCGCTATATAATTGGTTGTTTACTTCCGATCGGCAGGTGTGGGGACTGGGGGCTTCAAAGTTAGCCACTTGCAGAACGCTTCCAGTTGGACAATTGGATTTTCTGCAAAATCGTCTGCGAAATCTTCTGAATCTAACTTTGAAACCCCCTAATTTTGGCGACATGTGCGCTACTTTTTTACCAATCGGGGAGAACCACATTTTCCGCTGTTACGGTGTCCGTGTTAAAGAAGATTTTTCGGAAGAATAGGATGCTCAAAATTGGTAGCTCTGAGCACCAGAAGGCACTCGAGTTTGCTCGCCAACAGGCAGACGTTCTTCAGCATCAGATGATCGTGTCCAGGATGTACCCGCCGCACGTCAAGAGTGTCATGGAAACGGTCGGACACTAAGTCTAAAGACGGCGGATTTAATATTAATAAGAAATAAGGGAGACATAGGAATACATGCTTGTGAGCCCTAAAAGTGACTCGTCTTCTCGTCAGCTAAGGCATTGCCACTACCATCGCTTGGTTTAGCTTAAGGTGTGCTCCATCACATAACACAAGCGTGAGCGAGTTGAGCACTTTGACGTCGCTGGTGTATATACACCTTTAAAAGTACGAACTATTACGCTTATATCTGACGTGTCATCAATAGTGTAAATTGCCAATCAGATTCTATCAGTACTGCTATAGCATGCAGCGAGTATTGCTGTGTACTTGGGCTACAATTTGGGTCCTGGTCGTGAACATTGGCTGGGCCTTGCGAGCGCGTCGTCGAAATGAGAACCAGTTGATGACCCAATCTGGTCTTAGAATGTGGGTAGGTCCCGAGACACCGCAAGAGAAGTATCAATGCGAGACGTCACGTGGAGAAATATGGAAATTGGTTATTGCTCGGATTTCTCCTCATCCGTCATCTTAAAACGATGTACTGGCTCCACTACAGTGCGTGCGATAGCGTTCTTCCAAGGTATAGTAATGTAGACGAAACAACGCGCGTACTATAAGAACGTAACAATCAATAAAACACCTTTATTCCACGTAAGTAATTCGAACAAACGAAATCTCCAGAGTAACGTGAGCATACCAAATCGTAACGTAAATATCAGTTCCAATTTCCAACAAGCAATGTAATTCCACTTCGCGCCCCGCGAAAAACAAACGTACTATGCTATGTATTTGCACTTATGTACTACAGTTAGAATTCTGAAATGACTATAATAGTGGGTGTCAGAATTGGTGGTTTTTAATGTAACAACCAAGAGGTATTCCAGGGAAAACAAAACCGTAAAAAACTCAGTTATTTATACAAATAACTCTTGTCGCCCACCTCCTGAGGTGGGTGATAGGAAAACGCTCTTATCCCGTCCGTGAAAGCGGGGTTTTCACGCCCCGCACCTGCACAACGCCACGCCCCGCCGCCACACACCACCAAGCCCCGCCACACCCCTAACACCCGTAACACCACCACGCCCCGCGACACCACGCCCCGCCACGCCCCGCCCCGCACCCGCACACAGCACACCCCGCGACACCCCGAAACCCAAACACGCGCTCTGGCTGAAGTTATTTGGTGGTTTGTCAAATTCTGAAAGGGGGAATAACGGGGAAGTGTAACAAACTTTTGTTTTTTTTACAAAAAATCCACCCAAAATAGGATAACTTTGCCAGGAATACAATACCTGACACCCCCTAATAGAATCAAGTAAAAACCTAATCTAACAGAATGTATAAATAAATTTGGGTAACACCCAGTTTAATTATGGGTGTTACCCAATTCCTCTTTACTGAAAGTCGCGAATGCCCAAATACGTCCGACCCACGGCGCGGCCGAATTTCGGGTCCCTTTAACAGTCATGAGTGACGAATTCAATATGCCTGGACGATCGTTTCGACATGGAGATGGTCATGTGTGAACTTCAATCGAAAAATCTGACGGTCTGAATGCAGCACTGGAAGTGTATGCTCACAATAAAACTTCGACTACGTGTGACGAAACCAATGGTGTATGCAGTTTCCAGATTCAAAATTTCCATTGTTTTAAGGTAACCAGTATTTTAAGGGCGCTTTATTATGGGGGGTATACATTCCCAATTTTATCGATTAAATAGTGACTTTCTACGAGTAAGATTGTGAGTGTTCATCAAATTAGCCTCTTTTGAGCAAAGTCTATTTAGACTTAATTATTAGCTATTTATGCTATATTCTGTCCCTCACGGACGGACGATCAAGGCATATTTTTTTTGGTTGTCGGTCTATTTCGTTGGTATATAGCCATCATAGTCTATAACCATCTTTAGCATTGCTTCCAAATGTGAACGAGTCCTTTCTCGACAAAAACTTCTTTCCTACCGTCCATAGCCACATAGAGGCGATTGAAAACATCACTTGCCATAGTTGTTCGAATATTCAAAACATCATCCACGGCGGTTACTTACATACTTCTTTGTAATATCATTCAATTCCACACGTTCTCTGATACTTCGCTTATGGATGTTGTGTAACTTCAGATCGAAAACGAAAACAGGTGACACCAAAGGGCTCTTGCTTGTACACTACCTACCCAGTCCGACAGTTAGGATCCAGGGACACTGCCCCATGCACGTAAAGTGTAAAGTTGGCCTCTAGCCACCTAGTCCGTCAACAAATTTTGATGACGCATAGCCTCGTCTGCTTTAAGCATATATGTTCGTAACCCCGATCTCGCTATCGTGGTGAAGCAATTTCAAGGACATCCCAATCATCATCTGGCAGTACCCACCAAGAAGAAATTACGATTGGATAAACATCTGCTCGACTGATGTCACCATCTGTGCATGATTAGAGCATCTCCACCGCGCACTGTATATGGTAGTGTAAACTCCGTATACATTACTCAATTATTTGGGCGTTCATCCACCGCGCCGTTTTATGCAGGAAATCGCCATATTTTTTACATATTGTGTAACAGGACTGATCATGTTACAGGCTTACACTGTATTTTGCGAGGAAGCGCGCAATACAATAGGGCAGGATTAGTTGGTAACAACTAATCCTATAATAAAAGTAAATATATTAATATTCACTTGTTATCTAGAACGCAAAATTAAGAGTGTTTATTTTATGGGTGGTTTAGAGGCTAATAGTATAGTAACTAACTAATTAATATAATAATATCAAGTCTTTAACTAAGTGTACTATTAGTTAACCTGCAAGATTCGGTATTTATACCGAATCGACTTTTCCTTCTTAGATTATAATAACTTATAATCTCTTATTTAAATTTCAGACAACGCGTCTGAAATTAAACTGTGATATTCTAACTTGAATATCTATTATGTAATGGCACCCCATTACATCACCCCCCACTTAAGGTGGTTGGCCAATAATAATTCTTATTTTGGCCAATCATGGGTGGCACTTGTTGGTCAAAATTTCTCATTCACCAACTGATTGACCATCGACTCGATGGTCAAGACACACGGCGGCGGCGCTCTAAAGAGCGCTGCTGAAAACAATGAAGGAGCTTCTTCCTCCGCCTCAGCACTAGTTGCTGAGGTGTAGAGTGACAACAGTGACGCTCCATTAGCAGCGTCAACTACGCAAAGGTCGGAAGACGTACCGTCTTCGACCACAGATGCTGATAAGGCGGCATCTGACAAGAAACAGGGAGATGTTGCAAATGCAACATCTCGCACGATGGCAACTTCCGAATGGCGTGTTGCCAAGAGGGCCATGTTCGGGAGTTCTGACTCCGAACAAAGTGATGGGGATACAGATGTCCCCACTAAAGGATCTAGCGAGTCGAAACTCGCTAGGTGCTCATCTCCTAACAGCGATGACGACTCTGGTGTCGCTGTCAGCTATGACAGCGACAATGATTATCACAGGTGGTTGCGGGAACGCAGAGCCCCACCTGGACCAAGTTCTTCTCCACGTCGGGGTGATTTAACCCCGGCGCGTAGTGTTGAAGCAGGCGGTGCTTCGCCTGCTAAAAGGGCTCGAACAGAAGCGGCGGCTGCCGCTTCTAAAGCGTATCATCGTACGGAACCACATGTTCCGTACAGAGTGGGGTTTTGGACCCCTGGCTGGGCTATTGCCCCCAACAGTGGCGGTCACCGTAAACGGGACTGTCAGTATGCGTTGTTCAATATCAACGTACTGGATGACTGCGAAGACATCCAGTCACGTCGATTCGATCGAAGTACAGACGATAGACGTCTGTACTTTATTGACCTCTTTTTCCAGGTTCGATATTATTCGAGCCGGAAAGGGTCAAGGAAGAACAGGGACGATAAAGACGCCCTGACTCAGAGTTGGAATGCTTTTGTTGACAACTACAGCAAAAGCCCAGATGATTACGTGAATAAAGTTCACGTAATGCGCGAGCGCTTTTTTAAAGCACTCACGAACAGGCAAAATGGAATAAATCCATTTTGCTTGCAACAAAGAAGGGTTAAAGTGTGGTGTCCCTTCTCACCTCGTTTTCCCACGTCCGCAGGGCGCTCCTCGTCTGTCAGAGGAGGAGTTGCGGGGGTACGGTGGCTTTTCCGTACACGCCGAAATTCAGCGTTTAATTGATACCCTGAATGCATCAACACCTACTGTTCATGCTACTTCGCATTATGAGTTTGAGACTTCTTCTCAAACTCAGTCAAAAGGTCTGGGGCGTCGGCCCTCAGAACCTCAATCTGTTCCCAAGAGTCGAACTCTTGGGGATATCCCAGCCAGCGTACCAAGTACTCGGTACGCTGCCCCTTCTTCAAAGGCACCGAGCGCTTCGAGATCAAGCGCTCGAGGATATATCACTTATTCCCCTGATTATAAATCAGGGGCGGATGAGGTTGAGAATTCCCTCGCCGTTGTTGTTGCGGAGCATGGTTCTTCGCTCCGCAAGCTCGAGGAGGGTTATTCCTCCTTGAGCAGCGATATGTCTCACTGTGTGAAGACATATCGGTCTCTTCGCGAGGATGTCCGCGACATCCTCGGAGCGCACACTGCCCTCCAGCAGAAGAATGATCTTCTGTACATTGATCTTTCTCGCTATAAGAGAGAGCTAGATCGGCGCACGGCTGATCTCGAGCAGTCGAAGGCGGAGGTAACGACTCTCCGCTCTGCTCACCAACGGCTGGAGGCCGATTACAAGTCTCTCTTGGGAGACTTGGAGAAGCACGGCATCTTCCGTGGTTCTGCGTCTCGTCGTAAGACGAAGACGAGTGATACGGCTTGAGCCGCCCAACATAGAATGTTGGGTGAAGCCGCATTGCTGTGGGAATGTCTAAGGTATAGGCATTCCCCCGAATCTCTTGGACCTTGAAGGGTCCAATGTACTTAGGAAGCAACTTCCGTGTAGGGAAGTTGCTAGTTGCATGTGTAGGCAAATTAGTAGTACTTAGTAATACTAATTCACCTTTAAGAAAGGAGTTCTTGTTCTTCCTTCCTTGTTTATCTGCATTTTGCTTCTGCTTATCAAAAGCAGAGGCAAGTGCATCCTTTACATAGCGTATTACAGCTTGGCGCTGTAATACGAATTCATCTACTGCTTTATCAGCAGTAGGTGCATTGTCCTCGTTG
The DNA here is from genome assembly GCA_026184515.1 of Peronosclerospora sorghi. Taxonomy (NCBI): domain Eukaryota; phylum Oomycota; class Peronosporomycetes; order Peronosporales; family Peronosporaceae; genus Peronosclerospora; species Peronosclerospora sorghi. The sequence continues at coordinate 6,148,645 of CM047588.1, forward strand.
TCTGCAGCCATTGCTGCAGACACATATTCATCGTATGCAGCTTCAGTTTTAACTGAAGCTGCTTCCGCTTCTACTGTATTTTCAGTAGAAGGGCAATCGTTTTGTTCACAAGTTGCAGTCGAAACTTGCGCATTGACTCGCTCAAAATTTGAGCGGGTCCCTCCCCCACTTAGATTTGGCGTACCGCCAAGTAAAGCTGGGGTTCGTGGATGCATTAAGGCATTCACGTAGAAGGGTGTATGCCTAGTTGAAACATGCACCGAATTGTTAATCGCAAATTCAGTAAGTGACAGGAAGTCACTCCACTGTTCAAAGGCATGTGCGTATGATCGCAACATGTCTCCGAGAACGCGGTTAACCCGTTCCGTCTGCCCATCCGTTTCCGGATGGTCCGCAGTTGACATCTTCAACTGGGTTCCCAACAATGAGAACGTTTCTTGCCAGAAACGTCCTGTAAATCTCGGATCTCTATCCGAGACAATGTCTTCCGACATTCTGTGCAAACGGAATACCGTATCAACGAATATCCGCGCTGTTTGAGCGGCGGTTACATTCGCTGATACTGCAGTAAGATGTAACATCTTACTGAAACGGTCTACAAAGACCACTATTCCAGTCTTCCGACTATTGTCGGGTGGAAGACCGAATACGAAGTCCATTGAAATGGACTTCCAACACTCTGTCGGAACCGGCAGAGATTGCAGCGGAGCCTGTGCAGACTGCGCAGGCTTAACGCGCTGGCAAATCTCGCAAGCGCGTACGTATTTGCGTACCCACTTGTACTGGTTTCGCCAGTAAAAGTCACGTGCTAGAGAAGCGTATGTCTTCTCTCGACCTTGATGCCCCTAAATCGGTGCATCATGATACTCAAACATAATTTGATGTTTGAGATCATCGTCGTTTGGAACGACGATGCGACTTTCATCTTTTTGGTCTGTGCTGTAAAGCAGCAGACCATCGTGCAGTCGATATCGATGCACGCAAGCGCGGAGGAACTCTGGGAGTTCGTCGCGTTTTTCACTTGATTGATTACGTAAGTAATCAATCAACAGACGTGTATCCTCGTCTGTTTTGTACGCCTCGCGTACTTGTCGTATAATTGAAGACGACAAAGCAGTGCAACGGATCGCGTTTGCACTGGCCCCTTCGGTTACGGACGGTTTTGTCTCGTAATCGGGCCTTCGTGATAGCGCATCCACGATCACGTTCAACTTTCCGGGTTTGTATTCAACCGTAAAGTTGTACTCAGCAAAGAATGACAGCCATCGAGCCATTCTTTGAGAAATGTGTGGCGAATTCACGGTCGTGCGTAGCGACGTATGGTCCGTGTAAACCACAAACGGTCTATATCCCAAGAGATAGATCCGAAACTTAGCCAGTGCGTACTTCATGGCAAGGAGTTCCTTGTCATGCACTGGATAGTTGCGCTCGGCTGGGCGCAACTGACGCGATTGATAGCAGATTACGCGATCACGATTATCGTGATCACGCTGCATCAAAGCACAGCCGATAGCGAAATCGCTCGCGTCGCAAACGACGTGGAACGGACGCTCGTTATCGTCTATAGCCAAGACAGGCGCTTCAGTCAAGCTGTGCTTGACTGCATCAAAAGCATCTTGACATTGGGCATCCCAATGCCATTCGACATATTTCTTAAGTAGTTGAGAAATAGGTAGTATGAACCCAGCATAGTTGCACGAATACTTGTGCAAATATGTTGCCAACCCAAGGAACTTTCGAAGTTCCTTAACGTTGTTTGGCGTAGGCCATTCAACGATCACCCTGATAATTTCTGGATCAGGAAGCACCCCGTTCTTGCCCACAAATCATCCAAGAACGGGTATCTCAGGTGCACCAAAGGTGCACTTCTTCAGATTTGCATAGAGCTTATGCTTACGCATAAGCTTTAACACTCGACGTAGATGCTCCCTATGGACATCTACATCGCTTTTATCGTGTTCACCCTTACTATGGATGAACACGTCATCGAAATAACTCGGTTCGAATTCTTGCAACGGGCGTAATAGATGCGTTACGCATCTGTTAAACGTAGCAGGGGCATTTCGAAGCCCCTGCGGCATAACAAGCCACTCCCAAAGCATGCCTCTTGGGTTGCTTACCGCCGTGAGAGGAATATCATTCTCACGCATTAGGATTTGATAAAATCCATCTCTTAGATCCAGAGCACTAAAGATGGTGCTCCCGCACATGCCATCTATGATGACATCCTTCCGCGGCATCGGTGTCTGTGCCGGTACCGTCGCTGCGTTCAGCTTGTTGTAAGCGTGAACGATTCTCAACCCACCTGTGGACTTCTTCACACAAAAGGTGGGGGTAGAGTTCGGTGAGGTAGACTCCCGCACTTGGCCTGATTTACGACGAGCTTCGAAGAACTCGTCGATCGCTTTTACCTGATCACGCGGCAACGGCCTTTGCCGCGTAACACAATACTTCGTGCCTGGCACGAGGTCAATCTCATGACGAGTTCCCTTATCCTTATGGAGCTCGCTAGGTACTTCTTCTGGGAATACGTCAGCGTATTCCCGAAGTACCTCAAAATATAAAATGGGGAGTTCGCTTTAAGCGACTCCCAGCTCTGCGCTTCGAAGCGCTGAACTCTCGTTTGATCATTGGGAACCTCTTTCCCAATGCTTCCCACTTGTAATGTGGATATTCGTGAACGAATATCCACTACATCATCTGTTGCAACGATGATACAGATCTGTTCGATCTGACCATCGTGCAAGTTTCTCACGAACTTCTTCCAGATTAGCGCTGGAAGAGCCATCACCTCCGAACCTTCTTTCGGAGGGTGTTCCATCAACAGAGACTGGGTATCTAATCCAGTCTCCGTTTGCGTCAAGACGTTGATCGTCTCGACGGAACTTCCCATGCAATCAGACGCACTCATCTGATTGACTGCTACACGGTGATTACGATTCACCGTGTGCGAATACTCATCATCATGGTGGCCACTGCCTACCATGGAATTTTGGCGATCAGATGTGCTCGTCTGATCGGCCGCCTTTTCTGCGACACGGTGGTCTTTATCACCCGTGCGCATGGCTAACGCAACGTGGTGGGCACTGGCCACCACGGAGTTTTGCTCACGATTGCACTCGATCGTGAGTTCACTCTCATCAACACGGAATACATTCGTCGTGTTGGAACCTTCGGTCGCACAGTGGGTGTTTCCCACTGTGGATACTATTTCATTCTCACGGTGGGTGTTTCCCACCGTGGATATCACTTCATTCTCACGGTGGGTGTTTCCCACCGTGGATATAACTTCATTCTCACGGTGGTCTTTATCACCCGTGGAATGTTTCTCTCCAACACGCAACGACTCTTCTGTTGCGTGTGGTAGTCCCTCTGGACTCTCACCGGTGGAGGTACCTTCCGCTGATCGTGTCGGAACATACCTGGTGGTGCCATCGCTATCCACCAGACTGTCCGACGCTGCGGTTGTATCTTCTGGTACAGCCGGATTACACACAGGGTGATCAGATCCTGTGGGTCCGCCGCAGTCGATCGATAGGTTAACCCAGTCGATCGAAGGTTTAAACTTGGACATCCATGGGATTCCAAGTATCACATCGAACTTGTCATCTAAATCGAGGGCGATGAATTCGTCCTCGAATGACCGTTCATTCAACTCGAAGCATGTTTTAATCACACTCTTTGGAATAGTCACGGTTGCACCTGTTGCTAACCGGACTGACAACATACTTCGTGGGGTTTCTACCTCCACGAAGCTCAACAGCGTTAGACTCTGAGTTCTAACGAAACTGTTTGACGCTCCTGTGTCAAACAGAGCTCGCATGGGGACATCTCTCCCGTGCAGCTTAACCTCCAGGGTGATAAGAGGCTTACCATCACCCTGCACCTTTTGAACAGGACATAGTCCCGTCTGGGGCTATTACCCTCACATGCCCTATGTCGGCATGTGGGATAACATTCCCAGTAGGGCGCCCCGCCCCTACTGGCGATTCTCGTTTTTTGCACCAACAGGGTGATGTCCCTGTTGGTGTCGCCGTGCAGCGGACGGTTCCGTCCGCTGACAGCGTGGCACCGTACGCGGTGCCATACACTCATGGGCAAAATGCCCCATTTTCGCGCATCTATTGCAGCGAATATTCTTCTTAAATTTCGGTTGCTTCGTGTTCGAAGCAACCGCAACCGATAGGTCCATCGGCTCTGGACCTTCACCTCCCATGCTCTGGCGCGGGTGGCTGTTTCTTGAGACGAAGTGTGAGCTTCGTCTGCCTGACTGCTGATTGTTGACATGCCGTTGCAGCATGTCAAAAGCGAAGGGCTGTGGAGCCCTTCGGCTGTACCCATCATGCGATGACGCTGATCGCATGCTGAACTCCTCACGGATGCTCATATCAATGGCATCCCACAGAGTATCTGGCGGGTGCCGATAGAGACTCTGTTTGACGGGACCATCATTGAGTCCCTTCATGAAGCCGGTGACCTGCATAGCAGGGGGCACCGGCTCATACACAATATTTGACAGCAAATATTGCGTCTTCTGAGCGTAAGCTTGGAGGTCAAGCTTACCTTGCCGGAGTTCCATAAACTCCTACCGATTACTTAGCTCCATTTCTGGAGCTTCAAAGTTGAGCTTTAGCTCAGATTTAAATTGCTTATAAGTAAGGAACGCAGAGTCATCAGTGGCTCTGCGACTCATCGCCCATGCCCTGGCTCTGCCGCCTAGACATGTTGTGGCGAAGTACGCCTGTTGACGTTCGTCAACAATATTTTGCGCAGAGATGGCATCTTCCACCTCTGGGAACCATCTACGAAGGGGCTCGCCCCCTTAGCCGGTAAAGGGCGGTACTCGCGCCTTTACTACTTCAACGCTATGCGTTGCAGGTGCAGTTGCGGTCCGCGCTGCCTCTGGCGCGAGCCGTACTGGATTTTCTAGGTGGTTTAGCCTAAAGCGGTTCACCACCTGTACCACTTCCTCCGGGGACTTACTCTTGAGGAAGGTAATGATGTCGGTTCCCATAGACCGAATCATTTTCCACCGTCGCGTCTTTACTACGCGACGAGAAGTGAGGGAAGTGTTTATTCACCTCTTCCAGCGTTCTTTCTCGCTCGGCAGCCGACATGTCTCGCGACATGATTCCGAGCGGCTCTTAATCTTCGCTCCGCTAGTTAACTAGCAGAACGGAACTGTGGTCGTTCAGACGGACCACAAAGTGCTACCAGGTGTAACAGGACTGATCCTGTTACAGGCTTACACTGTATTTTGCGAGGAAGCGCGCAATACAATAGGGCAGGATTAGTTGGTAACAACTAATCCTATAATAAAAGTAAATATATTAATATTCACTTGTTATCTAGAACGCAAAATTAAGAGTGTTTATTTAATGGGTGGTTTAGAGGCTAATAGTATAGTAACTAACTAATTAATATAATAATATTAAGTCTTTAACTAAGTGTACTATTAGTTAACCTGCAAGATTCGGTATTTATACCGAATCGACTTTTCCTTCTTAGATTATAATAACTTATAATCTCTTATTTAAATTTCATACAACGCATCTGAAATTAAACTGTGATATTCTAACTTGAATATCAACTATGTAATGGCACCCCATTACATATTGGGTATCAATAAATATCCCATAGTGCGAATATACATTCACGGATAGACACTGTGTAAAACCTGCGCAGATACCCATTTTACTGAAAATGAGCCAGGAAGACGAACGTGTTGCAACTGCTTCGACCCCACAGCGGGAGCGAGGCAAGAACTTTCATCCCGATGAAAGCGCCTTGCTGGCAACATGTTGGTTGCGGATATCAGTAGACCCCATCGCCGGCTGCGACCAGCAGTCGTCGACGTTCTGGGAGAAAATAACTGCTGAGTTCAGTAGCAGCAAATATGAAAGTTCGCCAGAGCGAACTCTGGCAGCCATACAGTGTCACTGGACTACCGTGTCCAGGGCTGTCTCGATCGTCTGCGGTATATTCAATCGCCTCTTACGGGACCTACCTTCAGGGTGGAACGAGGCGATGGCCCTGGAGGAAACCTTGAGGCGGTTTCAAGACCAATCAAAGAAGACCTTCGAATTCCTGAAAGCGTTCCACGTTTTGAAAGACGCACCAAAATTCAAAATGATTGGAGCTGCTGTTCCCGCGGTGACTGACAGTCCAGCGGGATCTCTGGCTGATGATTCCGGTGAGCGCCCGCACGGAAATAAACGGGCGAAACGAAGTTCGTCGGCAGAAGAAGATCGAGAAGATCGTCGGCGACATCTCGTCCAAGCGTCACGTGACCTCGTGCGAATCGCCGAGGAGAAAAAATGCGTTGCCGAAGAGCTCAAACAAATAGCTGAAGATGAATACGCGTTGAAGCTATTCGGCAGTGATCCAGACTCGGAGGATTACAAAGAATTTATTAAGCTGAAACGGCAAGAGTACTTAGCCAAGTTCAAGCGTAGACTCGAGCAATTATAAACAGAGAACTTACAGCTCCATCTCGTCGCCGAAGTTTTGCCAGATATGTTCAATAAGATCTTGCTGTAGCTGTTTGGACAAGTCAGAATTGTGTAGATATCGTAGGTTTGTTCGCTGTACCTCCATTTCAGCAGAAAATCTGAGGAGCCGGTCTTATCAGAGGACGCTCAAAGTCTTCGTCAAACAGATATTCATGAGGCTTGTAAGTATGACGTTCGTCTTCCACTATCATGTTGTGCAGGATGATACAAGCAACGATGATATCCTTCATACTGGAAGCACTCCACAGCTTACATGGAGTGTTCAGTATGCGAAATCGTGCCTGAAGCACACCGAAGGCTCGTTCCACATCTTTCCTTACAGCCTCCTGTTGTCGTGCAAAGAACTTCTGTTTGTTGTTTAAAGGATTGGGTATGGTCTTGACAAAGGTTGACCAGTTCGGGTAAATAACATCAGCAATCAAGTATGTGGACCTATAGGTATTACCGTTGACACGAAACTCTGCTATAGGAGATTTACCGTTGACAAAATCCTGGAACAATGTAGGCCGTTGTAAGACATTGATATCATTGTTGGATCCTGGAATTCCAAAGAAGGCATGCCAAATCCACAGATCTGACGTTGACACTGCTTCCAAAATGACAGTGGGCTGTTTGTATATACCTTGATACATTCCCGCCCACGCTTTAGGGCAGTTTTGCCATTCCAGTGCATGCAGTCCACAGACCCAAGCATACCAGGAAATACTCGAGCGGTATTGGTTTCCAATATAGACGCTATGTCTTCCTCGTTAGGGGCACGTAAATACTCCTGGCCAAAAACATCAACAACAGCGCAACAAAACCGTTGCAGACTTTCAAGAGCTGTGCTCTCGGCAAGCCTGATATTCTCATCTAATGAATCTGCAGGAGATGCATAGACAAGCATTCTCAAGGCAGCGGTGACTTTCTGATGAGCAGAGAGCCCAAGTCTACACAGTGCATCCGCCTTTTGTACGAAGTATTCTTCATGGTGAACGATGTCATCAAGAATGCGATTGAACACTGTCTTCGACATTCGATATCGTCTTCGAAATTGTTCGTCGTTGTATATCGTTCTTGCAGAAAAATAATCATTCCACAATCTCTCATGTGCATGCAAATGATTACGATTGACATTAGGCATTCATCCTGGCCTTGATCCTCCGCGTCGGTTTTGGCGTTCTTCCTCCTTTTCCTCAGAATCCATTTGATCCATTGCATCATAATTAATGCAAACTGGTGCAGTTCTTCATCAGAATCTGACATTTGAGTCGGCTGTTACGGTCGAGAGCGGTCAAGAATGTTTTTCTACAGAACGTTGCACCAAAAGTGAGAACAGTTTGATCCTCGTAGCCGAATTCTAGAATGAACTGATCAGAACTGAAGAAGCACAGATGATCCCAACGTCGTTGGTGACTCACGTTATAGTCTTGTATAATGAAAGTGAGCTTTATTTGGTCTCTATGTAAGCCTGTTCTAATACGGCAAGAAACTGTGATGCTATAACGCCCCAGTTTTAGAGAAAGGCGGAAGCATTCAGCTGCATGTAACCCGATAAACAGTCATTTAGCGAGTGACGCGGTGCCGCCTACAGAACAAACTATTTATATTTTGCTACCCTTTTTTCCCCGTCGGTGTTTTTACACTACCATATACACTACGCGGTAGAGATGCTCTTACGGCAACAATTAGTCTTAAGAAGGTCTGGATGTGTAAATGCAAGCATAGGTGGTCGCCGACTCCACGGCATCCAGAAGTGGTTATGGAGGGCAGCGAAAGGGGATATAATGGAAGTGAATCAAGCATTTAATAGCTTCCCAATCCAAAATGAGTCGAAAAAAGAAGTATAGTGGTGTTATTACCAAGTTCGGCTGGTGGATGGACGTTCAAGATGCAATAAAGAAGGTCCGACAAGGTTATTATGCAGAAGGTAGTATTTATCAATCATGTGATAAGATTTTAGGACATATAGTTTTGAGGTCGATCGCATGGTTTTATTAGATGTTAGGGATAAATAAATCAGTATTTAATTTCCTTCCAAGCACGCAGGTCGCATCGCATCTTTGCGCCAGTGACTTCGCCGGAAGAGGATGAACAAGGTCATTTTGCTGAATTAGTTCCTGGCCAGAATAGTATTCGGCTTCCCGGAAGTTCCCTGCCGGGAAAAACATGGGTTAAGAATACTGACTCAATTCTCCTTTGTTTGAAAAAGGGGTTCTACTGTTTTGGAGGAGAGAGTAAGTTATGGCCGCCGTGAAAGGGCATGGAATGTCATTTTCATACCTAACGATGGAGTACTCCGCCTATCTTGGCTGACGTGACGATTGTTGCTTCTCAGTCAGCATCCTCGGTATTCTTTAATCAAGTATAACGGATTCTTGCTCCCCGGTGAAGAATTTCCGCTCAGGAGCTAACGATAGTCTCCTCACATTATTATCGGCTCTAAACGGGCAATATATCCAATCTCCAAGGGGTCTACGAAGAGAGTGTAACCGCCCATAATTATGGGTACACATTATGAGAAGGTTATCAAGGTGAATGTAGAATTGCCCGTGATTTAAGGTATTAATCACGGTGATAAGGTTGGTCAGTATGCTGCTGATCGTCCTGATTCAGAAGCCGACGAGCGGATCATCCGCCTTGATAATGAGTCGTTTCATTGGGGCGCCCTGGGATCCCAATTCAGTGAAAAAAATGATGAAGTGAACCACACCACGATACATGTTCTCTCCATCTTACATATACTTGGTGCGCATGTATCCATCCGGTATGCTTCATGGAAAGCAATGAAAAGCTGGTTATGAGTATGTTATCCCTGTAACTGTTGATTTGCACTTGCATCCATAGCTTAGATGTAGTAAAAAACTTGAGTCGTAGATGTCCAATAGTAAATCCAATATTAATCAAAAAGTAATCACGCGTGATATCTCCAAAATCAAGCACACGTTGGTCACGAGAAATGTATCCGCTAAGAGTTTGTGAAGTAAGGAAGAAGATGTCCAAGCAGGGACTAAATCAACGGGATGTATATTGAGAAGTGATTATCTAGCTAAACATGAACTTATGTAAGCAGATGTTGAAGTCATGGTAAACTTCCATCTGTGTGTGGTATGTGTGTCTTATACGTAACATAAAAGTCCGTGCTCACAACTGAGTACCACTGCACTAATTATGTTTGTAACAGACGAAATGCAAATTGCTACCTAAAAAGTCCTACCTAACTATAATATAGAATTAGAAATAGACCGAATATTTTAACAGTAACAATGAAGGCCGCATCGACGGGAATCTCCTCAGCAAAACGTTATAATGGAAAACTGTTGAAAGTATTCATAATAAGGTTTTTTATAGAAGCCGGATATGATTGATATTTTCGTTAGTAGCAATATTCATATCGTACTTATTAGTAAAAAGCTATATGTATTTGTACTCGTATCTGAGTACATATGTTTGGGCACTAATAAGTGGTGTAGAGCACACAACAGATGGAAGTTTCCTATAACTTCAACATCTTATGCATAACACATGTTAGGCTAGCTATTCACTTCTAAATACAAATTCCATTGATAAATTCCCTGGTTTGGTGAACTTCTTCTAATATCTGCGAACTGTCTAAGGGTATCATTTTCACGGTCAACGGATTTTTGGTTGCTGTAATATTGACTTAAGACGATTTCAGTATATTGGAGCTATTGCTTTACATCTACGTGGGGAAGTGTATGGAATATTTTGGGTAAAACTGTGGTGAACATGGACGGGCCATCCGGAGTAGAAGCGACGTAGTGTACAAGTACACGATGGAAAGCGACAGGTGGATGATATATCAGGTTTATTGGTCGATAGAGCATGTCAGGATGGGTAGAGTTGATTGGTTGATATTAGGTAATTAGTTGATTTTAGGATATAAGCAATAATAAAGTTCTCCTTTTGCATCCGATCAACAAGATCACCGATTGGGACGGCTTGATCACCTCGCTTCTCCTCTTCACTACCTACGCACCTCTACACGTCCCGGGCGGAAGCACGTAGTGTACTTTTTGGCCTACCGGCAGACGTAGAGTTTCGAAAAACTCGCCTTCAATTCCGCCCGCTGCGTCAGCGGCCCCTCTTCGAAAAGGTTATTGGGAGGGTGATCGAGCCAAGAGTTCTCACCTCTTCCCCCATTGGTTGTCATCTTTCCCCTAGAAGTTCGGCTGCTCTAAGCGCCCCTTGGGAACTCTAGGTGGGTTTTTGTGAAATCCATCGATCTGCACATAGAAAGTGTAGATCGACACCCCCCCTCCTCTTAAGTTTAGGCTAGGGATACATAATATATTGGTTATTTCCTTAGCACTCTAGGCTTAAGAGGCTCGGCGATCAAGTGGTGAAGACTTCCGCCACGTGATCAAATACCCGTTCGCTGATTACCACTAGATAGACACCGTCGATCTGCGATCATCACCCCCCCCCGCAATCTCGCCAATTCGTGCAAGATCAACGAGATCGATCTGCGATCATCGATCATCGATCATTCGCAATCTCGCCGATTCCGCACAAGATCAACTAGATCGATCTGCGATCTGCGATCATCTGCAATCTAGTCAACCCGCACAAGATCAACTAGATCGATCTGCGTTCTGCGATCATCGATCATATGTAATATCGTGAATCCGCACAAAATCAACGAGACCGATCTGCGATCATCGATCTGCAATCATCGTCCTGCGATCTCGCCAAACCGCATAATATCGACTAGATCGATCTGCGATCATCGAACATCGATCTGCAATCATCGGTCTGCGATCTCGCCAAACTATACTAGATCAACGAGCTTGATATGCGATCTGCGATCTCGCAAGTTCACACTATATCACTGGGTAGATCTGCGATCTTCGATCCCCAGTTTTCCCGGGATCTCGAATCTACGATTTTGCACCTGATCGACACCCGTCAATCTGCTACGAATTCACTCGATCTGCATCGGAATTGCATCGATATACGTCCCAGTCACCTGGAGAGCGACCCACGCCCAAACCGTCCGGTACACAACGTGAGCAAGACATAGACCTGTCACAGGACAATTGGAGTACCCCCTTCGTTAGTCGGTAGTTCGGGCGCTGTGGGAACAACTGTCCAAGCCTCACAATTTGGCCAGCCGCTCAACCACATCTACGAAACAAGTTTCTCACTATCTACGCAAAGATGGACCCGGAAGCATTTAAACAGGTTACGATTCAAAATTCTCATGATGTTTCAAGTGATGAAAGATTTCAAGAAGAAAAACCGGCTCGATGGAATGCAGATTTCGGAAATGTTCCAAAACGTTTGTGATCGATTGGATAAGCTTGAAAGTTCAAGGCCTGTTCAAGACCGTAACAATTTGGCTTCAACAATTCCATGCGAATGGTACCCGGACGCGGTTGCCGCCGCTTGAAAGCACCTTGAAATAAAATCACGAATCGAAGTGGTTTTAATAACCATAATTACGGTATGGGTACACCAATGAAAAATAGTCAGCCCGTCTTCAAGACCATCCTCTGAGGATTGCAAGATGTCTATCAGAGTTTTTGATGGAACTGAAGTGTATTGTGGCCTTGGTGCTGGATTTAAAGAGTGGGGGACGAGATTTATTCGTCAACTTTCGATAGCCGAATCGGCTTCTGAATTTTTTGGAGTGAAGACATCAAGGTCGACCTCCTCGGTCATTACCTCAGCGGTACTGCTGAAAGGTATTATAACCGTCAAGTAGACTCATGGTGGAACGAGTCTCCGACATTCGTGCACGTGATGAATAAAATGCTAAATGCGTTTTCATACTTCCATCACCTCTGCACAGGCGATGAAACTTTTCCCGAGTCGCAAAACTCCAAAGCGATCCTGGAGTGAGCACTGTTTATATCTAGTTGCCATTTTAGAGTTGGCGGCATTGAATCACTCGTTTTGGATAACGTGGTTTATTATGCTTCGCCGGATTTAAAAACGATCCTAATGGCTAAATTTAACCATACAAGGTCGGGTTTTACGCCATGACGAGGAGCTCTGTCAATTTGCTCAAGTAGGCGAGGTTGAAAAACAAAGTGCATAAGCGGTTAGTGCTGTTGCAGTTAATTTCTTGGAAGAAAAGAAAAAGTGGTGAAATGCCACGGTTGCCCAAAAACTGGACACATTCGTCCAAAATCTTCAAATATCCCCGACAAAAAAGTTAATTTCTCGCTAGCCACTAGCGATAACCTGGTCGGAATTGTACGCAGTACATAGACTTTGGATAGTGGTGCTAGTATGCACCTTGTGAACAATAACCAACCCCTGCGTGCTTAGCGTGTCCTTATATGCCTTGAACTTTGCCGTTTCTTCTGTGGCGCGCTTCGGTCTTGCGCTATCCCTCCTTGGTGTATTCTTTACCTGTTCCACCGTATCATCAACACGCTACGGCACACTCTTATATCGTTCTTCCACAATTTTTATCTTCTTGATTTTCATCATTCGCATCCATTTCGTCCAACGCGGGGTCATCACCCGCTAACGCTCGCGTCACTTGTTGACTTGCTCTCGTATCCATCGTCTCGATCTGACTGATGTGTCTCGTAGTTGTGACAAGATTCGCCGCCAAAATGGACCCATGAACTTCCACATTGAACAACAAATCTCCACGTAAACGAACTTCCATCTTGTCAGCTCGGTGTACGAAATTACATCCTTTTTCCATCAACTTGCCTAGCGAAATTAAATTCCTCGCTAGCTTCGGTGAATAATACACTTCCTGTAACGCCACCACGACATTCGGTCCATTGACACTTCGTAGTCGCACCGTGCCAACCTTGGTCACCTGTATGTAGTTTCCATCCGGTTACGTCACCTTGATTCCATCAGCAATCATTTTCACATCTTCTAACAGTCCTTCGTCACCGACGAGATGACGGTTCGCCCCGCTATCCAGAATCCATGCGTCGCCTTCGTCCAAGTCACTCGAATTTAGCACATTTTGCCACTCTGCGCTCGTCTCCGTAGTCGCCAAACCATACTCCTTCGATGAAACATCTTGAGATCCACGATAGGCTTGCTTTCTGTCGAGTTTCTTGCGGTAATCCCGGCGAATGTGTCCTCTGCCACCGCAACCGTAGCACGTGATCGCCTTCCTGGTATCTTGTACCGCGTTCACGCTCACTCTTGGTCCTTTCCGACTTCCGACGTGATCCATCTCGACTTCCTGTGCCCACGCTACCAGATCTTGCGCATGCATGATGTAATCAGTCCGCGACGGGTTATAGCGTGCCATCATTGCATACTTGAGGCTCGGCATCGCGTACTTGACGAGATTCTCCACTATCAGCTTCTCGCTGGACTCGCTCTCGCGTGCCAACGCTGTCAGGTAAAACAAATACTCGTTCCATGAACGCCTTGGACCCTTTTCGCGTGCAAAGAGCTGCGCTGCCTGCTGGTGCGGTATTGTTACCTTATACGCGCGCCACATCTGCTCCATCAAGAAGTGCAATGTCTGCGAAATCTTCCACCAAATGCCAATATTCGAACGAAAATATCTTGATGCCACACCTCCAGGTGCTCTCCAAGCTTGTTTACCTTAAGTCTCTCCGTACACGTGAAACCAGACGAAATTTCTGCTATATCCAGGGCTTCTACGAACAAGTATGCCCAATACTTGAAACCAGGTCCTAATCCGGGGTAAATCTCCACACCCGTAAAGTTCTGTACTGTTAACCTTGGAATCTTGAAGGAGCGCGGCTGTGCGTCTTGATTCACTTGATTCGCAGCAGCCTGTCCATCTGTTGGCACAACGCCAGGTGCTCCAGGTTGCCTACGCGGCGGTTCCGCACGCGGCGCTCCTCTTCTCTCAACGCCTTCATCCGATGAGAGGTCATCAATCGTGATCCGCTGCCCAAACGGCGCGAAATTCCTAACGCTTTCTTAAAATGGTGAATTCACACCACCTACCGGTGTACTCTGCACCGTAGCCAGCGAAAACTTTCGCCCGAGACCTTCCTGCCTCTCTTCTTCCATCTTCGTCAAGCGGTCGTTCATCTTACCCACTTGTATCAACAGCGCCTTCAGTGCGCTCTCCGAATCGAGCATCTAGCCCTCGTCCATGATGAGCAGACGCTAAAAATATCCAATCTACTGCGACAGCAGCGCAATAACCAGCGCAACAGTCGACTTCAGCCAAAAACACAACTTAACACGACAGCAGCGCAATCGTCAACGGAAACGTCGATCCACTTAAAATAACCACAAACTTGCTGCGATACCAGCGCAATCGTCAACGCAATAGTCGTTCCAGCAAACAAATCACTCCAATGTCCCAGGAGTCCATCCGATGTGCAATCGCCAACACTATCGGACCTGCCGAGTAATACCTTTAGTTGATTATGTCGATACGTGCCCCCGTGTCCCTTGGGCTCATAACTGTTGGAAGTTGACACGAGTTGGGGGCACGTGCAACTTACCGGAATGGTGGTTCAGACCGTTAGCGCCTGACCACCGTTGGGATGTTTGTTTCTATGAAGAAGCGCGCCCTACTTGATCAGAGTAGGGGTGCACGAGGGCAGGATGTAATGTGACTTAATGGGTAAAAAGAATACTGAATATAAAATAGAATAGTACCTAAGATCCTAACCTAGAACTTAATAATATATAAAATCCTAAAGTACCAAATATGCAATAAATGCAAATGTGGCCACAATGGTTGCGTACACTTGGGATTTGTATGCAGCCTAACGCCAGGCTGCACACATGCGTAGCGTAGCAAATTCCAACAGATTAGATAGTATATGCGTAATAAAGCGTGTAGCCGCGGCTATTTAAACTTGAAATCTTGCCACATGTACCCATATGCATTTATAGCCAATCCGCTTCCGTATCTAGAATTTACATTCATCCAAACGCTACATGCAAACTCAACAGTTCTTGTGCGGACTGGCGTAGCAGTTGCCTCCACGGACTTGCATGGATGCCTTAATCACTGTTTGCAGGTACATGAAGACGTTCAATCGACTGAAACGACAGCACACGGAATTCTTCTTCGACTTGTCGACCAGCTCTTTAATGTTGCATGCTTTTTCTGAGACTGCATTGTTTTGCAATGATGAGACAAAACCGAGATCTAGGACGTGTACTCGGGTGAGTTTGCTGGAGTTTCATCTACTAGTCCTTATGGACACATTTCGCAACGACCTCCGGGTCGGGAAATTTCGCGGCACTGTACATTTGTGCTAAGGTTTCTCGACACTCATCTGGCGTGCGATTTTTCAGCTTGTTCTTGGCGGGTTGGTTGCCATTTTTTTTTGAAAATGGTATACCCTGTATGTCGACCATCTCTACCAACCATATCCCGGGATCAAGAGATCGGATTGATATGGTTCAATGTCAGCGTCTCTTGCTCTTTAAATTGTTGGAAAGTGGTCGTAAGTGGTCGTCAACTAATTCTATCCCATGGGGTACTAATGATTTATATCAGTGGCATCACAAGACATGAATATGCAGCGAGCCGAGGAGTCCATAAGAAGAGAGATACTTTAAAGTGTAAATAGTGCAGTATGTAGTCCTTCCAGTTGATGCATAATCTTCCATCTCTTATTTGTATTCTTTCCTTTCCGTCCCTCTTCGTTCTCTTTTCACAAGCAAGCAAGATGGGCAACGTACAACTGCTACACATGAGTGTCTTGGCATTCTGGTTTACAAGATCGTGCACTGCGATTCGTCGCTCTCTTCCAATAGACCAGAATCGCGCTCAATCTCCTTGATGAGATAAGTAAACACCTCGTCTGGAGATTAAAGGGACGTCATTTCATCTGTCCACTAAAGCATGACGAAGAACTCAACGTACTGATATTTTCGTTGTCTTTTGCCGAGCATTCGACGAACGGACATTCCCAGGTGCTAGCCAGCATCTGACCCTCTTCTACCGTCACTTCTCTGTAAACGCACATATACAACCGTCTTGATTATCTGCACCACATCACTAATATCCAACAGCATTATACTACTTGCCTTGTCTTCTCTAGATCCGACATACTACCAACCAACACACGCGGCGGCTTGGAGCCGAGCATATTCACCAGCTTTTCATTAATCAGCTTCAGCTTGTCGAACGACGTGCGCAAGCCTATTGAGTACACAAGCACATAGCCATGGACGCCGACTGACGCCGCCTGCGAGAAATTGGCGTATTCGTCCTATTATTACAGCATAGAGAGCAATTTACAGTAGCGATCCGCTCAACAAAGTTGATGAGCAAGTCGTACCATCCCTGCTGTGTCCACGATATCTGTGACAAAGTGCGCGTTTCGCACTCGAATGGTCTTGTGAAACGTGTTCTCAATCGTCGGATCATAGTTCTCTACGAAGCGATTCTCGACAAAGCACGTCGTGAGCGACGACTTGCCGACGCCCGGGTATCCCAAAACCGTCAGTTTACGCTGGACTTCCACCGGCATCTTTTTTCGTCCTGGAGCGAGTTCCTTTGAAATGACCGTCCACTTTACCGCACACCACACGACGAATGAGAGACACGAGTTGCAGCGGCACCAGTTCCCGCAGGATTTGCTCTTCTAGGTGACGCTTGTTACATGGAGCGACACCAATTCAGAAAAAGGGGTGTAGATTAAAAGACTAGTGTCACTAACCCATGTAGCGTTACCGTTACGTTACATTCAAGGGTTCTTTTTTGCAGCAGCGCGTGTATATTTAATCCACATTTGTCACTCTGTCGAGGGATTTTTTATGGCTCGGGCGAATCAGAGTGATGGTCAGGAAACCGCACTCGTTCCGTCCAAAAGGAAAACCGCATCCAAGGTGACACGTGAGATGATGTACGGGGGACGCGGCTTCTTGTCCACCAATCGATCCACGTCTAATGGGGATCCACCACGTAACGTGGCCACTCGTGCCAGACCTACCGGTGCTAGCACGCAACTGCGGCAGAAACCTGCCGCTCCAGCCGCCAACCAACAAGACTTTTTTGCTTCCCTCGGCGTGGACACGACCTTACGTGACCGCACGAGCATCAACTCTAGCAGTACCAGCTACGGCAGCATGACGATAGGATCAGTTTCTGCCTCAGGTGTCTATTCTTCCACGCCGACGTCCTCGTCATCGGGGTGGAGGCCTCCGCCCATTGTCGGCTTAGGTAGTGCAAGGACGACGCCTCCTTCGCCCCCTGTTCCGGCAATTGGATCCTTGAAAATTACGAGCGTCGACCGAAGCGTGAGAACTACTACTAGTAGTACGAGTTCTACAACCATGAGCCTTTATGGTGGTGTCGCAAGTGTTTCGACAGGGATCACTGCCGCGGCCACTAATGCTGGCAAGCCAAGTACAAGACCGACACAGCTGTTTTCGATGGAGGATGCTGAAGATTTGTACAGTGACGATGGATGGAATTGCGACTCACCCTCGACTGTGCTCTCAAATCCATTGGACGAAACAGAAACAACTTCATTGACAGAACCAGGAAAAGCGGCAGTAGCCATCGATGCAGAAAAGGCCAACAATAAAGTCGCGTGGGGAAAGGATGACGACGAATTTACGTCGTCAGTGGCAAAATTAACGACACCTAGTTCGAAAGATAGAACTGGCAATGATTTTCTTGAAACAAAGACGGAGACGATATACAAAGCTGGAAGTAAAACTGAGTTTACAACGGAAAGCTGTTTGAATAATCAAGAACAGTCCCGCGGAACGAAATCACCGTTCGCTGATGCACAGCCTAACTCGAAAGCTGCTTCTCTTGCTAACAAGACGGTGACGTCGGTTTCGAATGCGGCGACACATAACGTGTTCGATGCAACCAGTTATGGTGCTACGCAGGACACGGCATTTGAGCATACCCAGGTCAAGTCCCCGCAGTCTCTGCCTCCTGTAAATTTGCAGTCAACTTTCTTGTCAACCAGTTCGCCCTCTAACGCATTTAAAACGCCAAATCACGACTCGTCTCGCCAACAGGGTTCTTTTGTTGAAAGACCGAATTTTGATGAGCCGTACAAGCAAAATAAGCAATGGGATGACGTTTATGATGGACAAAAGAAACCTTTTGATGCTGGTTCTGAGGTACTGAAGACGGTTGATTCTACAACTATGCAAGCAGCGACATATTCTACTACAACGACGACGCACACAATGGAAACATTAGCGGCACCTCCCGTGGAATTGACTAGCCCCGGTGGTGCTGCTGGGGAATTTTGGGGAGACGAAGACGAAGATGATCTGTTTAAAAATGACGATAATACCGAGGACGAATGGAATAGAAGCTTGACTTTGAGTTCTAGTGACAAGAAAGATAAAGTCGATTCTACGACTACGCCTTCCAGTTTTGATATCTCCTTTTCATACCCACACCAGTCATCATCTCCTTATTCTGGTATTGCGTCTGCTGATCAAAAAGATGTATCGACAATGGCGCAAGTATCAAATCATTTCACGCCCGGCGATTCGAAAAACGTCGACAACCAGGAGAAAACTCACCAAAGTTTGCGAGAGGATACTCAGGCATCTGTATCTACGCCTTCGCCCGTTTTGAATACAGATACAGGTGCGGAAGTTCTCGATTCAGCGATGCCAATGCATCCGGTTGGCAGCAGCCAATTGGAGAAACCACAAGGGTTATGTGCAGAATCGCCATTCTCGAGTGCTATTGCTGAGTCAGCAGACCGAGACAATAACGTTAACGTCTTTCCAGAGGCACCACGTAGTGGTCGGTTTCTTCATACCCCGACGGGTACTGGTGGACCATTTGGTCGTGTGCGATCTCCCGACTGCAATAACAAATTTGAAGACAGGCCTGCTGCTGTTGCAGACAAAGCTGGTCATGGCTTGATGACATTTGCTTGCGAAGCAAAGCGTGAGGTTTCGGATTCATTCGCACAACCGAGTGTGAAATGGGACTCTGGTGATCATGGCCCAGTGTCGACAGGAGAGCAGGCCAATGCCGGCTACAACGATCCCCATCACAACACTCACAATAAACAAGGTGACGAAGAAGAGCGGGGTTCCGTTGTCTCCTTCTCAGGCGAGAACTCATTTTTCCAGTCAGCAGGCCGGCCATCTTCGCTGTATGGTGGCTCTCAGTCCTCTTTCGCGAGTCATCGCATGTATCAATCGTCTATAGCCAGCACTGATCATGATGGCAGTTCAATAGCTTCTTTTGGGGTATCTTCCGCGGGTGCTACGTTTGGAGGTTCTGAACGGGTTAGTGAAGGTGGTGCTTTTTCGGACGGTACTGTCTCGGAAACACCAAGCATGGTAGATTCATCTAATGCGAGCACAACATTTGGCACAGATTATCCGTCTGTAAGTGAAGGACAGTTCTCGGCTCCTGGGACAACTATTGGTGGGTCGGATAATGCTAGTGACGGAGGCTTTTCGGATGATAACGTATCCGAAGCAACGAGTATATGTGAATCTGTGAACCCAAATCCGCGGTTTGTTTCCGAATTTAGTGCCTCGAGCGGCCACTACGTGACAGAGGAAGTTGAGCATGCTGACATGCCGCAATCTCCCGATTCTGTCTCAGTCGCAACGTTCGAAGAAGATGCGCCAGCCGCGGCAGCGCCGATTTTTGGAGCTCATGATACTTCTGCTGACGCGAAGCCGTTAGCAAGCTCACAAATGCTTTTTTCTTCCTCACAACATGCGTCGGGTACTCCAGCTGCAACTGCATCGGTAGATACTTGTTTTGAACAGTCGGAAGGTGCTGTCCAGGTGGAACAGATTCAAAGTGCTTCACTCTTCGGTACTACAGCTGGAGTTGATGTTCCAAACCCGTTTGACTCGAACAGTGCATCCATTGCCACAAATGATGCAAGACAGATTGGTGAGCACGAACTTCCAACCAGAGACACTGGCGACCTCTTTGGCTCATCTTCTTTTACGAATGGTTTTCAAAGCTCGTTCACGCGGCCGACAATTACGTCTAGCTCTATGTATCAAACCCACAACGAGGTATGTCTTGTTACCTTTGTATTGATTCTTTGGCTCCAGTCCTTATGTCTATTCGTTTGGTCTCTCACGTATGTACCCAGACATACAACCAAGTTGAGAGCGGATCCCAAATATCGGCAGACTCGTTACGAACTCAATTCACGCATACAAATGTTCAAGCGGGAGGCATGCAGATTGCAAATCGTTTTGATACTGCTGGCTCAAGCAATTATGATCGTGTCGATACGTTCGCTTCACGTGATGTGCAGCTTAATCTGAAAAAGTCGATACCGTCTGCCGAAAGCATTTTTAACAATGGAGGTTGTTACAATGGGAAATTAACTGTCGATCATGGTAACTCTTCGCAGTTGGACGGGGATATACAGGCTGGAACGAATAGCCGATTGAATACCATCAGCTCGACTGCATCAAGCCACTTTAAGCAGCAACCCCAATCTAGCGCACATAATGTTTTGCATGGTGAGAATCAAAGCTTCAATTATTATGCTCAAAATAGTACTGCAACGCACTCGGATCAAGTCAAATTAGGTGCTCTGGACGACGGATTTCACCCATCTGAAAGTGCTAGCGCTCATGCACGAGCCCTTACACATTCTCAAGAGCAGAGCAGTGGTTCTGAAGCGGCTGAAAGCGCTATGGTTTCGTCAAGTTTTGAAAATTACAGCCACCAGAGCCCGTCAACAAGCAACACAGCTCAACACGAGATCGGCGGGTTTGAAGGACAGAAGAATCTCTTCGGCAGATCAGCTTGTGGAATACCAGATAATTACAAGCAGCAATCTGCTTTCGAAGTATTTGCTAGCGCCAGCCTTACTTCCCAACCGTATGAAACTCAGGTAATTGGGCGAAGGTCTACTACTCCTGAAACTCCGAACGATTACGATCATCCTTCTACAGCGGGAGCAGTTGGTGGTGTGAGTCCAGCGCGGCCTTCGTACACTGACCACCAGGGCGATAGCTATTCGCTTAGTAAACACGCTGTTCCTGACCCAGCTGAACCTTTTGGTGGTCATTCTCAGTCTGCTTTCGCCGCATCAACTGATGCATTCATTGGACGGCCATCTGCCGCTTATCCGTCATCAATGGCGTTCGATGTTGGCGGTAGGGGCGTGGTGTCTCCCTCATCAGTGTCACATTCTCAGCAGCCACCAGTACAACAAAGTTTTGAGGTATCGTTTACACGTAGTGGAAGTACTGCATCGATGAAGGCGGAGCAGCACAGTGACCATTTAGCGGTAACTTCGACTGTAATGCGACCTTCTTTACAATTGCATGACTTGGATACTTCAAACAGCACGGTAGAGGATGCCAATTTGTCGCGCCAGACCTCCATTTCTTCCATAAGTCAGTGCGGGGTTGATACGTCTTTCCAGTCGCAACAAGATGTTTATGGATACGACAAACGAGTTGATGAAAACTTATTGTTTGGCGAGATGCCTTATACGGAATTGAGCACAACGTTTTCCCAAAATTCGTCACTCATACAGTCATCGCATTCTCCAGTGACCGCTTTTGAAGAAGACAATATGCGTAGAGTACCACCTCAAAATGTCTCCCCACCACGTCCGGACCACGAAAAGCGTCTAGAGGAGTCTGTTGCACAGTCATCAAGGTTTAAATTCGGCGGCGAGTATTCTGAAGCTCCTAATACAGCAGTATCTGCGCCAGCAGTCGAGCCGAGTTCAAGTGCTGAAGTCGACGTGACAACAGAGAATTCGTCTGTCATACGTGGCGAAAGTTTGCAACAGTCCGTAGCTTCTGTCGCTACAGTTGAGAACTCGATCTCACCAAGTGCAAACCGCGCGCAGACGCTCCAGAGTATTCCTGTTTCAGACCCTCATGCTCTTTTTGGCGGTGCGACTTCTTCCGATTTCTTTTCTTCGTCATCAGCACCACAAACTGATCAGACTTTGACGTCTTATCAGTTCGAACAAAGAGAGCATATTCAGGAGACACAAAATCACCAGGTCCCCATTGCTCAGGAATATTTCCCGGATAGGAAGGGTGGTGCGCGTATACCTGACGAGAATTCCGATGGAAACTGTACTTCGGATGCACCCCGAGCTGTCAATCCAGGTAGTGATAGCTTCTCGCGGCAGCAGTGGCTACCACAGCAACGACCATATCAAGCGCAGCAAAAGTATGGGCAAAGTGCCGGCCTAGCATATGGATACCAAGGAGGCTTTGCGAATGCACAAATTCAAAGGGCAGGTTTCCACGGGGCAGATCAGTGCGGTAATGGCGTGGAATACGGCGACTATGGTCAAACGAAACGACAGCAAACACCCCACGCCACTCCGGCTCGTATTGTTATGACCAGCGACAAGTACAAGGATCCGTGCGCCGCGCCACCATCATGTCTAGCGACGTTCGGCTTTGGTGGTAATGTCGTGACGATGTTCCCGAAAAAAAAGCTGCGGCTCAACATTGCCGGAACTAACTTTCGTAACAGTCCTCAACGATCGTCAGCGTACGTTATTGAGCGTTGCTTAAAGATTCTCGCGCCATATTCTGATATCTTTTCATGTTATGGTTCATATCTACCAGGTCTTACGATATTAATCATGGTGATGGTGAGATTCGCAAGGGACCCGTGAATATGTATCGCATGGAGCAGCTGCACCCAAACGACAATGATTTTGAAGAAATGGACATCTTTCCGGGACCGCTGACAGAGGACGTGACGGGCGAGACGATTTTGGAATTTCTAGATCATCGTCTCAAACGTAGCGAAGCAACCGCGAATGCTGATGAGGCTGACGAGGATGAACGCTTATTGCTAGGTGTGCTGCATGTCTTGGTGAAATGCAACGGAAAGCTGCGTTCGGATCCCGGCACGCTCAATCCTAGCGATCCTAATTCACCAGAAGCTCAACTTATTGCACTCCTTCGTGAAAGCAGCACTCGTCGCAACTTAAATCAACCGTTGAATTTCCCTGCGCCTCGAAGGATTCAATCTGAGACTGTAAGCTTTTGTGCCCATCATGTTTTGTGTTTTAGTTTTACTCAGCGTGTGTTATCCTTTCAGCACCCAGATGTTGTACTAAAGCACGCCAACGATCTCCGCGAGCTGCTCTTTGCTGGTGATAGGAAGGGTGCGATTTCAACTGCGATGACTGCACATATGTGGCCGGAAGCCATGCTCATCGCTTCGTTTACCGACAAAGAAGAGTACCAGGTGCGTGTCTTGACATTATATAGCAGTTTTTGTTGATTCATACTGATCCGCCTACTTGCTTGTATTAGCGCGTTTTGCGCACATATTTGGACGAGCATTATGTCACAGGCGACCCGTTTCGCGCTCTGTTCATGTCGTTTGCAAATCAGCAGGAAAAGAGCGTCCACGAACCGAAGCGGCTATTGCAAACGAATGCTCAACAGCCCACGGGGTCTCCAATCCTCTCGACTTGGGTCTCCCATGTTCAAATTCTCCTTTCCAACCGAACCGCAGATACGAATACGATCTTGACGGAATTGGGCGATCGACTATGGAGCGAGGTTAACGCCGTTGCCGCGGCACATGTTTGTTACCTACTTGCGAATGTTCGAGTGGATGCCCCCACGCCAACATCAAAGCTGGCTCTGTTAGGAGGTGATCACCGTACACCGAAAGAAGCTCGATTTTATGTATCACCTGGTGCCGTGCAACGAACGGAGATTTACGAGTGGGCGCAAAAGCAAGCCAACGGTGCATCGGGTAATCTCATGATTCCATTTCAAGGTTACAAGCTGATTTACGCGATGCTACTAGCCGATCACGGCAAGCTTGACACTGCCTTTAAGTATGTCACGTCGATGCTGAAGGTCATTAAGATTGTGATGGCTACCATGAAGCCTGGCACATCAATGTATCTGGAAGGAATGAAGACTCAACTGACAGTCTTGGATGATCGGTTACGTCAACACCTTGGTCAAGCCCGTATCGCTTCCGTTGCAGCATCCACAGATCGTAGCGGGAATCGCAAGCAGGGGGGGAAGTGGGGTCTTGGCAATGCATTGAGCATCATGGGCAAGATTGTGAACCGTGTTGTCGAAGGAAACGAGTCTGGCACTGATGCCGCTGCAGCTCCAAACGCCTCATCACCCGGTGACTTGTACGCGAACGAAGCGACTGCGTCGGCAACAGACTATGCACGTGCAATGCAAGCGTCAACCTCATCACCTGCTCAATCGTATCCACAGCAGCATGTCCAGCCGACCCCTCCACCCAGTTCGCAGGAGCTTTCACCTGGACGTCCCGACTTCTATGGCCACGCTACACCACCAGTCTCGCACACCAATGCTTTGAGTTATAAGCGAGCGTCTCCAACACCGGTACCTAACGTTGGTCCGTCAGCGCCTTCCATGGACGACAACCAGCGGCTCGCTCCCTCGTGTAGCCAAAACCAACAACAGCCAGCATGTGGACCGTTCTCGGGAAATGGACGACCTGGAACCGTAGGATCAATGGCGAACAATTGGTCCGACCTTCGAGAGTCTAATGCAATGGTGCGCTCCCAAAATCCGATAGAACCCCCTGGAAGCAACCGGAGCACCAACAGCAATCATAGTTTTCACGGTCGGACGCCTCCAAGTACTTCGCAATACCCGCCGCAACCACAACAGCAGCCTCCGTCCTCCCAGACGCCACAACCGTCACAAGGTTTCCCTGCATTCCCGACAAGCTCAAGTCCAGCCAAGTCTGCGGAAACCCTTCGGTCTACCGATACCAGTAGTAGAAGTGATCCTGCGAGTGATCAGGGCCAAGGCAGTCCCAAGTTACAGAATGTGAAAAAGCCCGAGCGGTCCAAGACCCCACCGCCCAGTAACAGTAGCTCGAAAAGTTCGGGCTGGTTGTCGGGTCTTTCGTCCTTCCTCGCGACGAAAATGAATCCCGAAGCCAAAGTGGCAAAATTGGGCGAACAGATGGAGGCGTACTTTGACGAAGATGCGAAGCGGTGGGTGTTTCCTGGGGAGACGGCGCATGAGGAAGCTCGACCACCTAGTGTCCCACCCATTGGACCTCTACCTAGCAGTGCACCTGGATCGTGTGCCACGGGGGTACCACCAAAAGGGTCGATCTCTGCCCCCGGTTCCATTAGCAGTGGCACCACGCCGAGCACCGATCCCCTAGCAGCATTGATGGCACCGCCGCCTTCTCATCTACTCATGAAAAAGGATCCCCTAGCTGCCATGATGGCGCCGCCTTCGCGTCCAGCCATGTATGGGGCCCGCCCGGGTGGTGTGACCGCCCAGCGCAAACCTCCACGTCCGCAATTTGCAGTGTTTAAACCCACGGCAGTCTCCAGTGACAAGCAGAGCGAGCATTGAGTCATCGTGACTGCAGTGCAATGCAACGGTGAAGAAGATGGTAAGCTTGGGAACGATCGTCTATTGTTTAGTAGTTGTAGCCTGACTCGAGCAGGCATCACTAGCCTGTTGCTGGTTCAGCTGCGCTTGCTTTTTAATGTCTTCGACGCCAAAGAATCGATCCAGTTGCTTGTCCGTGTACTGCTGGATCTGCACACGATAGACAATCAAACACGTGAGTCAGGTGGACGAATAGGCAGCGACCACCGCCAAAGCGTCGGTTTTTACCCCCGTAAACACGTGTGGATGCTCTGGATGGCCATGTCGCGTGTTGTACTCGGTAAAAAGCACGAGTTTCGTCGTCATGGCCGCGCACGCGAGCCACGAAAACACTTGGAGCGACCGATGGTAGCGGCGGTCAAGCATGAGGAGGGCAAGATCAAATGACGCCACTTGGAGAAGTAATAGCCTTGTAAAAGTGATCGCGTCTACGGATGGCATCGTGGGTCTGCCATCGAACGCATGTTTAATATCCTCTTTATTTTTATACCCTTCGAATCGTGAACCTATAACATGTACACTTGTCTCACACCCCCAACATGGACGCAGCCCTCGAAGCATGTGGCGAGTTTCTAAGCCGCATTGGCGCACTCGACGCCGCAAAAGGTATCCAACCATCCGTTCATCTTCTTCTCCACACTCTTGTGCATCGCCTCATATCCTCTTTACCTTCTGACGTCCTCTCTTTTTCGCACTAGACATCGCTGACATCCTCCACAACAGTGGCGTCGAGCTCGCCGACACAAGTGCCTTCCGTTCGCGAGCGCTGATCGCGGCAATGTTTAAGGAGCTGGACGCCGAACACATGGACGTCATGTTTGTATACGATCGCTTGCTCCAGCTCCATGCATCGATGCCGTCCCGTCCGAGTTTGGCACTCTTTCGGTCGCCACTGTTTTTCCACGTACGGAAAAGTCGCGTGGATGTGTTGACTCTCGAGCGACGGCACTCACTCGTTCGTGACGCGCGTGTCTTCTTTTTCCGTAGATATTAGTCGAGCGATTCGCCGTAACGTTTGAAGGGCTGGACGCCGAGATTTTCAAGCTCGAGAGTGACATCTTGTGGCAAGCCGATGATATCTACGAAACGTGTTGGGCCCTGCAAGACAAGTTGGAAGAGTATAGAGACGCCAAAGCGCTGCTACTAGAGTGCTATAGGTATACTGACAGCGATTCGTGTTGGTTCTAGGAACAACGAGTTGAAAGCGTGGCTACTCGAGTTTAAGCACGTGTTTGACGAGGATGAACCAAAGGTTTGTTTTTTTGTACGCACTCGTCGTGCGTGCACGTGGCGCTGACGAGCGTGCATTATGACACAGGAGTGCTGGCACGCTTTCTATCAATCGTATCACTTGCCGCCCAGTGCTTTCCGGCGTGATCTCAAGCGTGCCTTGTGCACCATCGAAGCCGGGAGTCTTGGTCCCACGGCCCTCGAGCGTGCATTTCCCAGTGCCGCTCGTCAAAAGTACGTCAAACACATTTTTTTCTCGTTGCTAGAAGAGGAAAGAAATGGTACTGACGACGACGTTTGATTTGATAGCAAAGTCGTGCCGCGAGCGTTGCTGGAGAAACGATTCACGGGTACTCAACGGGAATGGCAAGACTTGTCACAGATTCACTCGCTCTTGGTCGCCAGTAGTCGGAACGTATCCGTACAAGAACAAGAACAAGAACAAGAAGAAGGACAAGAACAAGAACAAGAACAAGAACAAGAACAAGAACAAGAACAAG
>CM047588.1:6176153-6273666 GCA_026184515.1 Peronosclerospora sorghi
ACAAGAACAAGAACAAGAACAAGAACAAGAACAAGAACAAGAACAAGAACAAGAACAAGAACAAGAACAAGAACAAGAACAAGAACAAGAACAAGAACAAGAACAAGAGCAAGAGCAACAACAAGGACAGGAGCAAGAAGAAGGACAAGAGCAACAACAAGGACAAGAGCAAGAACAAAAACAAGAACGAGAACAAGAGCAAGCGCGAGGGCAAGACTCCACGTCTGAACCCTCCGCCATAGCAGCAGCCGTTTCAGCACGACCGCCACGACGTGCGGCATCGATGTCGAGCGTGACACGACCAGCACGTCGTCGTGCGAGGGTACGTCCGCTAAGCAACTGACGTTTTCGCCCACTCTGCCAGCCTCATACTTAATCGTGCCACGTCTTGGGTGCATGCAGGACGACGATCGTCGTGAGGACGCGCTCGACCCTCGTCGCAACGGTTCGGCTCGACGAAAACGACCGCGGTGGACAAAAGCGGAAGAACGTGCTCTTATCAAAGGCTTTCGGATGTTTGGGCACGAATCCCACGTGTGGAAGCGCATCAAGTCCCAGTTCCCGCACGTGCTCGCGCGTCATTCCAACGTGGACCTCAAGGATAAATACCGCAATCTCGTGCGCTATGGCCACGTTTCAAAGGACGGAGAGGATTCAGATAGTAGCGAGGCAAAAATGAATCGAATAACTAATTAACATGTGTGTAGTGTGAGTTGGTTGTTTTCTTTGCGTACATAAAAACATGGATACAAGGTACACGACCCCTAACTTCGACCGACCGAGCTACTCATGGACAAGTCGTTGGGCGTGTTGTAGGTAAAGCCTTGAAACGTCATGGACGGCCGCGACGCGTCCGAGACGCGGAGGCCCGAGGTTTCGACACTATTGATTTGCATCTTGGTAAACTCGGCTTCAAAGTTTTTCGTCTCTTCCGCGGTCCCCGCACTCGCACACGGATTAAAGGGCGGTGGGATCTTCCGGTCGTACAAATCTTGCCAATTGATGCCACTAAAGTAGGCGTGGTTCTTGACGTCGTTGGCACTTTTGCTCCCTAACCGTTGGTTCGGATCCCGGCGCAGGAGGCCGCTAATAAAGTCCCGCGCCACGTCATCCACTTCGTCGGGGAACGTGAGCGGCGCGTTCCGCACGCGATCAAAGAGTTTCTGACGATTGCGCGTGTACCATGGCGGTAAGCCCGTGAGCATCTCGTACAGGACCATGCCCATGGCCCACCAATCCACGGCCGTCCCATGGCCCACACGATCCAGGATCTCGGGCGGCAGGTACTCGGGCGTGCCACACATCGAGTTGGTGCCTTCCGCGCCATCGGTAATGCCTTCTTTCGCGAGGCCAAAGTCGGCTGGAAGAGCATACGAGCAACACACGTTTGCTTTGGTTAGCACAGGTATACACACCCAACCCCTATCCGGATGGTGGTATACGTACCGAGCAACACGTGCCCCACAGGATCAAACAAGAGGTTCTCGG
The DNA here is from genome assembly GCA_026184515.1 of Peronosclerospora sorghi. Taxonomy (NCBI): domain Eukaryota; phylum Oomycota; class Peronosporomycetes; order Peronosporales; family Peronosporaceae; genus Peronosclerospora; species Peronosclerospora sorghi. The sequence goes on from CM047588.1 coordinate 6,177,642, forward strand.
GCTTGAGATCACTATATAGAGACACCATCACGTCACGTTAGCAAAAAAAACTTTTTTTTGACGCACTCAGCTATGCGAGCGACTCGTACCGATAGACGACGCCCAGGTCGTGCAAGTGCTCCAGCGCAAGCGTAATCTCGGCACAATAGTACCGTGCCATCGTGGGTTCAAACTTTTCCATGCGCGAGAGGTGGAAAAAGAGTTCGCCACCGGGACAATAGTCGAGCACAAAGTAGAGTTTCTGCGACGTTTGGAACGCATAGTGCAAGTGCACGATAAACGGGTGCTTGGCGCGGCCGAGGACCCGTCGTTCCGTGCGTGTGTGCTCGACTTGATTCCGACGCTTGACGTTTGACTTGTTGAGCGATTTCATGGCAAAGAGGCGCTGGCCCTCTTTCTTTCGCACGAGCGTGACTTTGCCGTACGAGCCCTTGCCAATGACTTTGAGCAGTTCAAAGTCATCGAGCGTCGTCTTGGGCGTATTGTACATGCCCGTCTCGCTCTCGGCTTCGGACGATTGCGACGTGGGCGGCGTCCCCTCGTACGCGATGGTTTTCGCGCCCTGATACTTTTCCAGCGGCTCTTTCTACGCAAGCAACGGCAGAGAGACATGAGTTTCTCGACTCGTGGGTCCAAAATCAAGAAAAAAACGCTTTTTTTGGTCGTACATTTGTCAACATAAATTCTTTGAACCGTTCCGACGTGCGCGGATCCAACGTGCCCGAGGCTGGATCGTATTGACACAAGAGATGAAGCCAATTGGCTAATTCTTGCTGCCGTTTCTCGATGAATTCCTTATTGTTGTTCCCGAGAAACTTTTTCGGCGGCAAGGACGGACATCGGTACCCTTCCGAGATTAACTGTACCATCGAGCAGACACACAAAAAACAAAAATTGTTCGATCATGCGTCCAACAAACTACAAAACTGACCATCCATGCCCGTGGGTCCTCTCTATACCTTATCGTAGAATTCTTTAAATTCATGGTACCGATGGCGCACGATAAACATCCCCTCGGGTACCTGCACTTGGACAAAATAGACAGTCGTCTTGCTCCCATTGTGACTCACATGATCGTGGCCCATGATGCCCACAAATTTCGGACCACGGTACTCGTCAGGCGCACTCATGATGCGGATCCTTTGTACGCTCTCTCTCTAACCGGCACTGGAGTCGTCCGCCCGAATCGACAGGTGGGACGGTAAATTCGAGTGTGTGCCCAAGTGTCCCAAGTATTCCTGTGTCTTTCGAACCTTGGTGGAGAATGCGACGGAGACTTGAGCAAGTGAGTGTATGTGTGTGGTTCGATTGTGTGCCGAGGGGTGGATGGGTTGCGCAATGAGGGTGCGGGACATTAGAGATTTCTATGTAGCCTCTTCCGTCGCTTGCAGCTGACGTAGGACATCGAGCAACTGGAGCCCTCGGCGAGCGGTGATTGGGTGGGAGAAGAGGATAGAGACAAGACGGTTACGAGCTCAGGTGCGAAGGCAGGAATAGGCTCAGTGAGAGGTTGCGTGCGTCTCGCGCTGGCCGCTGTTGTCGTGATGATAGAAGAGAGGTGCATGACGCAAGAGAGGATTGCTGGGCGCTGAACTGCCAGCCGTCCCATCCACAAGTCCGAAGAATGTCTACATGTATCATTGTGGCGATGTTGTCACGATACGACGGTGCCACCAGACGACACCTACTATGTATTTCGATTGGACAGATGGTGAGTTTTTCTTATGATGGCATGCATAATGGTCTATTTCCGCCAAGAGATCAGAGCAGTCGATGACAACGTAGGCTTGCATAGTTGCAAGGCGGATGGCCCCTCGCTGCGTAAAGTTGAGTTGCGGTGGACCATTTAGCGAGATGGAGAGCCCATTAGGGCTTCACGGTACTATCTACAGCGTACAAGAGCAAGGACAAGTTGCTGCGATACGAGCAGTCGATGGCTCAAGACCGATAGATCGATAAGATGTAACGTTCTTAACTAAGTATCCGTCTAAACATGATTGTCGTCTTATGGGACGCGGTAATAATAGTACATGGATAAGGGTTCCTCGTGCCGAAGTGGCTCATCTCCTTCGCCATTACTGCTTACGTTCTGCGCCAGCAGTTCAGTTTGAAGCAATTTAGTTGAGAGGACGAGATTCGCCGCAGTCGTACAGAATCTGTTCAGTAACCTCATCTTGGAGGCCATAAAAAGTTTCGACGTTTTGAACGTGCAAACATGGAAGAGTAAAACGTTCGCGAAGTATTGGCACGCACACTACGTTGATTCGTACGATGACGTTATGCGTAGCTTGTCACTAAGGAAGAGTACACTTAGGTCGGTATGGTTTGTTCAAGTTGTGCTTGCTCTGTTTTATTCGGGGCGTCCGTTACGTACAATAAAAAAACTACCGCAGTCACGTTGCTTAACGACTTGCGTCTCAATGTGGAACGAAAGGACGGAAGAACCCCAACAACCTACTTGTACTAAAGGACAAATTCGCGCCGTTCATTTCATCAGAAGAGACTGCCAACGAACGGAGCGGCTTCGCGGCGGCTTAATTAACTTTCAAAGGGGCTTACGTAAGCTTTGTCTTCCTTTGGATTAAGGATACATAAACCTCCGCGATGGAATGTATCACGAGGAAGAGGTGAAATGTAATGGTACAATCCGTCTGGCCCCGGACTGCAGTATATTCGCTCGGATCAGACAGACTTTAGATGCTGTCCCTCCCGGTGACGTCAGTACGGTGCATGAACGCTATCGTTAACTATTAAAATAGTCTGTCTATTTTTAATTTTCATTATTAAAGTTAAGTAGTACTATTTTAGGGAGCACTTTGTACTTCCTAAGTTATTAGTAATTAGTACTATCTGTGTCATGTACTCTACTTGAGAACATATGGTTTTGAGGCACGGGTAGCTAATGTGATGTGTGGCACTCAACAGATGGATGTGTGCCACGAACTTTAGGGCGTGACGGGGTACACCCCCCCCTTTGCTGCGTACACCCCCCCCTCGCCCCTTTTATGTCCAAATGCGGCAAATAGGAATAAGTTCAAAAATGAACCTTTAAATTATGCTAGCTAGCTCTTTCGTACAAATCTCCCACCTCGTCCTGCTTCTCGTGCTCGCGTCGAGCGCTTCCTGCCACTCGTTCACGGACTATTCGGGCGACAGAAGGGAAAGCAGCGCCGACTTGAGTCCTCACGAGGAGAGTCGCCTGATCGGTGGCACGGATATCGACCTGTACCAGTTCCCGTACGTCGCAAGTGTACGCAGTACGACGTGACAGTCTGTGTGGCCACGTTGATTGCGCCACGCTAGAATCTGCTTACCACGGCACATTGCATCAAGACCAACGAGGCGGATAGGACGGCTTCCTTTGCTACCGAGTATAGTTTTGGGAACAACGGCGAGCTCGTCTCGATTGGCCAAGGAGGGTATAAAGCATCCACGGTACAATAAGCGCACACACGTGTACGATGTCGGGCTCCTGAAAAGTGGAGACACCAGTGCGCCCCAAGCTTGCGACGCTGCTTTCTGCTGATGGATTGAACGACGAGGTTGGCACGATAGTCACGGTATTCTCGGCTGGGCACCCCAGATAGAAGAGCACGTTTACCTTAAAGCTTCAACATGCGACTGTTCCAATCATCTCGCACGATCAGTGCAGCAAGTTTCGGCCGTACAAACATCGACTTACGAAAGGCATGCGCTGTGCTGGCGATGGCAAAGGCAAAGGGTCGTGTCGGCGCGATGCTGGCGGACCGCTTATTGCCGATGATGTCCTCGTCGGCTTTGTGAGCTGGGCCAGTGATAAATGTGGCCAGGAACCGGGGGGTGTACTCGCGCGTGTCGTCGGTCTTAGACTACATTGAGGATATTGTGAACGGTGGAGATGGCCAGCGCTTTGCTCCGTCGACCGAATTGTAGCCATGATCATGGCTCGGCCTGCTACTAAGACGTTTCTCCATCGCCACTGCCGCACGTCATGGCATCCATCATTTCGGCTCATCTAGTGCCATAAAAGTTGTACGTACAGATTGTGACAAACCAAAGGACAGGCGAGCTAAGCAATTTTTTGGACGTATAGATGCGATTGATGTGTTGGTTCTAAATGCTTGCCTCGTTCGTTTTGCAGTATGTCAGATGTGATTCAACCACACACGCGTTGGATGAGCTTCCGCGCAGTAATCGATCGCCCAGCTGACTTGAGAGCGTGACTGGGATCGAACCCAGCGATACATTCTCCGAAGAGAGCCACAAACAGCGGGCACGCATTCTCCTACTACCTTGTGTCCGCAAGCAAACTGTCGCGAGTGAGTCAAACATACATCGTCCAGCTTTCACCACTTCACTTTCTTTTTCTCCAGCGAAAAAGAACGATGTTGTGGTGTGCATTTTACACCATGGATCCGTGCTTTTAACTTTCGAGCACGAGATGGCACCCACTCATCTGTAGCCTGCATGATTGAAGGCACATCTACGTCCTCGAAGCAAGCCATGCTTTCCTATCAACGTAAAAAGCTAACACTTTTCCAACTCCTCGACTCGCGTCTGGTCCTAGAGCCTCATTCGTTGACTGCGTTTACCACAACATGTGGTAATTTCTAGTGTGCCACGGCACGCTTGTGATATGCACGCTTTGCTGCACGCAACGGGTTTTTCACTTGACGCTGTGGGCACGGACCGCCTTTGCGGTGACGTATGTTTCGTACCTTCTACCTTGTGCTCGGTGGCTTCAATCTTCCGTTTAAGCTCGCGTAAGTCTTGTGGTAGGTTCAATAGATCCAGTAACGGCAGGTTCTCTAGCTTAGATAAAGCCATCTTGGATAATGATGCACCAGGCCCTCCAATTCCTTTTACATCAAGGTCTTGCTCCGTAATGTTCCTTCCAGGTCGGCGAACGTTTCCTGCATCTTACGTGTCATAAGCCGCTTGCGCTCCTCACGCGTCTTTGGCATCTTTTCTCCCCCTTAGCTGATAATTTGTTTCGACCCAAACCGTTATCATTTCCGGTAGCAAGAAGAGGGACAAAACCGCTGATTGCTGACGCGTCTGAACCATCGCCATGATGTTACTGACCACCAAAGGCAAGACTAGTAGCTAATGATCTACCGAGTCGGTGCGTCTGTAGTCCACCGCCTTGTCCTGATGTAGGCTCACCGTTGCCCAAGACGTTGATATTCACAAGCTGCACCTGGTTTTTGTAGGGATACTGCAGCATTCTCTTGTGTAAACACGAGTCAGTTCAGCTCGTACCAGACCGTTTACTTGGGGCGAAATGAACAGGGGTGTGTCGCGCGATCAATTCCGTATTTTAAATTCATATAGGGAGCGTCTACACACACCACACATAAAAGGGAGAGGGGTGGGGGGGGGCAAAGGGGGGGGGGGGTGTACCCAGTCACGCCCTAACTTTAGCGTGCATATGTTCATGTTACGATAGCTAAGCCACTTGTCAATAAACATTCCGTTGATCAAGTCCCTGGTTGGGTCGACTTCTTCTACTTACTGTAACCTGTCTACGGGCTCTTCAATCGCTGCAAACCGACTATTGGTTGCTGAGATATCGACTGTATACACTTTTGCTATACACGTGCTACTTCGCTTCATCTAACGTTCGAGTTTCCTACGTTCTGTGCAAGCATGGATAAGGATACAATTCAACGTTTACTATCATTTAAAACCAATTCTTTTGGCAATTTGGTCAGCCAGTGCTGAACTCGACAAAATCTGGTCACAACGTTTGACTCAAGACGATTTCAGAATATTCGAGATACTACTTTACATCTACGACACAAGTTTCTCACTATCTACGCAAGTATGGACGCTGTAGCATTTAACATGGGGAACTATTCATTCTTGTGCTACTTGAAATGAACGAAACTCTGGCTTCAGGTGATGCGCGCGGAGTTTGAGTGTAACAGGGTTACATTCGAGTCACATTTAGTTGGTGGTGTACGTGAGTACACTACGCTTGGGGTCAGTATTGACCGGTTCGAATAGTTTTGAACCATTGGTTATTTTAACCAATCAGGGCACGAGCCCTTGGGGGGTGGTGTGGAGAAGCGTGCCCAAAATTTGGCACACTTCTGGTCAAGTTTCGTCAAGGCATTTGGTCTAATTTCGGATTGGTTTAAACAAGGGGGGCTTTTCAGCCTATCAGACTCAAGAAGTGTCAAGAACGCAAGTTTTGGTGAGTCACCCGACTTTGGGTATTTTACATATTTTTGTGTGGGTACATTTAGGGACTATAGGGTAGTAGTATTTTAGTTGTGGTTTTACCTTTTAGGACAGAGGTTATACCTTTAAGTAAGGAAATCTTTTAGCTTTCGGATAAGTGGCTGAAACCTCTTCTGGTCTTGGTTCACACCACAGCTAGGGGTCGCCGTTCTTCCCTTTTCGTACGCTAGTCGCCTCCGCCCGCCGCGGAGTGTTTGGGGGCAGAGGGTCGAATTATCCCCTCTCGCCCATTATACCTGGTCTGGACGCGCCGTACGCGCACTTTGGCCCACCGGAAGTCCCTCGACGGGAGTACGATTTGGCGACCTCAACACCTCAACTCAAGTACGTTCGGAACGTGCTATTCACTGGATTGGTCTTGGCGTGGAGATATCGTTTGTGGAGTTTCACGAGCATATTGGGTCTTTACGCGGAAATATTGGCTTATTGTAACATTGGTTGGAAACTAGACCGGTTTTGGTCTTATTTCGTATTGGTCAGGAACTAGACCGGAACGGTCGGTCTACCCTCTATTATTTCGTATTGGTCAGGAACTAGACCGGAACGGTCGGTCTACCCTCTATTATTTCGTATTGGTCAGGTCTTGATCGTTTGGACGATCGACCTATTGGAAGTTATCTCTTGGAGGTGTTTTTGGTCTGTTTGTGTCTGCGGTGAAGAGTTCCGCCCCAGAGATACCTACCCAGATCGGTCTTCTATATTCAAGACCACTTCGATCCAATCTGCGATCCCGATCCACCGAGTGTGTAACTAGCCCATTCCATCGGGTACACAAGGTAAGATGGACACTAAACAATCGGACCAAGTGGGTTCTGATGACGACCGGTCGTCTGCTTGCAGCGGACGATCGGACCAGATCTCGAGTGGTGGTCCGCGGAGTACCCCCTCTGAAAGTTGGAAGGCTGGGCGCGATGGTGGTAGTCAGGTTATCGATGCTAATGTTTTCGATTTCGAACTTTACTCCACCACAATGGTGCGCGTGCCCGGATCACTTGGTGATCGTGGATATCACCGTGCTGATATTCCATCAAAAATTGGATTCGAAGATTTGAATGATTTTAATATGGAGTCGTTCTGGAGAGGACGTAAGGAAGGCTATCGCCTTACGTTCTCGTTGTTGATAAAGATGGCGATGTCCGATCTGGCCTGGTGGAGGACCAGATCGGGATTAATAAGTTTTTTCCTCCCCAAAAGGCTCCCACCGGAGCCGATCGGGACTATAGCAGGTCTTGCTATAGTTCTGGAAAGGATCAGGACCTTGATCCTGATCCTATGTATATGAATGAAAAAATTGATGGAAAACTAAAATATGAAAATTACTTGGAGGCTGACTGGAACGATCCGGTCTACCTCCCTAAAGTCCCCAAAGTCCCCAAGGTGCCCAGAAAAGGGCTTGGAATGCCACCCGACGAAGACGACTTCGAAGAAAAGTCGAAGGTCGGGGATGAGGCTATCACCGAACAAGACCTAGACAAGATGTATTATCTTTTTGAATTGAAGCGATTTGTTCGCCAAAACCAGGTCTTTCGGGTGTTGGACCTCCATATCCCCGACCGTCCTCTTGGTCCCACTACAGAGTCGATCCAGAGTGATCGACCATTACTGATCGTCAAGAATTTGGTGGCGATGTTGGCGGAGGTTGGCATTAAAATGCAGAACCCCGCCGGTGTCAATAAATTGTTTGAATTTGATGCTTGGAGACTGGAGGCGTCGATGTCGGACCTCCACGACCGTTTGGTGCCACTGGTGGGGGCGGTTCGCCGCCCAACTCCCACCACGGCAATGAAGGTCGCCGTATCCGCCACAGAGCTTGTTGACATTGGTTCCGATGATGAATCGATCTACCAGTCTCCACCGGCTTCTAACAGCTCATCAGAGTTGGAGACCAGTGTCGAGCGGATGACCATGGGGGTGGACCATGCCCGGTCTGAACAAAAAAGGGACATGCGGCAGCAAGGGGCTGATTGCCAGTCGGGGCTCCAGCAAGCCTCACAGGCCTCAGTTCCGCAAAAGGAGGGTATCAACACATTGCCCATGACGCCAGCCAACGTCCAAGCCATGTTTGAGACGATGATGCAACGTTTCATGGAAGAACGGGTTAGACCACCTATGCGCCCACATGTCCAAGACCGGTCTACCTGTCAAGGTGTCAATGTTTGCAAAGATGTGGATATGGAATCGGTAACATCTATGTATAAGCCTATTAGAAGTGATAAACCAACCGGCAAGGGAAGGCGCAAGTCGCAACCGGCAAGACCGCGTAGACCAAGCAAGACAAGTGACTGTGATATGGAGTCGGTCGGCGGTCTTGACGACCAAGGTGTGTCAGATGGTACAGGCGCAGGAAAGGTGCGCAAGGCTAACCTAGCCTCCACTACTGCCTACGACTTTGGATCTGCTGCGATTCCGCGCATCCGTATGGCCGCGACGACCGACCTCAAGGACTTCACCGGCAAGGATGCTGATGAAGACCAGGCCCGGTCTTGGTTCAGTCGGGTCAAGTCTGCGTTTCTGCGAGACCAGACCCCAAAAGGCGAACGTTGTTTAATCTTCCGGGATTTGTTAAAAGGACCGGCTGCGAACTGGATTCAACAGTTGGGTCGGGGCGTCCGGACTGACTGGGACCTGTTATGTGCGGAGTTTGAAGGTCAATATTGTAACTCCGGATTTTCAAGCGCCCGTAAGTACCACAATATGCGGAAGCGGGACGACGAAACACCGATCGAGTATTTGCATCGGTTGAACGTGGCTGCACTTCGCGCGGGCATAACAATCAAAGAGAATAACCCGCCGAACGGTGCCGCCTTAGAACATGTGGGTCACTATATTAGTACCCTTGACGATCAAGAACTGGCGGACCAGCTTACTCTACTGCGTCTTAACGATGCGGGCGAAGTCGAACAGACCCTGCGGACGTTACAACAGTCGCGTAGTATGAGAGCGAAGACCGCTGGTGGATCAGGTCGCTATCGTTCCAAGACCCAGATCGATCCGGTCAAGAGACCTTGTACCAGACCGACCCGAGCGGTCAAGGCAATTGTAGCTGATGACAGCACGGGGTCAGAAGGGGAAAGTGGAAGTCCATCCAGCCAGGAGTCATCGGATGAAGACCAGTATCGTTACGTCTATGTTGCGGGACCTGCCCCGAAGACCAAGTCGAAGTCCGACCAGGTGGACCGAAAGGGAAGGAACGGAAGCAAGTCCGATCCAGACCGACCTCGTCAGAAGTGCTCCCACTGTGGGTCGAGCAAACATGATGTTCCAAACTGCTGGAAGAAGATGGTGTGCAAGAATTGCGAGAGACGCGGCCACCCGACGGACCACTGCCTCTTCGTATGCACGTCATGTGGAGAGATCTACGAGGCCGGCCACTGCAAGATTGAAGATTTTTTTAACATGATGTGCAAGTGGTATGTGCCGGACAAGCACGCGGGGATTCTGCCGCCGGACGCAGAAAAGATGTTAAACTAGAACGCTCGCCAGGTTGGAATATGGATAGAGCCGAGCGTTCTACGGTTCACATCTATGCATATGCTGGCAAGGAGGATAAGACCGACAATACACGTTCTATTCCAAATTGCGTCGACCGAGACCATCCGGTCTACAGTCTGAAGACCGATGAGTACTCCCGGACTAAGGTGGTTATGCAGTTGGGCTTGCTGCCTGGAGAATCCCGCGGATACTGGAAGTATCACGCGCCTGATAAATGGTTCAAGCAGGCGAAAGCCTGTGGAAAGATTAATAACCAGAAAGCGACGATGTTGTTCGACTCTGGAGCTGAAGTATCGATAATCGACTCCGCCTTTGCTCGTAAGGTCGGATGTCGTATAGACGATACCCAGAGACAAGAATGCGTCGGGATCGGCGAAAACTCTTATATGACCGAAGGAAGAACGCGTGTGAAAATTACTTTGTCGGGATCGCTGGTCTACTTTTTCAGCGCTTGGGTTGACAAGTTGGCTGGTCAAGACGCTTTACTAGGAATGGATTTCATGGTCCCAGCTGGTATTCGCCTAGACCTGTCACATGGAGTACTTACGCTCCAGGATGAGGTCCAGGTCCAGTTGGCTGGTCGAAGGCCTCTGTATGGTTCGTATACCGATCTGGTCCGGTGGGACCAAGACCTCACTATCCCAGTTTGTCGGTCTGCCGATACCCCGGTTGAGAAAGGTTTTCGTTCGAGGAAGTTGTGGTTGACCAGGGGCGATCGGTGGGTCTCGATCTTCGTAAAGAGTGCTGGTCGACGTTATTTTGTCCGTGTTACCAATATCGGTGACAAGCCGCTGACACTGGACAATAACACTATTGTCGGCATGTGGTTAGCAGAAGGGAAGGTACCAAGGAAGATGGGGTTCGTCTCGATTGGGTCGAGGCGGTATGTCGAGTGGCAACCTGGCGTACCAATCGACCACCGATCTTATCAGCGATGATGGGTCAGTGGAAGAGGATACCTCACCTTTAGTGGAAAGACCAAGTTATGTCACCCCAAAAAAGATGTTGGTCTGAAGAAAGGCGCCGCAGTCACCAGGAACGGTGGGCCATCAAGTAGACGAGCCGAGGCTAGTCAACGTGGTGTCAGCACAAGACCAGGAGACAGCGGAGCAAGAAACGGAAGAAGGGGAACATGAAGTTGCTAGGTCGGACCATGACGGCATTCCTAATCAGACCGATATCAGTGAAGGACAGCCCGTCGGTCAAGACCAGGGGCGTTCAGCCGGTCCAGATGGTCTAGGTGATATCACCCCAGAAGATGAACAAGTCTGCATACATGAAGGCGGGGAACAGTACATTCAGGAGCTGGAAAGCCAAATGGCAGTCCTCTCTGAAGTGTCTGCCGACCCTCCCGAAGTTACAATGGATGATTTACAAGTGGGTGATCAAGACCTTAACAGTCCAGACCAGATCGAGCAGTTGAAGAATATCATATGGAAGAAAAGACATCTGCTGATCGGAAAGGGCAACGCCTTACCACCTGCAGCCCGTGGTGCGATTTGCGATATTGACGTTGGAGATGCCAAGCCGATTGCTCAGCGATGTCGACGCGTGGCGCCACAGTACCGGGAAGAGCTTTCTGATCTTATCAAAGGACTGTTGGCTACCAAGATTATTAGACCGTCGACCTCGCCATGGGCCTCGCCGATCGTAATTGTTATCAAGAAGAACGGCGTCGACATTAGGTTGTGCATCGACTATCGGCTGGTAAATCGATTAACTAAACTTATGGTGTACCCGATGCCGCTGATTAATGATTTGTTGGAAGACCTGGACAAGACCTTGTGGTATTGCTCGCTGGACATGGCAAGTGGATTTTGGGTGGTCTCGATGACTGATCGAGCCCGTGAGATTTCCGCATTTGTGACACCGTTTGGTCTTTTCGAGTGGAACCGTATGCCGTTCGGTCTGCAGAACGCACCCCAGATATATCAAAGGTTGATAGACAACGCACTGTACGGACACTTCAAAATCAAGACCGATCGGGACCCTGCCGAAAGTTATGATGTGTTTACAGAGGGTGAACCCGATCGGGAAAGAAGACCGTCCGTTCTAGGGAGGCGGTCGTACATCGACGACATTCTGATACCTGCCTCGTCATGGAACGATCTGTGCGAGAAGGTTGAACGATTGTTGGAGACATGCGACCGCTGGAACCTATCTATCAGCTCCATAAAAAGTTCTTGGGGTATGTCCAAGGTCGCCTATTTAGGTCATATGGTTTCGAACAATGGTCTAGAGGCTAATCCTAAGGACCTGGATTCGTTAAGCAACCTCCCGTTTCCCAAGTCTCTGAAGGCAATGCAGTCCTTCCTAGGAAGTTTAAACTACTACAGCCGCTTCATCGAAGATTTTGCTATCTACGCGGCTGTGTTGTATGAGCTCCGGGAAGTGGGCTACCGTATGTTGCGCGGAGAAGACCGGGCAACTTTACATGGGGGCGCCGACTCTGGTATTGCTGCAGATTGTCCGCAAGTGGTGGCCGAAGACCATATGAAGCTTGCAAAGTTTGCTTTTGGTATGTTGAAGGTTAAGATGGCGACGGCACCGATTTTGAAGCATTTCGATCCCGAAAAGGTCCCGACCATTATTGTATATGCTAGTCAGTGGGCCATTTCGGCCACTCTAGTACAAGATCATGATGTTGTGTACCATCCGGTCACGTTCACGAGCAGAACGCTGAAGCCAAATGAAGTGAACTATGGAATTATCGAGAAAGAAGTTCTGGCGTTGCTACGAATTCTGGATGTGTGTTACAACCTGCTGGTCGGTCGACCTATAAAGGTCCTGTCAAGGCGGTCTACTTTGTCCTGGCTATTATCAACCAATGGGATGGACGGACGTCTAGGCAGATGGTCGGCGGTCTTGGCGCAGTGGACCCTCGAGGTCGTTAAGTGCACCAGGGGCGAGGAAGAGATATTGGGCACATTAGCTGCCAGTATCACCCCTCGGTCTGAAGTGGACGAGGCATTGATAGCGATTGCCCCGAGGAAGCAACCTCGGCAGTCAGTTTCAAGACCGCCACCGACATTCGACCATGATGAAAAGCTCTTGGTCTTAAGTTTTGACGGATCGGCAAGCGTGAAGAAGAAGGTCGGCGCCAATAGTGCCATAGTGTGGAAGTTGCCACAATGGTCTATAGTTGCAGCCGCTGCTGATTTCACGCCGGATATTACGGTTAACGAGGCGGAGTACCGAGGTCTACTTCTATGTCTGGACCTGCTGTCGTCGCAAGAGAAGGGGCGAGTCATCATATGTGGTGACTACAACCTAGTGATCAGGCAGATCACCGAAGAGATCGACTGCAAGGCTCCACGGATGAGTTCGTTAAATGATCGGGTAATGAAGGCATTGAAAGACCATCCCAACCACGAGCTGTTTCACGTGAAACGGGACTGGAACAGAAGCGCCGACTACCTAGCGACCAAGGCCATGCAAGACCAGACCGGGGATAAGATCACTGAGAAGGCCGTTCTGGATGAATTGATGAATATAAACAGGCTCCCCGAGGTGATCGGACCCAAGAACGCTCCGGACCAGGTGCATGTGATGGTCGCGACTAGACCGAAAGCTCGGAAGTCCCACCAACCGTTCCCAAAGGAACGGTTGAGTGAATCTGTTGTGCAACGACTAAGGGCAGAACGTATCCTCAAGGCGCAGGACGAAGAAGAATGGATTGTGAATTTGAAGACCTACCTGCGCGGTGAATTGTCTAAGTTGACGAACGGTCAAGCGAAAGAATGTGCCAAGATCGCAGACAGTTACGAAGTGGATGAGGATGGTTTACTATATTACTGCCGCGATGCCGACCAAGACAGTGCAGACCGGGACCGATTGGCGAAATTGGTGATACCTGAGTTGCTGCAGCCGGATGTCCTCCATCACTACCATGTGAGTCTAGAAGGGGGACATCAGGGCATAGGAAGAACTTATCACAAGATCAGGTCCCACTTTCACTGGAGAGGTCTTTTCCGAAGTGTACAGAAATATGTGGGTTGTTGTACGGATTGAGAGACCGGAAAGGGTAAAACGGTAATCAAGGGGCGATCGCCCGGAAATATCGAAGCTACCTACCCTTTCCAGGTCATAGCGATGGACCATATACCGTCGCTGCCTAAATCTACATATGGCAATACTGAGTTGTTGATCTGGGTAGACCTGTTCACCGGTCTAGTTATTGCGAAGGAAAGTGCGTCCCGGTCCGCCGAGCAGATCGCCAAAAGTTACGAAGAATGCGTGTTCCGAAGGTTCGGCGCCAGCGAGGTCATCCGACACGACCGAGAACCCGTTTTCATGGCCGATGTGTTCCGGTCGTTTAACAATATGCTGGGCCAGAAACAGAGCGCGACGATGGCATATCATCCGCAAGCGAATGGATCGGCAGAACGTATGGTACAAACTATTACAAGAGCAATCAAGATGTACGTTGCCGATCCAGACCAGCGCGATTGGGACGAATACGCAGAAAGGCTGGTGTTTGCACTCAACTCGTCGACCGATCGGGTCCGAGTAGAAACGACTTTTTATCTTGCGTATGGATGGGACCCCCGGTCTACTATTGAAGCTGCGATACCTATTGGCTGCACTCGGACCCGCGATCGTGATGCTCGACGTTGGCGAATGCAGGTCCAGATACATTACCAGCATGCAAGAGAAATTGTCAACGAAAAGTTACGTCAAGCTACACAAGACCGGGCAGAACGGAACAACGACCAGGTCCAACCCCACGGTATAGAACCAGGGGCGAGGGTATGGTTGTACCTAGACCGAGTGAAGGAGGGCTATGCGAAGAAGCTGGCTCACATGTGGCACGGTCCTTTCCGTGTTGCCGAGCTGATTGGTGAACACGCTGCCCGTCTAGTAACAACCGGCACGGACTACAAGGTCTTCCCGATCGTACATGTGTCCAAGTTAAAACTGGTCCGAGAATTTCTTGATCGTCCCAAAATGACCTGTCTGGTAGACGAGGCAGATCGGTTTGATTTCGATGAAGCATTACTGCCAGAGGACAGTTGGGAACGACCGCTGGAGAAGGACGAATTTGAAGTGGAAAAGGTCTTAGATGTCCGATCGGTCAAGAAGACCAGGTTCGGCCGGACCCACCGAGAATATCTGGTCCGATGGAAGGACCATGATGAAACAACTTGGATTGATGAGTCCGACCTGAACTGTGGAGCACTACTACGAGAATTCGAACGGGACCGAGTCGGTCGGAACCGTTTCGCAGTGATGAAGACCCATGAAGACCAAGACCAAGACATGCAGTAGCATCGGTCCTCCCGACCGATGTGAAGAGGTGGAAGGTCTTGTGTCTTGTGTCTTGTGTCTTGTGAATATGTGACGAATTGGAATAGTGGAGTGACGAACGTGGATTGTTTTTTCGCGATGTAAGTGGAACGGTTGGTGATAGCGTGTCTAGTGCAACTCTGTAGAAAGTGGTGGAATTTGCTCAAGTGATTTGATGACCGAACATGTGAAAAAGAGCGATGATATATATTAAGTGTTATCTGGTCGACTACTTACGACCTCACTCGCTATCACCCCACAGACGGCCGACGGTCAACGACGGATGCTTTTCAACTTGGTTCTGGTACTGTTACGCCAAGGTTCTTGTTGGTCTAGTTGGACCAAAGCATCCTTGAGGTCCAAGACCGGTGTAGTGCACCCAAGACCGGGGTACCATGTGCCACCGTCAGCCAGCAGCCGGGTCTTCTCGACGCGACGCCTCGGCATATGAAGTACAACTGGATATAAGAACACATCGACGTCGCACTCGTGACCCAGCATCCCGTCCAAAACATATTGGCACAGGGACTGCCAGGCCTCACCCGCTCTGATCCGACGCCGCTTGTGCTTGTTCTGGATGGTCGCCAAGCCAGGGTCTTGCCGAACTCGTTCCGGGGGAAGCACCAGATAGTGGGATGCCTCACAGATGACTTGAGCGTGAGTCTTGTTAAAATATTTCACCCAACTCATGAAAGCATTGGCCCACGGAGTCGAGTGTATGATGAACCCCAGCTTGGGATGCTCGAAAATCTTCCACGGCTCGTCAGCGTACAAGCAGGAGATCTGTACCGACGTGATCAAGTCTGGCCGCCATTCCGACGCGGCAGGAACTTTCTTCGCCGGCGGGAAAAGCTAATGGTCTGGACGAGAGAAAGACCGGGCCAGGAGCTGCTTGGTCAGGGTGGACCGGCGTAAACAACCGATCTGCCCTGGCGACCACGGCAAAGTATCCTCGCGCGTTCGTGGCGGAAGGGAAGAACTGTCGATTGCCACGTTGGCCAACAAAGCATATTTGTGGAACTTGGACGTCCCAGGCAAGACCGTAGGTGTTGACTTTGTCGACGCATGAGGTGGTGGAACGCCACCATGCGGACCGGTCTTCTTGGTCTTCTCCGAAGTCGATGCAACTTGGACAAAACTTTCATGTGGACTTGTTCGCGACTTGGTTGGGATGGGGACAGCAAACTCCGAATCACCGGAGTCCTTGCCGGAGTCATCCCAGGACGAGACCTCTGAATATTTGGCACGGTCGGCACCGGCGGTCGAGGGCGCTTGATTTTTGAAGATGTTACTGTCGTCATCCTCGTCCAAGCTTGGGCCCGTGAGAAGCGCCTGCGTCTTGGCTCGCTTATGGGGCACCGCACGCTTCCCTTCGAGTTCATGGTCGCGCGCTATGCCCCGCGCCCTCGAGTTACCTGGCGCGTCCGCGCGCTTCTTTGATTTGTGTGCAATTTCGGGCTGGAGAATTTCGGCCAATGAACGGCCTTGGTCTTCGTCCCGGTGTAGGTCCACCAAGGCGGCCGACGCAGACCGGTCTACGCTGGAGGCAGCAACCGGATGCCGACGAGGACGCAACAGGTCAACCAAGCGCTGATGACATTCTTTTAATACTGCCCGACGACCGTTCGCTGCCTGAGTCCAATCGTTCGACTTGCGTTCACAAGACCGGACCTCCTCGGTATGGTCTTGAATCGAAATTCGGAGCTCGGTGAGACGCCTCTCGAGATCGTCGCTTTGAACGCTCAACGTGGTCTGGTACAGCAGGCCTTCCGCTTGCTGCTGTTGGACCAACACAAGCTGCTCCCGGAGATGAAGCTGATGATCTTCCAAGCGGGTCATCTTGTTGCGCGCGGTTATGAGCCCAGTCAAAACCTGACGCAGCTGGAGGTCATGTGTGTTCGACTGCCGATCGGCGGCAAGCAGAGCATTGATCGCCTTGCTGATGCCAGGAGGTATACGGGCTGGAGGTATACGGGCTGAAGACAAACGAAGGTTAGAACAGGTCCAAGGTGAAGAGCGGACATGCATGCTTACGTTGTGTCGCCTGTTGAGCAATCTGCTCCTGGAGACGTGCGATCTCTTCAAGTGCGTCTTGCAACTGCGCGTCGGTCCCGGTCTGATGCCCGCGATGTCTGAGGTGCAGTAGAACGATGGGAACTGCCAGACCGGACCGACCGGACGGGCGAAGTGACATGCGATGACGTGGTATGCGAGGTGCCTACAAGAACGGTCGTTAAGGAAATACAAGAAGGTCAAGTCCAGCAGTGCAAGTACCTGGAACGGATGAAGAAGATGGTTGCCCCATGTCGGAAAAGTATGAATGACCAAGGTTCAACTGAATTTGATGGACGAGGTCAGACCGTTATCGCTGTGCGACACGGTCTGACTCAGGGGCGGCTGTGGAGAAGCGTGCCCAAAATTCGGCACACTTCTGGTCAAGTTTCGTCAAGGCATTTGGTCTAATTTCGGATTGGTTTAAACAAGGGGGGCTTTTCAGCCTATCAGACTCAAGAAGTGTCAAGAACGCAAGTTTTGGTGAGTCACCCGACTTTGGGTATTTTACATATTTTTGTGTGGGTACATTTAGGGACTATAGGGTAGTAGTATTTTAGTTGTGGTTTTACCTTTTAGGACAGAGGTTATACCTTTAAGTAAGGAAATCTTTTAGCTTTCGGATAAGTGGCTGAAACCTCTTCTGGTCTTGGTTTACACCACAGCTAGGGGTCGCCGTTCTTCCCTTTTCGTATGCTAGTCGCCTCCGCCCGCCGCGGAGTGTTTGGGGGCAGAGGGTCGAATTATCCCCTCTCGCCCATTATAACTGGTCTGGACGCGCCGTACGCGCACTTTGGCCCACCGGAAGTCCCTCGACGGGAGTACGATTTGGCGACCTCAACACCTCAACTCAAGTACGTTTGGAACGTGCTATTCACTGGATTGGTCTTGGCGTGGAGATATCTTTTGTGGAGTTTCACGGGCATATTGGGTATTTACGCGGACATATTGGCTTGTTTAATATTGGTTGGAAACTAGACCGGTTTTGGTCTTATTTCGTATTGGTCAGGGGATAGACCGGAACGGTCGGTCTACCCTCTATTATTTCGTATTGGTCAGGTCTTGATCGTTTGGACGATCGACCTATTGGAAGTTATCTCTTGGAGGTGTTTTTGGTCTGTTTGTGTCTGGGGTGAAGAGTTCCGCCCCAGAGATACCTACCCAGATCGGTCTTCTATATTCAAGACCACTTCGATCCAATCTGCGATCCCGATCCACCGAGTGTGTAACTAGCCCATTCCATCGGGTACACAAGGTGATATGGACACTAAACAATCGGACCAATTGGGTTCTGATGACGACCGGTCGTCTGCTTGCAGCGGACGATCGGACCAAATCTCGAGTGGTGGTCCGCGGAGTACCCCCTCCGAAAGTTGGAAGGCTGGGCGCGATGGTGGTAGTCAGGTTATCGATGCTAATGTTTTCGATTTCGAACTTGACTCCACCACAGTGGCGTGTCAGCGATCCACGTGTCGGTACACAGGTGGTGTACACTACATTTTAGCTAGGTACGAATTTGGTATGTTATACTTAGTATTACATATAGTTTACATTAGTAAATTAATTTAGGCTAATTATATATTAAATATATTCAGTTTATATTTCACTCTATCTTACAGACGCACGAACTCGACCGGTCGTGCGTGTAGTGAGTGTGGTAGCGTAAAGGGAGCCCTCCCTTTAGCTACACCCTTAGTAAGGGAGCCTTGCCGTTAAGGCACTAGCAAAGGCTACAGTAAACCAACCCGGGAATCTTGGCCTCGAGTAGGAGAGCTCTCTCCTACTAAGCCCTTTATAAGGGCCTATCGGCTAAGTAGCGGCGAACGCCGCTTTAAGGAAAAGTCTTACTCTGTGCGCTAGCCGCACCGTTCGTATACGCACCGGCTACATCTGGTAGCACTTGTAGTCAATCCAACTCCTGTGTTGGTAGGCTAAGACATCCTCTGCAAAGGATGAATCAGGACGATTGGGATAGGTTAACCCTCGTCCAGCAGGAAGCCTTTAACAGGCTGTTATCCTTAATGGGTGACGAGGGTATGCAGCTCCTAGTGGATCAGGGCCTTGAGGCTGTAAAGGCAAGGGTCAATGCCCTCATCGCCCATGAGGCGAGTTTAGGTGGAAGTCGGTCCACGGGGGTGCGTCCCCCATTATCATTTAAGATAAAGGAGTTCACCGGGGAGAAGGGTGTCAACCTTTATGTGTGGCTGCGAGAGGTCGAAACGGCCTTCACCACAGCGAATGTGATCGCTGATAACTTGCAAGTGGGACATGCATTGACCCATCTTACGGGCAAAGCCCGTACATGGGCGTTTACGTGTCCGGATTCGGTCACGAACGTGTTCCCTACCTGGGAGGTCCTTAAGCAGAAGATTATTGACATGTATGCAACGCCTGATCTGGTTTTCCAGAATCAACTGGCGTTTCTGAGGTGCCGTCAGGGCACTAGGGACTTAGAAACATATATCCAAGAACTTAAGACCCTGTTGGAAGTGATGTACGCGAAAGCGTATTCGGACGATGTGTCCATCCCCGTCTTCATGGGAGGCCTAAGAGAAGGGCCAGCACGTTCGGAGCTCTTCCGATGCCGTCCCCAATCCCTGGGAGAGGCGTTCCAGATGGCGTTCAACGTCGAGGGGAACTTTCGTTCCTCTAAGGTGGGTCCGGAACCCATGGACCTGAGTCAGGTCAAAGCGGAAGAGAAACCTTCCACTAAGAGTCAATCTGACTCTTTTTCGCAGAGCTTCGAGGCAGATCTCCTTGCAATGTTGCAGCGGCATGGTCCCCTAAGATGCTTCCTGTGTGGGAGCACGGATTATCTGCGGAACAGATGTCCGCGGAACCCCCAGCGAGATACTCGCTTTAAGGGGACAATGGTGGGAAAAAAGCCCTTGCCCAAGCCGTCGGGAAACGACGGCTCCCAGTAGGTGCAGGGCGCCCTACTGGGGGATCCCTCAGTGCTGTTAAGCCCCAGGGTAGGGGAAGACAGCACCAAGCCCCGAGGGAAACGGTGCTTTCTAGCACCGAGTTGGTGCACCAGCCAGGTTTTCTGGAAGTCCTTGCGGACGTGAAAGGCTTTGATAAGCCTTGGAGAGTATTGATAGACTCTGGAGCGTTTGAAAATTATGTCAGACGGGCTTCTGTAGAGAAGAGTCGGCTGTATGCCGAGTCCCTAGAGGCACGTTCTCGTGACGTTGTCACGGTCCGTCTTGCGACGGGCACAGGTTTCTGTACCCAAGGTCTCGATTGACCTTAAGCTGAAGTTTGCAGAGTTCGACAGCTTAGAACGTTGCCTAGTCCTGGAGTTGGACTCGAGGTATGACCTCATTCTGGGCATGAAGTGGATGGAACGCCACGAGCCATGGATAGACTGGAAGTCTAAGTCCATTGGCTCAACGCACCCGTGGTCGGGTGAAGCATTGGCGAGTCATGAACCCAACTTTGCTCGATCGCAAAAGCGATTCTGGCGTGAGATGCCATAGATTGGTATGTCTGAAATGATCATTCCCAATGACGTTAAGGAAGGGTTCCTTAACGAGGGGGATTCGGCGGTAATCCACACGCCGTTAACGGTGAGACTGGTGAGTTGCCAGTGGCAGAGGTGGATTACTCTGAGGCGACTACAGTGGTAGGGGTAGAGACCCCTGTGGTTAAGCGCGAGGCGCTTACAAGCAAAGAGACCCGTAGTTCGTCTCTTTTGCACGTCGGAAATGATTCCGACCACGCCGTTATAGGCGAGACTGGTGAGTCGCCATTGTCAGAGGTGGATTCTTCTGAGGCGACTCCAGTGGTAAATACTGCGTCACTAGGCAGTGGCCTCTCCCCAAGGAGCAATGCGACGTCATCGACGCATTCTTCAAGGGTAAAGAAGAGGCAGGGATGGTACGGGAGAGCAAGTCTCCCCACTCATCTCCCACCTTTTGTGTTCGTAAACCGAACGGAAAGTGGCGCATTGTGCATGCGTACAACAAGCTGAATGAAGCTACTGTGCCCATGCAGACTCCGATTCCTCGGAAGGATATCCTCCAGAACAATATGGCGTGCTGTACTGTTTACAGTGCCTTAGATCTGGTGGCCGGGTATTATCAGGTGCTCATGCGAGCATCCGATATTCCGCTGACAGCGGTTCGCACGCCTAGTGGCATGCTGTGGGATTGGCTTTTTATTCCACAAGGACTTTCAATGCACCAGCGACTTTCAATCGCTTGGTGACTCAACTCTTCCGCACTCATAGGAAGTACTCTCAGACGTACTTCGACGATATATTCGTTCATAGTCGTGCGGAAAGCGTCTCGTCTGATGTTCAGACGCATCTGATACACCTTCGAGCTGTGCTCGAATGTATGCGAGAGCATAAGTTATATGCGAACGCATCCAAATGTATCTTTGGTGCTGAGTAAATTCCTTTCCTCGGATGCTTCATCGGTAAGGATGGAGTGCGGTCGGATCCCGCGAAGGTGAAAGCCATTGTGGAGTGGCCTTCGCCTGTAAATCTTAGAGATTTACGGAAGTGGCTTGGATTAGCTAATTATCTCCTCAAATACAGCGAGAACTACGCTGAAATGGCGAAGCCATTAACCGACCTTCTTAAGAAGGGCGTGTATTGGTGTTGGGAAACCAAACACTAAAACGCTTTTGAAGCGGTAAAAGGGGAGCTTATTAAAAGCTCCCGTTCTTGCTCTCCCAGATCCTGGGAAACCATTTAGTGTCGTCTGCGGCGCCTCCTATTTCGCAATCGGATGTGCTTTGTTACAAGCAGACGGTGCAGGAAGGGAACGCGTGATTGCGTTTGAGTCGAGGCAGCTTAAAGCTGCGGAACGGAATTATCCCGTTCATGACAAGGAGCTACTTGCAATGAAGTATGCTCTTGTCAAATTTAGGGTTCACCTACTCGGCTCTAACCCGTTCGTGGTTTATACTGACCATGCGTCCTTACGGACAGCGACAATGTCGCGTCATCTCTCGCAAAGAATGGCCCGTTGGCTCTCCTTCTTTGCGGAGTACAACTTTGAGGTTAAGTATAAACCTTCCAAGAAGAACGTTCTTGCAGACGCGTTGTCTCGTCGTCCCGATTACGAGCTCGCTCACGCGACATTCGTCACCTCGTCTGTGGTGGATCTCATACGCCATGCGTATGAGAAAGACCCACAGTGCACGGCGCTTATCAGCGCGTTGGGTGGAAAGGGACTTGGCTCGTCTGAGCCTACCCTGTCAAGTCGAGCTAGAGCTCGTTTACACCGTTACAGTTACTGAGACGGTTTGATATATTATAGCACGAGCGCGCAGGACACTCCGCGGTTGGTAGTTCCTAATGATGAGGAAATGAAGTATAGAGTCCTCTTTGAGGAACATGACGCCCCTACCGGGGGTCATTTAGGTCGGGATAAGACCTACAGCGCTTTAAGCGCTCTGTATTGGTGGCCCAACATGTATAAGTGGGTCGGTGCGTATATACGCACCTGTGAGACGTGTCAGAGGGTTAAACCCTCTGCATGTTCAGCTGCGCCTTTGGCGATCTTTTCAGTTCCAACGGAGTGTTGGAAATCCATTAGTATGGATTTTATCTTCGGTTTTCCGAAGGATAAGGTCGGGAACACCGGTATATTGGCCTTTGTAGACCGTTTGAGCAAGATGGCTCACCTGGCGGCGGTGCCAGAGTCCATTGATGGACAAGGAACAGCAAAAGTGTTCCTAGACCGTGTCTTTAGACAGCATGGTCTACCCGATTCCGTTGTGTCGGATCGGGATCCCCGTTTTACGGGACAATTCTGGGGGGCGTTGTTTAAGGTGCTAGGCACCAAGCTCCTCATTTCCACTGCGGATCATCCGCAGACGGACGGTCAAACGGAACGCGTTAATCGCGTTGTAGAGGATATTCTCCGGAGTTTATGTCCGGATTATCCAAAGAGTAGGAGTGAGATGCTTCCGATGGTCGAATTTGCTATAAACAATTCGTTCCATGCATCTACGGGGCTTACCCCGTTTTACGTGAACGGATTAGTGAATCCGAGGGTTCCGTTGACTCCACGTGTGTGTGGCCCAGGGCTTGAGGGGGGAGGATTCCCTGATGTCATCCCTGTATCTGTGCGAAAGCACATCGATAAGTTTTTATCGACGCGCCTTAGTGTATTACGACACGTCTGCGATGCCATGGCGGCAATCCAAGACAAGCAGAAGAAGCAAGCTGACCTCAAGGGGAGGCGTAACGAAAAAGTGTACAAAGTAGGAGAAAGTGTTTTATTAAACGCTAAAAATCTTCCTACACATGCAGTTTCCAACGTGTTGCGGAATAAACTGCGCCCCAGGTTTGTGGGTCCTTTTAAGGTACTAGCCCGAAAGGGCTTGTCGTATACCTTAGACATCCCGAAGGCGATGCGTACGCATCCAACCTTCTATGTGGGTATGCTTAAGCCATACCAGAACCCGGAGGCGGGTCCCCTCTTGGAGGAGGGTGAGAAGTTGGATAGCCGAAAGGCACGACAGGTCGGAACATCTCCGACAGGGTTGAAATACGACCCTGAAGCTCCGCAACGAGATACTCGAGGGAGGCAAGCCGCCCCTCGATGCGTTCATTCGCACTCCCTTCGTTGCGTAGTCCCTCCTGGGCATCTTGGAGGCGACGGCTGTGCCGATCACAGCGCTCGTGGAACTCACGTCGCAATAGCGCGACCCCCTCCTCCAGTGCTCGATACGGAGGGTACTCCACAATACCATGTGGAACGCCTGATGGCAAGACGCCATCACCGGGGTGAGACCCAGTACATGGTGAAGTCGAAAGGGTATCCACATTCCCAGAGCTCGTGGGGGTCCGAGACTCCCCTGCGGCAGGATTTCCGTGACGTCGTTGACGCTTTAGAGAGGAAGAATCCCACTGAGAGTCAACGAGCAAAGGGACCGAAGAATCCCCTTCACTCCCAGTATCTGGGAGTTTGCCGGAGGCAGACGCGGTGCTTGCATTGCTCTCCGGCACCACATCGAGAGCAGGGCGCGTGTAAGAAGAGGCAGAAAATTGCCCTTGCGCTTTAGCCTGGGCATAGGCCAAGCGTAGCGCTCTCTCCACCCGAACGTCGTGTTCGGAAAAGCTGTTATACAGCGAATCAAAGCTGAGGAGGCGCTTCTCCCCTTCCGCCCAAGCGCGAAATGCCTGTTCTGCGTCCTCGACACTTTCGTCCCGCAAGAGAACAAAGGGAATCTCGTGGAGGATATCCACGAGGGCACCGCGTGCCTGTTCCTGAGGCGCGTCCGGTAGGACTTAGCAGTAAACTGCTTAGGCTTTAGCAGTCTGGCCCGGAGTTGTTTCCTGCGCGCAATTTCACGCGGCAGTATAGCCGCTGGACCAGGGGTATAGGAGGCTAAACCCCTCTTGACCGCGTTCTTAGCCCTCTTTTGAGGGTCGCGAGGCCCCTTCCGTGCCCGTACGTCACATCGGGCCCCAGGAACCGAGGACGGTTCATTGATGGTGGTCGCCTGCGGCGACCCGGAAGTATCACCCCTAGTGGGTAAAGGTGTCGCACGAGTTAGTGCGCTTTCCCCACGCGTGGGGAATGGGTTGGATGACCGACAGCGCCGTTCGGCGCTGTCGGAGTGGCCAGCCATTGGGAGATCTCCCCAATGGAATCCACTTCCGAGTTATCGGAATAGTTTTCTTCCATAGCACCACTGAAGGTGCTCATGGTCAGCCAGAGGTACTGGCAGTTGGACTTCTCCAACGAAAATTTGTTTATTGCGCAAGCAATAGTCTTGATGGGGGAGGATGTAACATGGTTACATTCGAGTCACATTTAGTTGGTGGTGTACGTGAGTACACTACGGTTGGGGTCAGTATTGACCGGTTCTAAAGGTTTTGAACCATTGGTTATTTTAACCAATCAGGGCAGGAGCCCTTGGGGGGTGGCGTGTCAGCCATCCACGTGTCGGTACACAGGTGGTGTACACTACATTTTAGCTAGGTACGAATTTGGTATGTTCTACTTAGTATTACATATAGTTTACATTAGTTTAAATTAATTTAGGCTAATTATATATTAAATATATTCAGTTTATATTTCACTCTATCTTACAGACGCACGAACTCGACCGGTCGTGAGTGTAGTGAGTGCAGTAACGTAAAGGGAGCCCTCCCTTTAGCTACACCCTTAGTAAGGGAGCCTTGCCGTTAAGGCACTAGCAAAGGCTACAGTAAACCAACCCGGGAATCTTGGCCCCGAGTAGGAGAGCTCTCTCCTACTAAGCCCTTTATAAGGGCGTATCGGTTAAGTAGCGGCGAACGCCGCTTTAAGGAAAAGTCTTTCTCTGTGCGCTAGCCGCACCGTGCGCATACGCACCGGCTACATTGAGTCCATTTCTTGGTACTGGAATTCTGAAAGATCGGAGTAGAAGTCGATGCAATCGAGGTAAGAATTTATCATGCGCAGCTTAGCAAGCTGATAGATGTAGATGGAATATCCTCGCTAATGTCGTCGAGGATGTAGAAGCTCCCAGCAGGTTGCGCGCTTTTTCGAAATGGGATTGGTTCTTTACTTCCTTGTGCTTTGTCTTTTCCTCCGCTATTTCCGACAAGCTTCATTGTTTCCGCTAGCTCTTGACTTTTCGCGTTTCGATCACCTCGACGTGCATCCAGTAAATCCTTCTATTTTTTTTAATGTGATCCATAATGGAATTAGACGTCTTTGTGACGTTCGAGTTACCATTTGAACAGTAGTGTAGATCAAGATCTTCTTGCCAAAGAAACTTCCAACCAATTACGCGATGCATATCACTTCCGAGATTGTTGTAGTTTTACATATTCACCAATAAGCTTCTTATTCCAAGAAACAGAGGGAGACTTTAACTCTTGGGTCAGAAAGTTGTTGCCTTCCGGGAGCTCGACAGACATCTTCAAAAGCGTAGTCGAGCAACGCCTTCCTCAAAACGTTCATGTAGTCAGCAGTGGGAGATTTGCTAAATGTCCAGATTCCAACGTAGCCATTTACTCAATGGCTAGTTGGATTTCTGGAAAACATTTCTAAACTCTCGAGCTTACAAACGCACACACAGAACACGAACTCAACCGCTACTTCCTTCCTTTTAGACTTGAAATATGCAGGCGCTGCCAACAAATCTCAGGCTACGCGCTCCGTCAAGTGAATGGAACTTTTTTCGAACACATATTGGCGGTCAATGCACTCATGCATTCCCACCAACGGTGATCTCCCTGCGAGTTCACTTTGTCAAGCAGCTAAAGCAAAAAAAACAAAAGCTATAGTTCTCGATTTCAATCCGCAGTGGCATCTTCGACCCCTCTTCAGCCTACAGATCAACCTCCTCATTAACGTATTAACCCGATCCCGGTTCTTCGAAGTATTTTGATACTTCTCCAAAATACACCCAACATAGGTCCAAGTATATCCAAGAGATATTTAAGAGCCTCACCGTTTAATTGGGAAAGGTGTAAGCCATGTCATGGTTGCGGTACGGCAAGAGGTGGATCTTTTGCCGATGAAGCGCGTGCGGTAGAACCACTTTCATTACATTTGGACCCGACTCTACTCTGACCTTGGATACTGTCCACTGCGGGACTCGAAACCTCAATCTACCGGTCTTGTGGTGGGTCCTTTAACCGCTTCACCACAGGCTCGGTAATCCAAGTATATCCAACGTGGCAAGGAGATTCAGCAAATGTACATTTCACATCAGGGTAGATGAAATCAAGATATGAGTACGTAATTAGATCGGAAGACTTTTAAACAAATGTGGCTTCTGCTAACACTATGACTCAACAGATGGATTTTTACAGTGAAAATTCGATCTAACCATCAATATAGCCTTATAATGAATGTTATGATTTGATTTACGATAGCACTCTATCTATATAACCACCACATTATCCACGAGTTCAATAGTACTTGCGTTCTTGTTCATATTTTGCCTGCGAAGGTAGTGCAGTCAATCGTCTTGCCAGAGGAGGTTCGGTGAAACGCAAATGCTCGACAAAGTTGGATTTAAGCAGCCGTCGCAAAGCACAGGAGAGAATCTTGACAATGCTACTGGGATACAAGAACAACCATCCATATTGTCGTAAAGCGTGTTATAATTGGGCCCAATAACTGGCCTTATTATAGGGCCTAATTATTGGGACTAATTTAGGGGGGCCGATTACGGACAAAAATCGTGTACGTAATCGTATACGATTGTGTGTACCACGGCGTATACAGTTGCGTGTACAACCGTGGTGCACATAGTCAAGACATAGACAGGGCATAGGAAGATGGGACGGTTACGTACAGGTACTCAGCAAACACCTACGAACAGCGACGGACGACGGATAAATCAGGTCGACTGGTCGACGGAGGACGCTGGAACGGGTAGTTATGATTGGTGGATATTAGGTAATTGGTAGTTCTTAGGATTTAAGCAATAATAAAGTTCTCCTTTTGCGTCCAAACACTAAGGACACCTCAGGGACGGCAACTAGTGCCTCCTTTAGTTAATATATACCTCTACGTCCCGGGCGGGACCACGTTGTGCGTTTTTTGGACCACCGGTAGGCGTAGAGTGTTGAGGACTCACCCCGCAACTCCGCCCGCTGTGTCAGCGGTTCTACTGTAAATGTTTTTTTGGTTTTTGGGAGTGTGATTGAGCAGTGCTCCACCTCTCCACGTTTGGTTAGCGTTTGGCCTCTAGAGTTCGGCTGCTGTAAGCTCCCCACGGGAACTCTAGGTGGATTAAGTGAAATTTCCTCCCCCCTCGTAGGTCTAGGCTAGGAATAAAGATATTTGGGTGTTCCTTTAGCTGTTGAATACTCCAGAGGCTCCGTGATCAGGCAGCGAAGACTTCCACTGCCTGATCAAGTACCCCCTTCGCCGATCAACACCTGATCGACACTCTGCAACTCGTGACCCGCGATCAACAACTTGCAGATCGCACCAACTGGTACCTGAGCGACTTTTGGCACCTGATCAAATCTGATCTCAGCTGATCAACTACTTTGGTGCCTGATCAAGCCTGATCAAGTCTGATCTCAGCTGATCAACTACTTTTAGTGCCTGATCAATCCTGATCAATTCTGATCACAGCTGATCAACGACTTTCGGTGCCTGCCCAAGCCTTATCACTGCTGATCAAGCCTTTTCGCACCTGATTGAGCTCGATTATACCTGATCGCGCCTGATCGGCACCTCGATTAACTCATTACAAGTTCCCCAATCTTGCATCAAGGAATTGCCGTGTTTACATCCCCACCACCTGGAGAGCGACCCACGCCTAAGCCGTCGGGTACACAAGGTGAGCAGAAACACAAGCAGTCAAGGACAACCGGAGGACCCCTTCGTTAGTCGGCAGTCCAGGCGCCGTGGTACCGCCTGATCAAGCGTCAAAAACTTTGATCGGCCGCTCCACCACAATGGTGTGCGTGCCCGGATCTTTGGGCTACGCGGGATATCACCGCGATTCTACGCAAGATGGCGCTGATGTGAAAGTGAAAACGGAAGCGGAAGCAGAATTGAAGATAAAGGTGGAAAGGGAGGAGGAGGTTGTGACGATGGAAGGCATTTCGCCGTCGTCATGCCTGAAGAAG
The DNA here is from genome assembly GCA_026184515.1 of Peronosclerospora sorghi. Classification (NCBI taxonomy): domain Eukaryota; phylum Oomycota; class Peronosporomycetes; order Peronosporales; family Peronosporaceae; genus Peronosclerospora; species Peronosclerospora sorghi. The sequence goes on from CM047588.1 coordinate 6,206,248, forward strand.
AAAGAAAATGCTGATCATCAGGACCTGGGGAGGAATCTTGATTAAATAAAGGAGGAGAATCCTCAACCACCTCCGAGGTTCCTTCGGGAGCCCATGCGGATCATAACGCAAGTTATGATCCGCGAAAAAAAATGGTGTGTATAATGATCCGGATAGGGATCCGGTGGCGAAGTATTAAAAGACCGACCAGCCGAAGGTGTTGATGAAGGCGCCTGGGTCGGAGAGTGACGAAAGTCGGTCAAGTACACCACCAACGGAAGACGATCTGGTGAGGACGTTTTACCGAAAGGTTTATAAAGGGAAACTGGAAGATTTCTTATTGACGAATTTGATCATGAGTCTACTTGGGGTCATGATCATCGGGAAGCTGAACGTACCGGTCGATCAGCCAGTTACGGATGGGAGGGAAAAGATCACGATCGTACTGAGGCTAACACGCCTGATCAAGCAGGCAAGTCTGATGACAGGCGCCTACGATGCTGAAGAAGTGTTTGATCAGGATCCAGAAGATCTGTCAGAAGTTACCCAGCAGTTGTTTCATCTATTGCTACCTATCGTGGGCCAAAACACTAAGTTGTAACCCTCGCACTCTGCGTTGAAGATTGAAGAAGGTCCGTCGAAAAACGCAGCAGAACACACGGGATCATCGTGCTACGAATCCGCCCCTTTCGATGGCGATGAATTTCAAGCGTAGTCGAGTAGTGCCGGGAGTATAGAGCCCAAGATCACCAGGATGACAGTTTGCCAGAAGGATTATCCAAGTTTTCGGCTATAAAGATGGAACCTCAATCGATCAAAGCAGAAGACGATCAAGTATCGCAAAGTCCACAGCTGCAGACATTCTTTGATAAGGCTATGGAGAAGTTTATAGCTGAAGAAAGACGCAAGCTGACACCTGGAGTCGTCGGCGGGAAAAATCGCCAGCTAAAGACAGGAAGAGTTGCGTCGATCAAGGACGTTGACATGGAATCTGTGCGTTCACTTCGTCAGCAGCACTCGACGCCAGAAAGATCGGCAACGGTCAAGGACGTTGACATGGAATCAGTATATTAGTTCCATGATCAACGATCCCAGAGCTAGTATATTGACCCAGATGAGCCGATCACACTACCACGACAAGCCACCGTTGCGTCCGCACACACTGGGATGCCTTATCAACAGACGATCCCCAGGATTCGAATGTTTGCGATCAGTGATCTAAAAGAATTTTTGGGAAAGGAAGGGGATGAAGATCAAGCACGGAATTGGATTAGTCGCCTCAAGTCAGCATTTATGCGGGATCAAGCTTCTGATCCTGAAAAGTGTCTGATCCTAGGCAATCTACTAAAAGTACCAGCGCGCAATTGGCATCGCCAGCTGAGTAGAAGCACTCGATCAAGTTGGAAAGATCTTGTGGATGCGTTTGAAGTTCAATATTGTGGAAGTGGACAATCGGCATCCCGCCAGAACTATTATACGAAGCAGCGGTCGGATGAAAGCCCAATCGAATATCTGCACCGGTTGAATGTGGCGGGATTGCGAGCCAAGTTGCCGATCAGGCATGGATCGCCTACGACTTTACGTGAACATGTACAACATTTCTTGGATAAATTGGCCAATCGCGAGCTCGCTGATCAACTGGCGCTTTTGCGGTTGGACACCGCGGCAGACCTGGAAGAGACATTGCGGGCGTATGCACGTAATAGGTGGTACCAGCCAACAGCGGCCGTAGGTACCAGCCGATTCCGCCAGAAATTTGGCGATGATCGGGAACCTTCCCCAGCGCGAAAGCCCAAGGCAGTACGCGCGATCAAGGTGTCGTCTGGGAGTGAAGAATCAAGTGCCGACGACAGTGGAAGCGATGGAGATCAGCGCCGTTACATAATTGCTGCTATACGCGACCAACCAGGGGCGCTCGATCAGCCTGTCGAGTCCAGATAGGGTAATCGAAGTGATTCAAGTGCAGTCGATCAAGGAGCGGTGAAGAAATGCAGTCATTGTGGGTCGATCAGGCACGATAATCTTCGTTGCTGGAAGCGCCTGACCTGTCTCAAGTGTGGCAAGAAGGGACATCCGACCGATCATTGTTTATACGTCTGTCGAGCCTGCGGCGAAGTTCACGATGCGGGCAAGTGCCCTACGGAAGAATTTTACAACCGCATCCGCCAGTGGTACAATCCCACCAAGCATGCTGGAATACTTCCCAACGAAGCTGAAGATTTGTTAAACTAGGACGCTCGCCAGGTTGGAATCTGGTACGAGACGAGCGTTCTGGTTTGTGTATTTTTGCATATGTGGATAAGAAGAGGGCTGATCAAGCAGCAGAAAGAGATAATGATAAATGTGATCAGCCTGATTTACCACGCTTGGCTAATTTCCATATCGATGAGTTTCTCGGTCCCCGGTGATCATGGAGGTTGATCTACTTCCAGGTAAATAGCGCGGATATTGGAAATACCACTCGCCAAAGAAATGGTTTAAACAAGCCAAGTCGAGTGGTAAAATCAATAAAGAACCTGCCACGCTATGATTTAATTCTGGTGCTGAAGTGTCGATCATCGACTTAACCTTTGCTCGTAAGGTGAGTCGTCAGATCGACACGAGTCAAATGCAAGAATGTGTCGGCATTGGAGAAAGTGCATACCTCACGGAAGGGCGCACTAAAATCAACATTACGTTAGCAGGCTCGTTGGTCTATTATTTCCATGCATGGGTGGGCAGAATTGTTGGTCAAGATGCTATACTGGGTATGGATTTTATGATACAAGCTGGTGTTCGATTAGACATCGCCCACGGTGCGCTAAGTTTGCCTGATGAGGTGATCATCCCATTGGAGGGGCGACAACAGCTGTATGGATCGAGTGGTAATTATATGAAACTCCATCAGTGCGAACAGATCCCAGTAGGTCGATCTGCCGAGGTTCGAATTTATGACCAGCGATCTAGGAAGTTGTGGATTACTCGTGGAAAAGATAGGGTCCCCACTATCACTAGGGGCGTGGGCAATTTGCGATAACTGCGTGTTACGAACGTTGTTGATCATCCAATCATCGTGCAAGATGAGACGATTTTAGGCATCTGGATGAACAAGATGATGCGCCCCGTCGCCCTGGATTTGTTTCGATAGGGTCTAACCGTTACAAGGAGTGGAAAAATCTCGCGTATCAAGCGTCTACCGATTCCGTGAATGACGATCAATAAAGTGTCGATCAAGGCCCCCTAGTCTAAAAGAGGGAGTATCCTACTCCTCGAAGTATTTTAGTACGCCCTACGGACCCGATCGCCACATCTGTGGCATTGGTAACCGGAGGGCCGCAAAAGGTGCAAGAGGTGCAAGCGCGGTGCAATCAGGAGCCGGAGATGAAAAGCCCGACCCCGGATCACGGAGTTGAACAACCTACTGCGATAGATACGTCTATTCAAGACACGAGCAATCACCCTATCTCAGCCGATCCTAGCGAAGTTGGTATAATCCCTATCGATGATCAAGTTTGTTACCATGAAGGTGGAGATTTGTATGTGGAAGAACTGGAGAAGCAGCTTGCTACGTTGCCCGAAGTATCTGCAAGCACCGAACAAGTAACAAGGGACGATTTTCTAGTCGGAGACCCCTTGGTCAACACGCCAGAAGAAATTAATCAGCTTCGCGGTATAATTTGGGCTAAGAAACATCTGTTGATCGTAAAGGGGAACGCACTACCTCCTGCTGCACGTGGAGTTGTTTGTGATATCGATGTAGGCAATGCTCGCCCGATCGCCCAAAAGTGTCGTAAGGTGGCTCCACAATTTCGCGAGAAGTTATCGGCTTTGATCAAAGGGCCATTGGCTACCAAGATCATTCAACCGTCTACGTCACCCTGGGAATCACCTATAGTGATCATTGTGAAAAAGAACGGGGTTGATATTCGTCTATGTATCGACTATCGCGCGGCGAATCAACTCACGCGCCTGATGGTATATCCAATGCCCCTGATCTCTGATCTACTCGAAGATTTGGATAAAGCGCGGTGGTTTTGCTCTTTGGATATGGCGAGCGGTTTTTTGGGTCGTATCTATGACCGATCGAGCGCGTCAGATTTCGGCGTTTGTCACTTCGTTTGGATTGTTCGAATGTAATAGGATGCCTTTTGGCCTAAAGAATGCTCCGAAAATCTACCAGCGGTTGATTGATAACGCATTATATGGGTATATCAAGGCTAAGGACGGTGCTGACGAATCGGATGATGTATTTACGGTGGGAGAGCCTGACCAAACACCGGGCCCGTCTTTACTGCAGCGGCGATCATATATCGATGATATTTTGATCCCTGCACCTACATGGACTACCCTGTGTGACAAGGTGCATCGTTTGTTGGAGAAGTGCGATCAATGGAATTTATCGATCATCACGGCCAAATCGTACTGTGGGCGAAGCGAAGTTCCCTATTGAGGGAATCATCTCTCTAGCCGAGGTTTAGAAAAAATCCGAAAAATTTGGATGATCTGATTGATTTGCCTGTCCCTGGCACCTTACGGGCCATGCAATCGTTTTTGGGGAGTTTGAACTACTACCTTCGGTTTATCGAAGATTTCGCGATCTATGCCGCTGTGCTCTACTAATTAAGGGAAATGGATTATCAAGAGTTATAGAGCCGATCGTTGAGCAAGGAGAATTCGGATCATGAGGGCGATCGATTAATCAGGGAAAAAGTAGCATTCAGCATGCTGAAAGCGAAGATTGCGTCATCCCCAACCCTGCGCCAATTTGATCAGAACAAAACGCCGGTGATCGTGGTTTACGCCAGCAAATGGGCGGTATCCGCCGCTCTGGTACAAGAACATGATCAAGTGTATTGTCCCGTCGCATTCGCCAGCCGAACATTGAAGAACGGTGAGCTGAATTACAGTCCCGTCGAAAAGAAAGTTCTGGCGCTTCTACGGGTTTTGGATGTTTACTTCACGATGCTTGTCGGAAAGACGATCACTGTCTTGTCGCGTTTATGCACGATGAAATGGTTACCTACATCCAACGGGCTGGACGGACGGCTGGGCAGATGGGCTGAGATTTTATCACAATGGTACCTCAAGAAATGTATACAGGGAGAAGAGGAGGTACTGGGGGCGCTAGCTGCAAGTATCACTCCTCGCACCGAAATCGATGAGGCAGTGATTGCGATCGCACCGAAAAAGAAACCGCGGAAGATGATTGAAGTACCACCTCCTACGGTCGGAAGAGGCGAAGAACTCTACGTGATTAGTTTGGATGGATCTGCAAGTGTCAAGCGACGTGTAGATGCGTTCGGCTCTATCGTATGGAAATTACCGGAGTGGAAGATTATGACCGCGGTAGCCGATCATGCACCTGATATCATGGTGAACGGAGCGGAATACCATGGATTGCTTTTAAGTTTGGACCTACTGTCGAGATACCCCAAAGGAAGGATGATCGTGTGTGGAGATTCGAATTTAGTAATCTGGCAAATGCGCGGCAAAATAGAGTGTAAAGCTCCGCGATTGCAAGTGTTGCAACAGCGTGCGTTTAATCTCCTTCGCGAATGGTCGAATCATGATCTAGTGCATGTCAAAAGAGAGTGGAATAAGAGTGAAGATCACATCACCACTAGGGCAATGCAGAGTGGAACAAGATTTGAAATCAATGACGTGAAACAGCTGGAGGAATGGACCGATCTCAACAGGTTGCCGGAAGTGATCACGTGGAATGAAGATCCCACTGCCCCGCAAGTACTAGTGATGACACGATCACGTAACCTACGTCAGCCGCGACCGTCAACGTGGACCGATATATCTATATCCGGGATAAGGGCGGAACGGGTGAAAAAGGCACAGGACGAAGAGAAATGGATTCATGATTTGCGAAGTTATCTGTATGGTGACGTCTCACAATTGAGCGCAGACGAGGTTAAGTACTGCGCGAAAATTGCTGACAACTACGATTTCGATGAACAAGGATTGCTGATCTACTGTGGAAACATGGCTAAAAGAAAAGCCAACGATGACAAAGATGGTCAAGACGATCGGCTCCTTTCGATTAAGCTGGTATTACCCGAGACCCTACATGCAGATGTCCTCCACCACTATCATGTGAGCTTGGAGGGAGGACACCAAGGCATAGGGAGTATCATCGGATCAGATGATACTTCCATTGGCGTGGTCTATTCCGAAGCGTACAAAGGTTTGTCGGACAATGCGTAGATTGCGAGACGGGGAAGGGCAAACATACGATCAAGAGCATGTCGCCGGGGAATATGGAGGCTACTTACCCATTCCAAGTGATAGCCATTGATCATATCCCGTCACTACCCCGATCGACGGATGGACATACTGAACTGCTGATTTGGACGGATCTGTTCACGGGTATGGTGATCGCGAAAGCTGGATCGTCTCGCACAGCGCAGAAAGTTGCCGAAAATTATGAAGAGTGTGTGTTTCGACGATTCGGGGCTAGCGAAGTGATCCGGCACGATCGTGAACCAGGTTTTATGTCGGAAGTATTTCGCGCGTTCAACAAAATCGTGGGACAACGTCAGAGTGCCAATATGGCATACCGTCCATAGGCGAATGGCAAGGCGGAGAGGACGGTGCAGACTATCACGCGAGAAATCAAGATGTATGTAGCAGATGCCGGCCCGAAAGATTGGAGCTTGTATGCAGAGCGGCTGGTATTCGCGCTGAACTCGACCCCTGATCGCATTCGTGGTGAAACACCATTTTATTTGGCGTATGGGTGGGACCCACGATCATCGTTGGAATCGACATTGCAACTGGGCGGAATTCGGCGTAAAGACCGGGATTCTCGCCGGTGGAGATATAAGCTGCAAAAGGACTATCGTTACGCCCGTGATCAAGTGAGCGCTCGATTGCATCAAGCGATGGCTGAGCGAGCTGAGAAGCAAAATGATCAAGTGACACCACACAAGGTCGAAGCTGGATCAAGGGTATGGTTATACCTTAATCGGGTAAAAGAAGGGTTCGCGAAGAAACTGGCGCACATGTGGCATGGACCCTTCAGAGTCGATGAGGTAATCGGTAATCATGCGGCGAGACTGGTTACAGATGGCGCCGACTATCGTATGTTCCCAGTAGTACATCTGTCCAAGTTGAAAGTATTCAAGGAATTTCCAGATCGCCCTACTACTGCACTAACAGCTGGGATAGAGGATCGTTTTGACTTCGATGAAGCTTTGTTACCTGAAGACAGCTGGTAAAGGACGCTAGATCCAGATGAATTTGAAGTTGATCGTATCACCGATGTCCGATCAGGTCGAAAGACTAGATATGGAAGAACGTTACGCGAATATCAAGTTTACTGGAAAGGTTATGCTGAGCCGTCGTGGGTAGACGAGGCAGACTTGAACTTTGATGCTCTGATCAAGGACTTCGAGAGGAAAATGATCAACAGACATCGGTTTGACGTGATGGAAGTGGACGAAGAGTCCAACTAATGCGTGATCGGCGGACTGGTCATGAATTACGTTCGAAGAATTACCGATTGAAGAAAAATGATTGAGGAAACTCACAATTGATGAAGAAGTGATATATGACTTGAGGTGATGTGCTTACGATCGATATTGCGAGACAAGGTGATCGATTAACGAAAGATAAGACGACAGAATACCGGTTTATATCATGCATTGGGAAGTAAAGAAGCACAGTGGAAATGGCATCATCAAGATTGCTTATTGATTAAGGACGGAACGATCAACCGATTAACTAGACCCAAAAAACTTGCTAAGAATACGAGGGATTTTACGGCCAGGGTGGCTCTCAGGGGAGGAACGATATTGAACCCGCCAAGGTTCAAAGGTATCAACCTCCTTCAACGCGTCCAATAGGGTCCGGGGTGGCGGGTCCGAAAGGAACCCAGGGTACCACGCCCCATCGTCGGCCGGGGCATACTTCAAAGGACGGTTGCAATCACAATGTGTGATCGACGGGTCCAGGAAAATGTCGAGATCACATCTTCCGTCGATCATCCCCCGCAGGACGAAATCCACAACCCTCTTCCAGGTCGCTCCGACACGACTTCTGCGTTGGCGTCGACTGTTGTAGTAGTCCCGGAAGAAGTCATCCGTCTTGCGAAGGCCTTTCGCAATAGGGAGATAATGTGTCGACTCCCAGATCGCCAGCGCGTGATGTTCGAGAAACGACCGGTACTTTGTCTCGAAGTCGGCGAACCAGCCGACTGAGCGAAAAGAAAGGGGACGCAACATGGTCATGAAAACGCCCCAAAGGCATTGAGAATATAGCAGCTCCACGTCCAGTTGGGTGATTAAATGACTGGACCATGAATCAGCCGGAGGGGCGTGCACGGCAGCCGGGAACAACCATCCTGCGGGGCGGGTCAAGTAGTCAAAGACCACTTGGACCGTGACGTTACGCAGATCAAACCAACCAAGCTGATCCGGAGTCCACGTCAGGATTTCGGCGTCACTGGCATCATCAGACACCGCGATCAACGTCCGGAAATCACCCGTACGCGGAAAAAGTTACCCGGCAGTGACTTGATCAGGTAGATCCTCGCTCCCGAACTCGTTAATTGTAGTAGTGGAAGGAATAGAAGCGATCGGTCCAGGGAATCTGCCCTCATCGTCCTGATCAGGACTTGGGGGATCATCATCTTTCGTCTTCGCCTCCGAAATAGGAGAAGGAGGCGTGTCCGCTTCAACCGAGAGTAGGATCGGGAACGCTGAGTACGCCTTTTAGGCGAATGGGCGGCGCGGCTGATCGAGCTGTCAGGAAGGTCAGTAAGGCCAGCTGGCGGTGTAGCTTGATCAGAACCCGCCGAAGGGGTGCGAATAACTGGTGTGATCTGCATCCTCAACGACATACCAGCCAACTGATACTGAAAGTCCGAGTGAAACGAGCTCAACTGTTTGACTTCGCCCTGAACCTCCTGCATCTGATGGCGCAAAGTGTCGCGTTCTACGGAAACTTTATAGAAGCGGCATTGCATGGCGGAATGTTCGCTCTCCAGCTGGAAATATGCGGCGTGAAGATCGTCCAGCTCAGTTTGGAGGGCCGACACTCCCGCAACCCGGTCAGATAGTTCCTGCGTATGGGCCACGATGGCGGTATACTCGTCCATCTTCATGCAATTGGACTTGCTCTTCCTTCGGAGGCGACTGTACTGGCGTTTTCCCCGTTTAATCTTGGAGGCGAGCTTGAGCGCCTCTTCGAACAAGCGCTGATTCCCAGAAGCATCCCGATCGCAGATACCTATCACGGGCATGACGGCCTTTCAGATCCCGGATCTGTGCGCGCTGATCGACCATGAGTTTTTCTTGATCGGCCATAGCGCTTTCAATGGTCTTCAACTTAGTCTGGAGATCATTGACTGTGGTGTCGACGAAATCACGCAATGGATTGAGCTGTTTGAAGGCGTCTCGCTTGATCGCAACATCTCGCTCCACCACGGCGCGTTTGGCACGAGCGAGCTGCTGCCGAAGCATCGTGACAGTGTCTTCACTCATCGCGAGAGAGTCAGATAACGTGGCGATCTGATCATCACGCGCGTGTAGAGCCTCTTGCAAGCTTTAAGCCCGATTGATAGCAGCGATCGCCTGATCAGCTGCGGCCCGATCCAGGGCAGTAGTGTCGGTGGTGTTTTCCGGGGTGCCGTCCGTTATCGCTTGCATGATGGAAATGCAGGAATGCCTGATCGAGACAGCTTGATCGCAGATGACACGGTTGGTGAAGGGTGAACGTTGGATCGCGAGGTGCGTACCGCTAACGGTAACAGCCTGACAGAACGGTACCTGATCGGCGGGAGAAGGGGCAGGAAGATTGATGGGTGATTGTCACCTGGCCGATGACGTCATGATGGACAAGCCGACCAACGGTGGCATGATCCACGATATCTAACGGCATGATCGACCCTCGCCCCAACCGCTGTACGGCTGGGACGAGGATCAGGGGCGGCTGTCGTAAAGGGTGTTATAATTGGGCCCAATAACGGGCCTTGTTATAGGGCCTTATTATAGGGCCTAATTATTGGGCCTAATTTGGGGGGGCGATTACGGACAAAAATCGGGTACGTAATCGTATAGGATTGTGTGTACCACGGCGTATACAGTTGCGTGTACAATCGTGGTGCACATAGTCAAGACATAGACAGGGCATAGGAAGATGGGACGGTTACGTACAGGTACTCAGCGAACAACGACGAACAGCGACGTACGACGGATAAATCAGGTCGACTGGTCGACGGAGGACGCTGGAACGGGTAGTTATGATTGGTGGATATTAGGTAATTGGTAGTTCTTAGGATTTAAGCAATAATAAAGTTCTCCTTTTGCGTCCAAACACTAAGGACACCTCAGGGACGGCAACTAGTGCCTCCTTTAGTTAATATATACCTCTACGTCCCGGTCGGGACCACGTTGTGCGTTTTTTGGACCACCGGTAGGCGTAGAGTGTTGAGGACTCACCCCGCAACTCCGCCCGCTGTGTCAGCGGTTCTACTGTAAATGTTTTTTTGGTTTTTGGGAGTGTGATTGAGCAGTGCTCCACCTCTCCACGTTTGGTTAGCGTTTGGCCCCTAGAGTTCGGCTGCTGTAAGCGCCCCACGGGAACTCTAGGTGGATTAAGTGAAATTTCCTCCCCCCTCGTAGGTCTAGGCTAGGAATAAAGATATTTGGGTGTTCCTTTAGCTATTGAAGACTCCAGAGGCTCCGTGATCAGGCAGCGAAAACTTCCACTGCCTGATCAAGTACCCCCTTCGCCGATCAACACCTGATCGACACTCTGCAACTCGTGACCCGCGCTCAACAACTCGCAGATCGCACCAACTTGTACCTGAGCGCCTTTTGGCACCTGATCAAGTCAGATCTCAGCTGATCAACTACTTTTGGTGCCTGATCAATCCTGATCAAGTCTGATCTCAGCTGATCAACTACTTTTAGTGCCTGATCAATCCTGATCAATTCTGATCACAGCTGATCAACGACTTTCGGTGCCTGCCCAAGCCTGATCAATGCTGATCAAGCCTGTTCGCACCTGATTTGAGCTCGATTATACCCGATCGCGCCTGATCAGCACCTCGATCAACTCATTACAAGTTCCCCAATCTTGCATCGATGAATTGCCGTGTTTACGTCCCCGCTACCTGGAGAGCGACCCACGCCTAAGCCGTCGGGTACACAAGGTGAGCAGAAACACAAGCGATCAAGGATACCGGAGGACCCCCTTCGTTAGTCGGCATTCCGGGCGCCGTGGTACCGCCTGATCAAGCGTCAAAAACTTTGATCGGCCGCTCCACCACACTAATAGTAAACCAAAGTGGAATCTTGGCCCCGAGTAAGAGAGTTCTCTCTTACTAAGCTCTTTATAAGGGCGTATCGGCTAAGTAGCGGCGAACGCCGCTTTAAGGAAAGTCTTCCTTTGTGCGCTAGCCGCACCGTTCGTATACGCACAGGCTACATCTGGTAGCACTTGTAGTCAATCCAACACCTGTGTTGGTAGGCTACGGCATCCTCTGCAAAGGATGAATCAGGACGATTGGGATAGGTTAACCCTCGTCCAGCAGGAAGCCTTTAAAAGGCTGTTACCCTTAATGGGTGAGAAGGGTATGCAGCTCCTAGTGGAGCAGGGCCTTGAGGCCGTATAGGCAAGGGTAAATGCCCTCATCGCTCATGAGGCGAGTTGTAGTGGAGGTCGTTCCACGGGGGTGCGTCCCCCATTGTCCTTTAAGATAAAGTAATTCACTGGGGAAAAAGTTGATAACCTTTATGTGTGGTTACGAGAGGTCGAAATGGCCTTCGCCACAGCGAATGTGATCGCTGATCACTTGAAAGTGGGACTTACACTGACCCATCTTACGGGTAAAGCCCGTGCATGGGCTTTTACATGCTCGGATTCGGTCATGGACGTGTTCCCGCATTGGGAAGTCCTTAAGCAAAAGCTTATGGACATGTACGCCACGCCTGATCTGGTTTTCCAGAATCAGCTGGCGTTTTTGAGGTGCCTTCAGGGCACTAGGGACTTGGAGACATACATCCAAGAACTTAAGACCCTGTTGGCAGGGATGTACGCGAAAGCGTACTCGGACGATGTGTCCATCCCCGTCTTCATGGGAGGCCTGCGAGAAGGGCCAGAACGTTCGGAGCTATTCCAAAGCCGACCCCAATCTTTGGGGGGGCGTTAAAGATGGCGTTCAACGCCGAGAGGAACTTTCGTTCCTCTAATGTGGGTCCCGAACCCATGGACCTGAGTCAGGTCGAAGCGGAAGAGAAAGCTTCCATTAAGAGTCACGCTGACTCTTCTTCACTGGGTTCTCAAGCGGAGATACTTGCAATGTTGCAGCGGCATGGGCTGCTGAGATGCTTCCTGTGTGGAAGCACGAATCATCTGCGGAACAGATGTCCGAAAAACCCCGGCGAGACACTCGCTATAAGGGGCCAAAGGTTGGGAAAAAGCCCTTGCCCAAGCCGTCGGGAAACGACGGCTCCCAGTAGGTGCGGGGCGCCGTACTGGGGGATCCCTCAGTGCTGTTAAGCCCCAGGGTAGGGGACGACAGCACAAAGACACGAGGGAAACGGAGCTTTCTAGCACCGAGTTGGTGTACCAGCCAGGTTTGCTGGTTGTCCTTGCGGACGTGAAAGGCTTTGATAAGCCTTGGAGAGTATTGATAGACTCTGGAGCGTCTGACAATTATGTCAAACGGGCTTCTTTGGAGAAGAGTCGGCTGTATGACGAGGCCCTAGAGGCACGTTCTCGTGACGTTGTCACGGTCCGTCTTGCGACGGGCGTACAGGTTACTGTACCCAAGGTCTCGATTTACCTTAAGCTGAAGTTTTCAGAATTCGACAGCTTAGAACGTTGCCTAGCCCTGGATTTGGACTCGAGGTATGAACTCATTATGGGCATGAAGTGGCTGGAACGCAACGAGCCATGGATAGACTGGAAGTGTAACGGGGCTACATTCGAGTTATATTTAGTGTTGGTGTACATGAGTACACCACAGTTGAGGTCAGTAATGACCGGTTTGAAATGTTCTGAACCTTTGGTTATTTTAACCAATCAGGGAAGGGGCCCTTGGTGTGGTGGTGTGTCAGCCATCCACGTGTCAGTACACAGGTGTGTACACTACATTTTAGCTAGGTACGAATTAGGAATATTCTACTTAGAATTACATATAGTTTATATTAGTTTAAAATAATTTAGGCTAATTACATATTAAATATATTCAGTTTACATTTCACTCTATCTTGCGGACGTGCGATCTCGACCGGTCGCGCGCGCAGTGAGTGTCGTAGGTAAGAGGGAGCCCTCACTTTACTTACATCCCGTAAAGGGAATACAGCCGTTAAGGCTAAGAAGTAAACCAACCCGGGAATCTTGGCCCCGAGTAGGAGAACTCTCCTACTAAGCCCTTTACAAGGGCGTATCGGCTAAGTAGCAGTAGATACCGCTTTAAAGAAGAGTCTTCCACTGTGCGCTAGTCACACCGTGCACATACGCACCGGATACATCTGGTAACACTTGTAGTCAATCCAACACCTGTGTTGGTAGACTAGACATCCTCTGCAAAGGATGAATCAGGACGATTGGGATAGGTTAACCCTCGTCCAGCAGGAAGCCTTTAAAAGGCTGTTACCCTTAATGGGTGAGAAGGGTATGCAGCTCCTAGTGGAGCAGGGCCTTGAGGCCGTATAGGCAAGGGTAAATGCCCTCATCGCTCATGAGGCGAGTTGTAGTGGAGGTCGTTCCACGGGGGTGCGTCCCCCATTGTCCTTTAAGATAAAGTAATTCACTGGGGAAAAAGTTGATAACCTTTATGTTTGGTTGCGAGAGGTCGAAACGGCCTTCGCCACAGCGAACATGACCGCTGATCACTTGCAAGTGGTACTTGCATTGACCCATCTTACGGGCAAAGCCCGTACATGGGCGTTTACATGTTCGGAATCAGTCAAGGACGTGTTTCCAACATGGAAGGTCCTTAAGCAGAAGCTTATGGACATGTACGCAACGCCTGATCTGGTTTTCCAGAATCAACTGGCGTTCCTGAGGTGCCGTCAAGGCACTAAGGACCTGGAGGTTTATATCCAGGAGCTTAAGACCCTGTTGGCAGGGATGTAATCGAAAGCGTATTCGGACGATGTGTCCATCTCCGTTTTCATGGGAGGCCTGATAGAAGGGCCAGCACGTTCGGAGCTATTCCGAAGCCGACCCGAATCCCTGGAAGAGGCATTCAAGATGGCTTTCAACGCCGAGAGAAACTTCCGTTCCTCTAAGGTGGGTCCCGAACCCATGGACCTGAGTCAGGTCGAAGCGGAGGAGAAACCTCCCGCTAAGAGTCATTCGGAATATTTTTCACAGAGCTTCGAGTCCGAGCTCTTAGATATGGTGCAGCGGCATGGGACGCTGAGATGGTCCTGTGTGGGAGCACGGATCATCTGAGGAACAGATGTCCGAAAAATCCCCAGCGAGACACTCGCTACAAGGGACCAAGGGTGGGGAAAAATCCCTTGTCCAAGCCGTCGGGAAACGACGGCTCCCAGTAAGTGCGGGGCGCCCTACTGGGGGACCCCTCAGTGCTGTTAAGCCCCAGGGTAGGGGACGACAGCACAAAGACACGAGGGAAGCAATGCTTTCTAGCACCGAGTTGGTGTACCAGCCAGGTTTGCTGGTAGTCCTTGCGGACGTGAAAGGCTTTGATAATCCTTGGAGAGTCTTGATAGACCCTGGAGCGTCTGACAATTATGTCAGAGGAGCTTCTGTGGAGAAGAGTCGGCTGTATGACGAGGCCCTAGAGGCACGTTCTCGTGACGTTGTCACGGTCCGTCTTGCGACGGGCGTACATGTTACTGTACCCAAGGTCTCAATTGACCTTAAGCTGAAGTTTGCAGACTTCGACAGCTTAGAACGCTGCCTAGCCCTGGAGTTGGACTCGAGGTATGACCTCATTCTGGGCATGAAGTAGATGGAACGCCACGAGCCATGGATAGACTGGAAGTCTAAATCCATTGGCTCAACGCACCCGCGGTCGGGTGAAGCATTGTCGAGTCATGAACACACCTTTGCTCAATCGCAAAAGCGATTCTGGCGTGAGATGCCAGAGATTGGGATGTCTTAAATGATCATTCCCAATGGCGTTAAGGAAGAGTTCCTTAACGAGGGGGATTCGGAGGTTAATCCCCGCGCCGATATAGGCGAGACTGGTGAGTCGCCAGTGACAGAGGTGGATTCCTCTGAGGTTAAGCGCGAGGCGCTTAGAGAAGAGACCCGAAGTTCGTCTCTTCTGCAGGTCGGAACTGATTCCGACCACTCCGTGTCCGGCGAATAAGTTGCGACTCCAGTGGGAGGGGTAGAGACCTATGTGGTTAAGCGCGAGTCACTTCCAAGCGAAGAGACCCGAAGTTTGTCTCTTTCGCACGTCGGAAATGATTCCGACTACGCCGTTTTAGGTGAGACCGGCGAGCAACCGGTGGTAGAGGTAAAGACCTCTGTGGATAGGCGCGATGCGCTTCCAATAGATGGGGCAATTGACTCCCCCCATCTGGGTCCCGGGGTGAGTCCCGAGCCCAGTAGTCAGCAGTCCTATCGGATGCTGAATAGTGTGACAGGTATTGTCACAGAAGGCGTAAGCCTGTAACGGTTGCCTGGGGTAGGCGAACCGTTGTCGTTGGAGGAGATGTCCTTCAACGAGTTTGAGACTGCTTTGAAAGCAGATGAAATCGACAAGGTCGTCGTGTTGCGTCCGGAAGAGGAGTTGAACTCCTCATCCACGATGGACGAGTCAGTTTTGGTGCAAACCAAACAGGCGTTGAATACCCGAAGTGGCCTCAAGATCCTCGCGGATCCTGAGGACCCTTACCATTCCTTATTAAAGGAATTTGGAGATGTCATTAGTGACAACCCACCGATGCGGTTACCACCGGATCGGGGAGTCCGACATGAAATTGATTTGGTTCCTGGAACCAAATACTGCGTCACTAGGCAGTGGCCCCTCCCCAAGGAGCAATGCGACGTCATCGACGCATTCTTCAAGGGTAAAGAAGAGGCAGGGATGGTACGGGAGAGCAAGTCTCCCCACTCATCTCCCACCTTTTGTGCTCGTAAACCGAACGGAAAGTGGCGCAGTGCATGCGTACAACAAGCTGAATGAAGCTACTGTGCCCATGCAGACTAAGATTCCTCGGAAGGATGTCCTCCAGAACAATATGGCGGGCTGTACTTTTTACAGTGCCTTAGATCTGGTGGACGGGTATTATCAGGTGCTCATGCGAGCGTCCGATATTCCGCTGACAGCGGTTAGCACGCCTAGAGGCATGCTGTGGGAGTGGCCTGTTATTCCACAAGGGATTTTAAATGCACCAGCGACTTTCAATCGCTTGGTGACTCAACTCTTCCGCCCTCATAGGAAGTACGCTCAGACGTACTTCGACGATATATTCGTTCATAGTCGTGCGGAAGGCGACTCGTCTGATGTTCAGACGCATCTGATACACCTTCGAGCAGTGCTAGAATGTATGCCTGAGCATAAGTTATATGCGAACGCATCCAAATGTATCTTTGGTGCTGAGGAAATTCCTTTCCTCGATGCTTCATCCGTAAGGATGGAGTGCGGGCGGATCCCGCGAAGGTGAAAGCCATTGTGGAGTGGCCTTCGCCTGTAAATCTTAGAGATTTACGGAAGTGGCTTGGATTAGCCAATTATATCCACAAATACAGCGAAAACTACGCTGAAATGGCGAACCCATTAACGGACCTTCTTAAGAAGGATGATGATTGGTGTTGGACAACCAAATACCAAAACGCTTTTGAAGCGGTTAAGGGGAGCTTGTTAAAATCCCCTTTTCTTGCTCTCCCAGACTATGCGAAACCATTTAGTGTCGTCTGCGACGCCTCCGATTTCGCAATCGGATGTGCCTTGTTACAAGCAGACGACGCGGGACGGGAACGCGTGATTGCGTTTGAGTCAAGGCAGCTTCAAGCTGCAGAACGGAATTACCCGTTCATGATAAGGAGCTACTTGCTATGACGTATGCCTTTGTCAAATCTAGGGTTCACCTACTAGGCTCGAAGCCGTTTGTGGTTTATACTGACCACAGCGTCCTTACGGACAGCGACAAAGTCGCCTCATCTATCGCGACGGATGGCCCGTTGGCTCTCCTTCTTTGCGGAGTACAACTTTGAGGTTAAGTATAAACCTGGCAAGCAGAACGTGCTTGCAGACGCGTTGTCGCGTCGTCCCGATTACGAGCTCGCTCACGCGACATTCGTCACCTCGTCTGTGGTGGATCTCATACGCCAGGCGTATGAGAAAGACCCACAGTGTACGGCGCTTATCAGCGCGTTGGGTGGAAAGGGACTTGGCTCGTCTGAGCCAACCCTGTCAAGTCGATCTAAAGCTCGTTTACACCGTTACAGGTACTGTGACGGTTTGCTATATTATAGCACGAGCGTGGAGGACACTCCGCGGGTGGTTTCTACTCACGATGAGGAACTGACGTATAGAGTCCTCTTTGAGACACATGACGCCCCTACCGGGGTTAATTTAGGTCGGGATAAGACCTACAGCGCTTTAAGCGCTTTGTATTGGCGGCCCAACATGTATAAGTGGGTCGGTGCGTATATAGGCAACTGTGAGATGTGTCAGAGGGTTAAACCCTCAGCAAGTTCAGCTGCGCCTTTGGCGATCTTTTCCGTTCCAACGGAGTGTTGGAAATCCATTAGTATGGATTTTATCTTCGGTTTTCCGAAGGATAAGGCCGAAAACACCGGCATATTCGCCTTTGTAGACCGTTCGAGCAAGATGGCTCACCTGGCGGCGGTGCAAGAGTCCATAGATGGACAAGGAACAGCAAAAGTGTTCCTAGACCGTGTCTTTCGACAGCATGGTCTACCCGATTCCGTTGTATCGGATCGGGCCCCCCGTTTTACGGGACAATTATGGGGTGCGTTGTTTAAGGTGCTAGGCACCAAGCTCCTCATTTCCACTGCGGATCATCCGCAGACGGACGGTCAGACGGAACGCATTAACCGCGTTGTGGAGGATATTCTCCGGAGTTTATGTCCGTATTCTCCAAAGAGTTGAAGTGAGATGCTTCCGATGGTCGAATTTGCTATAAACAACTCGGTCCATGCATCTACGGGGTTTACCCCGTTTTACGTAAACAGATTAGTGAATCGGAGGGTTCCGTTGACGCCACGTGTGTGTTGTAAAGCGGAAGTTTTTTATTAGGCTAAAATAGGGCCTAATGTTGGACATTTTATTAGGCCCATAGGGGGCCTAATATTATGACTAATATTATGACCTAAATTAGGGGCCTGATAGTGGACGCAGATAGTGGATACAGTAGTACATAATTAGGTACCGCCATGTGTACCACGGTGGGTACAGTAGTACGTACCACCGTGGTGTACATAGACAGTATATAGAAGGGACACGGAAGATGTGCTGATTACTTACAGGTACGCGGCGGACACCAGCGAACAAACAAGGAACAAGCGAAAAAAATCAGGTCGACTGATGGACGGAAGGCGTTTCGAATGGACGATGCGGATTGGTTGAAAGTAGGAACAAGGTAGATCTAAGGGTTTAATTGCTAATATAGTTCTCCTTTTGCGTACGATCGCGCTGATCGTTTTTTGGGAAGGCACCTTTGCGCCCCCACCTTATTGAAACCTCTACGTCCCGGGCGGGAGCACTAAGTGCGTTTTTGGCCCACCGGGTGGCGTAGAGTGTGAGAACTCACCCCGCAACTCCGCCCGCAGTGTCTGCGGTTCTTCGTTTAAAGGTTTTTGGTTTTGGGAACGTGATCGAGCAGTGCTCTCACCTCTTCCCCGTGAAATTAACGTTTGGCCCCTAGAGTTCGGCTGCTTTAAGCGCCCCACGGGAACTCTAGGTGAATTTTAATATAAATACCTTTTCCTCATATAGTCTAGGCTAGTAGAGCATTGATTTGGGCGTTCCTTAGCTGTTTGACGGCTTAGAGGCTCCGCGATCAGGCAGTGAAGACTTCCGCTGCCTGATCAAGTACCCCCCCCCTACCGATCAACACCTGATCGACACTTTTTGCGAATCGTGATCGTGATCGTGATCGCTGATCGCAAATCGCGTCAACTGCTACTTGAACGACTTCCGGTGCTTGATCAAGTCTGATCAAGGTATATTACGACTGGGCAGCAGTTTTTAGCCCCTGATCGAGCCTTTCAGTACCAGATCGCACTTGCGATCAAGACACCTGATTTCATCTGCGATCAAGACAGAATATTGTTGATCGACGGCTATTAACGTCAGCCGAAGCCTGATCAAGCCTGATTACCACTGATCTACATCGTTTCAGCGCCTGATCGCATCGGACTGCCGCCTGATCGCACTTGCGATCAAGACGGAATATTGCTGATCGTTGGTTATTAGCATCGGCCCAAACTTGATCAAGCCTGATCGCGTCGGACTGCCGCCTGATCGCACTTGCGATCAAGACGGAATATTGCTGATCGTCGGTTATTAGCATCGGCCCAAACTTGATCAAGCCTGATCG
The DNA here is from genome assembly GCA_026184515.1 of Peronosclerospora sorghi. Lineage (NCBI taxonomy): Eukaryota > Oomycota > Peronosporomycetes > Peronosporales > Peronosporaceae > Peronosclerospora > Peronosclerospora sorghi. The sequence continues at coordinate 6,225,714 of CM047588.1, forward strand.
CGGATAATTGACGTGGTTTAAGCACCTGATCGCACGTGATCACGCCTGATCGCATCGGTTGTATTGTCACAAGTTAGTTAATTCAATCTTGCACCAAGAATTCGCTGTGCGCTGTCCCCGCCATCTGAGGAGCGACCCACGCCTAGCCGTCGGCTACACAAGGTGAGCAACAACACAAGCAGTCGAAGACATCCGGATGCCCCCTTCGTTAGTCGGCAGTCTGGGCGCCGTGGTACCGCCTGATCAAGTCTCAAAAACTTCGATCAGCCGCTCCACCACATGTGTGTGGCCCAGGGCTTGAGGGGGGAGGATTCCCTGATGTCATCCCTGTATCTGTGCGAAAGCACATCGATAAGTTTTTATCAACTCGCCTTAGTGTCTTACGACACGTCTGCGATGCCATGACGGAAAGCCAATATAAGCAGAAAGAGCAATCTGACCGCAAGGGGCGGCGTGACGAAAAAGTGTACAAAGTAGGAGAAAGTGTTTTATTAAACGCCAAAAATCTTCCTACATATGCAGTTTCCAACGTGTTGAGGAATAAACTGCGCCCCAGGTTTGTGGGGCCCTTTAAGGTACTAGCCCGAAAGGGCTTGTCGTATACCTTAGACATCCCGAAGGCGATGCGTACGCATCCAACCTTCTATGTCGGTATGCTTAATCCATACCAGAGCCCTGAGGCGGGTCCCCTCTCGGAGGAGGGTGAGAAGCCGGATAGCCGAAAGGCGCGACAGGTCGAAACATCTACGACAGGGTTGAAATACGACCCTGAAGCTCCGCAACGAGAGACTCGAGAGAGGCAAGCCGCCCCTCGATGCGTTCATTCGCACTCCCTTCGTTGCGGAGTCCCTCCTGGGCATCTAGGATGCGACGGCTGTGTCGATCACAGCGCTCGTGGAACTCACGTCGCAATAGCGCGACCCCCTCCTCCAGTGCTCGATACGGAGGGTACTCCACATTACCATGTGGAACGTCTGATGGCACGACGCCATCACCGGGGTGAGACCCAGTATCTCGTGAAGTGGAAGGGTTATCCACACTCACAGAGTTCGTGGGAGTCCGAGACTCTCCTGCGTCAGGATTGCCGAGACGTCGTTGACGCTTTCGAGCAGGAGAATCCCGCTGAGAGTCAACAACCAAAGGGGTGGAAGAAGCCCCTTCACTCCCAGTAGCTGGGAGTTTGCCGGAGGAAGATGCAGAGTTTGCATTGCTCTCCGGCACCACATCGTGAGAAGGGAGCGTGTGTAAGAGGCAGGTAATTGCCCTTGCGCTTTGGCCTGGGAATATGCCAAGCGTAACGCCCTCTCTACCCGAAAGTCGGGTTCGGAAAAGATGTTATACAGCGCATCAAAGTTGGGGAAGCTCTTCTCCCCTTCCGCCAAAGCGCGTAATGTCCGTTCTGCGTCCTCGACGCTTTCGTCCCGTAGGAGAACGAAGGGAACCTCGCGGAGGATCTCTACGAGGGAACCGCGTGCCTGTTTCTTGAGGCGCGTTAGGTAGGATTTGGCAGTGAACTTCTTGGGCGTTAGCAGTTTGGCCCGGAGTTTTTTCCGGCGCGCAATTTCACGCGGCAGTACAGCCCTTTGGACAAGGAGTAAAAGTGAAATAGATGAAGAGCAATATATAGAATTTATAAAAGTGTAAGCTACGCTAAAGCCGCTGGACCAGGGGTTTAGGAGGCTAATCCCCTCTTGACCTCGTTCTTAGCCTTCTTTTTAGGTTCACGAGGTCCCTTCAGTGCCGATACGGCATGTAAGGCTTCATGAACCGTGTTCGGTTCATTGGTGATGGTCGACTTCGGCGACCCGGATGCATCATCCGTAGTTGGTAAAGGTGGCACTCGAGTTAGCGCGTTTTCCCCACGTGTGGGGAATGGATTGGATGACCAACATTGCCGTTCGGCGCTGTCGGAGTGGTCAGACTTTGGGGAGATATCCCCAAGGGCATCCACCTCCAAGTTATCGGAATACTTTCCATCCACAGCACCACTAATGGTGCTCATGGTTAGCCAGAGGTTCTGGCAGTTGGATTTCTCCAACTAAATTTGATTTATTGCGTAAGCAATAGTCTTGATGGGGGAGGATATAACAGGGTTACATTTGGGTTACGTTTAGTATATAGTGAACGTGAGTACATTACGTTTGGGGTCAGTATTGACCGGCTCGAAAGGTTTTGGACCATTGGTTATTTTAACCAATCAGGGCAGGAGCCCTTGGTGGAGGTGTGGCAGCCAGCCACGTGTTAGTACACAGGTGGTGTACACTACATTTTAGCTAGGTACGAATTTAGTAAGTTCTACTTAGTATTACATATAGTTTACATTAGTTTAAATTAATTTAGGCTAATTATATATTAAATATACATTCATTTACATTTCACTCAACGACTACTAGACGCTCGACCTCGACCGGTCGCGCGCGTAGTGAGTGCAGTAGCGTAAGGGAAGTTCTTCCCTTAGCTACCCCCTTATTAAGGGAGCCTTGTGTTAAGGCATTGGCGAAAGATAATAGTAAACCAAAGTGGAATCTTGTCCCGGAGTAAGAGAGTTCTCTCTTAATAAGCCCTTTTATAAGGGCGTATCGGCTAAGTAGCGGCGAACGCCGCTTTAAGGAAAGTCTTCCTCTGTGCGCTAGCCGCACCGTGTGTGTACGCACCGGCTACATAAACCACCGGCACACCCGATCCAAAAATCATGCACCGGACCATGTTGAAAATGGTCCGGTTCATCCGTTCCGCCTTTCCGTTAGACGCGGGATTCCCTCCTCAGTAATTTGGCGTCGAATACCAGTCTGTTTGCAAAACAAGTCGACATTTTGGTACTCTCCGCCGCCATCTGTACGTAGCACATGCACGCGACACGAAAACTCGTTCTCGAACCACGCTAGGAAATGACCAAACATCTGTACTTTGTACGCGCTGCAAACACCCGAACGTAATTCGAAAAGTGATCGACGAAAACAACCAGGTACCTGTTTCCACTGTCACGGGGAGTGATGGGACCCTTCAGGTCACCGCAATTCACCCCACCGATCCTGCCAATTGGCGAATTTGTACCAGTATCCGTCTTCGGTTAAGCCTTTCGCGTGGCTTTGCCCTCGGCAAAGGTCAGGCAATTTGGCCTGCTAGTGTCAGTGAGGGCTATGCCTCACCTGGGGTCCCTGACCAGCCTTTAGAAAGTGTCATAGGCCAGGCGACCCAATCGCACGTGAAAGTGGTGGACGACAGAAACGACGTCTTCCGACACACTGCCTAGCACCATGCTCTCAAAATCTCTTGTATTCACATCTGTCTTTTCCACAGCCAGATTCACAACAAACTCGGATCAGTAGGTCATCACATCAAATAATCTTGCATCCTTCAATATCACTCGCAATCTTTTACGACCGTCAGCGAGGATGCAGCCTTTATCGCGCAAACTGCCGAACGAAATTAAATTTTTCTCCAATTTTGGCGCGAAGTGTACTTCAGTCAAGACAATCACCGTTGAGCTTCCATCACACGTGCGCAACGTGACCTTGCCGATTTTTTTTTCCTTCAACGTTCTGCCATTTGGGAGTGCAAAACGTATCACTTGAACCGCACTCCCTGGTATCCTCCAAATACTCAGCGTTCGACACTTAGTGTCTACTTGCTCCACTGTAGACGATCCAGATGCTTTCATCAAATTCGTCACTTCCTCATGCATTTATATCCGCATTTAACGCGGTATCCACCGTCAACAACACAAATTTTCTTGACTGCTTTTCATTTGTACCTTGAATTGTCACTCGACCGCGGTTTCCGCCGCCCTTCCGACGCTTTTCGGGGCAATACTTCTGTATGTACCCCTCATCGTCGCATGTGTAGCAGCCACGTTGGCTCCTGCTCGGTGTTGCCGCATGCGCCTGCAACTTAGCAGCTGGCCTGCTCTTGAGCGCATCGTCCTCAAGCTCTTTAGCCCATGCGACTAGCTCCTGAGCGTGGCAGAGGTAGTCCATCCTACCCGGATCATACCTCGCCATTAACATAACCTTCAAACTTGGCGCAGCAAACTTAACAATGTTTTCTACTATCAACTTTTCACTTGAACCAATTTCTCGGGCCAGAACTACTAGGTATAAGTAGTGCTGCGTCCATGTCCTGCGGGGGTATTTTTCAGCCGCAAACAACATGGCAGCTTGGTGGTGGGATATGTTTATTTTGAATCCCAACCTGTAATGGGGTGCCATTACATAATAGATTTTCAAGTTAGAATATCACAGTTTAATTTCAGACGCGTTGTCTGAAATTTAAATAAGAGATTATAAGTTATTATAATCTAAGAAGGAAAATCCGATTCGGTATAAATACCGAATCTTGCAGGTTAACTAATTGTACAGTTAGTTAAAGACTTGATATTATTATATTAATTATTTAGTTACTATACTATTAGCCTCTAAACCACCCATTAAATAAACACTCTTAATTTTGCGTTCTAGAAACTAAGTAAATATTTATATTTACTTTTACTATAGGATTAGTTGTTATCAACTAATCCTGACCTATTGTATTGCGCGCTTCCTCGCAAAATACAGTGTAAGCCTGTAACAGGATCAGTCCTGTTACACCTGGTAGCACTTTGTGGTCCGTCTTAACGACCACAGTTCCGTTCTGCTAGTTAACTAGCGGAGCGAAGATTAAGAGCCGCTCGGCATCATGTCGCGAGACATGTCGGCTGCCGAGCGAGAAAGAACGCTGGAAGAGGTGAATAAACACTTCCCTCACTTCTCGTCGCGTAGTAAAGACGCGACGGCGGAAATGATTCGGTCTATGGGGACCGACATCATTACCTTCCTCAAGAGTAAGTCTACAGAGGAAGTGGTACAGGTGGTGAACCGCTTTAGGCTAAACCACCTAGAAAAGTCAGAACGGCCCGCGCCAGAGGCAGCGCGGACCGCAACTGCACCTGCAACGCATAGCGTTGAAGTAGTAAAGGCGCTAGTACCGCCCTTTACCGGCGAAGGGGGCGAACCCCTTCGTAGATGGTTCGCAGAGGTGGAAGATGCCATCTCTGCGCAAATATTGTTGACGAACGTCAACAGGCGTACTTCGCCACAACATTTCTAGGCGGAAGAGCCAGGGCATGGGCGATGAGTCGCAGGGCCACTGATGACTCTGCGTTCCTTACTTATAAACATTTTAAATCTGAGCTAAAGCTCAACTTTGAAGCTCCAGAAATGGAGCTCAGTAGTCGGCAGGAGTTTATGGAACTCCGGCAAGGTAAGCTTGACCTTCAAGCTTACGCTCAGAAGACGCAATATTTGCTGTCAAATATTGTGTATGAGCCGGTGCCCCCTGCTATGCAGGTCACTGGCTTCATGAAGGGACTCAATGATGGTCCCGTCAAACCGAGTCTCTATCGGCACCCGCCAGATACTCTGAGGGATGCCATTGATATGAGCATCCTTGAGGAGTTCAGCATGCGATCAGCGTCATCGCATGCTGAGTACAGCCAAAGGGCTCAACAGCCCTTCGCTTTTGACATGCCGCAAAGGCATGTCAACAATCAGCAGTCAGGCAGACGAAGCTCACACTTCGTCTCAAGAAACAGCCACCCGCGCCAGAGCATGGGCGGTGGAGGCCCAGAGCCGATGGACCTATCGGTTGCGGTTGCTTCGAACACGAAGCAACCGAAATTTAAGAAGAATATTCGCTGCAATAGATGCGCGAAAATGTGACATTTTGCCCATGAGTGTATGGCACCGCGTCCGGTGCCACGCAGTCAGCGAACGGAACCGTCCGCTGCACGGAGACACCAACAGGGACATCACCCTGTTGGTGCAAAAAACGAGAATCGCCAGTAGGGGCGGGGAGCCCTACTGGGAATGTTATCCCCCATGCCGACATAGGGCATGTGAGGGTAATAGACCCAAACGGGACTATGTCCTGTCAAAAGGTGCAGGGTGATGGTAAGCCTCTTATCACCCTGGAGGTTAAGCCGCACGGGAGCGATGTCCCCATGAGAGCTTTGTTTGACACAGGAGCGTCAAACAATTTCGTTAGAACTCATAGCCTAACGCTGTTGAGCTTCGTGGAGGTAGAAACCCCACGAAGTATGTTGTCAGTCCGGTTAGCAACAGGTGCAACCGTGACTATTCCAAAGCGTGTGATTAAAACACGCTTCGAGTTGAATGAACTGTCATTCGAGGATGTGAATTCATCGTCCTCGATTTAGATGACAAGTTCGATGTGATACTTGGAATCCCATGGATGTCCAAGTTTAAACCTTCGATCGACTGGGTTAACCTGTCGATCGACTGCGGCGGACGCACAGGATATGATCACACTGTGTGTAATCCGGCTGTATCAGAGGATACAACCGCAGCGTCAGACAGTCTGGTGGATAGCGATGGCGCCACCAGGTCTGTTCTGACACGATCAGCGGAAGGTACCTCCGCTGGTGAGAGTCCAGAGGGACTACCACACGCAACAGAAGAGTCGTTGCGTGTTGGAGAAAAACATTCCACGGGTGATAAAGACCACCGTGAGAATGAAGTTATATCCACGGTGGGAAACACCCACCGTGAGAATGAAATAGTATCCACAGTGGGAAACACCCACTGTGCGACCGAAGGTTCCAACACGACGAATGAATTCCGTGTTGATGAGAGTGAACTTACGATCGAGTGCAATCGTGAGCAAAACTCCGTGGTGGCCAGTGCCCACCACGTTGCGTTAGCCATTCGCACGGGTGATAAAGACCACCGTGTCGCAGAAAAGGCGGCCGGTCAGACGAGCACATCTGATCGCCAAAAGTCCATGGTAGGCAGTGGCCACCATGATGATGAGTATTCGCACACGGTGAATCGTAATCACCGTGTAGCAGTCAATCAGACGAGTGCGTCTGATTGCATGGGCAGCTCCGTCGAGACGATCAACGTCTTGACGCAAACGGAGACCGGATTATCTACCCAGTCTCAGTTGATGGAACACCCTCCGAAACAAGGTTCGGAGGTGATGACTCTTCCAGCGCTAAGCTGGAAGAAGTTTACGAGAAACTTGCACGATGGTCAGATCGAACAGATCTGTATCATCGTTGCAACAGATGATGTAGTGTATATTCGTGAACGAATATCCACATTACAAGTGGAAAGCATTGGGAAAGAGGTTACCAATGATCAAACGAGAGTTCAGCGCTTTGAAGCGCAGAGCTGGGAGTCGCTTAAAAAGAACTCCCCATTTTATGAGGTACTTCGGGAATACGATGACGTATTCCCAGAAGAAGTACCTAGCGAGCTCCCTAAGGATAAGGGAACTCGTCATGAGATTGACCTCGTGCCAGGCACGAAGTATTGTGTTACGCGGCAATGGCCGTTGCCGCGTGATCAGGTAAAAGCGATCGACGAGTTTTTCGAAGCTCGTCGTAAATCAGGCCAAGTGCGGGAGTCTACCTCACCGCACTCTACCCCCACCTTTTGTGTGAAAAAGTCTACAGGTGGGTGGAGAATCGTTCACGCTTACAACAAGCTGAACGCAGCGACGGTACCGGCACAGACACCGATACCGCGGAAGGATGTCATCATAGATGGCATGTGCGGGAGCACCATCTTTAGTGCTCTCGATCTAAGAGATGGATTTTATCAAAACATAATGCGTGAGAAGGATATCCCTCTCACGGCAGTAAGCAACCAAAGCGGCATGCTTTGGGAGTGGCTTGTTATGCCACAGGGGCTTCGAAATGCCCCTGCTACGTTTAACAGATGTGTAACGCATCTATTACGCCCGTTGCGAGAATTCGCACCGAGTTATTTTGATGAAGTGTTCATCCATAGTAAGGGTGAACACGATAAAAGCGATGTAGATGTCCATAGGGAGCATCTACGTCGAGTGTTAGAGCTTATGCGTAAGCATAAGCTCTATGCAAATCTGAAGAAGTGCACCTTTGGTGCACCTGAGATACCCGTTCTTGGATGCTTTGTGGGCAAGAACGGGGTGCGTCCTGATCCAGAAAATATCAGGGTGATCGTTGAATGGCCTACGCCAAACAACGTTAAGGAACTTCGAAAGTTCCTTGGGTTGGCAACATATTTGCACAAGTATTCGTGCAACTATGCTGGGTTGATACGACCTCTTTCTCAATTACTTAAGAAAGATGTCGAATGGCATTGGGATACCCAATGTCAAGATGCTTTTGATGCAGTCAAGCAAAGCTTGACTGAAGCGCCTGTCTTGTCTATAGCCGATAACGAGCGTCCGTTCCACGTCGTTTGCGACGCGAGCGATTTCGCTATCGGCTGTGCTTTGATGCAGCGTGATCACGATGATCGTGATCGCGTAATCTGCTATCAATCGCGTCAGTTGCGCCCAGCCGAGCGCAACTATCCAGTGCATGACAAGGAACTCCTTGCCATGAAGTACGCACTGGCTAAGTTTCGGATCTATCTATTGGGAGATAGACCGTTTGTGGTTTACACACCATCCGTCGCTACGCACGACCGTGAATTCACCACACATTTCTCAAAGAATGGCTCGATGGCTGTCATTCTTTGCTGAGTACAACTTTACGGTTGAATACAAACCCGGAAAGTTGAACGTGATCGCGGATGCGCTATCGCGAAGGCCCGATTACGAGACGAAACCGTCCGTAACCGAAGGGGCCAGTGCAAACACGATCCGTTGCACTGCTTTGTCGTCGTCAATTATACGACAAGTACGCGAGGCGTACAAAACAGACGAGGAGACACGTCTGTTGATTGATTACTTACGCAATCAATCAAGTGAGAAACGCGACGAACTCCCAGAGTTCCTCCGCGCTTGCGTGCATCGATATCGACTGCACGATGGTCTGCTGCTTTACAGCACAGACCAAAAAGATGAAAGTCGCATCGTCGTTCCAAACGACGATGATCTCAAACATCAAATTATGTTTGAGTATCATGATGAACCGATTTCGGGGCATCTAGGTCGAGAGAAGACATACGATTCTCTCGCACGTGACTTTTACTGGCGAAAACAGTACAAGTGGATACGGAAATACGTACGCGCTTGCGAGATTTGCCAGCGCGTTAAGCCTGCGCAGTCTGCACAGGCTCCGCTGCAATCTCTGCCGGTTCCGACAGAGTGTTGGAAGTCCATTTCAATGGACTTCGTATTCGGTCTTCCACCCGACAATAGTCGGAAGACCGGAATAGTGGTCTTTGTAGACCGTTTCAGTAAGATGGTACATCTTACTGCAGTATCAGCGAATGTAACCGCCGCTCAAACAGCGCGGATATTCGTTGATACGGTATTCCGTTTGCACGGAATGCCGGAAGACATTGTCTCGGATCGAGATCCGAGATTTACAGGACGTTTCTGGCAAGAAACGTTCTCATTGTTGGGAACCCAGTTGAAGATGTCAACTGCGGACCATCCGGAAACGGATGGGCAGACGGAACGGGTTAACCGCGTTCTCGGAGACATGTTGCGATCATACGCACATGCCTTTGAACAGTGGAGTGACTACCTGTCACTGACTGAATTTGCGATTAACAATTCGGTGCATGCTTCAACTAAGCATACACCGTTCTACGTGAATGCCTTAAGGCATCCACGAACCCCAGCTTTAATTGGCGGTACGCCAAATCTAAGTGGGGGAGGGACCCGCTCAAATTTTGAGCGAGTCAATGCGCAAGTTGCGACTGCAACTTGTGAACAAAACGATGGCCCTTCTACTGAAAATACAGTAGAAGCGGAGGCAGCTTCAATTAAAACTGAAGCTGCATACGATGAATATGTGTCTGCAGCAATGGATGCAGACAACGAAGACAATGCACCTACTGCTGATAAAGCAGTAGATGAATTCGTATTACAGCGCCAAGCTGTAATACGCTATGTAAAAGACGCACTTTCCTCTGCTTTTGATAAGCAGAAGCAAAATGCAGATAAACAAGGAAGGAAGAAAAAGAACTCCTTTCTTAAAGGTGAATTAGTACTACTAAGTACTACTAATTTGCCTACACATGCAACAAGCAACTTCCCTACACGGAAGTTGCTTCCTAAGTACATTGGACCTTTCAAGGTCCAAGAGATTCGGGGGAATGCCTATACCTTAGACATTCCCACAGCAATGCGGCTTCACCCAACATTCTATGTTGGGCGGCTCAAGCCGTATCACTCGTCTTCGTCTTACGACGAGACGCAGAACCACGGAAGATGCCGTGCTTCTCCAAGTCTCCCAAGAGAGACTTGTAATCGGCCTCCAGCCGTTTGTGAGCAGAGCGGAGAGTCGTTACCTCCGCCTTAGACTGCTCGATATCAGCCGTGCGTCGATCGAGCTCTCTCTTATAGCGAGAAAGCTCAATGTACAGAAGATCATTCTTCTGCTGGAGGGCAGTGTGCGCCCCGAGGATGTCGCGGACATCCTCGCGAAGAGACCGATATGTCTTCACACAGTGAGACATATCGCTGCTCAAGGAGGAATAACTTTCCTCGAGCTTGCGGAGCGAAGAACCATGCTACGAAACAACAACGGCGAGGGAATTATCAACCTACGCCGCCCCTGATTGATAATCAGTGGAATAAGCGATATATCCTCGAGCGCTTGATCTCGAAGCGCTCGGTGCCTTTGAAGAAGGGGCAGCGTACCGAGTACTTGGTACGCTGGCTGGGATATCCACAAGAGTTCGACTCTTGGGAACCGATTGAGGTTCTGAGGGCCGACGCCCCAGACCTTTTGACTGAGTTTGAGAAGAAGTCTCAAACTCATAATGCGAAGCAGCATCAACAGTAGGTGTTGATGCATTCAGGATATCAATTAAACCCTGAATTTCGGCAGGTACGGAAAAGCCACCGTACCCCCGCAACTCCTCCTCTGACAGACGAGGAGCGCCCTGCGTACACCGCGGGAAAACGAGGTGAGAAGGGACACCACACTTTAACCCTTCTTTGATGCAAGAAAAATGGATGTATTCCATTTTGCCTGTTCGCGAGTGCTTTAAAAAGCGCTCGCGCATTACGTGAACTTTGTTCACGTAGTCATCGGGGATTTTGTTGTAGTTGTCAACAAAAGCATTCCAACTCTGAGTCAGGACGTCTTTATCGTCCCTGTTCTTCCTTGACCCTTTCCGGCTCGAATAATATCGAACCTGGAAAAAGAGGTCAATAAAGTACAGACGTCTATCGTCTGTACTTCGATCGAATCGACGTGACTGGATGTCTTCGCAGTCATCCAGCACGTTGATATCGAATAAAGCATACTGGCAGTCCCGTTTACGGTGACCGCCACTGTTGGGGGCAATAGCCCAGCCAGGGGTCCAAAACCCCACTCTGTACGGAACATGTGGTTCCGTACGATGATACGCTTTAGAAGCGGCATCCGTCGCTTCTGTTCGAGCCCTTTTAGCAGGTGGAGCACCGCCTGCTTCAACACCACGCGCCGGGGTTAAATCACCCCGACGTGGAGAAGTACTTGGTCCAGGTGGGGCTCTGCGTTCCCGCAACCACCTGTGATAATCATTGTCGCTGTCATAGCTGACAGCGACACCAGAGTCGTCATCGCTGTTAGGCGATGAGCACCTAGCTAGTTTCGACTCGCTAGATCCTTTAGTGGGGACATATGTATCTCCATCACTTTTTCGGAGTCAGAACTCCCGAACATGGCCCTCTTGGCAACACGCCATTCGGAAGTTGCCATCGTGCGAGATGTTGCATTGGCAACATCTCCCTGTTTCTTGTCATATGCCGCCTTAGCAGCATCTGTGGTCGAAGACGGTACGTCTTCCGACCTTTGCGTAGTTGACGCTGCTAATGCAGCGTCACTGTTGTCACTCAACACCTCAGCACCTAGTGCTGAGGCGGAGGAAGAAGCTCCTTCATTGTTTTCAGCAGCGCTCTTTAGAGCGCCGCCGCCGTGTGTCTTGACCATCGAGTCGATGGTCAATCAATTGGTGAATCAGAAATTCTGACCAACAAGTGCCACCCATGATTGGCCAAAATAAGAATTATTATTGGCCAACCACCTTAAGTGGGGGGGTGATGTAATGGGGTGCCATTACATAATAGATATTCAAGTTAGAATATCACAGTTTAATTTCAGACGCGTTGTCTGAAATTTAAATAAGAGATTATAAGTTATTATAATCTAAGAAGGAAAAGTCGATTCGGTATAAATACCGAATCTTGCAGGTTAACTAATAGTACAGTTAGTTAAAGACTTGATATTATTATATTAATTAGTTAGTTACTATACTATTAGACTCTAAACCACCCATTAAATAAACACTCTTAATTTTTCGTTCTAGAAACTAAGTAAATATTTATATTTACTTTTACTATAGGATTAGTTGTTATCAACTAATCCTGCCCTATTGTATTGCGCGCTTCCTCGCAAAATACAGTGTAAGCCCGTAACAGGATCAGTCCTGTTACACAACCACATCTGCTCCAAGACGTAATGCAATTGAGGGCACACCTGCCACCACGAACCAATGTTCGGACCGAAATATTCCGCGGTGGTGCCCTCCATATACTCGCCAGGCTTGTTTACCTTTAATTTCTCGGTCCACATAAAACCGGAGGTCATCTCTCCGATCTCGGCGGCCTCCATAAACAGTTAAGCCCACTGTCTGAAGACTGTTCCCAAACCAGGATACAGCTCTCTTCCAGAATTTTTTTTTTGACAGAAAACTTTGGGATCTTGTGTCCAGCATGGCCAAAAACCGGCGCATGCGCTTGACCGGCACGAATATTAATGCCGCCGCACCCGGCACTCCAGCTTGTGCCTCACGAGGTGCTGCGTTCATGTTCGGGCGTGGCCTCGCGCCAACTTCTACCCCTACGTCCTCGGCCAGGTCATTTAGAGTCATCTGCTGGCAGAACGGACGGTAGTTTCGGAGGCTGTCACGAAGCTCTGTGTCCTTCACACGCACCGGAGAGCCCTTGAGACACTTGAAACTGACCGCCTGGTCTGCCCCTCTTCTACAGCAGCCAGGCGCGTCGTAATATCCTTCAAACCTTGCATGATGGACCTCAAATCACTAAAGGAGGGCACATCATTTTCTTCGGAGTCACTCATCGTAAATCAAATCGAAAACCGTCAAAATCACACGTCACACCACTAGCCATTGTAACAGGGGACATTCCACTAGCTCCACGTGACGTACCACGAAAAAATGCACGAAAACACACTCGTAACGCCAAGAAAAATCCACGTAATACTTATGCGAGTCTTGGGATCATAACCTGTAGGAAAACAGACAACAGACTGGAAGTCCTCATTCTCTATGCCAGATCTTATCCTACCTGGTCTCTACACTTTTGACCAGGTAGGATCTGTAGCAGAGGAAAGCAAGCAAGCGACGATCGTCGGTCGTAGAAGTTTCAGCTAAGTTGTGCTTAAGCTTGAAAATTGAAAAGTGTATTATGTAAAGTTACTTAAGTGTACAGTCCTACTGATATGCAACTTAAAAGTAACCGTCAATGTATACCTGCAATATATACTCCCTTATCAGCCAATGGGCTTTCACCAACTTGTAAGGGCGCAAAACACAACATGGGTACACGAACTTCCAACAGAAAAGATATCAGAAGGGGTGGAGTCTGCGCGAACGTGGGTTCGCCTTTTGTACCATGTATGTGTATCTTAGTAATCTACACGATTCACCACTATTCTATAAATCTTCAGTCAATTCACCAATTTTTTTTCTTTTTTTATAACGAGTGCAGGGTGCACGCATTAAAAGCACTCTTTTTGTTTTTACCTAAAACCGAGCTCTTAACCGGTCCACCAACCGTTCGGATAACGGCTTCGTCCGGATACTCATTGTATACTCGCATCCGAGCCGCTCGTTCCTCCTCTCCTCTTCATCATGATGCGCAAGGTAACTTTCGAACTCGGCCGGTGCGTGCGCGAGACTGGCCAGGCACTGGATCGTCTCGGTCTTCGTGTGCTGAATGACAATTCTTTTAAGGAAAAGTGTAAGGAGGCTCGCATCTTCTTGTCGTCTAACTAACAAAGTGTAGAAGTTTTAATCCTCCCTCTCCTTGTTGCCATGCTGCCTCGCCACAGTTTCTCGCCACCGTCAAATCATGGCCCTCTATGACAAGCGACCAAAGATTGCACATGATGTGTGGGTGGCACCGAATGCTACGGTCGTGGGGGATGTCGAGATTTGCAACGACTCGTCCGTCTTTTATAACGTGGTGATTCGTGGCGACCTGAACCCCGTGCGCATTGGGAATCGCACGAATGTACAGGATCGGACCGTGATCCACACCGCTAGCACGACGAGTCCGGGTCTCGCGCCAGGTGCGAACATTGGCAATGACGTGACGATCGGGCATGGCTGTACGCTCTATTCCTGCACGATTGAGCACAACACGCTCATTGGGATGGGGTCGATTGTGCTCGACGGTGCGCTAGTGGAATCGAATTCGATCCTTGCAGCGGGGAGTGTCGTGCCGCCTGGACGCCGTATCCCGTCTGGACAGCTTTGGGCCGGGAATCCAGCCCAGTATGTGCGGGATCTCTCGGACGACGAAGTGGCTGACATTAAGAAACAGGCCAGCGAGTACAAATCCATTGCCAGCACGCACAGCGACGAGTTTTTGCCCTATGGCACGGCGTATCTCGACGCGGAGAGGATTAAGGCTGCGGGTGGCACCTTGTAGGGTTTCCTATGGATACGATGTAACATGTGGCGCCACGTACTTGTAGATACATGGAAAAATCAATGCAATACGGCTGAATTTGGTCATATCTATTCGCAGGAAAACAGCCTTTTCTTCTTACAAAAACACACACAATACACCATCCACGTCCTCAAAGAGTACGTTGCCCTGCCACGCTTACTCGTCGTCCGTGTGGACCCTCCGACGTTTCTGCTTCTTCTCACCACGTTTTTTAAAGCTAACGTTTCCACTCGTGGTGATGTTGATCTCCTCGGAACGACGACCGAGCGCTGCATCCTCTACGTCGACACCCTTGTAGCTTCCCCCCCACGGATTATATGCTCCCAGAGCGTTATCCCCTTGCGATGAAAGAGCTTCGAACGAATCCAAACGCGTTTGCTCCTCAAGACGTTGGGCTGCTTCTGCTTCTGCTACCTCGGCACGTTTCGCCACAGCTTCTGGGCTTTCATCCCCTTGGATCACTTCGACCGTACGCCATTCCCCCATGCCTGTCGTCTCGTCGATCCCAACAGAGGCGCAAGCTGGTGTGTTGGCTGCATCACCCTGACGCCACTGCTCGACCATCTTCTCGGCAGCTTCCAGCGTCATATGTGCAGGTAAGGGGATCCGCAAACGATCTGCTAGTACTTCCCGTTCACATGTTGGTTTGGCTTGTTCACCCGTATCAAGTTTCTGTGCTGGCAACAGGTACGAGACCGTAAAGCGTCTAAAACTCACTTCCGTGTTCGGAACTCTATGTACCGTCGCTTCGTCCACAAGGGCATCGAGCCACTGCTCCACGTCTTCGACCCAAATTTGACACGCGCTTCCCGTCACGAGCTGTGTCTCGTGTTTCTTACCTTCAAGGTACACACTCCCTCGCACAGCGTACACTCCACTGCTCTCCTCTTCTTCTTCCATGGGGGGCGCATCGTATGCTCCATGAAAAAATCGACTGGTTTCGAACGGCAAGCGAACATTTTTATCCCGCGTTTCTACCGACAGCGCCGGTGTGGCTTCGTTCTGGTCTACTGGTCTTCTGGGTGGAGGACGAGGTGCATTCGTCTGCCCTCTACGAGGCGGCGGGGGCGGTGCTCTCGTCTTGCCACGAGCCATATCTTGTTCAAACTTCATCTGTGCGGCTTTTTCAATCTGCTGCAGTTGCGTCTGAAGCTCGCGCTGTGACGTTGCCGCATCG
The DNA here is from genome assembly GCA_026184515.1 of Peronosclerospora sorghi. NCBI lineage: Eukaryota > Oomycota > Peronosporomycetes > Peronosporales > Peronosporaceae > Peronosclerospora > Peronosclerospora sorghi. Next base: position 6,241,519 of record CM047588.1, read on the forward strand.
GATTTCGCCTCGCGTCGGCGTTTCAGTGCTAGGTCGACTTGATCCTTGTGTTTCCGTCCGTGTTCGTGGCGTTTAATACTCTGAGAGAAAAAGAAAGAGAAAGAGAAGGAAGGAGTGGGATGAACATGCGTCCACGATGCATAGAACACAAGAGGAACGACGGGGAATGTACCTGCTTATCGCTCTGCGTCCAGACATTGCAATACTTGCAGTAGTGCCGCTCGACCATGGCGCACGTACTTGATGTTTTTTATCGAATCAGAATGCTTGAAATGTAACAAAAGGAGCGACGGCTCCTGCTCGCTGTGATCGAGCCCATTGATTGGTCATTGAATGAGAATATTACAATTGAAATCTCCACTTACCCTCCAGCTCTCCTCCATTGAATCCATTATCCAAGCGCGCTCGTCCTTCCTCAGTCATAAAGTAGCAGCAACAAAATGGCAACGAAGCGCGGTTCGTCCTGCTCTTGCCCCTCTCTCGATCGTATGACATCTCGTTTACCATAAAATGTCTCTATCCTCTAGGACGTGGTGGTGCCTCTGGCAATAAATTCCGCATGACGTTGGGTCTCCCTGTCGGTGCCGTGATGAACTGCGCGGACAATTCAGGGGCCAAGAATTTGTACATCATTGCCGTGTGTGGCATTAAAGGACGTCTCAATCGTCTGCCTGCGGCTGGTGTCGGCGACATGGTGCTCGCGACGGTCAAGAAGGGGAAGCCGGATCTTCGTAAGAAGGTGATGCCGGCCGTCGTGATCCGGCAACGCAAGGCATGGCGTCGTAAAGATGGCGTCTTTCTCTACTTTGAAGACAATGCCGGGGTGATTGTAAATCCAAAGGGAGAGATGAAGGGCTCGGCCATCACGGGACCTGTGGGCAAAGAGTGCGCGGATCTATGGCCTCGTATTGCCTCGAATGCCGGTTCGATTGTCTGAGCGTCAGTGTACGAAACGTGCGACGGACCAAGCGTGGTCTTCAAGAGACAGTAAGTTGCCACTTGTTAGCTTGCTAAAGGAACGACTCGCAGTATATGCACGACACGGATTGACAATGGAAATGATGTTGCTGTCATGGTCTCTATGATGCTTTTCTTTCGTTTCGCTTTGCTTGCCTTTCGTCACGGCTTTAGTTGCTGCGTCTTCAGCAGCTAGTCGGCGTTCTTCCTCCTCTGCTTTCGTTTCGTCACGAAAGTCTTTCATCACTTGCGAAAGCAGCATCATCGCGTCGATCCGTGAAGCAAATGCCAGCCACACACCGTCGATACTCGTTCCCATTTCCACTGCAGTGGATACAAGCAAACATACCCGGTAAGTATCGTATCATCGAGTGAAGATTTGAAGGGCAAGAGACAACATTTCCAAGCGAATTGCAGCGCTCCAACGGTCTCGAAGCACGTTCGCAGCATCAAACAACAATGAATCACTATATTTGCCTCGCTTACTTCAAGACGAGCGGGTATCTTTGCTGTATCGACGTGACCAACCTCGATCATCTCACATAGTGCATGACATCCGAAAGGGCGTACACGCGACTTTAGCACTCTGAATAAACGTGCAACAACCGTGAAGATCATGACATGATCTTGTTGGTGAAGGGCAGTTTGTAAAGCACGATAAAGTGGTTCCAGCATCGAACGAATCCCAAACTGCCGCTTCGCAAGCAAAGCCTTTACTTCATCTGGCAACGCTACGTGAGCAATCAGTTGTTGGTACGTTTGCGCGCTAAGCGCAACAGCGCGACGGTCACAGCCTTGACTTCACCAGCCTCCAAAGGGCGTCGGCATCCGTTTGAGACAGTGTAAATGCACGTAGATTCGGGTCCAGACGTGGCACGAACTTCGTGGATTGTTGCGTGTCTTTGATGCTGTCGTCGTTATCAATGGAAGTCGATCGTTCGGACGTTGCACGTGTTCGAGCTCTTCATAAAATTGTCTGCATGGACTGGGGTGGCGCAGGCTGACCTTGCACGTCGCTAGAAATGCGATCAACTTGATCAAGCTGGATTTCTTCCTTGGCCGCGTTGTCAAACGTTCTAATGGACCTTGTTGCTGTCAAACGACTCGGATCCAGTGCTGCAAGCGTACGACAAACAACATGTGCTGCTTCTATAAGACATTGCGCAAGATTTGCTCCACCCTGCTCACGCCCGTTGCACATTCTTGACAATAGCGTCTGGTACGTTCGTCCGCGTCTCTTTTTCGCGCTTGAGAACATATCCACAAGCGTCGACGTGCGAAATGAGGGTGAAACGGAGTGCCCGATAGCCGAATGTCATGCCGCGTTTCGATTTACTAAGTCTAAACAAGTCTACAAACGTGTAAGCTGCCCTCTCGAACGCGCCAGATGGAGACATCGAGATTCGATCCTTCCTTTAATGGACATGATATCGACATGACCCTTGTTACATGCCCAGTGTCTACGCAGGTAGTATCACCTGCACATGCGATTTAGTCCCAAATAGAGAAGTACAGGAACTGCTATTGGTGTCCAGCCACAAAGAGGATCATCAGCATTTTCACTTCTTGTCTAACAGCGTTCGACTTTCCTTCTCGATCAGGAGTCCGTCCACCTTGTGGCTCGTTTTCACGACTCCGGTGCACCTTGTCGTTTCTTCGGAGCTCGACGTCTTTCGATTTGGTCAACGAATCATCGTCGATCCTGAAACACCAGCAACGGGAAGGACGTTGAGTTGGAGGAAGCTGTGACGGAGGCTACGCACGATGCTATTCAAAGGGCGACGTCACAGTGGTTTCAAGATGGAATTTGTGATTAAAGGTTTGGGATTAAATTTTGTGATTAGAGTTAGGGACTAAAGTTTTAATTTTCATAATACACTTTTGTCTCTTTTAACTTCACTAAATATCTCAGTTCCGGCGCTCGTGTCAACGTTTCCATCAGTTGGATGGTATTGTGATCAATCACAGGTACACGAGTCAATACCACTATACGATACCATAATATTACTACTTGCTACATTAAACAAGGTACGAAACTTATTCCACAGCCACGCTCCAGCTTACAAGTCCATCTCGAACAGGGACGACAATTCCGAAGTGGTGCTTTCCGGCCCCATGGTGCACTCCGACGGCGAGATCTCGTAATGTACAGCATCGATTTGGAAATCTTTTAAAAACAGCGCACAGTCAATCTGATCGAGCTGGGACATGCTTCGCGGTGACATACTGGTCGGCGTAACGTCTGGGGTCATTACAGGATATGAATTGCATGTCGCTAGACTTGTTTCAGCCATCGTCTGCGGCAATGCTTGAGCCACCTCAATTGGTGGCGCAGTTTGAACCGAACCGGGATTCGACTGCATTACGCCACAAACGTCTTGCAAAGGATCAAACAATAATTCGTCCAAGCCAAACGGTGGCTGCGCTGGCGATGTTGGATCCGGCAACAGTTCAATACCTGCTGACCGACATAAATTGTCGTCATTTGCATACCACCTTGCCATCGAGCGTTGAAAACTGGGATCGTATATCGTATCACTACCAAGCGAAGTGGGGTCAAATGGAGGAGGGACCCGGTTTGAATTGTATCCACCTATTCCCATCGGATCCAACACGTTGTCGATAACGGCTTGAGCTTTCATTAATTCGCTCTGATACGACTGAGTACACGAGTGCAAACACAAATCAAAAGTGTCAACGCTCGACACGGCATCGGGAGAGAGTGCGCCACGACCATCTCCAAATACCGAACAAGGCACACTTCCTGCGGACGATCCAGCGAAAGAATCAATTGAGGCCAGCGGTGCCTCACCCAGCGAAAGCGAACAAGCCGCGGCTTGCACTGCAGCCACAGCGATACCATCCACACCACAAGCTGAATTTTGGTCGTGAGCCACAACAGTATCGGTAAAAGCAAAGGCAGCACCAGTTCGCGACAGTAGTCCTTCCTCTTTCTTAACCGACCTCGCCTTGCGAGGTTTCTTTCTCGTCTTGCAACGCTTCGACTTAGCCGAATCTCGCGAACATGTGTCACTACCACGCGCCTTTCCTAACGATTTTAGCGAAGAGTGCCAATGATTCTTCACACTATTGTCCGTTCTGCCCGGAAGTGCAGCGGTAATCTTCGCCCAACAGTTGCCATATTGAGCCTGCAACCGCAAGATGATCGCATTCTCCTCTTCCGTCCATGGCGTTTTTTTGATCGACGGATTCAACTGATTATGCCATCTACACCCAACATTCTGTTAGGACCACAACAAAACACCCTTTCGTACATTGAAAGTTACCTCTCGCGACATTGCTTGCCATTTCGGTCTTTCAAGTACGATGCGATCACCGACCATTTACTTGCACCGTACTTTGCAACAAGATGTCTCATCTCCGTATCTTCTTCGGCACTCCAAGGTCGCTTAACCACAGTATCAAGACCTTGCAGCGCGTTCCAGCGTTTACTACATTCTGCTGGAGACCGATGCTCAATACGCCCCGCAATAGCCTTCCAATTTTTACCCCCGAATTGGCAAACGCCGTCACGAAGCATAGAATCCTAAACACCATACATTCCAGCTGTTAGATACCCAATTCTCCGTCGATGCAAGCTCTACCGTATGTAAATTCTCATACTTCATCGGCAGTCCAATCTTGCGTTTCGTTGCGAGCTTGTGCAAGGAATGCCGACGTTATCGGGGCTTTAACCCTATCATTGAAAGCAGTAACAAGCAAAACAGTTGAGCTAACGGAGTCGTGACAGTTTAAAATTTTTGGTGGCCATCACTCACTTCTTGCAGCTTTTTTTGCGCTGGACTGGGGAGTAGCGCAGCTCCATCTGACCTTCCAGTTGGACCTCGGGTGCAAATTGACTTGTGTAGATCGATGAAGTCAACCGTGGTTGAGCTAGTAACATGGCAAATATTGAATCTGAGACTTTGCGTTCTTGACAGGCCACAAAACAGACGAGAAGCCGCCATGAAATCTGGGACCAGGCCGAGCCGTTTAGCTCTTTCTTCTGTTTCAGGCGTTGCATTTTCAAATACTGCCAAAATTATTGCGGAGGTCAAATTATTAACAATTAAGAAATTTTCTAAGCGACATTACGCGTTGCTCGATCGGATGGATTAATATCGAATCGAAAGCCCTGTCAGCAAAGGGTGCCCCTTGATTATCAACTCGTCTCGAGAGTGTCGCGTGAGGAAGCGCGACGTGACCTGCAGTAACACGCTCATTACCAACCCTATTGCACCAATGCTTAAGAAATCAATGATGCCAACAAACCTGAGTACAACCCCAGAGCACCAAGGAGCGAATACTTTCAGTCCCATCGACCAAAACACCCAGCGCATCCTCGCTAATGTTCCGGCAGAATGAAATATCAAGCGTCCTCAGACTCGTTGCACAGTGCTCAAGCAAAGCCATCACAGATGCATCTGTAACTTGCTGTGAATGAGCGTATTTGCAAGCAATGAGAAAAATATCACAAACGATCCAGATCATAGGCATAAAATTGCTTACCGTCACACTGGACATTTTAAGTGTTTCAAGGTACTTGTTCGCACCAAAAGCTATGTGCTCCAACGCGACATCTGTCAGTCCAATGCAGCAGCGCATAGAAATTCGGCGGAGAGGGTGACCATATTTTCGAACCGGTTCAAAGCATCCATCAGTGATTTGATGCAAATCTGATACATCAAGCACCTTCAACCCACGACAGGCTTCCAGGATCGCTTTTACCGCATTGTCAGTTAATTGGGAGCATCGCGCAATGGAAAATTCTTCCACGCCAAACAACTTCTGCGCTAGGGAAACAATAAACTCATCGGACAAACGCTCCAGTTGGTTCAGCTTCAATCTTCTCAGAGATTTCATACTCTTGAGAGATTCTAAACTTGCATCGTCAATCTGCGGACACTCGGACAATGTCAGAGAGTGCAAATTCTGGAGCTCACAAAAGCTATCAATTGATTTTTTAGTAATCCGTTGATTGCACGACAGCTCAAATGAATCGAGCGATGGTACACAACGTTGCACCAACATTTGACATCCAGCGTCCGACAATCGATAACAACCTTTCAACTGCATCTGTTCCACTGTTTTCAGCGCATCCCGAAGTTCATCGATGATACGGTCTGAAACACAACGACCGCAAAGTCCCAGTCTTAGGACAGTGAGGACGAGTCCATGGGCCGCACACTGTTTTAACGCATGTAAGAGCGTCTCCTCATCAATATTAGAGCAGTCGGGTATATCAATCTCAGTAACTCCAGGAAATATAAAGAGCGGAAGGATTTCGGGCCGAAGTCTGCGGAGCTTGCTAGCTGCTCGAGCTACTTGGTGTCGCGCCGTGGCGTCAATATACTCAAGAGTCGGTAGCTGCTCGATATTTTCCGCCACACATTTGAGTGCCAAGTTTCGTAGCTTATCGACCACGTCGTCTGCACCCAAGACACTCGAGCGCGCGGGTCGTTTTGGTGTCCACACGACCGTTCGAGCTTGTTCATCGACTCGTTTGACTTCCTGGCGTTGCTTTCGTGCCGCTTGCGCTGCCTGACGATTTTCACTAAGCTGCTGCGCTGTCGAAAAGTATCCAGGCCACGATTCCTTCGTTTCTTCGGCGTCTACTGTGACACTGCTGGCTTCACGCTCACCTGTAGCGAAGTAAAACGCACGTTCTCTCGAAACAACTGCTTGACCACGACCGCTTGGAGCGACTTGGACAGAAGATGGCGATTGTGCAGCAGGCGCAGCGCCACGTTCTTCAGAGGCGTTGCGACGGCGACTAGAAGACGATGCGGATGGAAACGATGACTTGCGTTTCATGGTGCGGAATCGAAAGTGATGGTATTGAGGTGCGTGCTGATTGGACGATTTCCCGCCATCAAAAGACTCCACAATAGTATTAATAATGGGAAAAACTAAACAGTACCGTGTCCAAATTAGGCTTATTTAGAACTCGATTTTAATCAATTTTGATTGGCTGTTTTCAGCCTGCAGGGTTTAGGGTTTAGGGTTTAGGGTTGTTTGTTGGTTGGTTGAAAGAGCCAATCAAAATCGTTGGTTGGTTGAAACAGCCAATCAAAATCGAGTAAAATCGAGTTCTAAATAAGCCTAATTTGGACACGGTACTGTTTAGTGGACCTCATTAATAATAGTAGTTAGTACTATACGGCAAGTCAATCCCTCTTGACATAGGTGGTGGACAAACTAAAACAGAATTTTTTGATCGACATAACATTTTTTGCTTTCATTAGGACAACAGGAGCTTAGTCTCAGCGCCGTCGCAGCAATCGAATAAGGGATGCACAGCCAGACTGTCTCAACTTTATTATCCTACTGCACGAACCGGCTAGCTACGTCCACAATACTATTAATAATAGTAGTTAGTAGTACTATACGGCAAGTCAATCGCCTCTTGACAGGTGGTGGACAAACTAAAACAGAATTTTTTTGATCGACATAACATTTTTTGCTTTCATTAGGACAACAGGAGCACAGTCTCTGCACCGTTGCAGCAACCGAATAAGGGATGCACAGCCAGACTGTCTCAACTTCATTATCCTACTGCACAAACCGGCTTGCTACGTCGCAAGCTCACGGGAAACTCGGTGCATGTGGTACCGGCAACAGTCCTTACTTGTCGACGGAAGCCATGTGCAGCATCAAATCCACCAAACGATTCGAGTAGCCCCACTCGTTGTCGTACCACGCGACGAGCTTGACAAACTTGTCATTCAGCGCAATACACGCGTCCGCGTCAAACGTGCTCGAGTGCTTGTCATGCAAAAAATCGTTCGACACGACCTGGTCTTCCGTGTATGCAAGGATTCCAGCCATGTCACCTTCTGACGCGGCTTTCACCGCAGCTTTGATGGCGTCCATCGTAGCAGGCTTCTCCAAGCGGCATGTCAAATCCACAACAGATACATCTGGCGTTGGCACGCGGAACGCCATGCCCGTCAGTTTACCGTTTAAGACCGGCAGCACTTTACCCACCGCCTTGGCAGCACCAGTCGACGATGGGATAATGTTCTGGCCACATCCACGTCCACCACGCCAGTCCTTTCCACCTCTCGCAGGGCCATCCACAGGCAGTTGCGTTGCCGTGGTCGCATGCACCGTCGTCATCAAGCCCTCGACAATGCCAAAGTTGTCGTTAATCACCTTAGCCAGTGGGGCGAGGCAGTTTGTGGTGCATGACGCATTTGAGACAACATGGGCTGATCCATCGTATTCCTTATGGTTGACTCCCATCACAAACATTGGAGTGTCGTCTTTAGGTGGCGCAGAAATCACTACTTTCTTGCACCCGCCATCAATGTGGGCCTGGGCTTTCTCCGTCGTCGTGAACACACCCGTTGACTCGCACACGTAGGTGGCACCAGCTTTGCCCCATTGAATCTCCGACGGGTTGCGTGCGGCAAAGACGTGAATTACCTCGCCATTGACTACCAAATTGCCGTCCTTGGTCTCTACCGAACCATTGAATTTGCCATGAGTCGAATCATACTTGAACAGATACGCCATATAGTCGAGATCCATAAACGGGTCGTTAATGGCCACGACCTTTGTCTTAGGGTTCTCAATAGCTGCTCGGGCCACCAGGCGACCGATCCGACCGAAGCCGTTAATGCCAATCGCGACTTGTTCAGACATTCGAGTGAGAGGGGGGAAGATTTATTGATTGCTCTTTAAATCAGTCGGTTAGTTGGAGAATGAAGAGATGACTTGTATGAGGTCGCCAAGTAATGTACCGGTATGTAAAAGAACCTCCTTTAGATATGCAAACTTGAGTACCGGTATCAAGATACTTCGCACCCATCATGTATATGGATGGGATCGACTAGTGACACACCGTTACATTAATATCATCTTCTGGTAGATAGATGATGGTTGGATCGTTTGGTTGAGACTTTAGTCGTTTGTCAAGCGTTATGGTTGAGCTCCAAGCATCAGGAATCTTCCCTTCATCAGTGTCAGAGAAAAGGGTATTTCGAAGTCAACCACGCGTCTTCCTCCCTCCGCTTGAGAACATCTAGTCAAGTCGGGCTGTTTCTCCTCGATTATCTTCTTGCGTCCGTGACCGTCTCGTACCCACGGAGAAGCCACAACGTAGATGCAGATGGTAGTGCGAGTCGTCGCTCTATGCACGCCAAAGTATTTCTCGATGTGCGAGCAACTGTCCCATGCTTAGCGAGAGCATTGTAAGCACTGGTGATCTGGCCGACCGCTATAGCAGAGGTTTTATACCCTGTGGATCACGTGTTTCGAATACTGTCGATTCTTTGTATCCGATTGCGCCATTCAAATGAGTTGGAAGTAGGAGCGTGGTCAAGAAATCGTCTTTCCTGAGTAGCATCATGACATCGTGTACATGTGAAGGTCACATTTTGTGATGTGCTACAAGAGAAGGATTTTTGCGTGTAGAGTGGCGAAAGGTCAAGACATGTTGCCGTTTAAGTCCCTGGCCATGAGTATAAGAGAGGAATTTTTTCATACCCGATAATACCGTAAGTGACGATCACGTTCTTACCGCGAGTTTAGACGCTGATCGAAGGGAAGGAAGACATGAAGCCTGGTGCTTTATATATCGGAGCTGGTCTGTTTAAATCGTATTGGCCATGAGCAAGAGACTAAGAGCTTGAATAAGAGATAGATTTTTTGGGTCGTGTCCTGATTGGCGTGGTGTTTTTACCAAAGTATAGAAGCGACCTTCTTAGTCAGGAATCTCTTACCAGTGTATACCAGAAAGGTACGCGTTTCTTGCGCCGTGGTCTCTGTGAGCAATGTTAAGCTTACTTAATAAATTTACTAAGGCACCCTTTATAAACGAGTTTTGGAAAAAGTTTTGAAAAAGTTTTGAGTTTAGTTTTGAAAGCCTTTTTAAGCCGCTTTTTACAATTTTTTAGGGAATTGATCGGGCCACACACCCCAACCACCCCCCCCCTCCCTTTTATGTCCAAATGCGTCAAGATTTGACGCTATGCATTGAATACGTTTTTGAAGCCCAAAACTTACCCATATTTAATATGAGTAAGTTTTGGGCTTCAAAAACGTATTCAACGCATAGCGTTATTTTTTTGTGCAAGAATGGAGCGCGCACTTGGAGAACCGGCGCTTGTCTTGTGTAGCGTGTGCATCAACCATGAAGAGCGACGAGATCATTGGATGCCGCTACGTTGTGGACACGACCAAGCGCTGCTAGTGCGTGACGTGTGCGTGCGTCCTCTCTGTCCACGTCTACAAATACGTAATCATTTTTGTACGGTGCACGTATTCTAATTCGAGCTCACGTGGCAGGGAAGTTACAGTGTACGCGTATGTCATGGCTTTCGCGTCAACACGTTGCAGCGTTACCTCATCAATTGTGACGTCTGGTCATTCTTAAGGCGAATGAACACGCCGTCGGTGTGGACGGCGTTGAAAGGCGTGTTAAGACGTCATCAACCTCGGCGGGCGTTTCTCAACGCAGTCAAAAGTCAAGTAGGAAGATTTCTCAACTGCGACGCAAATCCGGTCGATTCATTAAACAACAGGTGCAGAAGGAGCAGATGCTTACGTTCGAATGGAGTTTAGGCAGATTGTCACTGTAAAAGAGCAAACACCTTTGGAGAGATAATCAGAAGCGGGTTAAAATAGAAAAAAATCCGACAGGCAACTTGGAATGTATTGTAGCTGTCTCGGAGAAGGTCGAAGAGAAAGTAGTTCCAGATGTAAACGTCCACATGGAACCTCTAGAAGTTTTCTGCATGGTCGTGGGCTGTAGACGATTTGCCAAGACTGGTAACCATTGCCGCTTCCATTCCTTCTGTTGCCATATGAACTTCAGTTATCTCAGGTGTGAATTTGTGAAATAATGTGGAAATTTCCGATCAAATTGGGGAAAGAAAACATCATCATCGGGAAATTTACTGGATTTCTGCAGTGTCTATGTTGAAAGTTACTTATTCTGGCAGGCGTGATTTTTCGGTTTGCTGGAGAAAAAGCGCGTGCACTGTCGAGAAAAGTCGAATTATCTCAAGATGCATTGCCAAGTGTTGAAGATCAGGATCGACTATTGGATGCCATTACTTTAACAACCGATGTCATGGATGATGATTTGAGAGAAGCACTAGTAAATGATGAGGCATTTGAGCAGCTAAACGACAGCTTTGTGCTCCAGGCTACCGCGGAAGATCTCGAGCAGGACGGAACGGATGAGTTTGATTATGATGCACATATTGCCAAGCTCATGGAAGCAGCACGTGGCGTTACGCCCTTGCATCGTGGAAACTTGACAGACAGCGAGAACGAGGATGAGTTTAGTGATTTCGAGGACGAAGGTGGTACTGAAGTCTTGGAACCAGAAGACCGCGACGATGCGCAGCGTGTACTGAATAAACTGTTTTAAAAAACGATGGCGGAGGAATATGATGACGAGCAACTGGGCGAACTTGAGGAGAATGATCCGGAAACACGCAGCAATGAGACGCTGGACGGAGAATTACTCGCTGCTGTCGTGGAAGATTACGTATTTGTGCAGCAAGAAATTGCTGACGCAGAAGGGAGGCTTGGTAATCCAGTGCGCACGGGGAATCGATTGAAGCAAGTATTTGAAGAGTGTGAAGCAGAGCGTCGTGCTTACGAGTATGATGAAAATGCAGAGACGGAGGACGAGGAAGAGCCTGAAGATCAAATAGCGCGTGTTGGGCGCGAAAAAATGGAGCTACAGGAGCTATTTAAGAGTAACCAGTATCTACTGCGTCAAGAGCGCGAAAGATGGGACTGCGAGACGATTGTAAGCACATACTCGACGTTAGATAACCACCCGAAAGTGCTGCAGGAGGCGATCCCGACTCGACGCAAGCAGAAAAAGCAGCAGGTGGTTGCTACATCGAAGGACGCTCTACTAACCATAATAAGGATGGAGTCTCAGATATTAAGATAATGAAGGGAAATCTGGCTTTCCACTTGCCAAGATGCCACGTTACAATGCTTTTGGATGCAGAGCTTCTTGTTGCGAATCGGACACGTGACCTAGATGGAAAGAAATCTCCAACCTTCAGTTACTGATGCGCAATATAGACTACATCATACTCGTGCGCACACTGGGTTTCTAGAGCGAGAAACGTCCTTTTAAACGAGCACGTCATCGAAACTATAACGTCTTTGTTCGAAGTTTAACCATGTTATCACCTTTCTTAATCAATATCTGCAAGCCAGCCACCACTTTTGAACTTAAATCAGCTTCTTTGTCATCTATGGTGCCTTACTCTGGGCGCGGCGCAAACGATCAATACGTAGCAATGAACACGTCGTTAACTGACGAAATTGCATTCGAATCCACCATGCACGAAGGAATGGAGCAGCTGAAGTCAAAACCTTCATAGATGCGAAAAATGCGAAACTTACTCACCGGTACGTGATTTCTTATGCAATAAGTATAAGCTAGCATAATTTAAAGGCTCATTTTGGAGCCCAAAACTTACCCATATTTGACGCATTTGGACATAAAAGGGAGGGGTGTGTGGCCCGATCAACTTGGGGTGTGTGGCCCGATCAATTTCCTTTTTTTAAACTCAAAACCTAATCAAAACCTAATCAAAACCAGCCTCAAAACTTTTGTATCCTTAAAAAAAATAAAACCATTCCGCTCTCTTCGTCCTGCCCGGTGGCTAACGTCAAGTGCGAGTTCGACCTCGAACAGAGTACAGACTTCACGGGAACTCTCCGTCGACTTTAAGGCACCCTTTATGGACAGGCGTGTCCAAAGATCGTGCTCGAAGATTTGTTGGTCTCAAGTGCGTCGTACGTATATTTCTGTAGATTTACGTCTCCATTCTCATTTTGCTCTCCTCGGTTAGTTTCTGCTGCAATTTGTATTCGTCAATTGGGACACAGTGCTTGTGTGTCATTATACGTGTGTCCTAACGGGTACTGCGGCCTCGCGATATGGAAATGAGCGAGGACTGTTTATGTGGCGACACGGTGGACATTGCAGCAGAGGAAGCAGCTGCAAACGCTCTCTACACGAAAGTTTTGCTTGCAAAGGCAGGTATAAGCGCATGAGTGGCGCTGCTGTCGCTACATCTGTCGCAGATTGTGACTGCTATCATCCTTACGAGAAAGACGCTTGAGTGTGTCCTAACGAGCTGTCTTAGCGCAGGCAATTACGAGTCAGCGACGGATGTGGCAGGTGTCGTGCACTGCGCCTTACGTTAAAGTGGAGACGTCAGGACAGTGTTTTCTGGCTGATAAAAAGCAATCTTCCGAGAGATCTGCGGGAAGTCGAATGTCCGCACAACGTACGATGATGTGATGCCGAAAATATCTGTTGAGTGTCACTGCAGCTGGGAAACTTCGTACGCAATAGCGTGGACGAATGTGAGCGGGAGCATGCTGTGCCTGTCCCGTGATCTCTATCAAGAAAATGGATCTGCAGATCAGAGAGCGACCTCGTGCGCTTTTTTGACTGTAAGTGTCTTGCTTCTGGAGATTATGTGCGCGATGAACAAGCACACGCTTGTTGGCCGTTGATGACGCGAACAGCAAAGAGAGAACATCTCTGGTGATTGGGTAGACAAAACAAGCGAGTCGTATGAGTATACAGCTGTCCCGAACACCCATACAAGCGCTCTATTTTGCAGGGTATACGTTCGGCGGAACACTGCGTTCCATGGATGCTAATGAACTCGATTACTTGTCAACCTTAACTTGTCCTGACGCAAAGGCCTTTACCGATTAAAGCCAATTGCATGTGTGTGTACGGACTCAACGAGAGTATCTCACATGAAGAAAATGCAGTACAACTCACGCTGCAGCTGATCAGCTTGCTACAATTGCACCTTGGTGTGTGCGACTGACCATATTACTCGAGGTGTCTTCGCTGGCCTTGTCACTACGGTGGTCCGACGGCGTCCGATCTTGAGCGCTGACGATAATATACACCGTCCATTGGTACCAACGAACGATAGCTACAAATGGGCATTTTACTCTGAGCCTTATCTGGAACTTACTAAGTCATGCCAAAGTTGTTCTCTCAGCGTGACAATGTATTTATTTGTACACCACTTTCATTCTAGCAAACGTAATAGAGAAATTCCGTGTCCATACTGCCTCCACAATACGACGCCAAGCCTGAACGTATGTCTACTCGTGCTCGTCCTTGTCTTCAATCGCTTCCTCGTCCGAAGTGGTTGCGTTTTCAGACTGTCGCGACTCTTCTACTTTGGTCTCCTGCACTTTGCCGTCTCCTCCTGCTAATATGTCAGCGAGCTGCGCATTTACATAAACGTCACCTTTGTCCGCCAGGTACTTGGCTAACGGTATCTACCCCCACAAACATCAACCGTACATCTCATAAGAACCAACAAACATACATTCCTCTCTTCTCCCACTCACGTTCTCCTTCAGAATGTTCCCCTTTTCATCCTGCAGTAGCTGAATAATGAGATGGGAGTTGATTTGGATCGCATTCGCAGCTTCTTTGGCGAGCGCGACTGCATCGTCCCATTTTCCCTTCTTCTTGGCATTTTGTGCACGAAACACATACATCTTGTATGTCATGGGCACGCGCTTGCTCTTCATAATCGACACCAGCTCATCGACCGTATCTTGGTCGTCCAGACTGTCAAAATGTTCGGCCAGCCGCACAAAACTCTGATTTTACACATAAAAGCGCACATTCTCCTCTTGGCGCAAAAACTCGATCGCCACATGAGCTGCGTCCAGTTTAATGCACGACGAGAAGAAGCTGCCAATAGCGAATTCAGGCGGGTAGGCCATCTTGGCGTCACATAACAAAAGTGTTTTTTGCACCTGCACTAAGTCGTCTTTTCCTTTCATTTCACGCACAATGTGGTTGAGCTCGAGTGGTGTGAAATACAGTGGGGCGGTAGGGATGGATAGACGATGAAGCCCACAGTGTTGTCGCTGGCTTCTTCGTGCTCGGCCTTGGGCTGGGCAACCAGCGCTAGCAGCTCCAGTCTTGCGCCCTCTGACCAGACGAAGCGAGAACTCCTCGCGGCCGTCTCAGCTTGCCGCTTGTTCGCCCCTCTCTGTATCTTCTTCGCTCGGGCTTCCAACGCCTTATCCTCCTTTTCCTTCATCTTGGCGAGACGCTTCGCTGCCTTTTCGGCCTTCTCGGCCTCGATACCTTCTTTAGACCGGCGTTTTCGTTTAGCACCAGTGGCAACGCTAGCGGTGGCAGCGATCATAGGACCTTCAGTGGGCACGCCGCTACCTTCGGTGGGATCGGACATCACAGTGGGTACTACGAAGGTAAGGGGGGTGGGAAGGGGAAGGGGGCACGAGGAAAAGAGCTCCTGATCTATTGCAACACGAAAGTGACAGTGCGTGTCGTTTGTCTCAGTGGTCTAGGAGCCGAGGGTTAGAGTCTTGAGAGGCGCACAAAATTTGCGGCAAAACGCCCAGAAAAAAAGTCTTGAAACTCAAACCCTCCTCCTGTGGAGGGTTTGAGAAGTGTTGAAATCGAAAATGCGTTAAAAATGTATTTACTTTTGAACTCAAAACCATACTCAAAACTTTTTCAAAACTTTTTTCAGAAATCGTTTAGAAAGGGTGCCTAAGTACTGCTTTATCTATCTACTTCTATAATATAAAACCATTTTTTTCTGTCCGTCTGCTGAGTCCATACCTAATCGAATTCTAACTGTACTATAAATCGGACCTAATTTAATTCGACTATAGAAATAGCGCTTTTACAGAAGGAAAACTATCTGACAAAAAAACATAAAATACAGTTTTGGCTTCAAGAATCATCGCTCTGTTGAAGACTAACCCGTGGTAGTACTATTGACATGCAGATCAGTGTTAAAAACGAGTCTATAAGTGGCTAGGAATAGCGCTTTTACATCTACCTATTTAAATGTTTCCGTCCCAGTGACGTTCCCGGTCACGTAGTTGCTTCTACAGTTTAACCTTATATAATCTCCGCCCCGTCGGTACGACGGGGTACACACTAATATAAAACCGTCTGTTTGTCCGTCTGCTGAGGCAAAAAATATTTACAAATATGCAATGAGGCCGGTGGATGAAGCCGGATCTATTTTTTATTATATAGTAGACGAAGATCTGCCAAGCGTTCCTCAACAGAACGTCCTGCTCTCCGCTGAGCATGGCCTCTGCGATTTGAAGAGGAATAATCTATGCTCCCTTGGTGCATTGCGCGAAATTATCCGCCCTGCTAGAACGTTCTTTCGTCAGTGACGAACATTTCAGTGTACTACGCTTGAACCCATTTCTTCCTGGCCTACTTTCCAATTTTGTATCACACTTCCGCAATGGCAGACGGAGTGCAGGAGGAAACCCAACGTCAGCGAAAGACACGTCTCCAACGTAAGCGTCTCCAGCACCAGACAATTTCAGCGCGAGCCGCTCAAGATATAGACAGTAAATGTAGATAGACGCATAATGCACGTATCACTGTTTTCATCGCTGTACTGCTATGACCCGTGCATCATGCACGGGGCTCTAACTAGTTATCATAATTATTAAATAATAAATGTTTCATAACATTAAACGTAAAACACCGTGAGCTGCTGGATGTTGTGGACCAAATTCAGCAGTGAGGAATTTTGGACAATGAGCGAAAGCTTGATCCAGCAATACCGAGTGAGTGAAGAAGGCTAATTAGGGAAGCAGTCATCGTTTAAAGAAAGCGTAATAGCTAATTGGTCTAGTTTTCATGCACGGGGCTCTAACTAGTTATCATAATTATTAAGTAATAACTGTTTCATAACATTGTTTTTTCAAGAAAAACAATTTTTTTAAATTTATGAAAAAATACAAAATCATTATCAAAATCTTCTTATAAACGATCTTTCAACAAAATTAACTTTAAAAAAGATATTTGAAATTCGTAAGATGAATAAAATTTGTTTAAATATTGGTTTTTAGGACGTAAAAAATGCGAAAAGCTATGTTAAATAAATATGTTATCTCAGAATATAGATTTCCTACAGAAAACATTTTATGTGAAAATTTTAAGACAGTGAATTGAAATATCCAAGTAGGGATCGAAAAAAATTCACAATGGGATCCTCAAATCTCAAGGGTAGCCCGGACTGCTTTAACGCAGAGGCGGTACTGCTTTTGTCCCCGTCTTGAACATCATTCTACCTTGTATATCTTTTGCCGGGTAATAAGAAATAAGTCTCGTGATACTTCGGTGACCCAGTATGCGCGGACGTGGTCTCAACGGGAACTGGGTGGTACAGTTACACCTGAGACGCGCTAAGTATACGTTCCTTCTTATATCGCGCAGACGCTTGGTTGCCGAGAATTTACTCGATTACCAAATTATAGATCTTACTTATGTGCTCCATTCCATTTCCAATTTCTTGTTTGGTCCAGTGCTAACCACATGTGCGTTTTCCTGCGTGTGGATATTTTTTTCCCTTCATTTGCTTAAACGTAAAATATAGACTATGCCAGACAATCCATAATCCGTGTCAGCGAAGACCAAAACGGGCAGCAATTGTTCCCGACAGAACGTGTTGATTTTCGAGGTAGCCATGTTTGGCTTTCGAGGTAAATCGTATGTTGGAAACGGGTTGGCTGATATTAATTTTATGCATGGTTTGACAGGTTTTAAGTCTGTGGCGCTTAGTGGACTTAAGCGTTATTTATTGACTTAAAACCTTTTTATAATTACACTAGGGAATGGTACCCGTAGTTCCGACGAACTGTCATTGAAATTTCATTGGTACTACAGTATAACTTCATTTACTTTGAAACCACAAATAAAGACAGTTTTTTTCGGGTGCGTTTTTACCGTAGTCGTATAAGGAGTGGTGTGCGACACATGACCGGTTATGTATCTAAGCTTAGTAATGCAGTTTTGTTCGTTCATTTTTATTCGCTTAGGTAAGGTATCGCGCATCGATGCGGACATGAATTAATTATATATAATTACATAATATATATCACTTCTATTTTTGGCAAACACCCAGCACTTCAAGCGAGGCACTTAGAGCGGCGGATATTAAGAGCCGATACCGCCTTACAAGCTACCATGTCTGCCTGTGCCAACAGGTTATGAGCCCAAGTGGCCGCGTGTTTTCTTCGAAGTGTTTTTTCCTTGATTTCAGTTTGTGAACAAGTTTGTTTTTGTGATCTCTCGAGTGGTTTATTTCTCGTGTGGAGATAGGATTCCGGAAACTTGTGGAAGTCCCCTCACTTTCGGAGGGCTAGTGAAATTGTTGGCGTTAGTTTTCGCTGGTGTATTTTGATTTATCTCTGCATTTTAAGATGGACGATGAGAAGGAGAGCGGTAGAGACTCCGATATTGAACCAGGAGTGGTTCTGCGTACTATACTAGACGGAATGACGGATATGAAGACTCGTATTACGTCGATGGAGCAAGCACAAGCACGCACATCCGTCGAGAGCACAGTTACCGGGCCGAAAAAGGACTCACCGGTTGCTGCCCGGAGCAGTGTGTTCCGGGAATCGCTTAATAACTGTGGCCATTTGGGAAACAAATGACGCTCAATGATTTGTCAGATGATATTGGAATTGAAGTCGGTAGAGCAGCGCGGCCGAGCGCGGCCAAGCTCCCGCAAAATATTCATGGAAATGCACAGAATGCTGGCAGAGTGAATGCACCGGCGATGCAGACGCCTGGAATCCTTTTAGGCAATCAGCACGCGCGCCTTCCCCGCAGCCTGTGCAGGCGCCGTGCGCCAAGATCCCCAAGCTCGGCATCGAGAAGTTCTCGGGGGTTGAGATATTCCCCGGACTCGGTGCCGGCTTCAAGCAGTGGGCGTAACTCGTTATTGAGGCCGTCGAAATAGCCGAGATGACATCAGGACTTTGTCTGGACGGAGCACCTGAAAGTTTATAAGCTCGGGGAGTATCTCGAAGGGGTGGCAGCGGATTATTTCAGTGCAAATATCAGCACGTGGTGGAAAATCTCTCCGGAATTGTTGGCAATCCTGGATTATATGTATTTGGCGTTTCGCGTAACGATCTCTCTTCACCAGACTGCAGTGTGGTTTTCTTCGGAAAAGAGTCTCAAACGGACTTGGACCGAGCACTACCTGTACCTGGTAGCTCTGGCTCGAGAGAGCGGGATGAGCGAAAGGATGGTGGTTGAGAATATCGTTAAATTCGCCGCACCACGCTTAAAAGTTGCGATCATGGCCAGGTACAATCCTATGCGAGAGGATTACCTGTTCCATGCGCAGGAACTCATATCGTGGGCGAAGGAGTTGGAAGAGGATATGCTAAGAGCAATGCCGCCCGCCCGACTGCACGCGAATTCGGTGACTGAGGCCAGAATCGTAAGAAAATGTTACGGCTGATGGAAGCCAGAACATATGAAGAGAGAATGTCCACAAAAAGGAAGAAGGGTACAAAAGACTGGTAACCCGAAGGATCAAGGAGGTTCGAACAGCAGTGGAACCCAAAGGCCGCGTTGTCCACCATTGTAGTGGGACAGGATTGTGTGATGGATGGAATGAATGTTGCAGATGACATGTCAGGGACGACGTGGATCATTGATAGTGGTGCCAGCAGGCACCTGGTAGGCGACGAAAATTTGTTAGGGACGCTGTCACATGTGGGCCGGAAGACGGATTTATGTTGCCTGACGGCGGGAAATTTCGGTCACCAAGGTTGGGAAGATTAAGCTGGTTACGCCTGGTGTCGATCCTGTTTCGATTGAATTAAGCGAAGTGTATTTTGCACCCAAACTTGCCAAGAACCTGATTTCACTTGGCAAGTTGCATGAAAAAGGGTGCATAATAGTGGAAAACAGTGGAAAGTTATCAATTCAGTGGAACGGAAACGCGCTGTTTCCAGTTGAAGTATGTGGATAAATTTTTGTGGCTAATCTGATACCAGAAAGGCTGAGCGGACGCGCGCAGCAGCTCACGCACATGTTGCTGAACGCTGTCGCTGCCGAAACTGATAGTGATGTGCAGGAAGGCACGCTTCATCACTTTCATGTCCGCTTGGGTCACTTGTCTTACAAAAAGTCGAAAGACTAGCCAAGGACCCCATGTCAGGCATCAGGTTGACAGAAAGCAGTCGAACAAACTGCCTGACCTGTGCCGAAGGAAAGGCATCACGAAAACAACATCCAAGGACGGACTCAGGCGAAAATTCGCCGATCGAGCGTGTCGGCGGTGTGATATGTAGTGACGTGAAGGGTCTAATCACACCACGCGACAGACGTGGAAATCGATACTTAGTGGTGTTTGTAGACCATTATTCAAGTTACGTACGGGTTTTCGCCGCTCGAACTAAAGCCAGAGAGGCGAAAATGTTCGAACATTTCCTGACTAGGTTCGAAAATGAGTTCAAGTGTCGCATCCATGTCCTGCGTACGGATGGAGGCAGTGAGTACAAAACCGTGGAATTGTTTTGTAAAAGGACTGGAGTTCGCCGACAAGTGACGGAGGCTGGTAATCCAGCCTCCAATGGAAAATCCGAAAGGATCATTTTTAACATGGTCCGGTGTATGATTTTTGGGTCGGGGGTACCCTTGATGTACTGGTCTGAGGCGGTGGAATATGCCTCATACATCTTGAATCGTACCCCGACCCGTTCGAATCCTGGAAAACTTGCGCCTTTCGAAATGTTGACGGGTAAAAAACCCTCGTTGAAAGAAATTGTGGTGTTTGGCTCGCCGTGCATGGTGTGTCGGGGCCCACGAAAAAAGGCCCTCGCGAAACATGCCGAGCGAGCTTTGATACTTGGTCGCAGTGATGAAACCAAGGGTTTCAAGGTGCTACTGCTCAAAGACATGGTGGTGACGGTCACTCGCCATGTTAGTGCAATTGAGACACTAGACAAGGAGGCGAGTGGCCAAATCACAAGGGCACTGGACATCGTGGCCGAGGAGGAGCTCGAGAGACGAGCTTCAGGACGCGCAGATGCAGGCCCGTCCCAAGGAACTGCTATAACAGGGCAGTTTGAAGTGCAAGACACCAGTGAAAAGGCGCGTAAACATCCCAGGAAGTCTGGACGTGTAATTAAGAAGACTGCCAAGGCAGTCGCGTTGGAGAAAACAAGTAAGAAGAAGTCCGGGGATGGAGCAAGTATTGTTGAGGCGTCCACCGGTGGAGAACGCGTGATTGATGCCGCCAAAGGTGAAGTTTCGAGTGATGGGTCCTGTATTGAAGTGAAAGGACCCAGCAATGATGCTGAAGAAAGTGCGATGTGCGTCTACGCTGTATGTGAAACTGTCGATGGCGAAAGTGCGTCCCGTGTTGGAGTCCCCGACCCAAGTTATTTCAAGGAGGCACGTGAAGGCGCATACTCTGACCTATGGACGAAGGCAGAGCAGAAAGAGCCAAAGGCACTTGAAGATAAAGGCACCTGGAAGGTGATCAAGCGTCGGCCAGACAAGAAATTTTTGCCCACTAAGTGGGTATACAAAACCAAGTTGCGTGCAGATGGAAAGGTCGAGCATTACAAGGCTCGGCTTTTGGCACGCGGCGATCGGCAGATTTACGGTCAGTATTACTACTTTACGTTTTCGACAGTCATGGAAGTCGATAATGTAAAAGTGATTCTGGCCATGTCGCAAATCTGGGGGGGGACCGGCGCGGCACGGTGATGTGCCGAGCGCCTACCCGAAGGCGAAGACAGAAGAAGATTACGAGATCCATTTGAAGATCCCACAAGATATGAAGGTACCGAAGAAGTTTTCGAAAGGTTTAACGTGGGATTAAAGTGAAGAACTCTCGCTGAAGTCGGAAAGAAACCTGTATGGTTTAAAGCAGGCCGGAAGATTATGGCATCAATTACTGTGCCAAACATTGGAGAAGTTGAAGTTCGAACAGTGCGTTACGGATACCTGCGTCAGGCGTGGTGTGGATGTTTTTGTTTTGGTTGGGGCGTATATCGACGACCTATTGGTCACCGGAAACACGTCGGAAGCAGTTGAAAAGTTTTTCGTTGAGATGGATGTGCTGGAACTCAAGGACCTGGGAATTTTGAGCACGTTTTTGGGCATTTGCATTGAAGGTAACCCAAAATATGGTTACAGATTGGATCAGGAGGCTGATATTGATGAGCTCCTGATCACGCATGATTTTGGAAAGATGAATGCGACACGGACGCCGGTGCTGTATGTGAACGGTGTAGAAGATTTCAAGGAAGTGTTACCAGATAAATCAAGAGATAAGTATCCAAGGATCAAGAGTTTTCAATCGCCGGTGGGTAGTCTCTTGTGAATATCTCTCTGTACGCGTCCAGACATTGCCTTCGCGGTGCACCGCGCAACGCGGCGCACGCATGCACCCAAGCTAGGGGATTTCAAGGCTTCAAAGCGAATTGCAAGGTATTTGAAGGGTACCAAGGCAATGAAACTACGATTGAATCACGATGACGAGTTGCCATTACCGATCCGGATTACGTGTTACACGGACGCCGATTTTGCGGGCGAAAAAATTGATCGAAAAAGTGTGAGTGCAGTAGTGGTGTATCTCAACTGAATTATCGTCTCGTGGAAGTGCAAAAAGCAGACTACAGTGTCATTGTCCACAGCTGGAGCCGAATTCGTGGTTGAAGCTGTGGGCGGACGTGAGGCATTGGGACTGCGAGAATCGCTACTGGAAATTGATATTTTTTCGAGGGCGCCGCTGTTGATGAAGATGGACAATCAGGCCGCCATCGAGCATGTGGAATCTGAAGCGAGTTATGTCAATACGAAACACATCCACATCAAGCTGAAGTTTTTAAAGGACCTGAATAAGAAGGACGCAATCAAGGCAACTCACGTGCCAAGTTTGGAGATGGTAGCAGACGTGTTAAAGAAGGATTTAAACGCGCAGCGGATGCAAGATTTACGCAAGCAAATTGGTTTGTATTAAAAGTGTTACAGCGCGTGCCGTCTCAGGAGGAGTGTTGATTTTCGAAGTAGCCATGTTTGGCTTTCGAGGTAAATCGTATGTTGGAAACGGATTGGCTGATATTACTTTCATGCATGGTGTTGACAGGTTTTAAGTCTCTGGCGCTTAGTGGACTTAAGCGTGATTTATTGACTTAAAACATTTTTATAATTACATAATATATATCACTTCTATTTTTGGCAAACACCCAGCACTTCAAGCGAGGCACTTCGAGCGGCGGCTATTAAGAGCCGATAACGCCTTACATAACACGCACTCAAGCTATCACGTATGCCTGTGCCAACAGAACGTGTACCAGGGCTACTGTTACTGGATTACACTGTATGGCGGCGTTGAGGAAGCGATTAATAATCCAATGTAAATTTACTTCAGTTCTAAAACTTGTATTAAATAAAGTTTACTATATCCTTCTATTCAGTCACCCACTCTTCAGTGCAGGACTTAGAGAATAGGAAACAATTTTCCTTTCATCAAATCTTTTGGAACAACCTAAAGTTTTTAATTAGAAAACTAATCATATGTCAACTTAAATATGATTGATTAATAGTATTATTGGCCAATCAGAAGTGGCACTTCCAAAAATTTGACACAACGCTCTATGTTCCACCAGAATGAGGCAACTGCTGACCTACAGCTTGTGGCCTTAGCGGTTTACCCCAAGAAACGATCCGGAAGCTCTGATGCGAACACATAGTTTAAAAAAGCATCTTCACTTTTTCGTCGAGTTGGACAGTGTGACCCTTTTTACAGACATTGCTAGGGCAACCTCTAGCACTGCAACATCTGCCCGTAAGCAGATTGACAAAATCCTCTGTAATGATAACGACAGAGAGCCTGTCGACTTCGATGACAGTGATGCATCGCAAGGTGGCGCCGAGTCCGAAGAAAACGGACTTATGCGCACAGTCTGACTGAGACTCTTCATTAAGTGTTGGTACATCTAGTGCTTCTCCTGCAGAAGGAGCAGTCAGAAGTGGTTGTAGCCACTTTTGCTTCCTTATATGTGGGACCACATGTTCAGCACTAAGTTGTTATTGGATACCTGCCTGGGCAGTCGCGCCGGGCTCAACCAGATTATCGACATACGTTATTCAATGTCGATGTCTTGGAGGACCTCCTGGATCGTCAATTTGACTCAGTACCAATGATATATGTCGGCGGTTAATTAATTTTGTCTTCCTGTCCAGCTATTTCAGCGGCCGGAAGTCATCACGAAAGAAAAGAAGAAGTAAATATAATAAATATATAGAGTTCATTGAATGTTTTTGTTGAAAATTACAAAAAAGGCCAGAAGATTACCTGCGAAAGGTGCAAACCTTGCGCAAACCCTTCTTAAAGCATTCACATTGAGGCGAAGTGTAATGACTATGTCGAAGCAGCAATCCGCTGCAGAGTTATTGCAAATAAAGTGTCTCCGATATAAGTATCGAGTACTACAGCATTGCCCCGGAGAGGTCTAATATACCTGAACACTTTGGACCTTATAGGGACCAATAAGGCTCGGCAGCATCTTCCGTTAAGAGGAGTTGCTGATTACATTTGTTGACAGATTAGTAGTACATAACAATTAATTTACACTATTGGAACGAATTTATGCTCTTTAGTGCACTTCTGACAACCCTTCTTCTGCTTATTAAAACAGAAGCAAGTTCATCTTTTACAAGCACATTACAACTTGTAGCTGTAATAAAACTCCTCTACTACTTTATTAGTAGTAAAAAAGGTATCGTCCACTTTATCTGGTGTTTTCGCAGCAGATTCCTAATAGATTTAGCCGATTCAACAGAAACTGAAGTATTTACGTTATCATTGAAAGTGTTCGTAATGTCACTTTCATTTTTTACTCCTGCTCTTGTCAAAATATAACGGGAGTTTCGAGCACGTCTCCCGATTAATAAACAGTGGGTAGGTCTAAATTTCCAACATTAGAATAGGTGCGCTTAACACATATTCGCATCGACTCGTTTGAAATTGGATCTCCTCATTAAATTTGGCGTACCTCCAAGTGAAGCTGGGGTACGTGGATAACGCATGGCATTCACGTAGAACGGTGTGTGCTTCTTGAAGCCTGCACCGACTGTTAGTAACAAACTCAGTGAATGCCAACAAGTCACTGTAGTGTTCAAAGGCAGGCACGTAAGCAAGTTGCAAGTTTGGTCCGCGTTAACATCTTCCACGTGCCCAACATTGAGAACGTTTCTTGCCAGAAACGTCATATGGATCTCCGATATCTATCCGAGTTTGTTCTCGGGCATTCCGTGTAAACGGCATACCGACGAATGCGCGCGCTGTTTGCGTTGCATTGACCTTAGATGGCACTGCAATAAGATGTACCAACTTACATTGAATCGGTCTACAAAACCAATATGTCTGTCATCCGACTTCCGTTGGGCCGAAGACAAAAACAATGTCCATGACAATCGAGTATCAGCACTCTGTCAAATCGGCAGAGATTTAGGTGATGACTACGCAGATTACGCAGTCATTAATCGCTGAAAAATATTGCAAGCGCGTATGTTCTTGCGCACCCATTCATCCAGTTGAAGTCACACGCGAGAGAAGCGTATGTCTTCTCCCGACCTTGACGCATACATCATGATATTCAAGCATGATTTCTTCTTAGTACAATGATGAGAGTTTCATCATCTTGATCTGTGATATATAGCGGCAGACAGTCATGGGATACATATCGATGCATACTGCGTGTAAGAACCCTAGGAGTTCTTCAAATTCTTTAGTAATTGATTGTGTAAACAATCAATCGATAGACTAGTATCCACATGTCGATATATAATACTTGTAAGAGGCAAAAAGGAGAAGTGCAACACACTGCGTTTAAACTGGTAGATTCTGTTACGGAAAGTTTCGTCTCGTAGAAACGTCTACGTGATAGCGCATCCTCCACCATATTTAATCTTCCCGGTTTGTATTCAACCTTGAATTTGTATTTTACAAAGAATGCCAAACATCTTGCTATTCTGGGGACAGAGTGGCGAGCTCCCGCTCGTGCGTTAAGACTCAAGGTCCGTTTAAACCCCAAAGATTCTCTCTCCTAATAGATAGATCCTAATCTTTGCCAATGCATACTTCATGGGAAGGCATTCCTTGTCATGCTCTCCATACTTACACTCATCTGGCCGCACTTGACGCGATTGGTAACATATTACTCGATCATGATCATTGTTTTTGCGTTGTCATAAGTTCACAAACGAGGTAAAACTGACCGGTGCTTCATTCAAGCTTCGCTTGACTGAGTCAAATGATTCTTGACAATAGGCGTTCAAAATCCTTCTTATGAAATTGGGAAAGAGGTCATTAAAGAATATCTATGCAGGTATGTTGCAAGCCTAACGTACTTTGGCTATTTAACTATCTTCATGATTTTCTATGGATCAGGGCAAATCCCGTTCTTGCCGAAAATACAGTCAACAACTGGCATTTCAAGTGCAGAAAACGTTAATTTCTTTAATTTTGCATATCGCTTATGCTTACGCATGAGCTCTAACACTTAGCGTTGGTATCCTTTATGCTTTATGCGTCGCTTTTCTCGTATTCATCCTTGATATGTATAAATAATCATATAACTCGAGGGTAATTCGCGCACCGGGCAGAAGAATGTGTAACACATCTGTTGAAGGATATAGGGGCGTTATTTAACCCTGGTGGAATAACCAGTAACCCCAATGCATTCCGCTAGGATGGCTGGACGGATATCCTTTTCACGTATTAGAACTTGATAAAAAACAATCCTCAAATCGAGACATTGAAGACGGTGCTTCCACTCATGCCATCAATGATGATACCCTTCCTCGGTATCGGAGTATGAGCCGGTACCGTAGCTTATTATAAGTATGAATAATTCGCCAGCCTCTTATGGGCTTAAGATAAGGTAAGGTTGGCTCCCGAACGTGGCCTGCTTTACGGCAGCTTAAAAGAACTCGTCTATCTCTCTCACGTCAAAGGCCATTGCCGCATCATGCTATACTTCGTGCCTGTCCTATCTCATGCCGAGCTCGTTTTTCCTGTGGATCTCGCATGGAACTTCTTTTAGGAATACGTCAGATAAATACCAAAGCACATCGAAATAAAGGGACGTCGCTTTAAGCAACTAATTCAAAGCGCTGAACTTTGGTTTTGTCATCTGAAATGCTCTCTCTTTGTAACGTGAATATTGTTCATTTATATCCACGGTTTCGTGTAATGATGCAGATCTGTTTGGTCTGATCGTCTTGTAACTACTGAACAACGGTACCGTCCAGGTGTGCATAAGCTGAAGAGTAGAGAAGAACAAGATACTATCTTCGAAATCGTACAATGATGGTGGTAGTTGAACAAACTCAAATGAGCCCTTTAAATTTAACGTACAGCAACAGGTGCCGCACGAAGGTAATTAAATACAAGTATTAACCCTTCCCCGTACCATAAGTGGGGAGCCAGGACCAAACCGATGGATATATCAGGTTCTTCAACACCGAAACAATCGGAAAATAAGAAGAACCTTTGCTGTAGTACGTGCGCGAAGATGGGTCACCTGCCCATGAATCTATGCCGCCGCTTCCGTCTCCACCCAATTAGCACATGGTAACGTCCGCTAGTTAGCGCAATGAACAGGGGTGACCTCCCACTAGCTCGAGAAACGTGAACATTCCAGTAGAGGCGGGGCGTACTAATGAAAATGTTGTTTCACATGCCAACATTTCGCATGTGAGAATGATATCCCCAGACGTATATATCGCCTGTCAACGAGTGCTGGGTGCTCACCCTGCTGCAGGCTAACTCGCATGGACCTATGTCTCCATGCGTGCATTCTTGGATACCGACGCATCAAACAACTTTGTGAGCTCTGAGTTTAGTGTTGTTGAATTTCATACTCCATGAAGCATATCGTGTCCAGTTAGCAACGATACAACCGTGACAATACCAAAGCGTATAATTCGAACACTATTTTTTAGTGAAACGTCATTTGAAGAGAATATATCGTCCTCAAAAGTCATGAACAAGTTTGATAGTTCGATATAATCTTGGGATCTCATGGATGTCCAAGCATTAACCAAGGATTACTTTGGATACCCTGTTGATCATCTACGGCAATGATACTGGGATATAGCACCCTGTGAGTAGTTCAAGTGTAGCAGTGGATACAATTGCAGCGTCCGAAAGACTTGTGGTTAGCGATGGCACCACCACTTCGGATAATATGGTTGCAACAGACGGTACATTAGTTAACAATAGTCCGGTGGAAACTCACGCTGCAAAAAAACAGCTGCGAGAAGAAGAAGTGGAGATAAAGCCCGTCACGGAAGTCAAACGACGGTTGTCGTCAAGAAGGACACGATAGCCAGAGATACCCATGATAGGCAGTGGCCCCCGCGAAAACCGTAATCTTACCACGGTAAAAAAAGGTCAGACGTGCTCTTTTGACAAGATTACTGAGCATCGACGCCGCAACGCTAACAAAGGACAGGCTGGTTAACCACTCTCTAACGCTCAGTAACCCTCCAGAAAGAGGTTTGGAAAAGATGGATCTTCCAACTCTTATTTTGAAGAAGTTCGTGAAGACAGCCACATGTGTAGCCAATTCCAGTGGCTTGTTACAATATTGGATCTGCGCTCAGGTAAGCTTGAATAAAAAATTTAGTTTAGAGCAGATACAAGACATCTGAATTCATTTTAAGGAAGCTCTTTAGCCTGAAAGCTTGTATCTTTTCAAACGCAAACGTGTAAGCCTGTCTGCGTCCCCATGACCATGCCTTGGCGCGACCGCCGATATATGTAAGGGTCAAGTGCATCTTTAACCCTAGTACACCTTTA
The DNA here is from genome assembly GCA_026184515.1 of Peronosclerospora sorghi. Classification (NCBI taxonomy): domain Eukaryota; phylum Oomycota; class Peronosporomycetes; order Peronosporales; family Peronosporaceae; genus Peronosclerospora; species Peronosclerospora sorghi. The sequence continues at coordinate 6,270,141 of CM047588.1, forward strand.
CAACACGACTCTATGGCGGTTTCTAATTCAAGCCATCTAAGGAGAGGTTGTAACGGGGTTACATTTAGTTACTTTGGTGTACGTAAATACACAACGGTTGAGGTCAGGTATTGACCGGTCCGAAAGGTTCGGACCTATTGGTTGTTTTAACCAATCAGGGCGAGAGCCCTTGGTGAAGGCGTGGCAGCCTGCCACGTGTTGGTACACAGGTGGTGTACATTACATTTCAGCTAGGTACGAATTAAGTAAGTTCTATCTAGTATTACATATAGTTTACATAAGTTTATTAATTTAGGCTAATTACATATTAAATATTGTGGTGGAGTCAAGTTCGAAATCGAAAACATTAGCATCGATAACCTGACTACCACCATCGCGCCCAGCCTTCCAACTTTCGGAGGGGGTACTCCGCGGACCACCACTCGAGATCTGGTCCGATCGTCCGCTGCAAGCAGACGACCGGTCGTCATCAGAACCCACTTGGTCCGATTGCTTAGTGTCCATCTCACCTTGTGTACCCGATGGAATGGGCTAGTTACACACTCGGTGGATCGGGATCGCAGATTGGATCGAAGCGGTCTTGAATATAGAAGACCGATCTGGGTAGGTATCTCTGGGGCGGAACTCTTCACCCCAGACACAAACAGACCAAAAACACTTCCAAGAGATAACTTCCAATAGGTCGATCGTACAAACGATCAAGACCTGACCAATACGAAATAATAGAGGGTAGACCGACCGTTCCGGTCTAGGCCCTGACCAATACGAAATAAGACCAAAACCGGTCTAGTTTCCAACCAATATTAAAACAAGCCAATATGTCCGCGTAAAGACCCAATATGCTCGTGAAACTCCACAAACGATATCTCCACGCCAAGACCAATCCAGTGAATAGCACGTTCCAAACGTACTTGAGTTGAGGTGTTGAGATCGCCAAATCGTACTCCCTTCGAGGGACTTCCGGTGGGCCAAAGTGCGCGTGCGGCGCGTCCAGACCGGGTATAATGGGCGAGAGGGGATAATTCGACCCTCTGCCCCCAAACACTCCGCGGCGGGCGGAGGCGACTAGCGTACGAAAAGGGAAGAACGGCGACCCCTAGCTGTGGTGTGAAACGAGACCAGAAGAGGTTTCATCCACTTGTCCGAAAGCTAAAAGATTTCCTTACTTAAAGGTATAACCTCTGGCCTAAAAGGTAAAACCACAACTAAAATACTACTACCCTATAGTCCCTAAATGTACCCACACAAAAATATGTAAAATACCCAAAGTCGGGTGACTCACCAAAACTTGCGTTCTTGACACTTCTTGAGTCTGATAGGCTGAAAAGCCCCCCTTGTTTAAACCAATCCGAAATTAGACCAAATGCCTTGACGAAACTTGACCAGAAGTGTGCCAAATTTTGGGCACGCTTCTCCACAATATAAATCAGTTTCCTTTTCACTCTAAAGTACAGCTAGACGTTCGACCGTGCAAGGTCGAGCTTGCTGTGAGTGTTGTAGCAGGGGAGTACCTCCCCTAGATAGTCCCTACTAAGGGAAAGCGTTAAGCCTTAGCGTTAGTATACGCTAACAGGAAACTGGGGAAATCTTGGCCCCGAGCGAGAGAGTAATCCCACGCTAAGCCATTTTATTAGGGCGTATCGCCGCTTAGGCTAAGTCTTCCTCTGTGCGCTAGTCGCACCGTGCGTTTACGCACTGGCTACATCTGGTAGCACTAGTAGTCAATCCCACACCTGTGTTGGTGGACGTCATCCTCTGCAAAGGATGAATCAGGACGATTCGTGTAAGCTAACCCCCGTCCAACAAGAAGCCTTTAAGAGGCTGGTACTCATATTGGGTGAGGATGGCATGCAGCTTCTAGTAGAGCAGGGCCTTGATGCCGTGAGTGAGAGGGTGAACGGCCTCATCGCCCATGAGGCGAGTTTTCGTGGAAGTCACTCCACGTCTATGGGGGTGAGCCCTCCGTTATCCTTTAATATAAAGGAATTCACCGGTGAAAAGGTGATAACCTAAATTTTTGGCTTCGCGAGATCGAAATGGCCTTCGCCACAACGAATGTGATCGAGGATCACTTGCAAGTGGGACTTGCACAACCCATCTTACGGGCGAAGACCGTACATGGGCATTTACGTGTCCGGATTCGGTCAAGAACGTGCTACCGACCTGGGAAGTCGTTAATCGAAAGCTTATGGACATGTACGCTACGCCTGATCTGGTTTTCCAAAATCAGCTTGCGTTTTTGAGGTGCCTTCAGGGCACTAGGGACTTGGAGACATACATCCAATAACTGAAGACAACGTTGGCAGGGATGTACGCGAAAGCGTATTCGGACGATGTGTCCATTCCCGTGTTCATGGGAGGCCTGAAAGAAGGGCCAGCACGTTCGGAGCTCTTCCGATGCCGACCCCAATCCCTGGGGAGGCATTCAAGATAGCGTTTAGCGCCGAAAGGAACTTTCGTTCCTCAAAGTTTGGTCCTGAACCCATGGACCTTAGTCAGGTGGAAGCGGAAGAGAAACCTCCCGCTAGGAGTCACTCTGACTCCTTTTCGCAGGGCTTCGAAGCGGTGCTACTTGCAATGATGCAGCCTCATGGGCAGCTAAGATGCTTCCAGTGTGGAAGTGCGGATCATCTGCGGAACAGATGTCCGAAAACCCTTCGCGAGACACTCGCTATAAGGGGCCGAGGGAGGGTAAAATGCCCTCGCCCAAGCCTTCGGGAAACGACGGCTCCCATTAGGTGCGGGGCGCCCTACTGGGGGATCCCTCAGTGCTGTTAAGCCCCAGGGTAGGGGACGACAGCACAAAACCCCGAGGGAAACGGTGCTTTCTAGCACCGAGTTGGTGTACCATCCAGGGTTTCTGGTTGTCCTTGCGGACGTGAAAGGCTTTGATAAGCCTTGGAGAGTCTTGATAGACTCTGGAGCGTCTGACAATTATGTCAGAGGAGCTTCTGTGGAGAAGAGTCGGCTGTATGCCGAGGCCCTAGAGGCACGTTCTCGTGACGTTGTCACGGTCCGTCTTGCGAAGGGCGTACAGGTTTCTGTACCCAAGGTCTCGATTGACCTTAAGCTGAAGTTTGCAGACTCGACAGCTTAGAACGTTGCCTAATCCTGGATTTGGACTCGAAGTATGACCTCATTATGGGCATGAAGTGGCTGGAACGCCACGAGCCATGGAGAGACGGGAAGTCTAAGTCCATTGGCTCAACGCACCCGCGATCGGGTGAAGCATTGGCGAGTCATGAACCCACCTTTGCTCGATCGCAAAAGCGATTCTGGCGTGACGCCAGAGATTGGGATGTCTGAAATCATCAGTCCCAATGACGTTAAGGAAGAGTTCTCTAACTAGGGGGATTCGGCGGTTAATCCCCACGCCGTTAACGGTGAGACTGGTGAGTTGCCAGTGGAAGAGGTGGATTCCTCTGAGGCGACTCCAGTGGTAGGGTAGAGACCCCTGTGGTTAAGCGCGAGGCGCTTCTAAGCGAAGAGACCCGTAGTTCGTCTCTTTCGCACGTCGGACATGATT
>CM047588.1:6273676-6393663 GCA_026184515.1 Peronosclerospora sorghi
GTCGCCATTGGCAGAGGTGGATTCCTCTGAGGCGACTCCAGTGGTAGGGGTAGAGACCCCTGTGGTTAAGCGCGAGGCGCTTCCAAGCGAAGAGACCCGAAGTTCGTCTCGTTCGCACGTCGGAAATGATTCCGACTACGCCGTTGTAGGTTAGACGGCGAGTCACCGGTGGTAGAGGTAAAGACCTCTGTGGATAGGCGCGATGCGCTTCCAATAGATGGGGAAATTGACTCCCCCCATCTGGGTCCCGGGAAGAATCCCGAGACCAGTAGTCAGAAGTCCTATCGGATGCTGAATAGCGTGACAGGTGTTGTCACGGAAGGCGTAAGACTGGAACGGTTGCCTGGGGTAGGAGAACTGTTGTAGTTGGAGATGTCCTTCAACAAGTTTGAGACTGCTGTAAAAGCAGGTGATCTCGACGGAATCGTCGTGTTGCGTCCGGAAGAGGAGTTGAACTCCTCATACACGATGGACGAGTCAGTTTTGGTGCAAACCAAACAGGCATTGAATGCCCGAAGCGGCCTCAAGATCCTTGCAGATCCTGAGGACCCTTACCATTCCTTAATTAAGGAATTCGGAGATGTCTGTAGTGACAACCCGTCGATGGGGTTACCACCGGATCGGGGAGTCCGACATGAAATTAACTTGGTTCCTGGAACCAAATACTGCGTCACTAGGCAGTGGCCTCTCCCCAAGGAGCAATGCGACGTCATCTACGCATTATTCAAGGGGAATGAAGAGGCAGGGATGGTACGGGAGAGCAAGTCTACCCACTCATCTCCCCCTTTTTGTGTTTGTAAACCGAACGGAAAGTGGCGCATTGTGCATGCGTACAATAAGCTGAATTCAGCTACTGTAACAATGGAAACTGCGATTCCTCGTAAGGATGTCCTCCAGAACAATATGGCGGGCTGTACGGTGTACAGTGCCTTAGATCTGGTGGATGGGTATTATCAGGTGCTCATGCGAGCATCCGATATTCCGTTTACAGCGGTCAGCACGCCTAGTGGCATGCTGTGGGAGTGGATTGTTATGCCACAGAGGCTTTCGAATGCACCAGCGACTTTTAATCGCTTGGTGACTCAACTCTTCCGCCCTCATAGGAAGTACGCTCAGACGTACTTCGACGATATATTCGTTCATAGTCGTGCGGAAGGCGACTCGTATGATGTTCAGACGCACCTGATACACCTTCGAGCGGTGCTCGAACGTGTATGCGAGAGCATAAGTTATATGCGAACGCATCCAAATGTATCTTTGGTGCTGAGGAAATTCCTTTCCTCGGATGCTTCATCGGTAAGGATGGAGTGCGGGAGGATCCCGCGAAGGTGAAAGCCATTGTGGAGTGGCCTTCGCCTGTAAATCTTAGAGAATTACGGAAGTGGATTGGATTAGCCAATTATCTCCACAAATACAGCGAAAACTACGCTGAAATGGCGAAGCCATTGACAGATCTTATTAAGAAGGATGTTGATTGGTGTTGGGAAACCAAATACCAAAACGCTTTTGAAGCGGTTAAGGGGAGCTTGTTAAAAGCCCCCGTTCTTGCTCTCCCAGACTATGGGAAACCTTTTAGCGTCGTCTGCGACGCCTCCGATTTCGCAATCGGATGTGCTTTGTTACAAGCTGACGACGCGGGACTGGAACGCGTGATTGCGTTTGAGTCGAGGCAGCTTAAAGCTGCGGAACGGAATTATCCCGTTCATGACAAGGAGCTACTTGCAATGAAGTATGCTCTAGTCAAATTTAGAGTTCACCTACTCGGCTCAAAGCCGTTCGTGGTTTATACTGACCACGCGTCCTTACGGACAGCGACAAAGTCGCCTCATCTCTCGCAACGGATGGCCCGTTGGCTCTCCTTCTTTGCGGAGTATAATTTTGAGGTTAAGTATAAACCTGGAAAGCAGAACGTGCTTGCAGACGCGTTGTCGCGTCGTCCCGATTACGAGCTCGCTCACGCGACATTCATCACCTCTTCTGTGGCGGACCTCATACGCCAGGCGTATGGGAAAGACCCACAATGTATGGCGCTTATCACCGCATTGGGTGATGTGGTGGAGTCAAGTTAAAAAACGAACACCGTAGTGTTGAGAACCTGACCACCATCGTGCCCAGCCTTCAAACTGACGGGGGGGTACCCCGCGAACCTTCGCCTACGACCCGATCTGATCGTCCGCTGATAGCAGATGACCGATCATCAGCATATGACGCCTGGTCCGATTTCTGCGTCTCCATCTCACCTTGTGTAACCGATGGAATGGGCTGGTTACACACTTGGTGGATCGTCGCTGTGAATTGGTTTGGGTCTTAAAATGTGAGACCGTGCTGGTTAGTGTACCCTGGGCGGCACTCTTCACCCTGGGTACTAGCATACCAATTATACTCAGAGTAAGTATAATCCAAAAGGGCAGATCGCTTAACCGATCGTAGATCCCAACCAATGCGAGAACAAAAGACCAATATTCCAATATGGAGATCCAACGAAAACGTAACAAAATCCACGAACGATATCTCCACTTAACAATACAAAAACTTTCTTACACGTTCCAAACGTTTGTAACTTGAGCTTGCGAAGCCGACCAATGCGTACTCCCGTCGAGAGACTTCCGACGGGCCAAGTGCGTCTGTAACGCGTCCCGGCCGGGTATAATGAGCTAGATGGGATTAATTGACCCTCTGCTCCCAAAAACTCCGCGGCGTGCAGAGGCGACTGATGTACTTGGCAAATATGTTAACGACTTCCTCGTTGTGAGTTAAAGTCCAAAAAATAACTAACCAATCCTATCTCCATACGGTCCCCAATATGTACAAACATGAAAAATGTAAGTACACGCAATATCATGTGACTTACCAAAATCTGTGTTCTTGACACTTCTCGCACACTATGGGCTTAAAAGCCTCTTTGCTTTTCACCAATACGATCGCCGATAAGTTGATCGGCGTGCCGCTGAAACAAAGTGACTGAAATTCTTGAATCCTCTTCACCACAGCCTCCCCTGAGTCTGGTCGTAGCCGCGCAACGGTAGCGTCCCGATCTCACCACATCCCAGATCTTCGCAGTAGCGGACTTCACCGATGGACAGATCTTCGAATCCGCCTTCGCCAGGTATTTGTCCTTGTGCACCTGATCATCTTGTAACCTCTCTTGACGTTTGTTGCTGCAGGTGCCCTGTGTTCCCCATCGCCCCATGTCAATTCGCCTCCCAGAGCGGCCCGATATGACAGCCCTCGCAACACTCCAGATTCCGACACAACGGATGAGCATCAGACCGGGGTCGATCAGCTCCGTAAAACAGTCCGGGAGCTTCAGTCGCAGTTGGACGTCAAGAATTCATCACTCCTGCAACTGCGGAAGGAGGTGGATACTTTGATTCCCATGTCCACGAAGTTGCAGGAATTGATCGCCGAAAACGCGCATCTCCTGGCCCAGATCGACCAACAAACAACGCGAGGTAATCTGATCGGTCTGTTTTTGTGTTTTTTGTCTTGGATCTGCTCTAAACTTCTTTCGCGTGCAGATCGGCTGCCCACTGACATCGCCAAAGTGTTTGACGCTTTACTCGCGGCTTATCGGCAGTCGCATGACAACTGCGATAAGCTCCGACCGATTTTGGACGGGCTGATCTGCGCACGGCATGATCTGTCTCGTTTGGAGGCCTACAGATCACACCTCCGGGAACAGCTCGCGCTGGTCAACCGGCAGAGGTTGGAGGATCAGTCCGATCGGACTTTACTCCGCACCCAACATGGTGACCTGGAGAGGAAGATCGGCGAGTTGCAGGTCGTGGTCAGGGACCAGATCGAGAAGGTCGAGTCCTTCCAGAGCCGATCGGACGCCTGTACACAGGAGTCAAACCGTCGTTGGGCGGCCGTAGATCGGTGCTACCAACAGTTGACCGACTTGTTGTACCGGCGTCCGGCTGCAGGATCTAGCGTTGTCCGATCTGCATTGGCCGCTCTGATCGATCCGCACCAAGATCGGAAACGACGCCATTCATTGGCCAAAAGTCAATATTCCAAGATTCCAAAAATTTCCAAGAAGCGTAAGGACGCGTCGAAGGGCTCAAGGGCGCGGGGCATAGCGCACTACTCCGAACTCGAGGATAAGCGAGAGGTGCCTCAAAAGAACGCCAAGACTCTGGCGCATCTTCCAAGCCCAAGATCGTACGCAGGTGACACGTCCATCACCGTCAAATCGCATGCGCCCTTACGACCCCGCGCTGCTCACACCAAACATATGAAGATCTCCTCCGGAGAGGACTCGGGGGACGAATCGGGAGATTCTGAGTTCTTGTTCACTGCATTGTACAAGTCCCAATCCGATCAACGCCGAGGTCCTGTTCCAGCGAAGCCTGCATCGGGGGCTCATAAGATAATCACCTCCCAGGGTGATGGTGTTGCACGGACGCGTGAGTCAACCGGATCGGTGTCTTCGTTCCAGCCCGGCACATCCAGGCTGCGCCATCACGCCCGATTGAAAGGGGCGTCGATCGGAGATCGACCTCTTCCATCGCTGACTTCAGATGCCACTTTCATGGTCACCGGGGCAGATCGGTAGCTTGCACCGATCATCCCTGACCAAGCAAGAGCTATCCCGGTCGATGTCCCGACCAGATTTCTGGCTCTTCCCTCCAGCTTTGAAAACCCCTGAACCGTCTGCGTGGGCGGGCGGATCTAGTCACAGGACTACAAATCGCCCGTCTGTATGCATATCGACCATGGGAAGTGCTGCTCAGTGCCAAGTTGGACTCCATATTCACGTCGACTCCTTGGATCGATTCGCTTCTGGGTCGACTTCGGGCCTTTAATACAGCCCACTTCCAGGTGATCTGGGAGTCTACACATTATCGCATCCTTCCCGCAGGTCGGAAGTTACGTGACCAAGACCTGATCCTGTTTCAGAAGCGCCGGAAATAGCGCCGGAGTCGGGAGGGCGAGGCCTGGCTGGCCCTATGCCAGTTTATTCTGGAAGGTATACTGGCCCGCGAGTGCGACATCGACATATTTCTGTATCCGGTGTTTGTTCATATGGCCAAGCGTCGAGTTGGGAGCCCCGGGGCGTTGACTGAGGACGGCATCTGGTATCTCGGTCTCCATTGTGACGAGCCGATCGCACACCTGAAAGACGCCTTGATCCAGATCGATCGGAAGGAGCCCTGGCGCAATCAGCATCAGAACCAAATCGAAGACCATCCGGCATTGATTATCGATCGTCTGTGGGGTGATTGCGAATCTTGATGCGGCAGTTAGCTGACCAGTTATTCCAAATACTGTCATCATTCTTTCCAGATTCCTGATCACCTGATCACTTGACCAAATTTCATCACTTTCTCCAAGCTTGTACCAACACTTTATCACACACGGCTTCCATCCACATCGCGAAAATTATCACCACGTTCCTCACTCCACTACTCCAGTGCATCACAGTTCATCACACTAATTCACAATTCAGACCTTACACATATTCACACCGATCGATATCCTGATCGGTGCTACTGCGTGCCTTGATCTTCATCTTCATGTGTCTGCATCACTGCGAAGAGATTCCGACTGACTCGTCTCGCTCGAACTCTCGTAGCAGTGCTCCACAATTTAGATCGAGTTCTTCGATCCAAGTTGCTTCGTCATGATCCTTCCAGCGGACCAGATATTCTCGGTGGATGCGACCGAAACGCGTCTTCTTGACCGATCGGACATCTAGCACCTTTTCCACATCGAATTCGTCCTCTTCCAATGGCCCCTCCCAACTGTCTTCCGGAAGCAGAGCTTCGTCAAAATCGAATCTCTCCGCTTCGTCCACCAGACAGGGCATTTTAGGCCGATCGGGGAACTCTCTGACCAGCTTCAATTTGGGCACATGCACTATCGGAAAACTTTATAATCCGTGCCGATCGCGATCAGACGGGCAGCATTCTCACCGATCAGATCTGCTACACGGAAAGGAACGTGCCACATATGAGCCAACTTCTTTGCATAGCCTTCCTTGACCCGATCGAGGTATAACCATACCCTCGCCCCTGGTTCAATACCATGAGGTCGGACCTGATCGTTATTCCGATCTGCTCGATCTTGTGTGGCCTGACGCAACTTTTCATTGACGACTTCTTTCGCATGCTGGTAATGCTCCTGGACCTGCATGCACCAACGACGGGCATCGCGATCGCGGGTCCGAGTGCAGCCGATCGGTATCGCCGCTTCAAGTGTCGATCGAGGGTCCCATCCATACGCCAGATAGAAAATCTCTTCTCCTCGGACCGGATAGGTTGAAGAGTTGAGTGCGAATACCAGTCTCTCTGCATACTCATCCCAGTCACGTTGGTCTAGACGTGACTGGGATGAGTATGCAGAGAGACTGGTATTCGCACACATACATCTTAATCGCCCTTGTTATTGTCTGCACCATGCGTTCAGCCGATCCGTTTGCTTGCGGACGATATGCCATCGTCGCGCTCTGCTTCTGGCCTATCATGTTATTGAACGATCGGAACACCTCAGTCATAAAACCGGGTTCCCGATCGTGTCTAATAACTTCGCTGGTGCCGAACATTCTGAACACGCATTCCTCGTAACTCTGGGCGATCTGCTCCGCGGATCGGGATGCACTAGCCTTTGCGATCACCATACCAGTGAATAGGTCGATCCAGATCAGCAGCTCAGTGTTGCCGCGTGTTGATCTGGGCAGCGACGGTATGTGATCCATTGCTATCACCTGGACACGGTAAGTAGCCTCGATATTTCCGGGCGATAGGCCCTTGATTATCGGTCTGCCCTTTCCGGTCTCGCAATATGTGCAACAGCCCACATATTTCTGCACGCTCCGAAAAAGTCCTCTCCAGTAAAAGTGGGCCCTGATCTTGTGGTATGTCCTGCCTATGCCTTGATGTCCCCCTTCTAGACTCACATGGTAGTGATGAAGAACATCCGGCTGTAGCAACTCAGGGATCACCAGTTTCGCTAGTCGATCTCGATCGGCACTGTCTTGATCAATGTCACGACAGAAATATAGCAATCCATTGTCGTACACATCGTAACTGTCCGCGATCTTGGTACTCTCTTTCGCCTGATCATTTGTTAACTTGGACAGTTCACCGCGCAAATAGGCATTCAAGTTGACGATCCACTCTTCTTCGTCCTGTGCCTTGAGGATCCGTTCCGCCCTTAGCTGTTGTACAACGTACACGCTCAGCCTTTCCTTTGGGAGCGATCGGCGAGACTTCCGAGTTCGCGATCTAGTCGCCACCATAACATGCACCTGATAAGGGCTTTCCTTAGGCTTGATCAACTCCGGGACCTGTTTATGTTCATAAGTTCATGTAGAACGGCCTCCTCTGTGAGCGTCGCCCCGATCTGGTCCCGCATGGCTTGGGTCGCGAGGTGATCGGCGCTTCTGTTCCAATCCCGTTTCACGTGCAATAGCTCGTGGTTGGGATACTCTTTCAGTGCCTTCATCACCCGATCATTCAGCAACTTCAGCCGTGGTGCTTTACAGTCGATCTCCCCGGTGATCTGCCTTATCACTAGGTTGGAGTCACCACATATGATGAATCGCCCTTTTTTTTTATTACAGCAGATCATCACAAAAAAGGGCGGATCATCACAAGACATAGAAGGAGTCCCCGATATTCCGCCTCGTTGACCGTTATGTCTGGCGTGAAATCGGCGGCGGCTGCTACTATAGACCATTGTGGTAACTTCCACAGTATGGCACTATATGAGCCGACATTCTTCTTCACGCTAGCCGATCCGTCGAAACTAAAGACAAGGAGTTCCTCATCCCGATCGACGATCGGTGGCGGCAGCGAGATTGAATGTCGAGGTTGCTTCCTTGGGGCAATCGCCATCAGAGCTTCATCCACTTCAGACGAGGGGTGATACTGGCAGCCAATGTGCCCAATATCTCTTCCTCCCCCTTTGGTGCACTTGACGACCTCGAGGGACCACTGTGACAGGATCGCTGACCATCTGCCGAGCCGACCGTCCATCCCATTGGCTGATAACAGCTAGGCCAATGTCGACTTTCTTGATAGGACCTTTACAGGTCGGCCGACCAGCAGGTTATAGCACACATCCAAAATCCGTAGTAAAGCCATAACTTCCTTTTCGACGATCCCGTAGTTAACTTCGTTCGGCTTCAACGTCCGGCTCGTAAAAGTGACCGGATGGTACACACCATCATGTTCTTGCACTAGACTGGCAGAAATAGCCCACTTACTAGCGTACACAATGACGATCGGCATTTTTTCCGGATCGAAGTGTCTGAGAATCGGTGCCGTCGCCATCTTGGCCTTCAGCATACCGAAAGCAACCTTTGCATGCTTCATGTGATCCTCTGCCTCCTCCTGCGGAAATCTGCGGGCAGATCAGAGTCGCATACCTCCCGTAAAGTTGCCCGATCTTCTTCGCGCAACGTATGGTAGTAGACTTCCCGGAGCTCGTATAGCACGGCCGCGTAAATGGCGAAGTCTTCAATGAAGCGGCTGTAGTAATTTAAGCTCCATAAGAAGGACTACATTGCCTTCAGTGATCTGGGAAACGGAAGGTTGCTCAGTGACTCCAGATCCTTAGGATTGGCCTCCAGCCCACTGATTGACACCATATAACCCAAATAGGCGACCTTGGACATTCCCCAAAAACTCTTCACAGCACTGATCGACAGGTTCCAGCAATCGCACGTGTCCAACAACCGTTAAAACTTCTCGCACAGATCGCTCAATGACGAGGCAGGGATCAGTATGTCGTCGATGTATGATCGCCTCCCCATAACGGACGGTCTACTTTCCCGATCGGGTTCACCCTCTGTAAATACATCATAGTTTTCGGTGGGGTCCCGATCGGTACTGATCTTGAAGTGTCCATACAGCGCGTTGTCGATCAGCCTCTGGTAGATCTGGGGCGCGTTCTTCAAACCCAACGGCATACGGTTCCGCTCTAACAGACCGAACGGCGTAACAAATGCGGAAATCTCGCGAGCCCGGTCGGTCATCGAAACCACCCAAAATCCACTTGCCATATCTAGCGAGAAATACCATAGGGTCTTGTCCAGATCTTCCAGCAGATCGCTGATCAGCGGCATCGGGTACACCATAAGCTTGTTCAACCGATTTACCAACGATAATCGATGCACAACCTGATGTCGACGCCGTTCTTCTTGATTACAATCACGATCGGCGAGGACCACGGCGAGGTCGACGGTTTGCTAATCTTGGTAGCCGAAAGTCCTTTAATAAGATCGGACTATTTCTCACGGTACTGTGGATCCACACGTCGGCATCGCTGGGAGATCGGCTTAGCACCACCAACATCGATGTCACAGATTGCTCCGCGAGCAGCATGGGGTAAGGCATTGCCTTTCCCGATCAGCAGATGCTTCTTTTTCCAGATGATCTTCTTAATCTGGTCGATCTCGTCGGGGCTGTTAACACCCCGATCACCCACTTGTAGATCGTCCAAGGTGACTTCGGGCGGATCGGCAGACACTTCAGGGAGGACTGCCATCTGGCTCTCCAGCTCCTGAATGTACTGATCCCCGCCCTCATGTATGCAAACTTGATCGTCTTCTGGGACAATATAATTCAAACCGTCCTGGTCGGTTAAACACTGATGTTCCCGATCGGCGGGCTGCCTTTCAACGATATCGACCTGCTTAAGCGTGGCATCATGGTCCGCCCCAGTCTCGCCATGCTTCCCTTTTTCTATTCCCGGCTCCGCTGTAGCCTGTTCTTGTGACGCCACCTCCTTGACGAACCTTGGCTCATCTGCTTGATGGTCCACCGTGTCCGGCGACTGCGGTGTCTTTCTTCGAACTAACATCTTATTTGGGGTTACATAGCTGGTTCGTTCCACCATAGGTGAGGTATCTTCTTCCACCGGTCCATCATCGCTGATAAGATCGGTGGTCGCTTGGTATTCCAAGTTCTGCCACTCAACATACCGTCTCGATCCGATCGAGACGAACCCCATCTTTCTTTGCACCTTCCCTTCCTCCAACCACATTCCAACAATAGTACTGTTGTCGAGCGTAAGCGGCTTGTCACCGATATTAGTGACTTGAACATAATCATATCGGCCGGCGCTCTTCACAAAGCTCGGCACCCACCGATCGCCCCTGGTCACCCATAACTTCCTTGATCGAAAACCTTTGTCGACTGGGGTATCAGCGGATTGGCCGACTGGAATGGTGACATCTTGGTCCCACCTGACCAGATCGGTGTGCGATCCGTATAGTGGTCGCCGACCAGCTAACTGGATCTGAACCTCATCCGGGCGTGTAAGCACTCCATGAGACAGATCAAGGCGAATACCTGCCGGCACCATGAAATCCATGCCTAACAGGGCATCCTGACCGGCCAGCTTGCCAACCCAAGCGCTGAAGAAGTAGACCAACCAACCCTATAGAGTGATCTTCACGCGCGTCCTTCCTTCGGTCATGTAAGAATTTTCACCGATTCCAACGCATTCTTGTATCTGGGTGTCGTCTATACGACATCCGACCTTACGAGCAAAGGCGGAGTCGATAATTGAGACTTCGGCCCTAGAGTCGAACAACATCGTTTCCTTCTGGTTGTTAATCTTACCACAGGCTTTCGCCTGCTTGATGCATTTTTCGGGCGCATGATACTTCCAGTATCCTCAAGACTCTCCAGGCAGCAGATCCAACTGCATGACCACCTTAGATCGGGAATATTCTTCGGTCGTGAGATTGTAGACCGGATGATCCCGATCGACACAATTGGGAATAGAACATGTATTGTAGGTTTTATTCTCCTTGCCGACATACGCATAGATGCCAAACGTAGATCGCTCGGCTCGATCCAGATTCCAACCTGGCGAGCGTTCTAGTTTAACATCTTCTCCACGTCAGGTGGAAGCATCCCCCCGTGCTCGCCCGGCACATACCACTTGCGCATCATATTGAAGAACTCTTCGACCTTGCACTTGCCGGCCTCGTGGATCTATCCACATGACTTGCACACAAATAGGAAGTGATCGGTGGGGTAGCCGCGTCTTTCGCACTTCTTGTATATTAACTTCTTCCAGCAGTCCCCAACATCATGCTTGCTTGACCCGCAGTGAGAACACTTCTTGCGAGGTCGGTCCGGGTCGGACTTGTTCCCACTCCTGCTCTTCCGATCTGCCTGGTTAGGCGTCGATCTGGGTCTTCTATCTGTAGCGACCCGATCCAACGGCGACCTTCGCCCTCATGCTTCGTGAGTGTTGCAGCGTCCGCAACGTCCGATCCACTTCCCCCACATCTTTGAGGTGCAGCAGAGTGATCTGATCTGCCAGCTCTTGGTCATCAAGGGTACTGATGTAGTGACCCACGTGCTCCATAGCGGCACCGGTAGGCGGGTTGCCTCCTTGATCACTATCCCGGAGCGAATTGCAGCCACGTTCAGACGGTGTAAGTACTCAATCGGCGTCTCGTCGCCCCGCTTCTGCATATGATGGTATTTGCGGGCGGTAGAAAATCCGGAGTTGCAGTACTGCCCCTCAAATTATGAACATAGCAGATCCCAGTCAGATCGGACATCCCGACCCAACTGTTGGATCCATTTTGCAGCTGGTCCTTTCAGCAGATCCCTGAAGATCAAACACCGTTCTTTTTTTGGTGTCTGATCCCGTAAGAAAGCAGACTTGACCCTACCAAACCACGATCTGGATTGCTCCTCGTCGGCGTCCTTGCCAGTGAAATCCTTGAGATCAGTGGTCGCATCCATGAGAATGCGTGGGATCGCAGTAGATCCAAAATCAAAAGCGGTCGTAGAGGCTAGGTTAGCCTTGCGCGTTCTGCCCGCCCCTGCACCGTCTGACCCATAGTGTTCATCCGGATCGCCGATCGACTCCATGTCGAAATCGCTGTTCTTGCTTGATCGGCACGGTCGGGCTGGCTGCGGCTTGCGTCTTCCTCTGCCAACTGGTTTGCCACCTCGGATATCCTTATCCGTGGATGCCACTGACTCCATATCAACATTCCGGCAAGTATTGACATTTTGCCGGGCAGATCAGTCCTGGGCATGCGGGCGCGGGGCGATAGGCATCGGTCTCCCATGAAACGCGTCATCATTGCCTCAAACATGGCTTGGACGTTAGCTCGGGTCATGGGCAGCGTGTTCGTATCCTCCTTTGGAGGTACTGAAACCTGTGGGGGCTCCTGGGGCCCCGACCGTCATGCAGCCCCATGCTACCGTACGTCATTTTTATGCCCCATGGGGTACAATCCGCCCCCATGGTCATCCACTCAACACCGACCTCCAACTCCGATGAGCTATTAGAGGCAGGTGGAGACTGATACAGCGACTTATCGTCGGATCACACATCATCGTATGCTGCCGTGGCCTCAGCGGCCTTCAATGCCACGGTGGGAGTTGGGCGGCAAACCGCCCCCACCAACGGCACCAAATGATCATGGAGGGTCGACATCGACATCTCCAGTTTCCAAGTGTCCAGATCGAACAGTTTCTGCACGTTGGCGAGGTTTTGCACTTTTATACTGACCTCAGCCAACTTCGCCATCAGGTTCTTCGCCAATATCAACGGCCGATCGCTCTGGATCGGCTCGGTGGTGGGTCCGAGAAGGCGATCATGGATCTGGAGGTTTAAGATCCGCATGACCTGGTCTTCACGAGTAAATCGCTTTAACTCGTGGATGTAATAGATCCTGGTCAGGTCTTCTTCCTTGATAACCCCGTCCCCGACCTGCGACATTTCTTCCAAGTCGTCTTCATCGGATGGCATTCTGAGCCTCTGCTTGGGGACCTTGGGAAAATGGATCGGATCGTTCCGATCAGCCTCCAAGTCGTTGTTATCTTCAATTTTCTTTTCATCAAAACATTCATTTAAATGCATAGTACCAGGAAAAAAGTCCTGATCCTTTCCGGAACTATAGCAATACTTGCTATAGTCCCGATCGGCTCCGGTGGGAGCCTTATGGGGAAGAAAAACTTATTAATCCCGATCTGGTCCTCCACCCGGCCAGATCGGACATCGCCATCCATATCGACAACGAGAACATAAGGCGATAGCCGTTCCTTATGTCCTCTCCAGAACGATTCCACATTTAACTCGTTATAATCGATTCTTCGCGAGATATAATCTCGGTGATATCCACGATCACCAAGTGATCCGGGCACGCGCACCATTGTGGTTGAGTCAAGTTCAAAATCGAACACCGTAGTGTCGAGAACCTGACCACCATCGTGCCCGGCCTTCCAACTGACGGGGGGGGGGTACCCCGCGAACCTTCGCCTACGATCCGATCTGATCGTCCGCGGCTAGCAGACGACCGATCATCAGCATAGGACGCCTGGTCCGATTCGTTCGTCATCTCACCTTGTGTACCCGATGGAATGGGCTGGTTACACACTCGGTGGATCGGTACTGGGAATTGATGTGAGGTCTAAAAACGTGAGACCGTGCTGGGTAATGTACCCTGGGCGGAACTCTTCGCCCTGGGTACGGGCAGATCAGTTATACTCCAAGTAAATATACTTCAAAGGGCAGATCGCTTAACCGATCGTAGAGCCCAACCAATACGATAATAAAAGTCCAATACTCCAATGTAGAGATCCAATGAGAACGTGATAAACTCCACGAACGATATCCCCACGAAATAATCCAATAACTTGATTACACGTTCCAAACGTGTGCAACTTAAGCTTGAGAAGTCGACCAATACGTACTCCCGTCGAGGGACTTCCGGCGGGCCAAGTGCGTCTGTGACGCGTCCCGGCCGGGTATAACAAGCTAGAGGGGATTACTCGACCCTCTGCTTCCAAACCCTCTGCGGCGTGCAGAGGCGACTGATGTACAGTGCGAAGAAACGACTTCTTGCTGAGTGTTAAAGGCTAAGAATTAACGACTAGCCAAAACTATCTCCCTATGGTCCCCAATATGTACAAACATGAAAATATGTAAGTACACGCAATATCATGGACTTACCAAAATCCGTGTTCTTGACACCTCTCGCACACGATAGGCTTAAAAGCCTCCTTGATTTCCACCAATACGATTGCCGATAAGCCGATCGGTGTGCTGCTGACACAAAGCGACCAAAATTCTTGAGTCCGTTTCACCACAGCAGCAGCTCACTCCGCATCAGCTGCAGCAATTCCAAGAAGCTCAACTTTATAAACCCTGTATTCACCTATAATGAATACTGATAAGTGAGGCTTATTTCTCTTCTTTGTTTTTATTTAATTGTTCCATTTCACATTGGTTGCAAGGCTTTTCACTTTGGTTGCAAAAGTTGTAAAATATATTTTTAACTTCGCTACCTATTTCAGTTTGGTTGCAAAAGTTGTTAAATATATTTTTACTTCGCTACCTATTTCACTTTGCTTGCAAAACTTTTCATTTTGGACGGGCAAAGGTGTAGAACCGAGGATTGGAGCTTGCGGGCAGCAGAAAGAAATATTTCCGCCGATTGGTATTTGCGCGTGGAGTATCGCTGGAGTGGGAAGAGCGAGTGGATAACAACATGGAGCGATGATTGCCAGTAAAACTAAAAGTAATGGTACGCAGTCCTATCGTAAAACTAAGGAACTGACGGGCGCCAGCCGTCTTTTTTTTTGCATACAGCCCCGTTACTTCAAAACCGGTTATACCCAGGGCTATACCGACCGTCCCACTGCGTCGCTCTAGCGGTGGACACAAACGCGGGGGCGCGCTAGAGCGAAACCAAAAAATAATACAGCCAAACCAATCGCGCTCCCGATTTATTTATTGGTTAAATGACTGTATCTGTAGTCTCCGACGCGCCCCGCTGGTTATTGCGCGTGTTCATAAAATTAACCGGGTCGGAGTCTCAGACTGTCTGCCGGTGTCTGTCTGCTAAAGGACAAGGTCCTAGTTCGTCAATACTAGTCACCTTTCTGGCGTATCCATTAGTCCTTTCATCTTTAGTTCGTCTATACTCGTCTTCGTAGTTTTCTCAATATCATACATGTAGGATCTACGCTCACTGTGTTTTTTCAATAGTGACGCTGTCACGAGTATGCAGCGGTACACGGTCAAGCGCGTGTTGCTGGAATTGTGCTCGAAACTGATGGATCCGCGGCTCGAAAAGGTGGCACAGCAAGCTAATGTACCGGTGAGTGAGCTGCACTTGACCCCTGACGAGAATCGCTACTTGATGGTGTACAAGGCGCTGTACAAGGCACTGCGCAAGTTGGCAGAAAAGGCAAAACCAGGCGACGTGTATACTTCCGTGCTTAATCTCTTGCAACGCTTGGTGCACAATGACGTGGGCGAGTACAATCGCAACGATGCCTTAAAGCATTTGCTCAAGGAAGATTCGCTGGATCAGCGCGTGGGTCGCATTCTGTTGAAAATCACGACGGTTTTCAAGCGACGTTGCTCACGCCGTTTGAAGGCATTGACGTGTTTGGTGTCCTGATGCAGCTACATGGCCTCTTTTCGACGTTACCGCGCGCCGAATTCATGATGGTGGATCTCGCGAATGAAACGATGCAATCCGCCTTGGCCATTTTGGCCGCGAGTCTGTGGAAGACACGGCCAACAAGTGTGTTGGAAGCGGCGCTGAAGGATATTTCCTCGACATCTATAGTGCGGAATCTGGTGGGAGAGGAGGGAAACGAAGGCCAAGAGGGGGCGGAATCGATGGGAGCGCAGGCAGATTCGCCTCGTACGATGGCTCCACGTCCTGTAAACCTGTTGGATCGTGGAAATGTTGCTCCTAATCCGGCGCATTCGCGCGACTCGCTTGCTCGCCGTTTGTTCCTATGAAGGATTCCGCATCCACCGTGTCCGCACTGCCGGGAAAGACGGCGCCTCGTGGACGCGGCTTTATGTCGTTTCATGACTGTTGAAGTTTTATCAAGTAATGAGTGTGCAAGCGTGCATACATACTTCAAGTGATGCGCGACCATTGTGTCATTTATGCATTTTTGCAAGCAATGCTACCCTCTGCGGTTTCGTCCTTTGAAAATGCTACTGGAGTTTGGTCTGCTCAACAGCTTTGTTGGTCTTCTTGTCCATGGACATTCTAAAAAGGTCCATCTTGTCAGCGCATGCCGGCTCCACGCAGATCGGGTCGCTTATCATTGCAAGAAATAGCAACGTTGCGCAAGTTTGCATAGGTTCCGCGTTTTAACTTCAACTTCAGAGATAGACACACGGCGATCTCGCAACTGATCTCGTGATCCATTTCCTTGAATTCCTTGTTTTAACTTTGCAATGGTTGCAGTATCAACTCGACTGAGACAACGTTGAATGCATGGTATGGCTCGCACTTTGTCGAGGCTACACCTCCAGTAGACTTTCCACAACGTATAATGCCCTCGATAATGTACGCTGGATTTTTTTACACCAGGGGGGTCAGTATACGCTGACCCTCAAATTTAGATGGGGTCTGTTTTGTTAGTTGGACGAAAATTGCATCTCATAGTGAATACTGTTGAAAGCAAAGTATGACTTTATACTACGATTAGCGTGCTTGTTCCTTATTGGTAGAAACTACACGGAGGAGGGCTCACCCCCCCCCCCTCTCCTTGCGATTAGGATTCCGTGTTTGAACGATCTTGGGCGGAATGGCGTTTCTTCAATTCCTTTGCGCCTGGTACATAGAACTCAAGCTCATCTTCTCGTACAGTTTTCCACTTGGCGATTAGCGACGTTTCCAAGTCTGTCACCCACGTCTCCGCGCGAGCACTCGTATCCATCAAGTTGAGCAACTTGACCATTTGCTGCTCGGGTACGTAGTCGGAGAGACACTCGAGAATGCTCTTCGCTTTCGCGGGATGCTTGGCATCAAAAGCGTTGAGATACGCGAGCCACTTTCGGAACCTTGGGTTTACAAATAGGGTATCCAGGTTTCGATCGAGACGCATTTCCCCAAACACAGAGGTTGGATCCCGCCCTTTGACGGCCTCATGCGCTAACCACATTTGTTCCACCTCTTCCGCTACTGTTTTCGTCTTTTCGTCGTCCATGGCATGATCAATCATACTTCGAATCGTCCACGTATTGAACATCTGATCAAGGACAGCATACCACGAGGCGACGGTCTTATCTGGATTCTTGTCGTTGTACTGCGTCACGTATTCCCTCCACGCTTGAAAGAGCGGATGACTGAGAACATTCATCTCATCGTCACGAAGTCCTAGTAGATGAAATACCTCACCAGGCGGTTTCCCACTCGACAAAATCCGTTTGGACGTTACTGTGAGCAACTTGGATGCAGCGTGGTCCAGGGTTGGAAACGTTTTCGCTTTTACGAGTATTTGAATCAACTCTGGGTCGCTAAACTCCTTCAAGTACGACAACGTCTCTTCCCTCTTACCAGGAAAACGCTTGAGATAATGGGCCACGTACGCTACCCACGTCTCAACAAGCGGACTTTTCAAGGGCTCCGGTGTAAGACGACGATCTAGAGCATCCTGCTTTAGAGATTCAAGCACTCTATCAATCGTGTAGCCGTTTGACAGCCACCAGTGTCGCTGCACCTCTTCCAAGTCCTCGGCAGCCTTTTTCTCTGCTACCTCCGTCTTGGTCGGCGGGTCGGTTATTGTACGACGTAACTCAAGTGCCACGCTTGCCACACCAAATTCCTCGGTAAGCACGTGAATCGTTGCCACTTTATTCCGTGGGTTCTCTGCATTAAACTTGTTCACAAACTTGGTCAACGTTGCCAAGAGGGGGTTCGAGGCAAAATTGTGCACGTCCAATTCGAGACGATGGAGCGCGTCGTACGGATCCACACCAGTGTCTATCCAGAACTGGAACAGTTCCTCCTCCAACGTGGTAGCAATGACTTTCGTTTCTTCTACCTGCTGAGCGTTTAGTGCCAGACGAGCTAGATCCACCTCCTTGCACTGGACAGTCGCTTTCACGACTGAGATCATGGACTTGTCAGGATCGTTTCGGGTTATGGAAGCCACATACTCGATCCACTCGAAGAGTTTCGGGTCCTTTTTCCACTCTGTCTCAGTTTGAAACAGGTGCCAAACCTTTTGGGGGTCTTTCTTTTGAAACAGCCAATACTGGATGAGCTCCGTATAGAGCTTCTTCGCAAGGTCTGGCGAGCGCGAGCCATCTCTGGCCTCTTCGAGGGTCTTGTAGAGACGCTCGTCGTCGTACTTCTCTGTCAGTTTCTTGATCACAGGCACCTTATAGTAGGGCTTTGCGAGCTTCCGGGTGTCTTGAACCCATTTCTCAAACTTTCGGACGTACGCATCCGTAAAGAGCTCTTTTTCATCCTTAGGTAGATGCAAAGTCTGGACCTTGTTGTTGAACCATTGCCACCTCCGGGACACGACGGATGGACGCACGCTGGCAGACGATCCCACGAAGCCTCGAAGCAACGGCATCGCTTCCTCTGGCAGCCCCTCCGCACTGCTTCTCAAACGCCTCGTGGTCGTCCCAAGGCCCTCGTCACGAGCGAGTACGAAGACGACGGCCGTCGTCGATTCTTTGGAGGCCTTTGGGCCATACTCTGGTAAAAGGAGCATGAGCAACAGTGCATTAAGGTAGAGCCGCATGGTCCCGAAGAAGGCGAAATGGAAAGTGAGGAGGGAGACCACGCATGGAGTATAGGCATTCTCTATATATAAATACGTCCCGTCGTTGCGGCGCTGGGTTTACGTAGGGAAACTTAGTAATCACCAAAACCTTGAACGAGGATAGTACCGAGACAGACCATACGGGCTGAAAAAATTTCGGATGTGCTTTCTTGTGCCCAAGTGTTTAGAAAACGGGCGCCCATCATGCGACCGCGCGCGAGCCCCGTTTGTTTGCAGTCCAACTCCGTCTCTACGCTCGCTGCTACGACTGCCGTTGGACTCTCAGTGATATTTTAGAACCTCCCCATTTAATTGGACAGGTGTAAGCCATGTCAAGCGCGTGCTGTAAGGGCCTCTGCATTACACTTGGACCCCGACTCTGCCCGGCCTTCGATTTGTGTCCACTGCGGGACTCGAACCCGTGACCTCCCGGTCACGTGGTGGGGCCTAAACCACTGCACCACAGTGTCGGTTCGTTGGACACCGGCCTCGACGCACCTCACCTCTAGACCAGCCCTCTTCATTTTGGGTAATTGGCATTAAATTGGGTAAAAATGCCTAATCTAACATTTGAAATATCCCCAAACTAAAATTCATATGAAATGAAAGCTATTCGGGCTCGGATTGGTCGATTGTGTTGAAAGGTGTTAGCGTCCATCGTAGCGTAGTAGCGTAGGAAACTCGAGTCGTAAACGTCGTATAATATAGGTAATAATACCAAATCGTCTCAAGTCTATATCTCGACAACCAATTACAGCTAGGTTGCGAGATCGACACCCTTTGAGAGATTACTAAGCGTCCGACGAAGTGAATGCAAGTAGATAGTTATCTAATGCAAAGTTTATTGAGAAGTGATTAGTTAGTCTTACGTGAATATGCATGACCTAAAGGTATACTATACCGCTAACAGCTGTTGGACTATACCGTCTACAGCTGTAGTGTTACATACACACCTGGTCGGCACAAAAATAGGTCGTACTCAGAAACGAGTGCATATGTCCTAATTTATGTGCCTAAAAGATAAGAAGAATACAGATTGCTAACTAATAACAAATGGTCCGACCTAATTATAGTAATTAAGTATACGGGCTATTTTTAACAGATTGAAATATAATTGCATAGAGCTTCCTGAAAAATTTCCGTATTTTATTGTATTCTCCTACAAGTGTAGGTAACCGTCGTACCGACGGGGCAGTGGATGTCTAAACTCACTGGCCCTATAAATAAAGGACTGGCCCTATAATAAAGGGTCGCCCTACCCGCGCCCCCCCCCCCACGTGACTTTCGACCAATAGAGATAAATATTGCTATTAATAATAAAGGGCGTGACTGGGTACACCCCCCCTTGCTGCGTACACCCCCTAGGGTTAGGGTTAGGGTTACACCTTCCCTTACACAAGCTCTAGTAAAGACTTGTAACATCGTCTTGGAGAAAAGAGCGAGGACACCGTGTCGGTCATGAAAGCTCCACGTCGACACCAAATAATACTTATTTTTTGAGATACAGCTCCATAATCACATTGAAGTCACGTAAAACCTTCGACTACGGCTAATGACAGCACATTTCGCTTCTGTATTGTAGGGAATAGCAACAAAGATGTGCGCTTAAACAATTTACTGCCTGACGCACTTGCTTATGCCTGGCGGTGATGCGTACAACTACACGGCGTCCACGTTGATCAGTACCCCATCAGGAAAGCGTATTACTTCAGACTTTTTATCGTGAATATTTACATGCATTTTTTGGCAACTGTAGTTATTCAAGACACTTCGCAGAAGTGCCGAGGCGTCCGAAATTCTGCTCGACATCTCAAGTCGCCTGAAATCTATCGTGAAGGCTACATAGTAAACGGTCTATGTCCCGAAACCCCGATCTCTACGTCTAGTAGAATCACAAGGGTAGAAACAAGAAAACTGATGTTTGGCACAAGTTTCTATTGGCAAATCTGCACAATGACGGTGTCCTTGTGTTTGCAGTTAATTCCATAATCAATCAACTGTCTCAACAATGTATGTCACAGTTTTAAACATATCACAAAGCCTTGGTGACACCCTCCATATGCTTGACAACCTCTAGCACTGACTTGAAACTAAAAGGCTCCGTAGCAGCCATATCAGCTAGCACCTTTCGGTTCAGCTCAATACCCGAGCCATTAATCTTGCCATAAAGCTTTGAGTACGAAATTCCTTCCTGTCGTGCACCTGCATTGATCTTTTGAATCCATAAATAGCGCATGTCCTAGCAATTGCAAATGCAATAAAATTAAGAGCGTGGAACACAGCATTTTCTTACGTGTGTTACCCTAACCCTAGGGGGGTGTACGCAGCAAAGGGGTGGGTGTACCTAGTCACGCCCATAATAAAAGTATCAATCATACCCGGCCTTAATAAAAATATGGATGCAGAGGTACACTGGTTTGCGATACGAAAACCCCACGGCGTGTATTACAATTTAGACTCAAAATTATCAGCTCCAAGAGTGTGTTATGATCATACTTCAGTATCTTTTTCAGGACATTTCTGACGTAACACTTTGTTTTTGTTACAGCCATTTGAAAATGATGCAAAGTGTTACCAGTTCTTGCAGGAACTTGTAACTACAGCTTTGATCGTTACGCTTAATGTCTTTGAAGCGTTTAACTTTGTTTTTGTACTAAATGTTAAAGCTCCCTTTGTCTCTCTATGTTGTTCTGCAGCACCCGTATATTCTTCCAGTCTTGGACATTTACTACTCGAAGATAAGAAGGCAGTTCTTGTCGTGCAGCCATTTACTAAATGTGGCAGTATAAAAGATCTCATCTACCAAGTGGATAATCCAGCGAAACCTTGCCAAGGATCTTCTTGAGAATGCGCATCCACTTCCTTTTGTTTAAATTACCGAATTTTCACGCCAAAATCTTGAAACTTTCGCTGGACTTCGGTCGAAAGGTCTGGTGTGTGATCACTTGAGATCCACGAATGTCGTTGTTGAAAATGGCAACGATCTACTGGCTGAGATTTATACGCCTCTATTTGCTTTTGATCGATATAAAGACAGTCTCGACTTGACTGTAAGTTTGGAGCAATATATTGATATTGATCTATTACTATTTGGACACAATTTATTCGAAATGGCCACTAGGATGGAGCTACTTAGTCCACAGCCGGAAGAGGTTGTGCTCGAATGCTTGCGCCGGAAATCGCGGAGGTTTTACGAGCGATCTTTTATAATCCCGACTCACTAGCCACACCCGATCCGGCTACTATATCGTTTGAAGTCAAAGAGGAGAACCACGAGGCTGAATTGGACGACGACGTCGCTTCCGTTTGTAGCACTGTCAGTAGTCGAAGCAAATAACATTTTTTTCTCGTCGACGTAGAAAAAATGCTTGATGAGTTTTTACTTTTTGCTACTGCGAGGTATGTCCCGCCAATTGACACGCTGTTTTCTGGGTTTCGGTTGGATTCGCACATGAAAAGCACCATTAAGTACAGTATGTCATTAAGTACAGTATGCGCACAATGCGAGCCGTCGTCTGGCTCATATCGTACATTATCACGATCAAGAGGCACTTCGACGGGCTCGTCAACGTGCTGAACGACGCGTTTACGAAGAGAAAAAGAAACAACAGCAGCGAATTCAGCAACTAAGACCCAACAGGAATTCACTGAGCAGAGGAAATGGTTACAGTAGCAAGACTTTGTCATCAAGACGAAAGCCGTACCACGCAGATAGTTTTCGAAAGCATGCGCAAAGTACGTTGTCTCGAGGGACTAGTGCAAAAAAGCATTGATGTGTTTCTGTAAATGTGCAGTTTTATGCGTTATTGAACTAATAATACAAGTAAAAATAGCATTTTTTAAAAAATATATACTCAATGCGTATCAATACTGGTAGTTTCTTCTACTTGTTTCGTGATGACAAATAATTCACATTCGCCATTGGTTGAAGACTGGGGTGCTAAAATAATGGTTTGTAGCTTCATTAATAACCAGGCCTCTGTATATTAGTATTTCTATTGGTCGAAAATCACGTGGGGGTGCCCCTAGGGTGGAGGGGGTGCGGGTAGAGCGACCCTTTATTATAGGGCCAGTCCTTTATTTATATGGCCAGTGAGCTTAGACATATTTGGGCCAGTGAGTTTAGAAATCCAAACGGGGCAGGGCATAAAACCGTCTGTCCTTCTACAAAACTTGCCCCCCATGTATTTCCAGGGTTAGGGTAGCGAAAACATAGGGCGAGAACCAACGGAGGTTCTCGCCCTATGTTTTCGCTATTTTCTCGCCCCATGACAGACCACCGCCCAATCAAAAGGCTGGAAAAGGACCATCGTACAGACGGTATTCTTTGGGGCTGTCTAAACTGACCGAGCCATTTGTCTAAACTGACCGCGTGGGGGCATTTTTGTTGGAGAAAGTACATGTTGTGTAGCCTACACTATATATCCAACGATGCTTCGTATAGAATCGTTTCCTGCCATGCTCTGGTTGCTAGAACATATGCTAAAATGAGAGAAGAGAGGTGATATAAGATGATACAATTTTCTCAAAAGTGTCGTCGTTTGCCTTCGTAATCTCCGGTTGCTTGAACAGATGCTAAAATGAGGGAAGGTAATATAAGATGATACAATTTGCTTAAACAGTGTCTTCGTTTGTCTTCGTAATCTCCGTAATGTCCTTTAGCAGTCGACTATAAAGTTCAAAATCAAACTGGTTCGGCTTGTTGTTAAACTTGTCGACGAGATCGTATAATTCGTCGCGTTGGTAACTCGTCAAAAATTGGTGTTACAGAAGTTGCGACTCCTTTTTATCGAGCACGTGGATAACATCAGACCGAATGAGCGCCAGATCTTTTTTCACAATCAAATTGTCATACAACGAGACAGCAACACATGGCGGTGCAGCGCTCGGGTTTTCGTTGAATGCCTCCAGATACGTGATCAGAAAGAAAGACTGCTGAAACTGGCACAACATATTGAAAAAAACGTCATGTCGGTACACTGGGAAGATAAAGTATGGCGCTCTCTTCGCGCATTTCACGAGAGCGTGAAACTGAGTGGAATTTAACGCTGTAGCGATGGCATTGTGGTGGAGTCAAGTTCGAAATCGAATACATTTGTATCGACAACCTGACCACCACCATCGTGCCCAGCCTTCCAACTTACGGGGGGGTACCCCGCGGACCTCCAATCGAATTCTGGTCCGATCGTCCGCTGCTGGCAGACGACCGGTCATCATCCAAAGACACTTGGTCCGATTCACTTAAGTTCATCTCACCTTGTGTACCCTATGGAATGGGCTAGTTACACACTCGGTGGATCGGGATCGCAGATCGATCTGATTCTGTCTTGAATATCGGAGACCGTGCTGGCTAGGTGCACCTAGGGCGGAACTCTTCACCCCAGGTAAGTACAGACCAGAAACACTTCCAAAAGATAAATTCCAATAGGTCGATCGTCCAAACGATCTAGACCAGACCAATACGAAATAATAGGGTAGACCAATCAACCGGTCTAGCCCCTGACCAATATGAGAGAAGACCAAAACCGGTCCAAACTCCAACCAATGTTACAATGAGCCAATATGTCCACGTGAAGACCCAATATGCCCGTGAAACTCCACAAACGATATCTCCACGTAAAGACCAATCCAGTGAATAGCACGTTCCAAACGTACTTGACTTAAACTTGAGGAAGTCGACCAATGCGTGCTCCCGTCGAGGGACTTCCGGCTGGCCAAATGCGCGTGTGGCGCGTCCAGACCGGGTATAATGAGCTAGAGGGGATTACTCGACCCTCTGATCCCAAACACTCCGCGGCGGGCGGAGGCGACTGCTGCACATAGCAAAGGTTTAAACGACCTCCTGTTGAGGTGTTAGCCCGAAGGCAAAACCAAAAGATTCCAAACGACTTCTTCTCTTTTAGGCAAATCCACAACTCAAACCAATACTACCTCCATATGGTCCCTAATGTACACACACAAAATTATGTAAAATACCCAATGTCAGGTGACTCACCAAAACTTGCGTTCTTGACACTCCTTGAATCTGATAGGCTAAAAGCCCCCCTTGTTTAGATCAATCCGAAATTCGACCAGCTGCCTTGACCAAAAGTGACCGAATTTGTGGTACACTTCACCACAGAATCGTCCTTGTCGGCATGGAATTTATTCCAAATCGTGCGAATTTGCGGCGTGTGCTCCTTCTCCAGCATCTCCAGCTTCACTAGCTGTTCAAGAGTTCGGGCTCCAGGATATGAGAAGGCAGTAGTGGCTTTTGTAGTACTACCAACAGTTCTGAGAATGATCCCATGGCGGTTGAAATGCCACACGGCGGCCGAAATGCATGACGGGGGTATTAGGTTGCTCTAACGTGATGGCTACATTGTTGTTGGATATATAGTGTAGGCTACACAACATGTACTTTCTCCAACAAAAATGTCCCCACGCAGTCAGTTTAGACAGCCCCTATTCTTTTATATATATATAGAAGATGTAAAGCGCTATTTCTAACCAATGATTAAGTCGAATAGTTTTTCACTTGACTGTAAAAAGTGCTTTTTTAACCAATTATAAAATCGAATTCATTTAGGCCCGACTTATAGTAGAGTTCGACTTCGCTTAGGTACGGGATCGCGTACTTAATTGATGTGTATACTTAGATCAAGATATTTGATTAGTTGCGCGATCATCGATGCGGACATGGTATTCTTTTACTAGGGAATGGTACCCGTCGTCCGACGAATTGTTTCATAGAAATATCATTAAAACTACAATATATATAGGGTCAGCCTGCGGTCACACACACCCTTTGCTCCAGTCTCACACCCCTCCCTTTTATGTGAGGTGTGTGTAGGCTCTCCTTATAGGCATTTTCTCTACCAAAAGCAATGAAAAGAAGCGCGTAGGCATCGCCATTGGAGAATTTGTACGTTTCTTTTTTTGCTTTAAGTCGTATTACCATAGCTTCTAACAACTTTAGGGTGTGTTAGGTGCTGGATCCGAGGTGCTGGAACTGACAGCTGCAAGCAATCTTTACCTGGATTTCTACAGCGAATTCGTTAAAACGCACCAATGAGAGCTGACAGCAGTATTCGACCCAGAGCTAAGCGATGAAGTGCGCTCCAAGATGTTTAACTCCATCGACGTAGGGTTCGCAATGGTGAGGACTTGAGCTTGTCCTGTTTCCCACTGTTTGTACCCTAACGTGAACCTTAAAAATGAACGTGTAGAAATACTCGTGGGCAATTCCAGATGAGCGTGCGTTGCAAATTATTAAGCACTATGGACCGGTCGGCTGCTAGTACATACTTCAAAGTTGTCATCACTGATTTGTTTCGTGGTAGATTGTGGAGATTGGTGCTGGCAGCGCCTACTGGGCACGTTTGCTTCAGCTTCGTGGGGTTGATGTCATTGCTTACGATGTACATACCACTGACGACAATGAAGAGGAGAAAGAGAGTAGGAAGAAAGAAGTGAACAATATCGGAAGTGCTGCTACCAACAGCGAAAAGAGAAATGTTGGGGCAGAAGAAAGGCAAGAAAGTGGAGACGAGGAATTTAATGATGAAGGGGAATAAGAAGAAGGGACTGAGGAGGAAAACGGGGAGGAGGTAGTGCAAATTTACTGGACGAAAGTGGTGAAAGGGACGCCAAAGGTGCGTGACGGTAATGGGTCTTGAAATAGATAAGCTCCAGCTGTATTTTGGTCCGATGAGCTTGGATTTGCGTAAGCATGCGTACCGCACGTTGTTTCACTGCTATCCTGATGATTTTGAGGACAGCCATGAGTCCATGGCGATGGCAAGTCTTTGCAATTATGGAGGCGATACTGTAATTCACGTCGGCGAGCTATTTGGTCACACCATTTGTATGCCAAGCCCATGATGCGCTCACGCTTTCGACGTGTGGTCAGTATCTTACATGTTTCTAACATACCTTTGTATTTTTTCTTCAGGGGTAGAACGTCTTCCGACGAGTTCCAAGTTCACCTGGCTACTGTGTACCACAAAGTGTTGCAGGTACCCCTTCCGTCATGGCACTCTAGCATTGATACGCTCACAGTGTGGAAGCGCACGAAATCTTCTATTGTGGACGGCGCAATGTACGCGTTGATTTCAGAGAATGAGCGAATTGACCTCCTTGCTGCTTGTCCCGCCACTCGTCCCTTGCTGCTTCTAGGCTACAGCGACATTGCCGCAAGAGCGGCTTCGATGTCGAAAAGAAAACGCAGATACAAAAGGGTAAACGTAACTGAGTAATCTTCCGCGTTAATTAAAACTGCAATATATGCAAGATATGCCAAATATGCAAATACATTTCAGTGACCACGACAAAAAACTTGCATGGCACTGGTAAAGTAAGTTTAGCAATTTAGCTGTAACGGTAACTTATAAGTTACAGATATCGCCCCTCGCAGCGGTTCAACGCATGCAACTTGTCCGCTGCCTCACTTTCTGCTGGTCAGTCTTTCACTTGCTGCCGTTTAGCCCGTCCCTATATTTTGAAGCCCAAAACTTAGGGACGGGCTTAACGGTAGCAAGTGAAAGACTAACTAGCAGCAAGTGAGGCAGCGGCTAGGAAAAAAAAGGACCAAAAAGGATATACCTTTTTACCCTTTTGGGACTTTTATGCGCGGATCAAGGCATTTAAAGTTGGACATATTCGTACAAGACCAAAAAATGTATACTCAATGGTTGTGTATTTGTGTCAGACTATAATTTAGTTATAGTCAAATATATTACTTTTGCATTTTCTTTCTATGCGACGAGACGTTTTCTCTGACCGTTGATTCGTGGCGCAACGCATCCTCGCACATACAGTGTGCGAAGGAGTTCGAGGTAGTCGACGGACCATGACCGCGGTACGGTATTGACGACCTAGGCTTTTTATCTGTTACCTCACTCACCTGATTCTTGTGTTCCTCGCAGCAATGCAACTAACACGTGATGCGCTCGCAGCGAGAACATCGATACTTGACATTGCTCTTGCCACAACCACAGCACACTGAAACTTGGATCTGTATCGGCTGGAGTTGCGTCTCCGCGTCGTCCAGAGCACGCTTGCTGGAGGTTGTTGCGTTCATGATACTGCCAACTTCGCGTCTCGTACAACTTTCGTCGTGGCATTTGTGTGATGGCGAGTTTACGCACTTGAGTAGTCGCGTGCTTTCACTCGTGCCTGGCGCGTCTGCGTCGGATCTTCCACTGAAACGCGTGGTCGTGGGATTGAATTTGTTCCCGATCGAGATTGACGCGTGCGTAGCCAAATTTCCCGAGCATAGTGGTGAGTTTAACCGCTACGTCAATCTCTCGCAGGCTGCCGTGAAGCAGACGGCGCGGTTTTGTCCAGTCCACGGCACGGAGGTGGATAGACGCTCGTCAGTGTGCGTGCCAACCCAAAACAAGCGGCATTTATAAAGCTCCTGGCACGGAAAGTGCGCGAACAGAAGGAGAAGACCGCTGCATCAGAAACATGAGTACGCAAACTATATATTTTCCCAACTATTTATTTTTGGCGAAAGAATTTGAGACAAACTCAATTGGCGTAAAAGGCCAAGATGGTTACGGGGATCTTAAGTGTACCAAGTAACAGTAATACACGTCTCGCTCCAAAGCGAGCAAGAGACTCGAGCCTTCATTGGATGGTTCCGAGACGGAAAGAATTGGTCCGCTATGTGCCGCTCGATTGGTCTCTGGGAGTAGTAGCAGCAGCTTGGAGAAAATCATAACGTAAATACAGCCAGAAAAAAAGGAATGAGAATCATTGTGGGACTCTCATTCGTTTTTTCTGGCTATAACTACGGCGCTGTAACAGAATAACTGTAGCATTTACATGCACGAGATAAAGCCCATCGCTGCCATTAATACAATTACGTAGCCCCATAAATGACTCGTGGATCCAGCACGTCGTGCCTCGATTTTAGCCATAACTTTTTTTGGGGAATGGGAAAAAATACATGGACTGTACATTTTTGGTACTTTTTTGTTTTTTCCTAGTCGCTACCTCACTTGCTGCTAGTTAGTCTTTCACTTGCTGCCGCTTAGCCCGTTCCCAAAACTTATCCATATTTTCCGCATTTGGACATAAAAGGGAGGGGGGGTGACCGGAGCAAAGGGGGCGTGTGACCGCAGGCTGACCCTATATATATTCTTAACGGCAAGGGTTTACTACTGGCACTATTGAAGGAATCAATGCTTGACTGTGACGTAAAAAAACGTAGAGATCATTTCCAATAGTCATTTCAACGATCCTCGAATGCCTGGTTTCCTAGTTTCCGTGTAATGCATGTCCAGCGTCGCTTTATCCACATATTCATGTTCCACGGGATAATTATTCGCAAGGAATTGGTTAAACATTCTATGTACTGTGAATCTTATGCATTTAACAGCCTTGTCGGTTTCTTTTCATTTGACTGTCGACATGGCCACCTTCCGCCCGAAGTAAACAGCTCCAAAAGCCATATTATGCACTCCACTCTTTCTAGCCTTGAGTTTTGACTTCTTAAACTGTTTTCTCTTATTTCGACTTGTTGACGATCGATACCCCATTTATCTATTAACTCTTCTATCCTATGCTCACGCACACGATCCATTT
The DNA here is from genome assembly GCA_026184515.1 of Peronosclerospora sorghi. Lineage (NCBI taxonomy): Eukaryota > Oomycota > Peronosporomycetes > Peronosporales > Peronosporaceae > Peronosclerospora > Peronosclerospora sorghi. The sequence goes on from CM047588.1 coordinate 6,302,767, forward strand.
CATCGACTGTACCACTTGGAGGCAGGCAGCCCGACTCGTTCCTTGTTTGTCGCTCTGTAGATCCACGACCTTCTATTTTTCTTTTGATTCTCTTTTTCAAGAACATTCGCTTCCCTTTTAAAACCAACTACACCGCGGCTGGTTTTTTCCGCAGCTGTTGGGTGACGTAGCAATGTCTCCATCATCTGCGCTACAGGAGCACATTTGGCGAGGATAGTTGGATCCACTGCCGTTTTCTCCAGTACGTTCGTAACGTGCTCTTGATCTTTTTCATTTTTGTCAACAGGTTCATTTCGTTCCCTTGTCATGAGGTCTACGCGGTCGACAACTTTTACTCGTGCAGACTCTGGCAATGTAGATATTGTTTGTCCAAAGAGTCTAAATCCAGCACTTGATGTTGAACGTATAAATTGCTCCCCACCCTTTCCTCATTCAACATCGCTTGATTGTTCGCGTGAAGTGAACGTTTGCTTTCGCCGTGAATTGTAGTACTGTGGTCTATGCGTGCAACGACGATATCAGTGATCAACAAAGCTTCACGGATGGCGAAGACCGAGAGAGCCAGAGTAACGAACACGTGCATTAGGGTATTCATCGGAAGGAGTTTACCGACGGGTACCTACATATCTTCTGCACGACACTCATTTCCCAGTTCGCACCTTGTTCGATAAATCAAAATGAAATCTATGCTCGCTTGACTTTATCCTCATTTTTTTTCTCCAACACGTCGTGCTTCTTCAGCACAGCACCAACATACCATACCACGTGATCATGAGATTGAATGATTCAGTACGATCTCCAATCCACCAAAAGTACTTCGTCAGCGCCCATTAGCGGCACAAACTCCGTGTGCGTCTCGTCGTCTTCGCTGCCATTAAGCTCCCCCTGCCCGTTGCGTCTCGTCACTGCAAGTTCCCAAATCCCGGTTGCGTCGCTTCAGTGCATTGGCGCCCCCAATTGCTTCAATCATGAAGGTAGTCGTCATATAACTGATAAAAGCTAGGGCGGACAACACTAAGGATCCGTAGAATAATTCCAACCTAAAAAAGACGAATAGGCGTGAGTTTAGGAGATACAGAAGTGAGATTGCAACAATACGTTGACGGAAGAACGCGGGATGGTTAGTGAACCAGCGCCTACAATCAGATTGAAGATGGACACGAAAACTGTAAGAGGCGAGTAGCTCCCGATTGCTTGTAAAGTCCAATTCAATTAGGTCCAACTTATAGTATAGTTCGACTTCGATTAGGTAAGGGATCATAGACGACATGAATTATGTTACTATATAGATATATATACTCCTATACTGCGGGTGCTTAGCTCTCTTAGCTACCAGCCAACGATTTCCGCGTGTTTCGTAGGTCTTTTCATAATAAGGACTTTGTTAGCGTGTCAAAAAATTACAGAAAAGAAATACAATATGAATCGAAATGGTAATCTATGTATGGTATTCGAGTGGTATCGAGGGATGCAGCTACGCGCGCAGTAGTTTCGGTCGTCTGCCGTTTTTGCGAGAAGTTTGAAAGGGACAATGAGTCCACCCAAGAGAGAAAAAAGACAACAAATATTAAGTACTTAAAAAAACCTTGGCGTGCAGATCATTTAAAATCGCATTGTGAAAACCAGCACGCATTAGAATTTGCTAAATATTCGAAACTTGGAATTGTGGAAACAGGAAGACAGAACTGCGTTCATAGACGTTATCGATTTTTCATCAGCAAGAAGAGTATGGTGAAACTATCAGTGGATACTACGAAGTGTATGTAACGAATAATTCGCAAATTTCGTCTCGTTATAAAGCTCATTGCTAATGGAATTTCTTTTAGTCAGTGATCTTTATGCAACGAAACAAGAAGCTAAAATAGGCGAGGTTGGAAATATCAGCGATGGAAAAGTCATATCATATATTGGGACAGTTAGCGCAGTGAATCTGCAACGTATTTCGCAAATATTGCATGCTCTTGTGGTGAAGTGAAGATGAAAGTTTGTGACCAGTTTATACCGGTATACCGTTGACCGGCCTGGAGCTATCGGGTTGGTTGAAAGGGAAGAGGATTTTGTGCCAATCGTGTGTCAGGAGTGTCAAGTACGCAGTTTAAGGTGAGTCACACGATGTTTCATGTAGTTTATATATTAGGTTTTTAATGGATATTAAATACAGTGTACGCTTTGGTTTCTTCTTCTTACGCATAACTCCCCCTCCTACTACGGAGTCTTTGGGAATGGAGGGTAAATACGGTCCCCTCCAGCTCAACTTACCCGGCCGGGACGCGTTACAGACTCACCTGGCCCGCCGGAAGTCCCACGACGGGAACGCGTAGTTGCACAACGACACTCACTCTCAAGTCTCACACGTTTGGAACGTGTAATTATTAATTGGAAAGGTTACGTGGAGATCTCATTGGTGAAGCCCCAAGCTATTGGATACGTTCGCTTGGCTACTTCTTATTGGTCTATCGATCTCTCGTTATTGGTTGGATCCACACATCGCTATAGCGCGATCTGCCGCAAAAAGTTATTGGTTGGGTCTACACATCTCTATACGCGATTGTGGTGGAGTTGAGTTCAAAATAGAACACCGAAGTGTCCTGAGCCCGACCACCATCGTGCCCAACCGAACAACTTACGGGGGGGGAGGTACCCCGCGAACCTTCGCCTGCAACCCGATCGGGTGACCGATCTGCATTGCAGGACGCCTGGTCAGATTTATCTTCGTAGATCTCACCTTGTGTACCCATTGGTTTGGGTGGCAACACACTCGGTGGAACGTCGCGCAAGATGAATTTCGGTGGGTACCAATATGGAATGTACCACTTCTGGGGCAATTTGTGTCAAGGGGAGAAAGTCACCCTAGACACGTCAATGTCCAACGATAGATAATCCAATAATTCCGGGGTGTAGATGGAGCGGAAATCCTCACTCCAAATAATCTAATAAATTGTGTGGTGGAGTCCAGTTCAAAATCGAACACCGAAGTGTCCGGAACTGAACCACCATCGTGCCCAGCCGATCAACTTACGGGGGGGGGGGCTCCCGCGAACCTTCGCCTGGGTGCCGATCGGCCGCCCGATCGGCATTGCAGGACGCCGAGTCCGTTTTGTCTTGCGTCTAACCTTGTGTACTTATTGGTGTGGGTGGCTACACACTCGGTGGACCGTCGCTCAGTGAAGACCTTGGCAGGTACCGATATGGGTGTACCTCTTCTGGGGTTCTTGATCCAAAATTCCAACGAAAAGATAATCCAATGTAGTCGATCTGCAAATGGAGCGGAAATAGTCACTCCAAATGCGGGTAAAATCTGGCACTTGACTGCACGCAGCAGTGATTAATCCCGCCAATAGAGTTTCTGGTACTTGACGGCTAAATCAGTGAGTAATCCAGCCAATAGATATTTGGCACTTGACTGCAGCTCGCAGTGAGTGATCCAAGCAATTACTGGGCGTAGACTGCAGATCGCAGTGAGTAACCCATCCAGTAAAAATACGTTCCAAACGTGGCCGGAGTTGAGGGTGAGTTAACGTAATGGGAGATTCCCGTCGTGGGACTTCCGGTGGAGCTTTGTCCTGGCCGGGGTTAAATGAGCAAAAGGGGACCGTGTTAGCCCTCTGCTCCCAATGACTCCTACGGAGCGGCGACTTATGCAACCCAATGTAATACGAACACTATATTTAATAAACCAATTAAAAATCCAATATGTAAACTACATGCAAACCGTTTGCCTCACCTCAAACCTGCGTAAAAACACTCCAATCACACAATTTGCCCAAAAAACTCCGTCCTTTCAGCCAACACGATCGATCCGCCTTGACAACTGGTACACCGGTACAAACTGGGCAATAATTTTCAATAGCACTTCACCACACTTGGGGCATACCGCGCGTAGCAGTGCGTAGACCCAACCAATAATTTGGGGCGGACCGCGCGATTCCATGCGTAGACCCAACGAATAAAACGATAAAACACGTTCCAAACGTGTGCGACTTGAGGGTGAGTATCGTTTAAAAAAACGCTTCCCGTCGTGGGACTTCCGGAGGACCTACTGCGTCTGTTACGCGACCCGGTCGGGCAAGTTGAGCTGAAGGGGACCCTGTTAACCCTCCGCTCCCAAACACTCCGCGGAAGGCGGGGGCGACTTATGCGTAAGTAGTAACTTGGAACCAAGAAAAACACACACTATATTTATATCCATTAAAAAAACTAATATGTAAACTACATGAAGCATCTTGTGACTTACCTAGAACTGTATACTTGATACTTTTAACAAACGATTGGCTCAAAAACCCCTTCAATCCGATCGCTCCAAACCGATCGGCGATATGCCGATATAAACTGACCGTACAATTTCTTCTTCGTTTCACCACAGCCACCCCTTAGTCTGGTCGCATCCGCACAATGGTAGAGGCCCGATCTCACCAACAGTTTCCATCATACCCATGCACCAATCCACGAGATCTACTCCAATACAGCCATGATTGTCAGTCGTCTATGGAGAGATGGTGAACTTTGACGTCGTAGGTAGCCGATCAGATAATCATTCATATATGTCATCAATAATCTATTTCATTTTCAGATCACCCGATCGTTCTATCTGATTCTGTTACTTTTTTTCCACATTAGTCACAATCCAGCCTTACCACCTTCGCTCTACATCCACACCATGAAAATCGTTACCACATCATCAATTCTGGTCTATATCCTTATCGATAAAATCGTTCCATTGCTATCGGTACATATCCATATCCTTAAGTCACTCCACTTCCATTGATATATCATTCCAGTTCATCAAAGATGGTTGAGTCTCTTAATCGTAATCATAATATAAGAATCACAATATTCCACGCTGATCGGTATTAATCCATGCCGATAAATGTTACTGTGAGTCTTGATCTTCAACTTCATGAATTTTCATCATTACGAAACGATTCCGGCTGACTCGGTTTTGCTCGAACTCTCTCAGAAGCGCACCGCAATTCAGATCGAGTTCGTCGATCCAAGTTGTTTCTTCGTGATCTTTCCAACGGATCAGGTATTCTCGGTGAGTCCGACCAAAACGCGTTCTCATGACCGATCTGATATCCAGTACTTTCTCCACTTCAAATTCATCGTTATCCAGTGGTCTTTCCCAACTGTCTTCGGGAAATATAGCTTCGTCAAAGTCGAATCTGGATGATTTGTCCACCATACAGGGCGTTTTGGGCCAATCGGGGAACTCTCTTACCAGATTAAACTTGGAAACATGGACGATCGGGAAAACTTTGTAATCCGTACCGGTCGTGATCAGGTGGCAGCATGTTCGCCGATCAGCTCAGCTACACGGAAAGGACCGTGCCACATATGAGCTAATTCCTTCGCGTAGCCTTCCTTGCCCGATCGAGGTTTTATCCATACTTTCGCCCATGGTTCCATACCATGAAGGCAGACCTGATCGTTGTTCCGTTCGGCTCGTTCCTGGGTCGCTTGACGTAACTTCTCATTAACCACTTCTTTCGCCTGTTGGTAATGTTTCTGGATTCGCATGCGCCAGCGAAGGGCGTCCCGATCACGGGTCCGAGTACAAGGCCGATCGGTACTGCTGCTTCGAGAGTCGATCGTGAATCCCATCCATACGCTAGATAGAAAGTCGTTTCCCCTTTGACTCTATCATTCAAAGAGTTTAGCGCGAACACTAATCTCTCGGCATACTCGTCCCAATCGCGCTGGTACGGATCGTCCACGTACATCTTAGTAGCCTTTGTTATCATTTGCACCATGCGTTCAGACGATCCATTTGCTTGCGGGCGATACGCCATCGTCGCGCTTGCTTCTGTCCTAACATGTTTTTAAGCGATCGGAAGACTTTGGACATAAACCGGGTTCACGATCGTGTCTGATAACTTCACTGGAACCGAATCTTCTGAACACACATTCTTCATAGCTTTGGGCGATCTGCTCTGCGGACCGGGAGGCGCTGGCTTTTTCAATTACTAACACCTTGAGCAATTCAATCCAGATCAGTAATTTGGTATTGCCGTGCGCCGATCGGGGAAGTGATGGTATACTGTCCATTGCTATTACCTGGAAAGGGTATGTAGCTTCGATATTCCCGGGCAATCGGCCCTTAATAATCGGTCTGCCCTTTCCAGTTTCAAAATCCGTACAACCACCCACATATTTCTGCACGCTTCGGAAGAGCCATCTCCAGTGAAAATGCGTCCTGATCTTATGGTACGTTCTGCCTATTTCTTGATGTCCCCCCTCTAGACTCACATGATAGTGATGGAGGACATCCGGCGGTAGCGTCTCAGGAATTACCAATTTCGCCAGTCTATCCCGATCGGCGTTATCTCGATCGGTATCGCGACAGTAGGACAACAGTTCGTCATCATACACATCGTAGTCCTCGGCGATCTTCGCACATTCTTTTTCCTGATCGTTCGTCAGCTTGGACAACTCTCCACCTTGAAGTTAACAATACATTATTTTTTATCTTGGGCCTTGAGAATTCGTTCCGCCCTCAGATGTTACACGATATCTTCACTTAGACTCTCTTTCTGGAACGACTAGCGAGGTTTTCGGGTCTGCGATATGGTTACAACCATTACGTGTACCCGATCAGAACTTCCTTTAGGCTTGATCAGTTCCGGGAGTCTGTTTAATTCCATTAATTCGTGCAAAATGACCTCCTCGGTGATCATTATCCCGATCTGATCACGCTTGACTTGAGTATCAAGATGATCAGTACTTCGGTTACAATCCCGTTTCACATTAAGTGGTTCATGATTAGGATGATCCTTCAGTGCCTTTGTGGTGAAGTGCAGATGAATTTTTTTTGACTAGCATGTACCAGTGTACCATTGATCAAGATGGAGCGATCGGGTTGGCTGATAGGGGGGAGTATTTTTGGGCCAATCGTGTGTCTTGAGTGTTAAGTACGCAGATTTAAGGTGAGTCACACGATTTTGCATATAGTTTGCGTATTGGTTTTTAATTGGATATTAAATATAGTGTTCGTTTTTCTTTGGTTAGCATAAGTCGCCGCTCCTACCGCGGAGTTATTGGGAGCAGAGGGTTAACACAGTCCCCTCTAGCTCATTTTCCCCGTCAAGAGGCGCAACAGGCGCATAAGTCCCCCGGAAGTCCCACGACGGGAAGCGCTCCTCTACATTCACTCACCCCTCAAGTCCCACAAGTTTAGAACGTGTTCATCATTTTTGTATTGTCTGGGTCCCCACATCGCATTTCGCGATACCCCAGATTGTTGGTTGGGTCTACGCATCGCTTTACGCTATACGCCCCAAATTTGTATTAGCTAGGTCTCCACACTGCTGCGCGCGGTCTGCCCCAACTTTTCTTTGCATTTGGAGTCACGATTTCCACTACATTTGCAGATCGGATCATTTTGATTATCTTTCGTTGGTTATGGGTACAAATTACCATAGAAGTGCTACCCTCCATATAGGTACCCATCAAGATTAATATTGCGCGACGGTCCACTGAGTGTATTACCACCCAAACCAATGGGTACACAAGGTAAGATTACTGGAGATAGATCGTACCAGACCCCTGCAGTGCAGATCGGTAACCCGGTCGAGCCGAAGGCGAAGGTTCGTGGGGTACCCTTCAACCCCGTAAGTCGGTCGGCTGGGTACGATGGTGGTCGATTTCCGGACACTTCGGGGTTCGGTTTTGAACTTGACTTCACTACACCTTCATCACCGAATAAAACCAAAACTACATTTTCCACAATTCGATAATTAACTTCGTTTGGCTTCAACGTTCGGCTCGTGAATGTGATCGGATGGTACACCCCATCGTGCTCTTGTACTAGTGTGGCAGAAATGGCCCACTTACTAGCATATAAGATAACGATCGGCGTTTTTTCCGAATCGAAATGCTTGAGGATCGGTGTTGTAACCATCTTAGCCTTCAACATACTGAAACCGACCTCTGCACGTTTCATATGGTCTTCCGCCTGCTTCTGGTATAGATCTGAGGGCCGATCGGAGTCGTTGCCCTGCAGTAACTTTTCCAAATAACTTTCATGCAACATATGGTAGTCGACTTCCCGAAGTTCATATAATACGGCCGCATAGATCACATCACGAAGTCTTTGATAAAGCGACTGTAACAGTTTATAATGTCTAAGAAAGACTGCATAGCCTTCAACGATCGGGGAAATGGGAGGTTACTGAGCGATTCCAAATCTTTAGGATTATCTTCCAGCCCAACGATAGACACATTATGTCCCAAATAGGCGACTTTAGACATGCCCCGAAAACTTTTCACTGCATTGATCGATAAATTCCAGCGATCACATTTTTCCAACAACCTTCTCGCAAAAATCACTCCATGACGAGACTGGGGGGTCAGAATGTCGTCAATATATGATCGCCTCCCTAGAACGGACTCTTTCTTCTCCCGATAGGGTTCAACCTCTGTAAACACGTCATGGCTCTCAGTGGGATCCCGATCGGCACTTATCTTGAAGTGTCCGCACAAAGCATTGTCGATCAGCCTCTGATAAATCTAAGGAGAGTTCTTCAGACAAAATGGCATCAGGTTCCACTCGAAAAGACCAAACGGCGTAGCAAACGCAAATATTTCACGATCCCGATCGGTCATCGAGACTACCCAAAATCCAATAGCCATATCCAGCGAACAATACCATAAAGTCTTATCCAAGTCCTCAAGCAGATCATTAATCAGCGGTATTGGGTACACCATAATTTTGGTCAATCGGTTCACCAGTCGATAATCAATACATAGCCGGATGTCCAAGCCGTTCTTCTTTATTACGACGACGATCGGTGAGGCCCACGGTGATGTCGACGATTTGATAATATTCGTGGCTTAAAATCATTTTCCCTGATCGAATAACTTCTCCTGATACTGTGGCTCCACACGTCGACATCGTGGGGAGATCATCTTGGCATTACCCACGTCAATACCACAAATCGCTCCATGAGCGGCAGGGTGTAGGGAATTATCTTTCTCGATCAGCAAATGTTTTTTTTTTCAAATTACTCTATTTAGCTGATCGATCTGTTCAGGGGTGTTGACATCCCAATTGCCTACTTGAAGGTCGTCCAGGGTCACTTCAGGTAAACCTTTTATCTTCCAAGTAAATATTGTGGGTTCGAGTCGAACTAATCACGTAAAATAATTAACTGGAGAAATGGCTGAGTGGTTAAAAGCGGCAGATTGTACTATTTGTTGAAATTTTCTACGTAGGTTTAAATCCTACTTTCTCCAATAAGTTTTTTGTTATAAATTAAATTTAACTTTTTTATCCTTTAATGATATATAATTAATAAAAGAATGTTTCATTTTTATTTTTTTTATAATTTAACAATGAAACATTCTTGCGGATCGGTTGACACTTCGGGTAGAACCGCCATCGGGCTCTCTAATTATTCAACGTACTGCTCTCCGCCACCTGATCATCTTCTGGTATAACTTCACCCAATCTGCCCCGATCGGTCGGGAAATACTGCTATTCCCGATCGACGGACTTCCTTCAGCGACATCGATCAGCGTAGAAGCGCCATCACAATATCTCCAACAATATTACGATCCTCCCCGGTTCCACTATCACCTGATCTTGTAACAAACTGCGTTGACGACTCTCGGAACATCTGCCTGTGAGCCCACTGTATCGGGTGACTGTACTGACAACCTCTGGCAGATATGGGGTGTTGCGTAATCCGGCCTTTGCGTCCGGGGTGAGGGTTATTCTTCGGCTGATTTGTCATCGCCGACCAGATCGGTGGTAGCTTTATATGCAAAGCTTTTCCACTCAACATATCGTCTTGATCCAACCGAAATAAACCCCATCTTCCTTGGAACTTTTCCTTCGGCCAGCCACATAACAACGATTGCATTGTTGTATAATGCCAGTGGTTCGTCACCAACGTTAGTAAACCGTGCGTAATCTTTTCGAACTCCACTTTTCACAAATCTCGATACCCAACGTTCGCCCCAGGTTATCCATAACTTCCTCGTTCGGTAGCCCTTATCCACTGGGGTATCCGCCGATCGGCCCACAGGAATAATAATATCTTGGTTACATCTTACCAGATCATTGTTTGATCCGTATAATGGGAGTCAACCCGCCACTTGGATCTGGACTTCATCCGGAAGCGTGAGCACTCCATGGGACAGATCGAGACGTACACCTGCCGGTACCATAAAATCCATACCGAGGAGCGCATCCTGTCCGGCCAACTTACCGACCCAGGTGCTAAAGAAATATACCAATGAAACCGATAAGGTAATTTTGACACGCTTCCTCCCTTCGGTCATATAGGAATTCTCTCCAATTCCGACGCATTCTTGTCTCCGTATGTCGTCTATTTGACATCCGACGTCACGAGCAAAAGCGGAATCAATAATTGAGACTTCTGCTCCGGAGTAAAACAACATCGTCGCTTTTTCATTGTTGATATTTCCGCAAGCCTCCGCTTGTTTAAAACATTTGTCGGGAGCGTGATACTTCCAATATCCACGTGATTCACCAGGCAGAAGATCCAACTGCATAACGATCTTCGATCGGGAGTATTCATCAGTCGTAAAACCGTAAATCGGATGACTGTGTTGGCTATCCTTTCTGCAGTTATCGTATCGTTCTTTCCGACATATGCATAGATTCTGAACGTAGATCGCTCGGCTCAATCCAGATTCAAACCTGGCGAGAGATCTAGTTTAACATCTTTTCCACATGTGGCGGCAACATCACTGTATGCCTGCCTGGCACATACCACTCGCGCATATGTTTGAAAAACTTCTCCATCTTGCACTGTCCCGCTTCGCGTATTTCTCCACACGAATTGCATACAAAAAAACAGTGCACGGTAGGGTGGCCGCGTCTCTCACACACTTATTACAGGTCATCTTCTCCCAGCAGCCTTGATCATCATGTTTAATCGATCCGCAATGTGTACACTTCTTTCGCGGGCAATCTGGGTCGGACTTGTTTCCGCCTCTTCCCTTTCGATCGGTGTGGCTTGAAACCGGTCGGTCGGCTTCTCGGCGCACACTCCATCACAAAAACATGTCGGTATTGCTCCTCGTCTGACTCCAGACTGGACCGATCACTACTCTTCCCTTTTAATCCGGTTCTATCATCGTCCATGATCGCTTTAATTGCTCGGGCCGATCTGGCCGTGTGCCTCTTCACTGGATATGCTTTAGTCTTTGATCGATACCGGATTGATCCGACGACGACCTTCGCCCTCAAGCTGCGGGAGTGCTGCAACATACGCAGTGTCTTCTCTATATCTCCTACATCCTTGAGGCGCAGCAAAGGAAGTTGATCGGCCAGCTCTTGATCATCAAGAGTGCTGATGAAGTGGAAAACATGTTACTTCGCGGCGCCGGTCGGCGGAGTGGTCTCCTTGATCGGGATTCCTGCACGTATCGCGGCCACGTTCAGACGATGTAGGTATTCGATCGGCGTTTCATCGCCCCTTTTATTCATGTGATGGTATTTACTAGCGGTAGAAAAGCCTGAGTTGCAATATTGTCCTTCAAATCCCACACATAATAGGTCCAAATCAGACCGGACACCCCGACTTAGTTGTTGAATCCAGTTTGCAGCCGGTCCCTCCATCAAATCTCGGAAGATCAGGCACCGTTCTTTTTTCAGTGTCTGATCCCGAGGAACGCGGACTTTGTTCGGCTGATACACGATCGGGCTTGCTCTTCATCAGCATCCTTCCCCGTAAAATCCTTTAATTCCGTGGTTGCAGCCATACGAATCCGTGGGATCGCCGCCGAACTTAAGTCAAAAGTCTACTTGAGGCTAAGTTCGCCTTGCGTGCCCTGCCTATTCCCGTACCATCTGATCCATAGTGATCGTAAAGGTCGCCGATCGACTCTATGTCAAAATCGCTGCTACTTGTCGATCGGCAAGGGCGGGTCGGCTGTGACTTTCGCTTTGCTTTATAAAAAGATCCTTTATCTTTAACCACCTTTTCCACTGATGCGACCGACTCCATATCGACGTCCTTGCAAATTTTGTCCATTTTGCCGTACCGGTCGGCTTTGGGCAGGAGGGCGCTGAGGTGATCGGCGCTGATTTTCAATGAAACGCTACCTCATAACATCAAACATGGTCTGCATGCTGTTTTGAGTTGTGGGCAAGGTTACTGGGTCCTTTTTGGGGGTGCCGACACCTGTGGGTGCCTCTGGGCTCCCTATCGGCATGCCGTCCCATGCTGCCGCACGTCCTTTTTATACCCCGTATGGCTGTATTGCAGCTTATGGTCATCCGCTCCACACCGACCTCCAACTCCGACGAGTCCTTAGGGGAAGGTGGCGACTCGTAAAGTGAACTGTTATCGGAAAGCAAAGGTTTTCCATGTGATGTAGTGAGTTGAGGGTCTTCTAATTGTGGGAGTTGGTCGTTGTACCGCCGTGTAAGGTGGACATCGCCAATTTTAGTTTCCATGTGTTAACTTTGAACAACTTTCTGACACCGTCGAGGATCTATACTTTCATCCCGTCCTCCTCCAACATAGCCAAAACGTTCTTTACCAATTCCAGCGGTCGATCCGAGGTGATCGGTTCGGTAGTAGGTCCATGAAAACGATCGGAAATTAAGGTGGTGACGATCTGCGTGATATCATTCTCACGAATAAATCTCTTTAATTCGTAAATGTAATATATCTTGGTCAGATCTTCGTCGTTGACAACCCCATCACCGATTGGCGACTTTTATTCCGAGTAGTCTTCATCCGATAGCATCGTGAGCCTCTGTTTAGGCTTTTACACAGATAATTTGGGCTGATCATCCTGATCAGACTCCATAGTCACAGTCTTCCCCACTTTTTTATGAATTTTACTATCGAAATGTATAGGATCAGGAACAAAATCTCGATTCTTTCCGGAGTTATAGCAATACTTGCTATATTCCCAACCGTCTCCGGAAGGAGCCTTATGGGAGGATAAACTATTAATTTCAACCTGGTCCTCCACCTGACCATATCGAACATCGCTTTCCTTTTGAATGACAAGGACACAAGGCGATAAGTGCTCCTTGTGTCCTCTCCAGATTGAATCCATATTAAAACTAGAAAATCCATATTTTGCGAGAAATCGCGGTGATACCCACGGTCACCAAATGATCCGGGCATGAGCACCATTGTGGTGGAGTAAAGTTCAAATTCGAACAGCGAAGTTTCCTGAACCCGACCACCATCATGCCCAGCCAACCCACGTACGGGGGGAGGGTTACCCTCTAACCTTCGCCTAACCTCCTATCGGATCGACTGTCGCTATCTGACGACCAATCAGTGCTGTAAGACACCTGGTCCGATTTGCGTTCACGTTTCTCACCTTGTGTACCCATTGGTTTGGGTGTTTACACACTCCATGGACCGTCGCGCAATATGAATTTGTTAAGGATCGATAAGTAACGATCCGCTTCTGGGGTAGGGTGTACCTAGGGCGGAAATCGTCACCCTAAATACGTGAACACATGAAATATACTTAGTTTCAGTATACTTCAGGGAAGATAGCGTTTAGCCTATGGCAGAGCCCAACCAAAACGAGAGATCAATAATCCAATCGAGAACAACCAAAAAAACGTATCCAAAAGCTTGAGGTTTCCACAAATGCAATCACGTAACCATTTCGAAGTGGGTTGGTTATCCACTCGATAACGCTCAGTAACACTCCGGAATGAGGTTAGGAAGTGATGGATCTTCCACCACTTCTTTGGAAGAATTTCGTGAAGACAGCCACATGTGTAGCCAAGTCCAGTGGCTTGTTACTATATTGGATCTGCGCTAAGGTAAGCTTTAATACAAAGCTTACCTTAGCGCAGATCCAAGACATCTGAATTCATTTTTAGGAAGCTTTTTAGCCTTAAAGCTTGTAGCTTTTCAACCGCAGACGTATAATCCTTTCTGCGTCCCATGCCCATGCCTTGGTGCGACCGCCGATACATGTAAGGGTCAAATGTATATTTAACCCTAGTACTCCTTTATAACACGACTTTATGGCTGCTTCTAACTCAAGCCATCTAAGGAGATGTTCTTTATTTCGGCCAAGTCGGCATTTTCTTTTCGATATGCAATGTCGCGGGCGTTGGTGGTGTTGGCGAATCGTCTGATTTCCTTCCAGAATGGGTCACTGATTTCGATTTATTGTCCGGCTTTTAGCCTCAAGAATTGAACATGTCAAGTCCTATGATCCTGATTATCTACCTAACTGGCGCGCTAAGAGATGGGGATCTCCTTATGAGAGACCGATGATAGGCGCTTGACTAGGACCATTCTAACCAAGGACGCTTTGTCACCCTACGCTCTGCTAGACAACTAACGAAACGTAGTGGTGGTCGGTTAGATGGAGCACTAAGTGCTACCAGCTGTAACAGGTCTAATGTTACTGGCTTACCTTATATTTGCGAGGAGCGCGCAATAGGTAAGAAAAAAATACAATTGTTTTAATAAGAAGCCCTATATTAAACAAACCATAATATTTCTTATTTTTTGTCTTACACTTAAAGAGACTTATTCCTCTTTTTAGTCTTGCACTTAAAGAGACTTAGCGGCAAGACGGAATATCAAAGAGTAATATATATGGATGGTTAAATTTAGTAGGTAGAACTAAATCAAATTACCTAGATTAAGTATATGTACCAACTTTGCTGATATATTTATGAAATCAAATCCTGGTTATGCGAACCAAATGAATTTACCAATTGATTATATGTTTTATAGTCCAAATGTTTTTGGAACAACCTACCTGTTACAGTTAATACAATGCTATTCAACGTAAAAACCATTTGGTTATTATATAATGGAGTCCCATTACAGAACAGATCATGCCACTGCGGACCAACTACTGAGGGGAACCCTCTTCGACTCTCTCAAGGTACAGCCATTCCTTGACCCAGCTAGAATCAGATAATGGTATTGCTCATTAGTAGATAGTCTTCCATGTTCTTTTGCTCGTTTTACTATGTTGAACGTGGAACCTCTATCTTCACGCATCGATATCACGACGAAGTGTACTACCCATAGAAATGCCGCTTCCAGTTTTGATTCAATAAACCCCAGGAAGAAAGGTGTATATCCGCACATCCGGTCATGGGACAACCTCAGTGCAGGTCAGACGTTACGTACTTATCCCAATCCCGTTCGTCCATATCCGCTGTAGAAATCTTGATCATATCGTGCCGCTTAATCTCGGCTTCCACGCAATTGAGGTCTGTAATCCGCAGTCGTTCTGTGTCGCAGGCCGATCAAGTGACTAGAGGCTCAGACCGTGTCGGTTATAGATACCGGATGGCGGACCACCTCGCTGACCGAAACGATCATTTCTAATAACTTCCAGCAATCTGCTGGCGGTTCTAGTTGATCTGTCTTAAGTGAACATAAGTTTAGTGAATGCATCAGTCCAGAGTGGCTGTTCCGTATTGTATATTTGCGTGATCTTGATACGATACAGTGGTGATCGCCTGGAACGTGTAAATATCATGTTAAATACGTGTGATGCACATTATTGATGGTCTCGTTTATCTGTCTCGCAGTCAACACTCACCCACAAAAACTTGAACCCTCTACGAATAAAAATATCGTGTGATCTTTCCTTACGTCCGGCCAATCACACTTTTGGTAATGGTGCATCACATATGACTAAAGCGTGTGCGCTATGAATAATATCGTCCCGTGATCCCTTTTTTGGATTCGACTAATTATATTTGACAATAGAAAAGAAGGTAATTCTCACCCCTCTCGTAATCGGGATTCTCGATCTGGAGCTAAATTAGCGATATACAGCGAAACGTAACTTTTCAGCTAATCCATTTCTCTTCGTTCTGTGCTTGCAAGATAGAATCTTCTCGATGTTGTTGATCTACTAGTCGTGGAGAATCTCGCGTGACCATATAAATAAAGTCACCACAGATACTTATACCACGTGGTGGAGCACTGTCCAAAAGTTTCTTTACCTGATCGGGCGTCACGCACAGCGCCAAGACTGACCAGTTTCGAAAGGAGTCCTTCATTAATCTTCTTCTTTGTATATACTTGCTTGTATACGCTCACCGTCGGCCTAGGCAAGCTACGCTCTTGCTGATCAGCACGAAGCGGCCAGGATGGGTTTTGATCAGGCATAAACTGGAGTGTTAAGTTCAAGCGCCTTCTTGACGAACACACCTGCGGCACTAGCATCCGCATTTATGCGCTTTTATTCATAAATTTATGTAAACTCTAAAGAGTTTAGGAAAATTTATGAACCTCCATCCACAAATATTAAGGGGCGGATTTTTCAATTTTGGTCAATGTACTACACCTTAAGGTTCCTGGTATCCGCTCACTATAAGACCAAGAGACTATAAGAACAGATCCACTAGCTAGTGGCGATAGTCTGACAAGACGATCACACGATTAAAAGAAGTATATGGAAGGAATACCCACAAGAGGATCACGTGACAACGCGCTCGAGAAAATAGGAAAGCAACAGGGATCACTCTCGATTGCGGTATGGTCCACTTTGAAAATTCTTCTTCGTGTGGATAATACGGGCGACAGAGATGACTCACGTTTGTAGGGATACTCCGTTTGTCGGTTTCAACCCTCAGCATCCACTGACCCAATTAACACAATTTACCTCGATCACGTGCAACTTGAAAATCCACCTCAATCACATTCACACCTTGTGTACCCATGATTATGGGCGATTGTACTTGCTGGGTAGACCCCTTAACTATCGCGTGTCGGAAAATAATAGTAGGTTTTTCATCCTGAGCGGAAACGCTTCAACGGGGAGCGGACATCGGTTATAATTGATTAAAATATACTGGGGCCTCTGACCGAAAATCATCAATCATTCTGTCAGCCAAGATAGTGGAACTACTCCAACCCACCGCAAAGTATCGGAAAACCTGTACAAACTCTTCAGGGTCTTAGCTGTGATCAAAAGTTCGTCTCCCCTCCAAAGATACTTGCGCCGTGTTCTAAACAGACAAGCTGAAGGAGTGAACGATTCTTCAGCAATTTCGTCATGCTAGCGAGGACTAGAAAAGCTTAAGGGAATCTTGTTTACCTGAGCCAATGACACGAAGACGCATTCCCACTTGTGTACTGAAAGGGCATCGTTGTCTGAATTTTTTATATCTAATATCCAATGAACATAATTTGCAACACACGAAATAATGTGATCTACCTGAAAACTATATGTCCTAAATTTCCATCACATGATTGGTCATAATAATTTTTCATGCACTCGGTCCTCATGACGTTAAATTGCTCTAGGATTGATCCGTGATACTTATCACCGATCCCTCAACCCTACATCGCCGTGCCAATTACGATATCTAGACGATGAACACACTAAAAGAAAATTATTTCTCTCCAGACGGTTGGAAGGAAGCGAAGAACGATTTGGAAGAGGTAGACCGACGTTCGGGTTTTGTAGTTGTTCAAGGAACAGGCTCGAAGAGCAACGGAAAAGCTTTTATTTGCTTAAAGACTGGGAGGACGAGATATAGAATCGATACCACGAACAAGAAGCTTAATAGAAAAGCCTCATGTAAAAACGGGTTGTCTTTTCAATGTAATCTTGAATTATCGCGTGGTGGGTGATGTTTGGACGGAAACTAGGAAGACCCTACCCACAACCATCCGCTGGATCCCTCACGCATAACGTATGCAATAGCTAATAGAAAACTGAAAGAAGAGGAGAAGCGGGACGTTTTCAACAGAATACAGGGGGAGAGAGAGTCAAATCTATCGCTTGTGAGTACAGCGCTAGGAATGTACCTATAACTTCAATACAGCTTTCAAAATTCACATTGGGCTCTCGAACGGCTTGAACGAGATTAACCTATCTTGTTTTTCTTTTTAATTCTATTAGAATTAAAGGGAATTCTCCAAAAAGGGGGAAAAATTGAACTTATTTCCCAAATGGGGGGAGAATTTAAATTTTAAATATATGATTGAAATATGGGGAATTCTCCAAAAGGGGGAGAAAATTTAACTTAATTCCCAAATGGGGGGAGAATTTAAATTTTAAATATATGATTGAAATATATATGGGCGCCCTTTGACACACACCGGGGGGGGGGGCTTTCACACACACCAGGGGAGGTAGAAGAACGCTCCCTATAGATATACCCGGTGTGTGTGGAAGAGCGCCCATGGTACAATGGTGGTAAATATTCTTAGCTGATGGCTTTTAGTTTGATTCGTAAAAACTCGATCCCCAATCTTTGCATATGTGGATTCTGCTGCTTCTCCTAGTACCATCGCCCTTCTATCTGCCTCGTCTTCATTAGCACCCTGTTATCCACACTACGAGCGCTACAACGCAACCAGTATACACTGCGATTGTCGAAATGGTTTTAGAGGGTTTGACTGCCGCATGTGCTATGCCAGTGGCTATTTGGTAGCTGCTTTATCCGACTTCTGCAGTGCCGCCTTCGGCTCGGATTTCTCGTTCGTTACAGGGATTATCTACGACGAAAATGTGTCGATGAAGACGTATGGATGCAAACTTTCTATTGACCTCCAAGCACTGTTTCCAGACGGTGCTCTAGACTTTTGTTGCGACCGGATAGCTGCCTACGTGCAACAGGATGATTCGCTCTATTCTACGCTTACTGTACGTGACAGTATTATCTACTCGGCGCGGCATCGACTTCCTGCACCACTGACGGACGAAACGAAGATGACGATGGTCTCGCGTAATCGCAGAGCTTCATCTAAGTCACGTTGCACGTTTGCGCGTGGGAGCAAGTCGAGGAAGCAATGGATGGCGTGGTATATCTGGTGGCAAACGAAGACGTGTAATCATCGGCATGGATCTTGTTACGTCGCCACAAATTCTTATTCTCGACGAGCCAACATCTGGGTTTGACAGTTGCTCGGCTTATTCAGCTGTACAGCTTATAAAAGATCTGGAAGACCATGGGCGCATCGTGTTGATTAGTATTCATCAGCCAAGTGCACGCTCTTTCAAGCTTCTTGACAAGATCATGCTTCTTTGAAAAGGCAACTGCTCTACAGTGGAGCTCCTGGAAGCCCTAAAGCGTAATTTGAAGATCTTGGTTTCAAGTGTCAAGAGGTACGTATGGTACGCGCTTCATTCTGGTAACTCTCACAGAATTTTAACAGCCGTTTGTTCACTTTGTACTAATTAGCACGAAAACATCGCTGACTTCATCCTTGACATCGCATCCGCCACGAGCAACATATCAATACTTCGGTCTCACATGAAACAAAGGGCTGTGTCACACTTTACTACGACTACAGCTGCAGGCACTCATGATGAAAAAGTTCCAGTGACGTCAAGGCCACCGCTAAGCTGGCGATATGTGTCTATTGCTAAAATTGAAACGAGAAATTCTATTTATGATGAGAAAACAACGTCCCGATCAATCATAGTTGAAATACGCCTGCTTTTCGCACGCACGGCAAAAATATTCTTCGTCACCGGTCATTTCTGGTGCTGCATTTGACCCTCAGTCTGTCGATAGCCTTATTTGGCGGATTGATCTTCAATCACGTGACGAACGACCTAGCAGGGTTTCAAAACCACATGGGTGGTTTTTACTTCATCACATGTTTTGGCTTTGCGAGCATGAGTTTAATGGACTTGTTTATCGGAGAGCGTCCGATATTCCTTCGATAGACTAGAGCCATGTATTATGGAGCGTTCAGATACTTCTTCTCCAAGGCCACGCTGGACACATTGCTCTTGAGAGTACTGCCGGCTTCGTGTTTTGCCAGTATTTTCTACTGGATAATGAGACTTCAAGTCTCGATTACGCGCTTCTTGTTGTTCACTATCACGTTGGTACTCTTTAACGTTGCAGATGGTGCTATCTGTCTTCTTGTGGGTGTAATTTCAAGACAGGTTGGATCCGCAGATCTTGGTGCAAAAGTTATTGTTCTTGTCATGTTGATCTTTGGTGGCTTCTTGCTCAACTCACAAACCATGCCAGCGTCAGTAAGTTGGTTGAAACATCTCTCGATCTTTAGCTACGCTTTTGAAATCCTCATGACCAACGAGCTAAAGGCCTAATTCTCAAGTTTGACGCCCCCAGATATCCGGCTGTACTCGTTTACGGCGAAGTGTATCTCAAGACTATTGGCATGGATTATGAAAACCGGTATTATGATGTAGCAGCACTTGATTTAATTGAAGTCAGCTTGCAAGTACTTGCGTTCCTGTTCTTATCGTTGCAAGTGCCAATTCACCGTAGCATGGCTGAAGATGAAGACTATGACACATCGCCGCTATGGAGAGAAGCTACTTGGACGAAGAAGTGGTATGTGTTCACGAACGCCATAACGTTTGGTTTAATCTAAAGTACTACATGTAATATATACAAGAGGGAAGACTAGTAGACACACCGGGGGGGGTTCACTCCAAAGTATATTATGTTAAGTTACTTAACTCAAATTTAACAAGGGCGCCCTTCTACCCCCCCCCCGGTGTGTGTGGAAGGCCCCCCGGTGTGTGTGGAAGGCCCCCCGGTGTGTGTCGAAGGGCGCCCATATATATTTCAATCATATATTTAAAATTTAATTTCCCCCCCATTTGGGAAATAAGTTAAATTCTCTCCCCCTTTTTGGAGAATTCCCCTTAATTCTTCTAATAGAATTAAAAAGGAAAACAAGATAGGTTCATCTCGTTCAAGCCGTTCGAGAGAGCCCAACCTTCGTTTTCAAATTTAGATGGGGTCTGTTTTGTTATTTGGACGAAAATTGCATCTCATGGTAAATACTGATGAAAGCAAAGTATGACTTTATACTACGATTAGCGTGCTTGTTCCTTATTGGTAGAAACTACACGGAGGAGGGCTCACCCCCCCTCCTTTCCATGCGATTAGGATTCCGTGATCGAGTTTAAACGACCTTGGGCGTCATAGCGTTCCTTCAATTTCTGCGCGTTTGGTACCAAGAGGTTAAAGAAATTCGGTCGTAGAGTTTTCCACCTGTCGATCAGCGACTTTGTCAAGTCTGTCACCCACGTCTCCGCGTGAGCACTCGTATCCATCAATTTGAGCAGCTGCTGGACCACTTTCTCCTCGGCTAGGTAGTAGACGAGACACTCGAGAAGGCTCTTCTCTTTGTCGGGATGATTCGCATTAAAAGCGTTGAGATACGCGAGCCACTTTCGGAACCTTGGGTTTACAAATAGGGTATCCAGGTTTCGATCGAGACGCATTTCCCCAAACACAGAGGTTGGATCCCGCCCTTTGACGGCCTCATGCGCTAACCACATTTGTTCCACCTCTTCCGCTACTGTTTTCGTCTTTTCGTCGTCCATGGCATGATCAATCATACTTCGAATCGTCCACGTATTGAACATCTGATCAAGGACAGCATACCACGAGGCGACGGTCTTATCTGGATTCTTGTCGTTGTACTGCGTCACGTATTCCCTCCACGCATGAAAGAGCGGATGACTGAGAACATTCATCTCATCGTCACCAAGACCTAGTAGACGAAATACTTCATCGGGCGGTTGTTTGCCACTCGAAAAAATCCGTTTGCACGTTGCTGTGAGCAACTCGGATGCGTCGTCGTCCAGGTTTGGAAACGATTTCGCTTTTTCGAGTATTTGAATCAACACTCGGTCGCTAAACTTCTTCAAGTACGAGAACGTCTCTTCCCTCTTACCAGGAAAACGCTCGAGATAAAAGTCCAAGTACGCTACCCACGTCTCAAGAAGCTGAATTTTCGAGGGGTTCAGTGTATAACCACGAGCATCCCGCTCTAGAGATGTAAGCAGTTGGCCTAACTCGTCGGACACTCCATCAATCGTGTAGCCGTTTGACAGCCACCAGTCTCGCTGCGCCTGTTCCAAGGCCTCGGCAGCCTTTTTCGCTGCTTTTTCCGTCTTGATCGTCTCAGCCTTGATTTTATTAAATTCAACTTTCTTTTCGAGTGTCCTGAACAGCTGTTCAAACCATCCTCTCGGCGGGTCGGTTATTGTACGACGTAACTCAAGTGCCACTTTTGTCACACCAAATTTCTTGGTAAGCACGTGAATCGTTGCCACTTTATTTCGTGGGTTCTCTGCATTAAACTTGTTCACAAACTTGGTCAACGTTACCAAGAGGGGGTTCGAGGCAAAATTGTACACGTCCAATTCGAGACGATGGAGCGCGTCGTACGGATCCACACCAGTGTCTATCCAGAACTGGAACAGTTCCTCCTCCAACGTGGTAGCAATGACTTTCGTTTCTTCTACCTGCTGAGCGTTTAGTGCCAGACGAGCTAGATCCACCTCCTTGCACTGGACAGTCGCTTTCACGACTGAGATCATGGACTTGTCAGGATCGTTTCGGGTTATGGAAGCCACATACTCGATCCACTCGAAGAGTTTCGGGTCCTTTTTCCACTCTGTCTCAGTTTGAAACAGGTGCCAGACCTTTTGGGGGTCTTTCTTTTGAAACAGCCAATACTGGATGAGCTCCGTATAGAGCTTCTTCGCAAGGTCTGGCGAGCGCGAGCCATCTCTGGCCTCTTCGAGGGTCTTGTAGAGACGCTCGTCGTCGTACTTCTCTGTCAGTTCCTTGATCACAGGCACCGTATTATCGGGCTTTGCGAGCTTCCGAGTGTTGTGAACCCATACCTCAAACTCTCGGACGTGCGCATCCGTAAAGAGCTTCTTTTCATCCTTAGGTAGAAGCCAAGTCTGGACCTTGTTGTTGACCCATTGCCACCCATGGGACACGACGGATGGACGCACGCTAGCAGACGGTGCCGCGACGATGTTTTCAAGCAACGGCATCGCTTCCTCTTGCAACCCCCCCACACTGCTTCTCAAACGCCTCGTGGTCGTCCCAAGGCCCTCGTCACGAGCGAGTACTAAGACGACGGCCGTCGTCGATTCGTCGGAGGCCTTTGGGCCATACTCTGGTAAAAGGAGCATGAGCAACAGTGCAATGGGGTAGAGCCGCATGGACCCGATGAGTGCGAAATGGAAAAGTGAGGAGGGAGACACTGCATGTAGTATAGGTACTAATATATAATATATACGGTCAGCCTGCGGTCACCCCCCTTTGCTCCGTTGCGGCTTTTTTCTACTACAGGCCCTATTAAGTATTAACTTGGCCCTAATCAAAAGGGCGATGCTCTCCACACCCTAAATTCCCCAATTTAATGGGTGGAAATATAAATTTTGGGGTGTGGAAATACCATTGCCCACAGTTTAAAATACATGTATCGGGAGAGCCTACCCACCCCTCACATAAAAGGGTGGGTAGGCTTTCCCGATACAAAGGGGGTCGACTGTTGCTGCAGCTGCACTTATTGATGCTGCAGCTATTGCATCTGAGCCTGCTGCTGGAGCTGAAACTGTTGCTGTTGTTGAAAATGGTTGCAGGGGGGAGACCGCAGGCTGACCGTATAAATATTAATACGTCCCGTCGATGCGGCGCTGGGTTAGGTAATGCAACAGTAGTTATCGCCAAAATCTTGAGCGATTAGGCCCAAAAAGTTTCGAATGTGCTTTCTTCGGCACAAGTGTTTAGAAAACGGCCTCCCCATCTTGCGACCGCGCGCGATCCCCGTTTGTTCGCCGTCGAACTCCCTCTCTACGCTCCCTGCTACGACTGCCGTTGGACTGACTCTCAGGTCAAACCGCCCTCGACGCACCTCGCCTCGAGCGAGACCAGGGGTGAGCGGTATCACTTCCTCGAAAAAAAAATAAATCCAATAACACTATCACAACGTCAAACATTATTATTAAAAAAGGAAAGAATTTAACTCAGAATTTTAAAATTAAATCCTTGACAAAACGATGTCAACGTGCTAATGGTTTGTTTCGTCACATTTCACTTTTTGTTGAAGAAACCAGGTTTGTTTGGCCGCGGAATTGAACCCGAGACCTTCCAGTCCCGTAGTGAGCAGCAAACCACTCGACTACGGTTGGTTTTGTCAACGTGCTAATGGTAGAAATAGTCAGGGTAAAATAACTGTAAAACATCGAGGTGGAGGATACTGTTGAAAACGGCTTGGCTCGGCTCGGCTCGGCTCGGCTTGGCTCGGCTCGAGGGTGGAGCCGAGCCGATTGGAGTCGGCTCGGCTTGGCTTCGGCTCGGCTTGGCTTCGGCTCGGAGCCATGAAATGTGGCTCGGCTTCAGCTCCAAGCCAAGCCATGTGGATCGGCTCAAGCCAGCCACTTAGCCACGGCTTCAGTATACTTATTATATTGAAAGTTGGTGATATGTATCGTAAGGACAGAATAGAGAGATAATGCATGTATTAATGCGTACATTACAGGAAGATACAGCGGACTGGCTGCCTTTTATGCAAAGCTGTCTAGAAGTTCTATGAAATTCTCTACTCCGCCCATCACGTCATCCTCCGATTCTCATCAGTTGGGTAGAAACTTTTGAGATGCAACAAAGTGTGAGAAAAATCCATGTGCATATATATATATCATACTCATAGTCTTCTGAATTCAATCTGTTTTTGCCAAAATGGCAAGAACATACTTTTGTATCCTTGATATTCAGAATATATTCATACAGGAGAAAATATTTGGAAAACGGCTCAAGCCACGGTCGGCTCAGGTACTCGGCTCGGCTCGAGCCACGGCTGAACCGGCTTCAGCCGAGCCGTTTTCAACACTGTCCTCCACTGGAGGACATAAACGTCTATATCAAATAATTAATTTTAATAGATCAAGAAATATTGAAGGTTTTGTAGATAAAATTTTATATGATCCTAATCTTTTAGCAAATATTGCTTATATTAAAAATGATTTCAATACTGGTAAAACTTCTATTGCTATTGATACAATTATTAATCAAAAAGAACATCTTTTAAAAAAAGATGTTAGCAATCAATTATATTGTATTTATGTAGGTGTAGGTCAAAAAAGATCTACTATTGCTGAATTAACTAAAACTTTAGAAGAAAAAATGCGATGTTTTCTTCTGTGATTGTAGCAGCTACGGCTTCTGATTCAGCTCCATTACAATATTTAGCTCCTTATGCTGGTTGTGCTATCGGTGAATATTTTCGAGATAATGGAAAACATGCTGTTATTTTTTATGATGATTTATCGAAACAAGCTGTAGCATATAGACAAATGTCTTTATTACTAAGAAGACCTCCTGGTCGAGAAGCTTATCCAGGTGATGTATTTTAGTTACATTCACGTTTATTAGAACCTTTAATTTTTGATAGTTATATGATACAAGGAGATGATTTGGCAATTGGTCAGTTTAGACTTTTAGAAGTTGATAATCGAGTTATAGTTCTAACTAATAGTCATATTAGAATATTAATTACAGCTTCTGATGTTTTACATTCATGGGCCATACCTTCATTAGGAATTAAATTAGATGCTTGTCCAGGTAGATTAAATCAAACATCAATGTTTATTAAAAGAGAATGTGTTTTTATGGTTGTCCATACAATCCTCACTTCTGTTTGAAGAACCGGTTGGTACCGGTAATACTTGTTGGTCCGGTATTTGACCGGTAGTGAGATGGCCGGCGAGGATATTTCGACGGATCGCGTGACAGAAAATAAAAAAATAGAGGTTTAGGAAAGCCATATGATTTGGTTAGTATACATAGTAAGAAGATTTTAACTTTTAATATCAGTGGTCGTCTTTTACCCTGGTACCTTTGTTCCTAGTACTGGGAACGGAGGGCTATCTAAGAACCTTCCCGTTCATTTTATTCAAGGATGAGACGCGCACTTCTGCTTCTCGGAAGCCCCTCGACTGGATTTATTTGGGAACGTATACACTCACGCACAGAAAATCGTGCTTGAATTCGGAATCACTTGAGACAATAATTGTTTTTACGGAAGAGTCTATCAAAGCGTTTACGTTTCTTTTGTGAATTTTGGGTTGTCTTTGAGGATCAATCGAGCAAACTATGGATCGTATTCGCTTTCAGTACTTCGAATAACATAACAACCATAGCATGTGTCCCTGTGATAGGTTTCCACCGAGGAACACCCCTTGTCGCATATTCGAGACGGCCGACCATGAGCATTTATTCATTGGACGAAAATCGCAATGATTGAAAGTCGTTTATATGTATGGAATTATCATTAAAGTTTAGGGTTAAAAGCTTTAATTATTATAATACGCTTTTCTTTCTTTCTTTCTTCTGAATCGTCCCCCTTCCCAGCTCCCGGGTCGCAATACTATGCTCAATATTTAAACAGGTTATGAGCCCAAGCGCCATGTCCTCAACTAATTCCTCCGCCAGCATCTGCATTGAAAAGTTCAACAGAGACAACTATGCGACGTGGTGCCGATACATGAGCGGTGTAGTCCTCGCAAAGTCAGTCTGGCATGTCGTAAATCGTGAAACAACCCCAACCTTCAAGAACCCCCGCGGCATCGATGAATATGCGAAGTCAAGCAACGTTGCGTTTGGAATGATGTTGCTTCATATGGATGCGGAGTATGATCACGTGGTTGATGATTGTGAAGAAGCTTGGGTCGCATGGTCACGTTTGAAAAGTCTTAACGGTGTCTCCGATAAAGCTGGATGGATCTACCTTAAGCGCAATTGTGCAGCACAAGATGGCAGAAGATGACAATGTTTTGCACCACTGCAATGAAGTTCTCAACATCGCGGCCAAGCTCAACAGTATCAACGCTAAGATGGAATATGAAGACGTCGCTATCTTCCTGCTTCTCAGCCTTCCTAAAAGTTATGAGAACGTTGTTCTTAACTTGGTAATGAACAATGCAGAACTGCTAACTCGAGATGTTGTCAAGGTGCTAACCAATGAGCACGCCAAGCGTCAAGATGAGAAAAAGGATACAACAGCATCGACACTGAAAACCTAAGATGCAACCAAGGCATTCAATACCACACGTTAATCGTACAAATGCGCGTACTGTGGCAAGATGGGTCACAGGTTGATCGGTGCTAGTCAAAGCAGAAAGATGAAAGTCGAGGAGCCTGCGCGGCGGCAATGGTCGTGGACGCGGGGAAAACATTGTTCAATGGAGAGAGTATGAAGATGAAAGCAACCATGATCGAGTGGCTTTTGCAATCTCGTTAGAATTCGGACTATCAACGAGCAAGAATATATATGGAATGTGGGCTATTTAAAGTGGTGCTACCCACCACATTTGCCACGACAAATCCAAGTTTACATGTCTGGACGAACACAATGAAGGTGAAATTATGGTGGCTGATGGGAACAAGACGGACATCAAGGGTTTTGGCCTCGTCCTGGAAAGAGTGGTTCTATCCATGGGGAAGAACATGAAATTGAATTCGAAAACGCACTAAATGTGCCGAAGATGATCAAAAAAAGAATTTGCTCTCAGTGCCTCACATCAACAAGCACGGCAAATTCCAAGTAACTTTTAATGGAGCACACATGTATATTACTCGCAAGAATAAAACAAGTTGGGGCTATAGCGGATCCCATAGATGGACTATACTCTTCGCACCCAACAGAGATCAGAAAACATAACAACGGGTAGCAGAAACAACATTGATCTACATGCGCGAATGGGACATGCTCCGAACGAAGTGCTTCGAAAGATGATCAGCAGAAATATGATCAAGGATGCGAAGGTTCCCTCCTAATCAAGTGAACAAGGAACATGTCGAGGATGCCAAAAGGAAATGGTTCAGAAACCATTTCCAAGCAACTGTGACAAGAGTCGGTATGGAACTTTTGAACTTCTCCATTTTGACATCTGTGACCATATGGAGATTGAATCACTGGAAGGCAGTAAGTATATATTGCTAATAGTCGATGAATCCAGCGGTTGTATGAAGGGATTTTGTCTGCGAGCCAAGTAGGAGAGCGATAATTACATTAAGAACTACATTGCGATGCTGCAGAAGCAATTCAATGTGAAGGTTAAGTCTGTACGTCACGATGGTGCTCGTGAGTTCGCAACGAACTCACTCCAAGAATTCTATGAAGATGAAGGCATTAAACAACAACAACTGTTCCATATGACCACAAACCAATGGAACTGCTGAACGCGCCATCCGGAAAGTCGTTACTATCGGGAGAAGTATGTTGCACCATGCCAAGTTAGACAAGTGTTTTTGGTCTGAAGCGTCCATGACAGCAATCTACGCAAAGAATCGCCTGCCTTAACCCAAGATTACGCACAAGACTCCATTTGAGATAGTCTACAAGCGCAAATCAAGTGTCAAGCATATGCGCATTTTTGGATGAAATGCCTACATTCTCACTCCAAGAGAGGAGAGACTAAAGTGGGATTCCAAAGCACGACATGGAATTTTTTTGGGCTATGAAGAAATATGTAAAGCTTACCGTGCGTTTGACATCGAGGCGGGGCAGGTT
Source organism: Peronosclerospora sorghi (assembly GCA_026184515.1). Taxonomy (NCBI): domain Eukaryota; phylum Oomycota; class Peronosporomycetes; order Peronosporales; family Peronosporaceae; genus Peronosclerospora; species Peronosclerospora sorghi. Next base: position 6,331,023 of record CM047588.1, read on the forward strand.
GTTATCAGTCGCGATGTCAACTTTGATGAAACGACCTTTGGATTCTCACCGATCATTAATGATGAAGATTATGACGACCTGGACTTTGGGTCATAGATCTGTCTGATGATGACCTTAGTCAAACACAGTTCAAGCAAACGGGCAAGCGCAAAAGTCGACCAATGAAGAAAATCAAATGGCTAATAAATCTCGCATGGTTCGGCGACAGCCATGTCAGAAAAAAGCCATGCATCCGACACTTCACATCACGATGAAAATAATGAAGAAAAGGTTGAAGAAAATGATGAAACGCCGTCTTCTTCTGATTTTTGGCATGCAAGCGCTAATGCAATTGAAGCAACAACAGATTTTTCAGAACCGACGACGTATGAAGAAGCAGTAAACGGCCCCGATCAAGTTCATTGGCGTAAAGCTGTAGATGCAGATCTGGCTTCAATGAAATTACGCGATGTGTTCTGCGCAGCCAAACTTCCTACTGGACAGAATACGATTGGCACAAAATGGGTTTTCATTATCAAACGTAATGAAGACGGCTCTATTGAATAATACAAGGCACGGCTTGTGGCGACGGGCTTTCGACAGAAATACGGCGTCGATTACAAGGAATTTTTTTGCCTATGGTCAAATATGCTACACTGCGCATTATTATTGCGATTGCAAAGCACTTCAAATGGCCCGCGTATCACTTGCCGTTTTCACAGCATTCCTCTATGGTGTGATGAAAGAGGAAGTATTTTGTGCGATTCCGGAAGGTGCCAAGTTGGATGATGAGTTCAACTGCCTCAAATTAAAGAAATCCATTTACGGACTCAAACAAGCCTCGCGTATCTGGAACGAAACCTTTGATGAGTTTGTGTGCTCGATAGGTTTCAAGGTGTCAGGATTCGATCCATGCCTCTATATTCTGAGAACAGAAAGACACTGTGTTTTCGTGCTCGTTTACGTCGATGACTTAGTGGTGACTGGAAGCTCACCAAAACTGATTTCGCACATCAAAGACAAACTCAAGACCCGCTTCAAAATGACAGATAGTGACAAATGCACATTCGTTCTTGGAATAGAACTTCTGGAAAATCAAGGTGGCAGTCTCACTATGTGCCAACGACGTTATATCAATGACATCCTTAAGCGTTTCGGCATGACTGAATGCAAGGCTGTGGCAAGCCCTGTTGACACAAGTTCTCGCCAAATTTCGAACAATTCTGCAGTCAAGGCAAACATATCGTTTCGTGAAGCAGTAGGTGTTTTGATGCACCGGACGACTGCCACGCGCCCCGAACTAGCATATGCGGTAAGCTATGTGTCAAGATTTATGGAAAATCCCGGAGAAGAACACTGGACAGCGGTCAAACGAATCTTCCGCTATTTACAAGGAACCAAAACCCATGGAATATGTTACAAGCCAAGTGAAACGATCGAATTCATTGGATATTCGGATGCAGACAGGGCGGGCGATCGCACTGACCGCAAATCGACATATGGATATGTATTCATGATACAGGGTGCGCCAATAAGTTGGGGAAGTAAGAAGCAACCAATTGTTTAACTATCAACAAGTGAAGCAGAGTACATTTCGCTCAGCTTGGCGATTCAACAAGGAAAATGGATTTATCGCCTTTTATGTGAAATTATGGACGCCGCCAACGAAGAATGACCTGAACTCATTATTAGTGAAGACAACCAATCATGCATCAAGATTACAAAGAATCCTGTCAATCACGGCAGAGCAAAAAACATTGATATCAAGTATCATCACGTTCGTGATGAAGTCAATCGTGGTGAGTCAAGCTTGAATATTGTGAAACAACTGTGATGTTGGCGGACATTACGACAAAAGGCCTTCATGGTCCACGTCACAAGGACCTAACGGCGCCGCTTGGCATTCGTACAAGTTCGGATTGAGGGTGTGTGTTGAGGATTGTCCGTACAATCCTCACTTCGGTTTGAAGAACTGGTTGGTACCTGTAATACTTGTTGGTCCGGTATTTTATCGGTACCGAAATGGCCGGCGCGAGCATTTTTCATTGGACGAAATCGCAATGATTTAAAGTCATTTATATGCATGAAATTATGATTAAAGTTTAATGATTAAAGTTTAGGACTAAAAGCTTTAATTATATTATACACTTTTCTTTCTTTCTTCTGAATCGTCCCCCCTTCCCAGATCCCGGGTCGTAACACTACGCTCAAGATTTTAACAGGATCGCAGTGAGTAACCCAACCAATATCTGGGGCTTGACTGCAGATCGCATTGAGTAATTCGGACAATACAAAAAGAAGAACACGTTTCAAACGTGTAGGGCATGAGGGGTGAGTGAACGTAATGGGAGCTTCCCGTCGTGGAGCTTCCGGTGGAGCTCTGTCCTGACCGGGAATTAATGAACAAGAGGGGATCGTGTTAGCCCTCTTCTCCCAATGACTCCTGCGGAGCGGCGACTTATGCAACCCAATGTAAAACGAACACTATATTTAAAAACCAATTAAAATCCAATATGTAAACTACATGCAAAACCGTGTGCCTCACCTTAAATCTGCGTACCTTACACTCCAAGCACACGATTGGCCCTAAAAACTTCGTCCTTTTAGCCAACCCGATCGCTCCGACTAGACAAATGGTACACTGGTACATGCTAGTCAAAATTTCAATGACACTTCACCACATTTGCTAAGAATGTGTGAAGACCGCCTTGTTTACAGTCGTTAAAGGTAGGTTGTCCAGAGTTATTGTCAGCGGTGCAGGATGAAAATCGAGTTATGGCGTTAGCCTATTTATAGTGAAGACGATAACCTCGGTACCAAAGCATCCCTTACCAATGTCCTTAGCTAACTTGTCCGTGCTAAGCTTTGGCTTCATGGAGAAGAGGTCCGTAAACTTAGCCAAGACTATCTTTCTACGGCTCCCAGTTGTAGGGCCGCCGTCAGTCACGACTTCTACCGAGTTCGTACTGGTTATCTTATCTTGTCGTGTCCCTAAGCGGCGAGAGCGCTTGGCACCTCTGCTCTAATGTATTCCTGCGCTGCTTTCTCATGTTCTTCATCAGTCTTTCCAGCGGAGATTAGATGGGAACGTAGATTGCTGGCATGTTGGTTATCGAAGATCTTTTGTCATAACCTGAATTTAGAGTAGTTCTGCTCCCGAATATTCTCAAAGTAGCGCCATAAACGTGACTTGTTGTCCGTAAAGGCACCGAGGCTATAGCTCCGCTTCTGCTGCTTGAGTTTGGCTTCTGAGCGATTGCTAGTCTTGATGTTTGTACCACCTTCCTCCTCTCCGTTTTGCTGTTGTCCTTCTCCGTCTGCATCATAACCATATTTGCAAGCTCTGTCTGCTCCTAAAACATACTGCAGTAGGACAAGAATAAAAAGCGGATCCCGTTGTCAGAGTTTCCACAGCAGTTTTTGTAGGATAGTTGGCATCCGCAGCAGCACCTACCTCCTGCCGTTTGTTGCTTATGGTGTTGTGGATGGATAGTCTCGTTCTGTTGTCGCAGAGCGACATTATCCTCCTCCCGCGCCCCTTCTCGTTGTTTTTGTTGTTGCTGGGACATAACGATGATGGGGGGCTGGCCTTCTTCTTAGTTGCCGCTTCTCTTCTCTTTCCTCGTCCTCTCCCAGAAGGGAAGGATTGTCGCGTCTATTTCTTCAATCCCAGTGGTGGCAAGTACGGCCCAACAAGACTCCTTACTGCTACCCAGAAGATTGGTCCCAGTCGACGGTAAACTATCAACACTAAATGCCGAGATTGGCTTTTACGGTATCTATTATCGATAGTGGAAACCGAGATTGATTCTGACGGTGAATACTATCGGTAGTGGGAACCGAGATTGACTCTGACGGTAAATGTAATGGGGTGTCATTACATAATTGATATTCAAGTTAGAATATCACAGTTGAATTTCAGACGCGTTGTCTGAAATTCAAATAATAGATTATAAGTTATTATAATCTACGAATGAAAAGTCGATTCGGTATAAATACCGAATCATGCAGGTTAACTAATAGTACAGTTAGTTTAATACTTGATATTATTATATTAGTTAGGTAATTACTATACTGTTAGCCGCTAACCACCCATTTTATAAACACTCTTAATTTTGCGTTCTAAAGAATAAGTAAATACTTATATTTACTTTTAGTATAGGATTAGTTGTTACCAACTAATCCTGCCCTTATTGTATTGCGCGCTTCCTCGCAAAATACAGTGTAAGCCCGTAACAGGATCAGTCCTGTTACACCTGGTAGCACTTTGTGGTCCGTCTTAACGACCACAGTTCCGTTTCGCTAGTCAACTAGCGGAGCGAAGATTAAGAGCCGCTCGGCATCAAGTCGTGAGACATGACGCCTGCCGAGCGAGAGAGAACGCTGGAAGTGATGACGAAACACTTCCCCCACTTCTCGTCGCGTAGTAAAGACGCGACGGTAGAAATGGTTCGGTACATGGGGACCGACATCCTTACCTTCCTCCTGGGTAAGACCCCGGAGGAAGCGATAGAGGTGGTGAATCGCTTTAGGCTAAACCACCTAGAAAAGCCAGCACGGCCCGCGCAAGAGGCAGCGCGGACCACACCTGCACCTGCAACGCATAGCGTTGAAGTGGTAAAGGCACGAGTACCGCCCTTTACCGGTGAAGGGGGCGAGCACCTTCGTAGATGGTTCGCAGAGGTGGAAGATTCTATCTCTGCGCAAAATATTGTTGACTAACCTCAACAGGCGTGCTTTGCCACAACATGTCTGGGCGGCAGAGCCAGGGCATGGGAGATGAGTCGCAGAGCCACTGATGACTCTGCGTTCCTGACTTATCAGGAATTAAAAGCTGAGCTAAATCTCAACTTTGAAGCTCCAGAAATGGAGCTAAGTAGTCGGCAGGAGTTCATGGAACTCCGGCAAGGTAAGCTTGACCTTCAAGCTTACGCTCAGAAGACGCAATATTTGCCGTCAAATATTGTGTATGAGCCGGTGCCCCCTGCTATTCAGGTCACTGGATTCATGAAGGGACTAAATGATGGTCCCGTTAAACAGAGTCTCTACCGGCACCCACCAGAGACTCTAAGGGATGCCATTGATATGAGCATCCGTGAGGAATTCAGCATGCGATCAGCGTCATCGCATGCTGGGTACAGCCGAAGGGCTCAACAGCCCTTCGCTTTTGACATGCCGCAACAGCATGTCAACAAGCAGCAGTCGGGCAGACGAAGTTCACACTTCTTCTCAAGAAACAGCCACCCGCGCCAGAGCATGGGCGGTGGAGGTCCAGAGCCGATGGACCTATCAGTTGCGGTTGCTTCGAACACGAAGCAACCGAAATTTAAGAAGAATATTCGCTGCAATAGATGCGCGAAAATGGGGCATTTTGCACATGAGTGTATGGCACCGCGTCCGGTGCCACGCAGTCAGCGGACGGAACCGTCCGCTGCACGGCGACACCAACAGGGACATCACCCTGTTGGTGCAAAAAACGAGAATCACCAGTAGGGGAGGGGCGCCCTACTGGGAATGTTATCCCACATGCCGACATAGGGCATGTGAGGGTAATAGCCCCAGACGGGACTATGTCCTGTCAAAAGGTGCAGGGTGATGGTAAGCCTCTTATAACCCTGGAGGTTAAGCCGCACGGGAGCGATGTCCCCATGCGAGCTTTGTTTGACACAGGAGCGTCAAGCAATTTCGTTAGAACTCAGAGTCTAACGCTGTTGAGCTTCGTGGAGGTAGAAACCCTACGAAGTATGTTGTCAGTCCGGTTAGCAACAGGTGCAACCGTGACTATTCCAAAGCGTGTGATTAAAACACGCTTCGAGTTGAATGAACTGTTATTCGAGGATGAATTCATCGTCCTCGATTTAGATGACAAGTTCGATGTGATACTTGGAATCCCATGGATGTCCAAGTTTAAGCCCTCGATCGACTGGGTTAACCTATCGATCGACTGCGGCGGACCCACAGGATCTGATCACCCTGTGTGTAATCCGGCTGTATCAGAAGATACAACCGCAGAGTCAGACAGTCTGGTGGATAGCGATGGCACCACCATGTCTGTTCTGACACGATCAGCGGAAGGTACCTCCGCTGGTGAGAGTCCAGAGGGACTACCACACGCAACAGAAGAGTCGTTGCGTGTTGGAGAGAAACATTCCACGGGTGATAAAGACCACCGTGAGAATGAAGTGATATCCACGGTGGGAAACACCCACAGTAAGAATGAAGTGATATCCAAGGTGGGAAACACCCACCGTGAGAATGAAATATTATCCACAGTGGGAAACACCCACTGTGCGACCGAAGGTTCCAACACGATGAAAGAATTCCGTGTTGATGAGAGTGAACTTACGATCGAGTGCAATTGTGATCACAACTCCGTGGTGTCCAGTGCCCACCACGTTGCGTTAGCCATGCACACGGGTGATAAAGACCACCGTGTTGCAGAAAAGGCGGCCGATCAGACGAGCACATCTGATCGCCAAAACTCCATGGTAGGCAGTGGCCACCATGATGATGAGTATTCGCACACGGTGAATCGTAATCACTGTGTAGCAGTCAATCAGACGAGTACGTCTGATTGCATGGGCAGTTCCGTCGAGACGATCAACGTCTTGACGCAAACGGAGACCGGATTACCTACCCATTCTCTGTTGATGGAACACCCTCCGAAAGAAGGTTCGGAGGTAATGGCTCTTCCAGCGATAAGCTGGAAGAAGTTTGTGAGAAACTTGCACGATGATCAGATCGAACAGATCTGTATCATCGTAGCAACAAATGATGTAGTGGATATTCGTGAACGAATATCCACATTACAAGTGGAAAACATTGGGAAAGAGGTTCCCAATGATCAAACCAAAGTTCAGCGCTTTGAAGCGCAAGCTGGGAGTCGCTCAAAGCGAACTCCCCATTTTATGAGGTACTTCGGGAATACGCTGACGTATTCCCAGAAGAAGTACCTAGCGAGCTCCCTAAGGATAAGGGAACTCGTCATGAGATTGACCTCGTGCCAGGCACGAAGTATTGTGTCACGCGGCAATGGCCGTTGCCGCGTGATCAAGTAAAAGCGATCGACGAGTTTTTCGAAGCTCGTCGTAAAGCAGGCCAAGTGCGGGAGTCTATCTCACCGCACTCTACCCACACCTTTTGTGTGAAAAAGTCTACAGGTGGGTGGAGAATCGTTCACGCTTTAACAAGCTGAACGCAGCGACGGTACCGGCGCAGACGCCGATACCGCGAAAAGATGTCATCATTGATGGCATGTGCGGGATCACCATCTTTAGTGCTCTCGATCTAAGAGATGGATTTTATCAAATCCTAATGCGTGAGAAGGATATCCCTATCACGGCGGTAAGCACCCCAAGCGGCATGCTTTGGGAGTGGCTTGTTATGCCTCAGGGGCTTCGAAATGCCCCTGCTACGTTTAACAGATGCGTAACGCATCTATTACGCCCGTTGCGAGAATTCGCACCGAGTTATTTCGATGACGTGTTCATCCATAGTAAGGGTGAACACGATAAAAGCGATGTAGATGTCCATAGGGAACATCTACGTCGAGTGTTAGAGCTTATGCGTAATCATAAGCTCTTCGCAAATCTAAAGAAGTGCACCTTTGGTGCACCTGAGATACCCGTTATTGGATGTTTTGTGGGCAAGAACGGGGTGCTTCCTGATCCAGAAAAGATCAGGGTGATCGTTGAATGGCCTACGCCAAACAACGTTAAGGAACTTCGAAAGTTCCTTGGGTTGGCAACATATTTGCACAATTATTCGTGCAACTATGCTGGGTTAATACGACCTCTTTCTCAATAACTTAAGAAAGATATCGAATGGCGTTGGGATACCCAATGCCAAGATGCCTTTGATTCAGTCAAGCAAATCTTGACTGAAGCGCCTCTCTTGGCTATAGCCGATAACGAGCGTACGTTCCACGTCGTTTGCGACGCGAGCGATTTCGCTATCGGCTGTGCTCTAATGCAGCGTGATCACGATGATCGTGATCGCGTAATCTGCTATCAATCGCGTTAGTTGCGCCCAGCCGAGCGCAACTATCCAGTGCATGACAAGGAACTCCTTGCCATGAAGTACGCACTGGCCAAGTTTCGGATCTATCTATTGGGAGATAGACCGTTTGTGGTTTACACGGACCATGCGTCGCTACGCACGGCCGTGAATTCACCACACATTTCTCAAAGAATGGCTCGATGGCTGTCATTCTTTTCTGAATACAACTTTACGGTTGAATACAAACCCGGAAAGTTGAACGTGATATCGGATGCGCTATCACGAAGGCCCGATTACGAGACGAAACCGTCCGTAACCGAAGGTGACAATGCAAACGCGATCCGTTGCACTGCTTTGTCGTCGTCAATTATACGACAAGTACGCGAGGCTTAAAAACAGACGAGGAGACACGTCTGTTGATTGATTACTTAAGTAATCAATCAAGTGAGAAACGAGACGAACTCCCAGAGTTCCTCCGCGCTTGCGTGCATCGATATCGACTGCACGATGGTCTGCTGCTTTACAGCACAGACCAAAAAGATGAAAGTCGCATCGTCGTTCCAAACGACGATGATCTCAAACATCATATTATGTTTGAGTATCATGATGCACCGATTTCGGGGCATCAAGGTCGAGAGAAGACATACGATTCTCTCGCACGTGACTTTTTCTGGCGAAACCAGTATAAGTGGGTACGGAAATACGTACGCGCTTGCGAGATTTGTCAGCGCGTTAAGCCTGCGCAGTCTGCACAGGCTCCGCTGCAATCTCTGCCGGTTCCGACAGAGTGTTGGAAGTCCATTTCAATGGACTTCGTATTCGGTCTCCCACCCGACAATAGTCGGAAGACCGGAATAGTGGTCTTTGTAGACCGTTTCAGTAAGATGGTACATCTTACTGCAGTATCAGCGAACGTAACCGCAGCTCAAACAGCGCGGATATTCGTTGATACGGTATTCCGTTTGCACGGAATGCCGGAACACATTGTCTCGGATCGAGATCCGAGACTTACAGGACGTTTCTGGCAAGAAACGTTCTCATTGTTGGGAGCCCAGTTGAAGATGTCAACTGCGGACCATCCGGAAACGGATGGGCAGACGGAACGGGTTAACCGCGTTCTCGGAGACATGTTGCGATCATACGCACATGCCTTTGAACAGTGGAGTGACTACCTGTCACTCACTGAATTCGCGATTAACAATTCGGTGCATGCTTCAACTAAGAATACAACGTTCTACATGAATGCCTTAAGGCATCCACGAACCCCAGCTTTACTTGGCGGTACGCCAAATCTAAGTGGGGGAGGGACCCGCTCAAATTTTGAGCGAGTCAATGCGCAAGTTGCGACTGCAACTTGTGAACAAAACGATGGCCCTTCTACTGAAAGTACAGTAGAAGCGGAAGCAGATTCAATTGAAACTGAAGCTGCATACGATGAATATGTGTCTGCAGCAATGGCTGCGGACAACGAGGACAATTCACCTACTGCTGATAAAGCAGTAGATGAAAGTGCATCTTTTATATAGCGTATTACAGCTCCAAGCTGTAATACGCTATATAAAAGGTGCACTTTCTTCTGCTTTGGAAAAGCAGAAGCAAAATGCAGACAATCAAGGAAGGAAAAACAAAAACTCCTTTCGGAAAGGCGAATTGGTAATATTAAGTACTACCAATTTGCCTATACATGCAATAAGCAACTTCCCTACACGGAAGTTGCTTCCTAAGTACATTGGACCTTTCAAGGTCCAAGAGATTCGGGGGAATGCCTATACCTTAGACATTTCCACAGCAATGCGGCTTCACCCAACATTCTATGTTGGGCGGCTCAAGCCGTATCACTCGTCTTCGTCTTACGACGAGACGCAGAACCACGGAAGATGCCGTGCTTCTCCAAGTCTCCCAAGAGAGACTTGTAATCGGCTTCCAGCCGTTGATGAGCAGAGCGGAGAGTCATTACCTCCGCCTTCGACTGCTCAAGATCAACCTTGTGCCGATCGAGATCTTCCTTACAGCGGGAAAGCTCAATGTACAGAAGATCATTCTTCTGCAGGAGGGCAGTGTACGCCCCGAGGATGTAGCGGACATCCTCGCGAAGAGACCGATATGTCTTCACACAGTTAGACATATCGCTGCTCAAGGAGGAATAACCCTCCTCGAGCTTGCGGAGCAAAGAACCATGCTCCGCAACAACAACGGCGAGAGAATTCTCAACCTCCGCCGCCCCTGATTGATAATCAGGGGAATAAGCGATATATCCTCGAGCGCTTGATCTCGAAGCGCTCGGTGCCTTCGAAGAAGGTGCAGCGTACCGAGTACTTGGTACGCTGGCTTGGATATCACCACGAGTTCGACTCTTCGGAGCCGATTGAGGTTCTGAGGACCGACGCCCCAGAACTTTTGACTGAGTTTGAGAAGAAGTCTCAAACTCATAATGCGAAGTAGCATCAACAGTAGGTGTTGATGCATTCAGGGTATCAATTAAACCCTTAATTTCGGCGGGTACGGAAAAACCACCGTACCCCCGCAACTCCTCCTCTTACAGACGAGGAGCGCCCTGCGGACACCGCGGGAAAACGAGGTGAGAAGGGACACCACAGTTCAACCCTTCTTTGATGCAAGCAAAATGGATGTATTCCATTTTGCCTGTTCGCGAGTGCTTTAAAAAGCGCTCGCGCATTACGTGAACTTTACTCACGTAATCATCTGGGCTTTTGTTGTAGTTGTCAACAAAATCGTTCCAACTCTGAGTCAGGGCGTCTTTATCGTCCCTGTTCCTCCTTGACCCTTTCCGGCTCGAATAATATCGAACCTGGAAAAAGAGGTCAATAAAGTACAGACGTCTATCGTCTGTACTTCGATCGAATCGACGTGACTGGATGTCTTCGCAGTCATCCAGCACGTTGATATTGAACAACGCATATTGGCAGTCCCGCTTACGGTGACCGCCATTGTTGGGGGCAATAGCCCATCCATGGGTCCAAAACCCCACTTTGTACGGAACATGTGGTTCCGTACGATGATACGCTTCAGACGCGGCAGGCGCCGCTTCTGTTCGAGATCTTTTAGCAGGCAGAACACCGCCTGCTTCAACACCACGCGCCGGGGTTAAGACACCCCGACGTGGAGACGTACTTGGTCCAGGTGGGGCTCTGCGTTCCCGCAACCATCTGTGATGATCATTGTCGCTGTCAGCTATGACAGCGACACAAGAGTTATCATCGCTGTTAGGCGATGAGCACCTAGCGAGTTTCGACTCGCTAGATCCTTTCGCGGGGACAGATGTGCCCCAATCACTTTGTTCGGAGTCAGAACTGTCTCCGAACATGGAAGAACCCTTCCTGTCAACACACCATTCGGGGGTTGTCATCGTGCGAGATGTTGCATTAGCAACATCTCCCTGTTTCTTGCCAGATGCCGCCTTAGCAGCATCTGTGGTCGAAGACGGTACATCTTCCGACCTTTGCGTAGTTGATGCTGCTAATGCAGCGTCACTGTTGTCACTCAACACCTCAGCACCTAGTGCTGAGGCGGAGGAAGAAGCTCCTTCGATTTTTTCAGCTCTTTTTAGAGCGCCGCCGCGTGCTTCGACCATCGAGTAGATGGTCAATCAGTTGGTGAATGAGAAATTCCAACCAACAAGTGCCACCTATGATTGGCCCAAATAAGAATTATTATTGGCCAACCACCTTAAGTGGGGGGTGATGTAATGGGGTGCCATTACATAATTGATATTCAAGTTAGAATATCACAGTTGAATTTCAGACGCGTTGTCTGAAATTCAAATAATAGATTATAAGTTATTATAATCTACGAAGGAAAAGTCTATTCGGTATAAATACCGAATCATGCAGGTTAACTAATAGTACAGTTAGTTTAATACTTGATATTATTATATTAGTTAGGTAATTACTATACTGTTAGCCGCTAACCACCCATTTAATAAACACTCTTAATTTTGCGTTCTAAAGAATAAGTAAATACTTATATTTACTTTTAGTATAGGATTAGCTGTTACCAACTAATCCTGCCCTTATTGTATTGCGCGCTTCCTCTCAAAATACAGTGTATGCCCGTAACAGGATCAGTCCTGTTACAGTAAATACTATCGGTAGTGGATATCGTGATTGGCTCTGGCGGTATATACTATCTAGTGTGGATACCGAGTTAGGTTCTGACGGTGGATACTGTTCATCCCCAATACCTAGATTGTATTTTAATGGTAGATACTATCAACAGTGGATACCGAGATTTCGGACTTCGGTAGTGATAGATACCGACATTGCTTAGGGCGATATAGGTATAATACTTTTCATACCAACATTGAAGTCCTCGATAATGGGTATCGGTATCGCTTAATACCGGTACCATTACCGCAAACCCCTGCTCGAGACCCCTTCTCGCCAACCCTTCTTCCGACTTTTCCGGCTTACGACTTTAAGCCTCGGTCTTCTATACGGCAACTCAACTTAGTTTACCTGGCTGTGGTATGAAACCTACTGCATTTAGCACGTGGTGTAGAGGACGTAAGAACTTCCGTTCAAGGGGTTTACTGCTCAGTGTTAAAATCTGTAGCAAACTGCAACCAAGAATCACCGTGTATTAAGGTACAATCTGCCTTCTCTGGTTTACAGTGGAGACTCTCTATACATTTGGCCTGGAATAGCCTCCTTAGTTAAAGTTCTTTCACTGCAGTCAGTCACTGCATCAAAGGCCTAGCTTAAGTTCATACTAAAATGGCGAAAGCGCGTGTGGCTTCGGGCCTCCCGGATTACATGAGGCAGCTCTCCATGGATTCTCTACTTGAAGCTAGTGAATTCGAGCTTTCCTCTAACAATATTGACGCTCTACGCTCCAATTCTTCAAAACTGGCCCCTACTCCGATTGCACCCTCTGAGTTGCACAAGATGTCTTTCCCATGCCCAGCGACCCTCATCAAACAGAAGCACTTAGCGGAAGTTTTGGACGAACTGGACAAAGACGACCAGCCCCTCGTGTGGAAGATGCTCGTCAAGCCCGACTCCTGAAAGACTGTAAACTCATCCCCAATACGGGCATCCGGTTTAAATGCATTTCATACGGGACTGCAATGAATCTCAGTATGTTGAAACTCAAAGCTTTTGGGACCCACATACAAATTTCTGGATTATCCAAGTTTGGCTCTCGCTAATATGTGGATTTAGTCTGTCTACCTGGCGAAGTCACTGACCGCACGATATTTGACTGGTTTGAAAGTAATGAAGCCCCGACTGCATGCATTCTACCTACGTTTGTGCGGAACGGCTTACGCTCGCTTAAACGAACGGTTTACTTTGGGCAAAATCAAGCTCCTACCATACTGATGCCTAGTGAATCTCACCCACGACGTGAATTCGCCTTTCCTTCCCCTCATGATGGCATGGTTCCATCGCCTCCTTGCTTCGTGATCCATAAGGTGGCTCGATACAATCGGGTCACTCCTCCATCCATCCGCGCTAAGATAAATGAAGAAGATGCCAAAAAGTCAGCTACCGCAATCCAGTCGTCTGCCTCAACCCAGCTCACTGCCGCAGCCCAGTCTACTAATACCACAGAGGTGCCCCATCCCAAGATTAGCACATCCCATAGTGGTTCACGGTCTGGATTCACCTCGTCCCTTCATCAGTCTATTGCGCAGGATCGTCAGGATACACCCGTTTCTATGGAAATCCGATGACCCTATGCTGGCTATGAAGATACCCCCGACAATAGAAGATGTTGGCAGTGAAGACGGCTCACCCATACTGAACCATATTTCAAGGAATTTATCGAAGAGGTGATACCCGCACCCAGTTCTCCCATCCCATCCCAACTATGGGCTAAAGCGGCAACTAATCGCCGAACCATACTATGGATTCCTGGGACTACCTCCTTGGAAGTTAATCCCATAGAATATGAGGTTAACTCGGAACGGGGATTAACTCAAGCCAATTATCTTATAACGGCTAACTACTATAGTCCACTGTGAAATGAAGATCTTGACCCGAACTCGCCTCAAATGCATTAGGATCTCGAGCTCCGTCATACTTAGGACGCGGAGACTTGTCTCGAGAGTACCCTCATTTGAATCGAACCGAGTGCGTATGAAAGTCTCATTCAGCCAGCGACTTTTGTATATGATTTCGAGAAAATGTCTCGCATCCATCTCTTTACCTATACAAATTTCTATCGGGAATCTATCGGCGAAATGCCTCCATCGACGCAACTGGCCACTATTTAGGCCAACCCGGGAGTCATACTTAAGGCTATAGAAAATCCTGAGCAATTAGACTCCATGAAATACCATCGGATCGGGAAATATGCCGTATCGTTGCATCCATCCCCCGTGGCGAAAAGGCTGGAGACCCTGCAGTACCTGAGTTTCTCACCACCATAGGTGATGGACCGAGTCTGCTGAATCGTCTTTTAATTTATTCTTCGGAATATTCACCCCAGGCCTTAGAGGATTTGCTGGTGCTTTTATATTGGGTTTTGGTTGTTCATATCATGGCTTCAGCGGTCTACCAAGACCCAGTTAAACTCCGTGTACTAATCGACTGCAATCCCGAGTCTATTATCAATCTTAATATACCTATTCTGCACTCTGGCAAATCCGCTTTAACCCCTTTGCTAAAGAACTGCTGGAATACGAGACTGTACCAGATTTCTTGAAGTCCATGATTCAAGCCGTCCAAGCCTTGACCCCTTCTCAAGCAGCGAATTTAAGGCTTCGCCTTCACTTCTAGGCTGGAGAACTGGTCTTTCAAGGCTTTTTCACTTAATGTGAATGGGCTTGATAAGCCTAACGTTTCTCTATATCAAGAACTCTTCCAACGCTATCAAGTTATAGCTCTCCAAGTAAACAAGCTCTCCAATATCTAGTCACTGGAAACAAATGACTATTTTATCCATATCACCGACGCTCATGCTCAATCCTTTTGGTCCAACCAATGCTCCAACGCCTACGGCATACGCAACGGTGTAGCCCTGATTTTTAGCAATGTCCACCCTTTTCATGACTTACGCAACTCAACCTCAATTTATACGGACAATCTTCTAATCTCTAATCGGTACCTGGTGATTACGGACAAAATAGGGTCCCTCCGTCTTTAATTCTAGGTGACAAACGGACCCGATCAAGCCAAATACCGACCTGCTTTCTTTTCTGCTCTACAAAGGACCTTCGAAGATTTCGCCCATCATATCGTCCTCGGCTATTTGAACATGACGGTAAACCCCAACTCGATCAAGCCAACCCCTCCTCTACGTTTCATGACCAAGGAAGATCCGATCTTTTTGACTGGATGATCTCCCTTGGATTCATTGATTTTTGCCGCCTCTAGAACCCAATGTTAAGGAATTCACTGATCCCAACGCCATAAGCCGTATCGATTATTGCCTTACGTCAGTGGTTTCTATGACCGCTTCATCGCGTCTAGTGGACACGCTTTCGGAACTTAATTCGGTAGCAGCGACCATATTCCCGTTGAATTTTCCGCTGCCTTTGAATATTCCACTTCCAAGGACAAATTAGCCTTCAAGTGCACTACCTGGCTCCTTCGCTGTGAGACTGTTCAAGCTCATCTTGAGACCTTCTTCCACAGAATACTGAAGTCTTTAGATCCCAAGGAGAATCGTGGATGCTTAATGGACGAAAGCAAGCGTCGTGACCGGATCGTTTTACGACAAGAATACCTGCGTTTAAAAAATTCGACCTCGATCCAACTCCCCTCTTTTTTTGCGACGCCCAAGCGTGTGAGCGACAATTTGCACTTGACCACACTGACTCAGACCGCCGCAAGATAGACAATTCTCGCCAGGCTATGCAGACTTTAACACTGCTATTCGATAACGCAATATGATCTCCAAATTTGACTCTGAAGCAAGTACTGGTGAAACTCATCGAGACACTTCTTTTGGGCCCCGTGTCTTCCGAGCTCAAGTTGAGATTTTTTTTCCGTCGACACCCAACTTGTATCTCCAAGGACATCTCTGTCATAAAAAAATTCACCGCCAGTGCTGGGTAACTTTTTTCAGTCCGACACGCGAGATCTCAAAGTGGAACCTCGACCGTTTGACAGGAACAAACTTGATGAAATTCTTCAACACAGCAACCGGAAGCTGACGTCTCAACACTGTTCTATGCTGGACGAGCCTTTAACGGCCAGCGACTTCTTCGCCATCAAATTTACAGCGCTCGGGAAGACCCCAGGTCCCGATGACCTTCCTGCAGAATATTATCAAATTTTTCCTACTGAATAGGCTAAGGTACTGAAATTGTTTATGCCGCTTAATTCCGGAAATGGCGCATGAGCAAATTCCAATGCCGGGCATATCTATCTCTATTGTTCAAGAAAGGATCTCGTTCGGATCCCCAGAACTACCGGCCTTTTACTCTCGTTAATCAAGATGCTATATTTGGGCCGAAATATTTAGCTTACCGCTTTAACCGCGTTTTACCCGCCTTACTAAACAAAGACCAGTTCGGCTTTGTTCCGGATCGTGACATTATTCATGCTCTATGTTACTTCCTGGACTTGGTATAACAGTGCAGACACCGTAACGCACGAGATCCCGCGGGCGCCATCTGCCTTGACTTCGCCAAAGCCTTTGATAGTGTCAATTGGCAAGTGCTTGATCTGTCCCTCCAACACAGGGGATTTAGGCCCTATTTCAGACACTGGGTTCAGAATTTTTAAGGGGACCCCTCTTCCAAGTTATTATATAACAACTCTCGTTCCGACTATTTCATCTTGGAAGATGGGGTCCGTGTCAAGGTTCCCCTTTATCCCCAGGATTATTTATTCTCTTCATTGAGCCTCTCCTGTGCTTCTTGCGCTCTTCCAATGACGATATATCCGTCAAGATACGGGGTACATCTCACCATATTGTTAGCTTTGCAGATGATGTCACAGGCTTGGTCAATAACTTGAACATCGTTTTCCAATTTCTCTCAAAAGTCCAATCTTTTTGTACCGCCATCGGTATGCGCCTCAATGTCGATAATACTGTAAGCTTTTCTTTTTCGACCATGGACAGCCGACGATGACGGCTTACCGGATCACCTTGCTAGCTGTGGGGTACGGATACTCGGGAATGATGAGCACACTACCCTCCTAGGCATTACTGTTGGCCCCGTATGTCTCCCCAGTACAAGCTTCAGAAACGCTTAGTGCGTTTCCAAAAATTGTGTGTTCTCTAGAGATGGAGCGCTCAAACGCTTCATGGTCGAGTTCTCATCTTCAAGATAATAATTCTTTTAATTTTATGGCACTCTCTCGGCCCCAAGACATTTCACGACATAATTACTGTGGTGAAGTGGATTCAAGAATTTTTGTCACTTTGTGTCAGCGGCACGCCGATCAGCTTATCAGCGATCGTATTGGTGGAAAACAAGGATGATTTTAAGCCTATCATGTGCAAGAAGTGTCAAGAACGCAGATTTTGGTAGGTCAAATGATATTGCGTGTACTTTACATATTTCATGTTTGTACATATTGGGGACCGTAGGGAGATAGGATTGGTAAGTTTTGGTTTTCCGTCTTTCTTGGTCGTTAACACCTCAACAAGGAAGTCGTTCGCCTATTTGCACAGTACATCAGTCGCCTCCGCACACCTCGGAGTGTTTGGGAGCAGAGGGTCGAGTAATCCCCTCTAGCTCATTATACCCGTCCGGGACGCGTTACAGACGCACTTGGCCCGCCGGAAGTCCCTCGACGGGAGTACGCATTGGTCGGCTTCGCAAGCCCAAGTTACACGCGTTTGAACGTGTAAACAAGTTTTTGGATTGTTACGTGGAGATATCGTTCGTGGAGTTTGTTACGTTCTTGTTGGGTCTCCATATTGGAATATTGGACTTTTCTTCATACATTGGTTGGGCTCTACGATCGGTTAAACGATCTGCCCTTTGGAGTACACTTACTCTAAGTATAATTGGTCTGCCCGTACCCAGGGTGAAGAGTTCCGCCCAGGGTACACTACTCAGCACGGTATCGCATTTTAGACCCAAATCAATTCACAGCGACGATCCACCAAGTGTGCAACCAACCCATTCCATCGGGTACACAAGGTGAGATGGAGACGCGAAAATCGGACCAGGCGTCCTACGCTGATGATCGGTCGTCTGCTGGCAGCGGACGATCAGATCGGATCGTTGCCGAAGGTTCTCGGGGTACCCCCCCCGTCAGTTGGAAGGCTGGGCACGATGGTGGTCAGGTTCTCGACACTACCGTGTTCGATTTTGAACTTGACTCCACCACATACGGTAATTTGACCCTCTAACGAGGAATTTCGCGAACAGCACGCCGTCACCCACAGTGGAAACACGTGCAATCAGAAGCCTTTTCCATGAAAATGGCCTCCCGTCTCAGTTATGGAAGGGGGTTTAGACTTGCCGTCTGTTACAATGTCGGTTGAGTTACTACAAGTTAATCTCATACGCCAGTTGATTCGCCACTGCCGACTACGCATCTATTCTCCTCCCAAATGGTCATTCCGGATCAAGCGGCTTTGGATGAAGCTTTCTAGAGCCAAGGCATCGGGTTAGACTTCCTCTAGCTACCGCTATCGCACTGGTCACAGTCCTCACGCTGTTAACAAGTCCCTCTCTATTGGAGAGCCGCTACCGGTACTTGGAGCTCCAAAATTCTTACCAATCTTGATAACGACGATACAGCCTTTACTAAGTTGACCTGGCCTATCTGGAAAAATACTTTCCTTCGACTCACTGCGGAAAAGAAGACGCTATCGTTGTTACATCGGAAGGCGGCTGATTACCTTAGTCATCAAGGCATTCTCCGTCTTTCGATCTACTGCAGATTTTTCGGATAAGTCCCTGACTCCTCCAACCTTCGTTAAGCTTTAACTAGTTCTACGATCAAATCTGGTTGCTCCCTGACTTTAGTGGTGCAAGTTTTGGCACCGCGCCTTTCACTACCTTCTCACTATGGTGAATTTGCTTTTTATCCCTATCCACCGGAGTATATGCTTGAGGCGCTACATGTTTGAAGCTTTGACGGAATCGACGTCTGTGCTGTTTCTAATACAGTTATTCGTCGGTTGCTCAACTCTCCCAAGATACCAGCCTTACCACTATCAAGCCTTGACGCAACCGAAGTTACCGTGTGACAAGAACTTTGGGCTTCTGAACGCAAATTTCAGCGGGACATTCTACCAATTTTTGGTGATTTCCTTTTCCGACTTCAACACAATGGATTGGGTTTCCGCTATAAATACAACTGGCTCACATCATAGACCAAGTGTGTTCTATACGCCTTCTCAATATCGTCCGTTGCTGCTTGTTACGAACTCCTTGGATAAACCGCAACAAAGCCATCTTTGACCGACCGGCTCTTGGGTTTATGGGTATCTACCGCCAATGTCTTACGATGATTCGACTACATTTTCAACTACTCTTAAACACGATGATCCACGATAGAAAAACTGATCACCTATGTTATCAAGCCCAAATCTTCGCATTTCGACATGAGTGGTACATTGACTTTGGGTAAAACCTTTACTTATTAGTTGGCTAAGATTATCTCGCGTCAACATACCGTGTATATCCGATTAAGTACGATTATTGGTGAAAAAAATGATGGTCTTCATTTAGACAACTTTTCAGTTTGTCAAAGTGAATTACCATCTAATAAACGATTTATTTTTAGGAAAAATCTAATGCGCCCCCCAAATGAGAATTTCGAATATTTTTCACAAAAAGTTAGGGCGCCCTTCGACACACACCGGGCGGCGGGGTGTAGAAGGGCGCCTTTACCAATTCCCTATAGATATAGATATATAGGGAGAGCCTGAGGTCACACACATCCGGTGTGTGTGGAAGGGCGCCCATGGTACAATAGTGGTAAATATTCTTAGCTGATGGCTTTTAGTTTGATTCGTCAAAACTCGATCCCCTTTATGAATGGCTACGGTGGCCATACTTGCGAATGTGAACGCAAAAGGGGAGCTCACGTACGTAAAGTATCACTTAAAGACGGACCAAGGGATCCGAAACCTCCCGGTGGAGAAGGCGGCAGCACTGGCTGGATCCCGACTATGCGATTCGTGACTTGTATGAAGCTATTCGCAACAAGCAGTACCCGTCCTGGACGTTGTAAATTCAAGTGATGACTCCGGAAGAGGCGGCAAAGGAGACGGTCAATCCATTTGATGTGACCAAGATCTGGCCCCATTCGAATTATCCGCTCCTGGAGGTCGGTCGCCTGGTGCTTAATCGTAACCCACGTAACTATTTTGCCGAGGTTGAGCAGCTTGCTTTCTCTCCGTCGCACATGGTTCCGGGCATTGAGCCATCGCCTGATAAAATGTTGCAAGGCCGTCTCTTCTCCTACCCGGACACCCATCGTCACCGACTGAGTGTCAACTATAACCAGATTCCCGTGAATCGCCCGCTTCAAGTGCCCCAAACCTACCAACGTGATGGCTTCATGAGCATTGACGGCAATATGTACGGTGCCCCCAACTACTTTCTAAATAGCAACAATGGACCACCCGAGGACACGACGATCACGTATCGTGCATACCAAGGTGACCATTTGACTGTAGCCAAGTACGCGACCTCGGACGATGACAATTATTCACAGGTGGGCGACTTCTACCGGAAAACGTTGGACACTGCTGCACGCGAGCGTCTGGCGGAGAACATTCAAATTCCCTCGTAAATGCAACGAAGACAATCCAAGCCCGTGCTATCGCCAACTTTACAAAGTGTGACCCGCATTATGGCCAGAGTGTGCAAGTGAAACTCGACGCGATCAAGGCGCGAAAGTTACGCTCATGTTCTTCTTCCGTCCAGCCTTCATCCAAGCTCAATCCACCGCGTAAACCTTTTGTATCGGCACCGCCATCGGACGACATGACTCCTCGTTTGTAAGTACGTTGTCAAGGTGCGTTAAAGCGAATCAAACTTTGAAACGCGATTAGCATGGTGAACTCGAGACAAAAGTCTGTTCTAATAACTGTTATTACTTACATGAGGTACCACCGGGGGGGATTCACTCCAAAGTATATTATGTTAAGTTACTTAACTCAAATTTAACAAGGGTGCCCTTCTACAGCCCCCCCCCCCGGTGTGTGGCGAAGCGCGCCCTAACTTTTTGTGAAAAAATATTCGAAATTCTCATTTGGGGGGGGGGGCGCATTAGATTTTTCCTATTTTTATCGTGTTTTACGAAACCAAGTCGGTTTTTATTTTTATTATTGGGGGGAGCGCGTTTTCCTGCACAATTTTCCTAACTAAACTATCATGATTCGAGTACATCTACCAGTCAAGTGCTGTTTCCATTCAAGACCGTTTGACGCCAGGTAATAATCCAATTCTCTCAGAGTAAATGATTGACCCGCACCATATGGTTAGCCGCGTACACT
Organism: Peronosclerospora sorghi; assembly: GCA_026184515.1. Lineage (NCBI taxonomy): Eukaryota > Oomycota > Peronosporomycetes > Peronosporales > Peronosporaceae > Peronosclerospora > Peronosclerospora sorghi. The sequence goes on from CM047588.1 coordinate 6,352,380, forward strand.
AGAGGTACTGGAGACTTCTTTCTCGCAAAAGGATACAATCGAAGACCATTTCTCAATATTCACCAAGATAAAAGTGCGCACATACCGAAGTATGTTGCATATAGGATAGCTATTCCAGGGGCTTGCGCATGGATTTCTCCGCTGTCATCACGACGACTTACCTTAAGCAACTACACTAGGGTTGAACTACTCGACCATCTTCTTCGACTACACTACTCAAGTTACTTTACTACACTATCGGTTTTTAAGCTACGTTACTACAAAACTCAAGATGCGTTCCTATCGGTTGAACTACTCGTCATTTCGACCATCTACTTCGACTACATTATTCAAGTTACTTCACAACACTATGGATTTCAATCTACGCTCCTGTCCATACTACCGCTTCCATATGAACAAATTTTAGCTGTAGAACTTGTCGGGATGAAGAAACTTGCTGAAGTGGTCAAAGCAAAAGTGAGATTTTATTTGTTAGGTTTAATTCGTGGCTTTGCAGCCAGTCATTCCTTTTCCTACTCTCCCAATTTATGTTAACCCTACCTTTGATTAATTACATCCTGTAATTACCCTTAGGTAAAATCTTTGTGTGTCATATGTACAATGAAGACGATTGCGTAACGGGGAACGCAGCTCCGGGGGGTGAAGCTCTGGTGAACCCAAACACCAACCGACTGAGACAATCGGACACGACAACTCAGCCTGCACTTCACTAATTATAAATGAAAAAATATACAACCTATAAAATGATCGCGTAATCGATCATTTCTAACTCTCCCTTGATTGATATGCGATCGCAGCTCTTGAGGTCGATTGACCTCTAACACTCTCCCTTGTTCGCTACGCATTGAGGCGCTTGAGGCCAATCGCTGACTGGAATTGCTCGAGCTTAGGACGAGCCACACTCTTCTTCAGAGCGTCTGCAACCATGTCCACAGTGGGCAAGTACTCCACCCGGAGTTCGTTCGCTTCGACCCGTTCACGCGAGAATGGTACTTCTTGTCGACATGCTTCGTTCTTGAGTTAAACACGGGATTCTTTTCCATGGATATCGCGCCTTGATTGTCTTGATATATCGTAGTTGGATCATCGTTGAGCACCTTGAGGTCCTTAAGCAGACGTCGTAGTCAAACCATTTCTTGGGTACCAGAGTAAAGACCCATGTACTCCGCCTCTGTGCTCGATCCCGCGACCTTTGGCTGCCTCTGTGAGAGCCAGGAAACCGCTGCACTGAACAGCAAGAACACGTATCCGGTTGTTGAACGCCGAGTATGTTTGTCTGAGGCCCAACTCGCATCGGCGAAGCCGACTAGGTCGCCGGGTGACTTGCCGTCGTACACCAATGCGATCTCGCGCGTTGTAACCAAAAACTTGAGGATGCGCTTCGCCGCCGACCAGTGCTCACTCGTGTGCTTCTCGCAGTAATTGACTACGTTGCCTACAGCGTCCGCTATGTCCGGTCGAGTGCACGTTACAACGTACATCAGGCACCCAACAAGCTCACGGTAGGGCACGTTCGTGATGCAAGCAGCGTCTTCTTTTGCACGCGTCAGATGCGAGTTTGCGTCTGCGGGAAGATACATTGGCTTGGTATTCGTCATTCGAAAACGCTCAGCAATCTGCTGGATGTATCAGCGCTTCAAAGTGATTGTTCTAGCACTCCGATCACGAGTCACCTCGATACCGAGGATGAACCGAGGCTCTCCGAGCTCCTTGATTCTGAACTTGGTCTTGAGCTCCGTGATGATCTTGCGCACACCGACTTCGTCCTTACTAACCAAGATCATGTCGTCCACATACACGACGACCGCTGAGTATTCGTCGCCGTTTGTGCGCGTGTACAGAAATGGGTCTGCATCAGCGCGCACGAAGTCCCTGATGCAGAAGAATTCATCGAGCGTCTTGTTCCACTGCCGTGCCGCCTGATTCGTGCCGTATAGACTCTTGCGCAGACGGCACACCTTGTTCGGATGTTCGACATCCTCGAATCCATCTGGCTGCTTGATATACAGCTCGTCTTCTATCGGCACAAACAGTAACGCGGTGTCTACGTCGACTTGCTCCGCCTCCAGGTCTTTGCCCGCAGCAATTGCGAGTACAGTTCGCACCGTTGACGGCTTGGCCACTGGCGCAAACGTCTCGTTGAAATCTACACCGAACTTCTGCGTAAATCCCTGAGCGACGAGAAGCGCCTTGAACTTGTTCACGCTGTTATCTGCATTGCGCTTCACTTTGAATAACCACCTGCTTCCAATTAACTCCTTGCCTGCTGGAAGGTCGACAAGGTCCCAGGTGTTGTGCTGGGCAAGCGACTGCATTACGGCATTCATCGCTGACTTCCAATGCTATCGCAATTCCGAGCGCACAATTCCCGCGTATGTTAACTGCTTCTCGTCGTTGATCACCGTTGAATAGCAATGTAGTCCATCAATCTCGTCCCCGTAGTCGTCAGTGTTGAACTCACCATGTCGCATGCCATTAAACTCGTCTTCATATCGCACCACTCCGCGCTTCTTTCGAGGCGGTCTCACGCGACGTTGGTTCATGCCGTCGCGATCTGGTGTACGCTATGGCACACTTGTGATAGCTAGACGCCCGGCAGTTCGTGGCGACATGCTTTCTTCCATATCTGTCGCCACGATGTCGGTTGATTCGTCTGGTGGTTCATGATACTGAATATTATCGCGCCACATTGCTCGCCTTGAACTTGTACCATGCTACGATCATCTGTGCACGCTAAAACTTTCAGTTGACGATCACCGCTCGCAGGTTGCTCAATTTCTTCAGCCCTTGTAGACTGCTCTCTCGGCGTCGTTCTTGGCTCTAGTTTCAGTGACTCAAGACCAATTGATCCCATCACATTGTCATGATCAATGCGTTCTTTGATACGCTTTTCCGATGCTGTCTCATCAAACGTGACGCTGCGGGAGTGTAGGATCTGCCCTGTTTAAAGGTTTAGTAGCCGGTACCCCTTCGACCTCTCGAGATAACCAAGCATGCGGCAACGAACGCTGCTGTCGTCGAGATTCGATCGCTTCATCTTGGGTACATGTGCGAAACACTCGCTTCCGAACACGCGCAGACTCCCGTAGTCGAACTGACGCTTGAACGTCTCATTGTTAGGTGTTGTGTGAGGTCGAGCGGTAGTACGGATGGTGTTTCGGACGTACGCTGCAGTCACGAGCGCTTCTTCCCAGAACGGTTTGATCATGACGCTATCCTTCAACATGCACCGCGCCATCTCGACCAGCGTCCGGTTCGCGCGTTCGGCCATACCGGTTCTGCTGCGGGTTGTACGGGATCGTGAACTCTTGGCGGATATTCTTCAAGGTGCAGTACGCCTTCATCTCGTGCGCATGCGTACTCACCACCGTTATCACTTCTGATCGCGCGTACATTGACACTCGCCTGTGTCCTCATGTACTGTCGAAACTCGATGAACTTCTCGAGCACGTCCGACTTACGCACGATCGGGTACACCTTCACAAAACGCGTTTTCATCATGATAAATGTGACTGCATACGTGCAACCCGAGCGCGACGCCGGCGTTATCGGTCGAAGCACGTCCGAGCACACGATGTCCAAGCTCTTGCTTCCACAATCATCACGAACAAGATACGGCTTTCGTGATTGCTTCGATAGTTCGCACACGTCACACACCTTTGTACTGACTTCGCCCATGACTATGTTGTTGCTTGCGAACACCTTCTTGACCGCATCACGGGACGCGTGACCGAAACGCCGATGCCACAGGTCACCAGTCACTAAGTGAGATGACATCACTGAATGTGCTGGTATCCCATCGACGGAGTCGTTTGCCACATGGCAATCTGCTCTCTCAATCACGTCAAGGTAGATGAGATTTCCTCGTCTGGTGCCTCTACCAACGACCATACTGTTGCAAACGATCTCGCAGCCACGTTTGTCCATCTTGACATGCATCGCCTTGGATAGGACGGCTGGGATCGAAAACAGGTTTCGGCTCAGGTCTTCGACATGCAACGTGTTCTCAAGTCGCGCATTCACATTACGCACGCCGACGTTCATGCGCAGTGTGACTGTACCCGTGCCGAGCACTCGTAACGTTGAACCTGACTCGGCGATCGACACCATGCGACCCCCATGTTCGGCACGATATTCCACGAACGCATCCCTCGAGGCACACATGTGATTCGACGCTCCACTGTCAACCATCCACTCACAACATACGTCCCCATGGGTGTCTTCGACGTGGAACGCCACGTTCGACTCGTACACGTTGTCGCTCGGATTTGGGCACTCATGCTTGAAGTGTCCGCGCTTGCCACACTGGTAACACGTAACCGCGCGCTTGTCGAATAATTTCTTCTTGATATCTTGTCTGCTTCTTTCAGCCAACATCACCGTCTCCTTTTCAATGCGGCCTTGCTCCTTCTGCCGAATGTCTTCTGCCAACACCCGACACATCACGTATCCGTACGTGAATTTGCCGACGCTCATACGGAACACCAGCACGAGCCCGTCGAATGAAGAGGGTAAGCTGCGTAACAGCGTCGCGCATACGTCTTCTTCGTCCGGCCAGCACCCAGCGCTTCCCATCTGCAGGACGAGCGCTTCCAGTTCTTCAAAATGCTTCTCCATCGTGCTTGCCGTGAAACGAAACGTCTCGAATTTCTCCTTGAGCCACATGCGACTTGCCATGTCCCGCGACTCGTTAAGCCCCTGGAGCACCAACCATGCCTCCGCTGCAGTCGTCGTTGCCACCACGTGCAGCACTTTCGAGTCAGTCAGGCTGAGCACTATCGCTGCATGCGCTTGCTCCATAAGGGATTGGTCAGGCGGCGAACTTCCGTCCACTTGTCCCCACAGTCCTCGGGACCGTAGGTACAACTTCATCTTGAAACTCCACAGCGGATAGTTCGTACCGTCGAACTTGTCGACCTTCTCGAGCGTATTTGGGCTCATAACCCCCATCAATTTTTAGCTGTAGAACTTGTCGGGATGAAGAAACTTGCTGAAGTGGTCAAAGCAAAAGTGAGATTTTATTTGTTAGGTTTAATTCGTGGCTTTGCAGCCAGTCATTCCTTTTCCTACTCTCCCAATTTATGTTAATCCTACCTTTGATTAATTACATCCTGTAATTACCCTTAGGTAAAATCTTTGTGTGTCATATGTACAATGAAGACGATTGCGTAACGGGGAACGTAGCTCCGGGGGGTGAAGCTCTGGTGAACCCCAAACACCAACCGACTGAGCCAATCGGACACGACGACTCAGCCTGCACTTCACTAATTATAAATGCAAAATATACAACCTATGAAATGATCGCGTAATCGATCACTTCTAACACCTTACTCAGCTAAAATTCTTCAAATGGACTCCAAGTGGTCAAGGGCGTCCCCTGATTACTCTTCATCCTACTACACTGATAAGATTAAGGCCAAGTTTTTGGGGAAACAATAACGTAAGTATAACGATACGTATTTTTACCAGACAGGCCCAAAAACGCGTGGACTTACTTGACCCAAGATTCATGTCCTACTTTCTTTGCTTCACACATGTGAGAAAGGAGCTGTGATCTGCTGTACATAAAGCGCTCGCAGCGCCTCATCAGCACAAGATAGTACACGCAAAAAAGGCCTCTCTTGCAACTTCGGTGCGCCATGATGTCCTGATATCGATCGATAACTCCGTGTAGCCGATTCGAAGCTTCTCTGGGGTTAAAGCGCACGGTAGTGTACACTAAAGTAAACAATATGGTCAAGAGAAGCTGATCATCTGCTGTATACCCACACATGGCTGTTTCGATGCTACCATCACGCGGTGCAGCTGTTTCAACGGAGTGCATCAATCTAGCATAAAGTGGTTGTCATTAGCAGATGGCAGGCCAGTAGTGTATACTTTATCAATGTTGTTGTTGGAATAGGGCGACTCAAGCGTCATAGCACAAATATTCGGAAACTAGGTATACTCAAATTTTCTATTTTGGGCTTGACTATTATTTAGCTTAATCAAATACATGCACGTTTACATTTTCTTTTAGGGAAGTGGTAAATCCACGGTTCGGTTTGGGTCAATCCACGTTCGGTTTGGGTCAATCCACGTACCTGTTTGGTCAATCCACGTACTGAAACATGCCCCTTTTGGGCAACTAGTACCATTCCACCAAAAGTGCGTTTGAGCTATACGCATCTACCCACCGTTCTTCCTCAAAATCTCGACGATGCACATATCCCGACACATGGAGCCTCTCTACTAACGCCTCGATCGTTTGTGCTCACGCCCATGTCTGCACGGCGGATACAGCCTTGCAGGCATTGTACACATCCTGGTTGCTTGCGCAGTCCGCACTGCTCTCTCACAACGACGCGATCATCAGCCAAGGCATGATGTTGCTGGTCATGTGCAGAGCCACGTGCTGCATGGTCGCGTTCGTCATCCCGCGATGCAGTGGGTGGGCTGCCCTCGTGGTTATCCTCGGGATTCTTCACGCGTAGAACCCACATCCGACTCACCCACTTGGTCAACGTGGCTATTGCGCAGGAGAGGAGCAGAAGGCCATACGGCTTCAACGACCGTTTGGACCACGATGTGATTGGCCGAGTAACAAGCCACGCACTCAATATGGTCGAGGAAAAGCACGCGCTGCTGAGAACGGAACGACTCACTGCGCGAGGCACTCGGCTATTCACCAGCTCCTGGGGCATGCTATACTGCCACATGATACAAGAGCGTGTTGCGCCGAGCGCTCTTCTGTTGATGGCAGACTTCCATGCACAAGGGCACCTGCATGCCCCTGTTACTGCCCGTGAACCCGCCATTTCAGCCTGCCGAGACAATTTGCCACGCTCGCCAGCACGCTGTCGCCGCATCAACAAAAAATGTTGTGCGAGCAGGCTCGTGCGTGAGTAGCGCAGATGCAGCGTGTTCAGCAACGACGTGAAAGACCTGCTGGAACAGTGGCGCGAGACGGTGCGTCAACCAGGCGCACGTTATGAGCAGCAATCTTAAACCCAATGGGAGTAAACAAGCTTGGAATGTCTCAGTACGTGGATTTCCCAATTCCCTTCTTTTATTGTGACTAGTCGTTCCTCGCGATTGTTTCTGTGGTTCCGCGCGTTTCGCTGCGCATACCGAGTGGAAGGGATTTGATAGAGTGGATCTTACGATTACGTTTGGTGCTGTGGAGATTACGTTCACGTATTAAATACTCTGGGAGCTCACGATTCTAGGTTATTACGTGGAAGTGTGGATATCTCGTGGTACGTTTACGTGATCTGTGGATTTTTCCTTACTTTTTGCTCTGGTAAAACACAACGATGCTCCACAAATGTCGATGCGATACATGTATTTCATGCAAGACGTAAGAGTGCGTCGACATGAAACGACTTTGACTTTGCATCTCAGATTTGAACACTTTATCAGGTATCAGGACGACTTCGCAGAGTCTCGCCGAATTGGCGGGGATTAGTGGACATCTGCCGGTGGTGAGTATCCTTCTCGTCCGCGTTGAGTTCGAGCGTGGTCAATCAATTGTCGCTCTACATCCCTGGCCTCGATTGTCTATTGCTTACTATCTCTGTATTGATAGCAAAGGAGGTTTGTGGCACTTTCACGCCTAGTTGTTGCTCGATAATTTTCAACGGTAGTATGGACGTCGAATTGGCAAAACCGTGTGTGCTCAGCATGGCGACAGTAGGCCAGCGAACGCAGTTGACGTGAAAGCGGTCGGTCAGCACGGGCAACGGTGATCTCAAACTATGAAATGCTAGGATAGGTCACGTGGGTTGGGATTGTGCATCGGCATTGAGTGGACTTGCAGGGGGCGTGGCACACTTTCATCCTCTACACGTCTAGAAGGTCCTTGTAAAGAGGCGTATGTACGGAAAGGTGTCGGTGTCGCCGTATCGGCAGTGTGGTGAAGCCATCTGGTCTGTTGAGTTGATTCACGCTGATTTCATGTGTGCCATGCGGGTCATGTCAAAAGCTGGTGCTCGATTTGTGCTCGTCATAGTTGATGACTGATCTCGATACAATACTTAGTACTTGATCATCGTTGTATCTTTCTTGTTTACGCCGAAGGATCGAAAGCTTGTCGTGTTTGGGACTTTGAAACCAATCGCATTGTATCGGCACGGACGATTGCTCTTGATGACCGCCCAGCGTCTGAGCACGGTCCATCCCTATATACTCGAGAGTCGCAACTTCACTGGACTGTTCTTGATGGTCGTGATGATACTTCACCAACGACACCAAGACCAGCGGATAATGCAATCGATGTGGACACATGATGGTCATTCGGCGGATACGACCATACCCATATTCGTACCATGCAACCAACCGTTCACACCCTCATCTTGAGCTAGTGGTTGGCACGCAACATTACCAACATGTAGGTGCGCAACCGCCATTGCCGGCTCATCGTCCTGCCGTGCTATTGTCACGACTTGATTGCCATCAACCATTGCTTCCCAATTTGGATCAGCCGCGTATTGACCAAGAGGGAGAGATCAGATTATATTTGGTGCTCAATATGCGCTTGTCCGACGTGAGTGAGATACGGTTCCCCATATTACGCGTCCTGATTTACCTGCTCTCATGTCCCCTGCAAAGCCGACCATTTGGTTCACGACCGCTCTGTTCCCCATATTACGCGTCCCGAGCCGGCGGCACTCATGCCATCTGCTCAAGAAGACCGCGTGGTTGAATGGTTGCCACCAGTATCGCAGTGATACTGCTGATTACGTTGACCCAGATCCAGAGCGACTCCGCCTTATCGATGGCTACAAAATTGCTTGGGCAGTGATGGAGATTCCACGGACGCACAAGGAAACCATGGCGTTGCCTCAAGCCGCTGAATGGAAAGAAGTAATGCATTGTAAGCTTCGCTCTCATTTCCGGAACCACAGGTGGGAAGGAATTTGACGGCAGGATGGCGTACGACGCATTGGGAAAAAATGGATCTTTGATGTGAAACGGAATGCCGATGGCCATCTTAAGTGCTATAAAGCTCAGCATGTTGCTCAAGGCTTTCGATAAGTGTACGGTGTTGTCTACTGGGAGATCATATCACCTGTCTCCAGTTTGAATTCACCTCGAGCCTTTCTAGCTTTGTGCTGCCAACGTGGGTATGGGATTCATCAACATGATGTTAAGATTGCTTTTTCCAAATGGGTTGCTCGACAAAGACGTTTTCATGCATCCACCAGAAGGGATCCGACTTCCACACGGCATATTCTACACGCTCCGTTGCAGCCTATGGGCTCAAGCAAGCTGCCATTGTATAGCACAAGACCATTCTTTCTGTACTAAGGTCGATGGGATTCGTTACATGTGTCTCGAATCCATGCGTCTTTGTGCGTCTTCATGGTGATGTCTGGTATTTTTGGTTTTCGTATCTGGACAACAAGTTGAGAGGTGACCCCGATAACGCCGTTACTGTTGGCATCAATGCTGAGCTTTCCAAGCACTTCACGCTGAAGAATCTTGTGGATAACCGTTGTAACTGACCGTTGTTGCCGTGACGGGGAGTGCAAAGAGTACACTGGCTCCATTCTATCCTCGTTTCCAGATCTCCGGCTCAAGTGAACTAGACTTGCACCTGGATCTAGTTGTCGTCCGTCCTGCGTCATGCTCGAACGTTCTACGTACGCAGCTGCCACTAGTAGTTAGTACACACAGTCAAGGAAGCTGTTTACAGGTTTTAAGTTCTGGTACTTTTGGAAGTTCTTCTTGGCCTCCCACGAGTGCTACAACTAGTGAATAAACGGCAAGCATAAGGCTCGCTGAATCCGTTTTGATACAGATCCCGAGGTGGTCGATCGGCGTCGCCACCATCACAAAACGTATCTTGATTAGCTTTTGTACTATATAGTACGACGTTGTAGTCAATATGCTTTTTGGACCATCCTCTTTTAGGTATGGACTATTTCTAAGTCACGCGTTTTAGTTACTATTTTAGTTGAATTCGTCTCATTATACTTTCTGAAACCACCCAACTTGGTTTGGCCCGGGATCGAACCCGGGACCTTCCGGGTCCCGTTGTGAGCAGTGAACCACTCGACCGCGGTCAGATTTAATTACTGTTTGGTAACACTGGAACGTGGAATGGGATCTATTATGTATGTGTAAGGTAGAGATCACAACCTTTTAATGAACTTTTTACTTTATGAGTCAGTTGTTTGGGTCTGGTTCTTGTTATTTTCTTTTTCAGCCAACGTTGTACTGAACTGGTTCACGCAATAATTTCTGTTTATCTAGCTACATTCTTTAGCTTTCTCTCAATCAAGAGCCTTGAACCTCTTTACAAAGTTGACGCTGGCATTAAGCCACACATTGAGGAGGTTTCCCGTTCGATTGGACTGTTTCTCGCTTGCTGGAGATAGCTTTGTTTTTCTCCATGTCGCCTGACTTTGATAAGCTGACTGACAAAATGATTTCTTGGTAGATGGGACTTGCTGGTCCATAATGAGCTCGACAAAGAAGGACAAACCCGTAAGAATTTGTTCTTAAGCTCCTACCACCGACAACACTGAAAATACGTTAAAGGAAAGCGTAGCGGAGGAAGCGCATTCCGAAGAACCGCCAAGGGCTGCTGGCGCGGACAACTAGAGAGACGCAAAAGCTTGTGCGCGACGGATGCCACGCATATGCTCGGTCATGATGAAGCGCTGATTACAAAAGCCCGAGATTTGGCCAATGGACGTTCCGGTAGGTCTGCAGTTTAAAAAAGCAAAGGGAATTGATCGGGTCACACACCCCAAGTTGATCGGGCCACATCCCCCTCCCTTTTATGGCCAAATGCGACAAATATTGATATGTTTTGGGCTTCAAAAATGAACGTTAAAATTATGCTAGCTTTATTCAGTTGACATCCGCAACAATTTTAGCAGTGTTTGAAAACACTTGTTGATGCTACTCCTGTGCCCAAGAAACTACTGGGTATGGCTAGTATTGAAGACTGCTCCACATCGGCTCGTGGCCACATACGGGCAACTTTGTCAAGGCGACCTTCTACGCCCTTCGTGCTACGTATACGTACCTAACGCCGGATCTCTGGGAGCAGCACGCGTTTTGGTCCTTCGCCGTACCAGGAACACACGGACTTTTTGGCAAAGACTGCGATTGAAAAGTAAGTCCATGTCGAGCAAAGGCCGGGAAGCAGCAGTGCACTCTGTTGTGAACAGCTTGAACGATCAAAGGAGTGCAAGGTGTACAAGGTGATTAAAAGAGAGAGGAAAGCGTGGACCTCGAGCGCTACGATGCAAAGGTCTCGACCTCATTTTGTACTGATGGTAGCTCAGGAAAAGCGTCGGGGCGACGCTACGGTGCGTAGGTGTCGACCCTAAGCAGCTGCTATACAAAGAAAACTTGTTGCCCTTTTTTCGTAATTCAACTGTGGTGTGCCTGCCTAGCCATTCCCTTGCTTATATTTGGAAAGCTCTATCTCACCTGATCAAAACTATCGGATCAGGTAGTCTAAGACTAGCGCAAAGGAATGTTTAAAACAAACCTTTTTCAGAACCACATATGTAATTGATGCTTTTACCAACAAACACTGCATTCTGACACAGTTGGCGTTCATCACAACGTGCGCTACTGACGTGAACTAAGCTGCAGAATGGCGGCATTGACGTGCTGCCTCAAAGTCCGTGAAATCGACCACTCTTGAGTCTGCGCGCTTGTTCCACCATGTGAGAAAGTTGCTGAGCATCTTTGAGCATGCGTTATTGAACGTCGAAGTACAATGATTCTTCAAAAATCGAGCGCTGGGGTTGGCGCTGCATTAGATGGAGCTCCAGCTGTGGGAGAGTGATTCAATGGATGACGTGGCGGTGAATGTTTCGTTATCCGCTTTAATTACTGATCAACTTGACCCATCGCCACGTCGAGGCAGCAGAAACACGCCACTTCTCGCCTCCTCGTTGCTCGTCTTCGGCTATTGAAGTATCATGCTTGTTTACAGTTCTTGACTGAAGACTTTTAACCCACCACGTAAAACCACAACAAATTAGAACTGGCAGTTGTCCCACACGACCTTACTGTCCCAAACAAAACATGACTAGCCTCGTCCACTTAAAAAGCATTTTGATTCGGAAGAAATGACAATGGACACGGTCCTATTCCTGTTATCGTTGTTGTCACTGCTGTCACGTCCGGTGCTCATGTATGTTAACGAGAGTTCTTGCGGGCATGATCTCACTGCATGCCGCAACATTTGCGGAATACCGATGCGGTTTTTGTTTTACATTCACTTGGGGAAGATCAGAGCAGTCCTGTTATGAGTGGATAGCGAATTCCGCTGACGTTTCAGATTGTCGAGACTGGTGCATCGTTTAGTACTGTGAACTTCAAGTATTTCAACTTGTTGCCTGGGGACAGGTCGTCGTCCGCGATCTTGACAGTGTTTCGTCAATCATCATCACCACGGCAAACGCCAGCGTCCTAACTGAGAACTTGGCGGCTTACAAGTCACCGCAATTGCTGCGCTTACGGACACACTCGCTATTATTGATTGAAGGTTATGTCGCCGTGGTCGAGTACATCCCGAGTATTCCATCGCTTATTCTCCCGTTTATTTCTATTCTGAGGGGCGAACCGGTAGTACTTTTGGACTCATATGCTTTCGTCAGGTACAGTCTCGGGTCAATTAGGAACGTTAATAAAGAGAGCACGGTCGATGCTATCGACGAAGCTAGAGAAGCCGTCTGCTTTCGCAAAACAAATCCCATGATGTACGCGAAAGCGCGAGCAGTGGCGCGGTTGATGATTCGTAAGAAGCTAGGATCAAGTTTTGAATTCATCTGACCAGATAACAAACCTGGGTGTTTTGCACGGGTTGGCTCGTAGGAGAAGGTAATCCTCTAATCACCAACTACCATTGCATGAGAGACGCGGTGGTTGTCGGTCGAGCTGATAAACCCGCAAATTACCATATGAAAAAATGAAGAGGCATCAAGCACCGATTCTCTTGTAGAAGCAGTCAACGATCCCTTGCAAAACGTCTTTTCTCCGACAAAACAAAAACAACCGTGTCGTGGAGACTGTTGTTGGGTTCATGGCGAAAACTAGGTGTTGTAGCGATAGAGGCTACACGAGAGAAAATTTGGGTGTCGTGGAGGCCACGAGAGTGTCTATAGTCGCCGAAAGCTCGAGGTTGGATTATGCCTTAGTACGTGTGTACTCACGATGCAATCACTGCTAAAATTATTGTGGATGTCAACTGAATAAAGCTAGCATAATTTTAACGTTCAGTTTTGAAGCCCAAAACATATCAATATTTGCCGCATTTGGACATAAAAGGGAGGGGGTGTGGCCCGATCCAACTTGGGGTGTGTGGCCCGATCAATTCCCAAAGCAAAACGATAAGTATATTATGTAAAGTTACTTAACTCGGGTATAACAAGACTAAAAAGTTAAACTTAAGTTCAAACCTGAGAATTCACATAAACATTTCAGCCAATGGGATTTCATCTCCATGAAAAGACGCTAAAGCCAAAATGTCTACACGTAATTTCAACAGAGTGGTGTAAGAGAGCGTGAATGCAGTCACTGGTTGGATCGATTAGCACCATGCCGTCAACAACAACGAACAAAGACGAGTAGGCACCGTGTTCCATATACCATCTTCATCTGCGCCAAGAAGCAATGACATAATTTAGTGTCCCAACAGAAAACGCTTGTAGGATGTGGACATACCTGACACAATGAAAACGACGTTGTCCGTCTCGTTGGTGGACGTGACAGGCAGCTTTAACGATTTTAAAGCAGCCATCAACAACATAAGGGCCGCATCAAGACCATTTCCAACGTGATCCACTCAATACACGTCCACCATGACTTTCCACGCTGACATGCCCTAAACAATGCTAAGATTCTCCATTTCAACTACCCGCGAGCTGCAGCAATGACTTTCAAATTGACATACAAAGCGACCACCAAGTTTACTGCAGCTGCCTCACCCGACGATGATTCTATATTAAGATGACTATTTGTTCTGTGTGCTTCATCCGAAGGCCGACCAACCGTTAACCGGTTCGAGCACAGCGGCTTCAGATGCACCTGAATAGCTGCTGCACCCAATGCGTAAGCATTCAACCATATCCGTGTCTGACGCACCCGTTTCGCCCTGTTTGGGTGTAGCTATTGTTGGTGTACCGACTGCCAGTTAAATAGCTGTCAACACTGACGTCTTGATGAGTTTCGCAGGGCTTGGAACTGCTTGAACCACACTTGAACGGCGCATAAAGCGTCGACCGTAGTTGCATCCGCTCGCACACTATTGTCTAGACACTTGCGCATATACTTAGTGGGAAAGAGCTTCCTAACATGTCCGCACTACGATAGCGTCACATCCCCGGTTCCTGACATCGTCTTGCTAACTAGCGCCAATCAAGTTGTAAGCAAATCATTGAAAAAAACGTGATGACAAGACATGTGGACAAACGGGCCATAATCGCCGCACTTGCCGCGAGGCCCATATTCTACTATTGTTTTTGAGTGATACTTGTATTTCCTATAATGTGTTTTAAAAGAAGAATCATAAATTTCTCTTCTTGTCTTCTTGCGAAGAATACGAAGAGAAGAAAAATAGGTTCCTGATAATTTAAAAAAGTGGGGTTCTTTTGAATTTTTCTGGAAACGGTGGGGTCCTGTATAATTATTACTCATCTTAGGGCATCTCCACCTCACCGACTATACCTAAACTAAATATAGCTCCGCCAATGTATGAGAGAGCTAAATTTAATTTAGAAAAATTTCGTGACGCTCCACCGCGCACAGCCAAACGACCGACCACGGAGATCGCGAGACATAATCTTTTCGTGGACCAATTCCTCCAGCGCCTTCCGCTTTCGACGTGTCTCTTCGACCATCTGTTGGCTGGCTTCAACAAGAGCTGCCAAACTTTTTTCGCGAAAATTTTCGGCCACAGCAGCCTTTTTTGCTGCTCTTTCCCCTATGGGGCGTCCGCCGCGTTCCGGATCCGTATTTTCACCGCTGGGGAGGCAACAGCTCCTCTAGTTGCTTCAGTTTCCTCGCGTGCTCCCGCCCCTCTGGTTTTTCTCGCATCCACAAACTCTTTCCATTTCGTTGTTGTTCGTAACAGCAGCCAGAGGGAATACATGGTGAAATCGAACTAGTGCTTGCTGTGGAAAAGAGCAAGATCATCCCTGACTTTGTCGTCGAACGTTTTTCCGCTCTCGTTGCGGCTCTCTATAGCAGCTGCAAACATAACAAAAACGCGGGTTAGACCCACGTGAAACAATTCGTTGTAAAAAGCACACGTGGTAATCTCTAATTACCAAAGCAGCCGCAGAACTTGTTGACGTAGTTTTGTATTTTTCCCCCAGCGTGCCGAGAGGCTGTCAGCGTTTTGGTCGGCAGCAGACAACTGATGATTGAAACTTTGTTCCACCCGATTCCAGAAAACGGAAGCTTTCTGCTGTCTTCCAACGGCTGGGACTTGGGATATCTCTGACCAAGCCTTCACAAGTGCTTCGTCCTCGCGCGTCGACCAGTTCCTTCCCTTCTTGGCACGTGATGTGGACGGCGTTCTAGTTCCGGGTGACGGGGATGAGGACGGCACAGTCTCGTGATGATGGACAGACTCAACAACCGTAGCGGAGGTGGCGCGTTGCTCCATTTGAATGTGTTTGGGTTGTTTGTTTATGGGTGTGGGGGAACGCGTTGTTGTCGTGTCGGGGGGGGGGATGTTTGTGGACGGGAGGAGTGGAGAGTGGGGGGTGCGGGGGCGAAGGCGAGGGCGAGGGCGAGGGCGAGGGAGAGGGCGAGGACGAGGGTCTAGGGGTTACCAGGGGATGTGGGCAATTTAATTTAGCTGGGAAGCTATAGGGCAGCCATATCTGGCAAAAAAATTTGTTGGAGCTAAATCTGGCGAGATTTTAGTCGGTGTGGTGGAGACACATTTTATCAAATTTTCTGCCACATTTGGCTTTAGTAGCCAATTTGATGGGTGCGGTGGAGATGCCCTTATAATACACTATAATGCGGTGCCATGGACGCATGAGCAAAGTCCCCCATCTTCGCTCATCAATTTACAGCGAAAGGTTCTTCTATTTTTTCGATTGCTTTGGTGTCGAAGCAATCACAGCCAGTATGTTCATCGGTTCTGGACCTCCGTCCCTATGTCGTGCAATTTACATACCATGTAACGCAGATGGAGGACCTTGCCCTGGCGTCCAAATGTTACAGAAGAACGAAAACGCCGTCATGCGATTCTATCACCACGACAACGACGCGATTGTATTGCAGCAAACGGAAGTATATGAGACCCAACTCTGAAGGGACGAGCATTTCCTCTAACATCACACGTCGGATGAAATGGGCCATTACGTCTTTTCGATGAAAGCAATTAGGGTAATTCTTAACTTACGTTAGGAAAACCAATATTCATATATACATTATTAGTTTAGGTTTTAGTCTTAATACTAATATGATCACTTCGGTTTTTACTTAAAGTACACAAGTACACAAGTGGTGGTTAGTACGGTATTATCTAACTGGAAGTGGATAATTTGTGGAGTGTGGAAATAGTTTCGGTCACGTTTCGTTTGTGTGGATATATAAGTGGAGTTAAAGTGGAATACAAATTTCGTATACGTTTTATTACTGCTTTTACACTGTCCTACTTTCGTCTCTTTTTGGAGTCACAAGGATAAGTACACTATATATAGTCGGAACGTGTGCACTTTGGAATATAGACACGAATTTATGAGCGATATCGAGCATATCCAACTCTGTAAATAGAGATATTGCTAGAAGGAAGTGAGTGATACATCGGTTGTGGGACTTTTTGACACTGGTGCACAAGCTTTGTATTCAAGTCTAATGTTGTAGCAAAGACCATTGGTGTTTTGAACGAACCGAGTACGCGTAAGAAAACCGAAGTAATCTCAGGACAGACCAGCCTGAGTAGTGTGGTGGCATTCACGCCGCTGAAGATGGGAAGCCATGGCCAAGATGGTGCAACCCATTGGCTGAATGAAATGGGTAGGTACACTTTAGGTTCCACTTTAAATCTAACATTTTGTATGGCTAGGTTTGTGTTCTTAATCTTCTACGGTCATCCCTCTGAAATCTTATCCCTTGCTACTTAATAAATTCCAGTACTTTATAAGTTTCGGCTTCCACCGCTATCGCTCTTATGTGGAAATCTTATACCTGAAAATTTATATGTTTCCAAGAAGAATATATGATAGCAGAATGAGATATCTCATAGCAAAGTGGTGAGGAAAGGAATAATTCTGAGTAGAGATAGATGGGAAGCTATCAAGAAATCCACGAATCCAAGCTGCATTGGACAGTGCTGCTGTGGCGGAGATCAAGTTGCATTCTACGAGCTACTTTATGGGCGATGCGATGCTCAGGCTGTGAAAGGTCAAGAAACGATGCAAAAACCCCAATCCCCTGCAGCTTCTCTGCCTTTATAAGTGTGACAGCTTCTTCCTCCTCAGGCACCTCCTCCGCCGGCTCCTCCGCATCCTGGACATAAACCAGAATATTCTGATCATTCAGATCAGGATGGTCAGCGTCGTCTTCTTCAACTGGGTTGTGGAGGTTTTCGATTGACATTTAATGGCGGAGAGGCAGCTGGTCGATGGCGGCCTGAAGATCTTGCCCCATGACCAGCTCGTCGGGATCCTCCGCAACTGCCTTCGCTACCTCCTGCTTTCCATCTTTCTTGAAGAGACCAGTATGACGGAAACAGTTGACAATCGTACGGCTGGTAATCTCATCCCAGGATGCGAAAGACCAACGCATCGCTGTGAGCTGGTCCACCTTGTACAGATCCAGTCCCCCACGCTCGTCACGGTCCAGCGCGTTTTGAAGGTGATCCCGGCGATAATGGCGCTTGAATGCGGAAATGATGCCATCGTCCATTGGTTGAATCTTGGAGGTCGTATTGGGCGGAAGGAAGAGAACTTCAATGTGGACGAGTTGAAGATCGTCACTCATGTGAGACGGCGCATTATCGAGGAGCAGAAGGATTTTGCGCTTCTGTTTCTGTGATACATCTGTATCAGTGGAAAGATAAAAACAACAAATCCTTGTGTTTTTGTCAATCTAGAACAGACCTTCATGTCGGCTTCCAACTTCAGTAACCACTCCTGGAAAAATATACCGGTCATCTTTAACTTCTTGTTGCTCTGGTAGTAGAACCCCAGCTGGGCACCGGTCTTGCGCTGGAAAGCACGTGGTCTCTCAGCATTCCCGATGAAGAACGGAGGGATCTTCCCAAATCCATCTGCATTTGCAGTGAAGGCAAGAGTGAAACGGGTCTACAGACAAGACAATCAGAACAAAGAATACGTTACAATAATGCAAATGTGAATTTATTTCATACCTTAATCTTTTTGAAACCCTCAACTTGATGCTGTGCAATCGTTTTCTCTGTACACATGCCGTAGAAGAGGCCTGTGAGATCACAAATTAGCCAGATGGTCTGATACCCAATATAAATTGAACACAGCGGATATACCTGTTTCATCCATGTAGAAGATGGCCCGGAGATTGTACTTGGCAATGGTGACCTGCAGACCAGGAAGAGCTTCGGTGATGGCGTTGTTATCGGCTGAGCCGCTCTCCCCGTGAATACGGACAGAGCGCAGACGGTGCCGCTGCTGGAATTTGTGCAGCCAGCCGGCGGAAACTCGATGACATTCTCGGGGATACTGAGGCTCTGATCGAAGTTCTTGGCCTTCAACCTGATGAGATCTCCAGTCAGAGCCACTCCACGACTCTGGCACTGAAGGATCCAGAAGGCCACAGCGTCCTCCACGACAGGGTGTTGAACAGTCCGTGGCCGTTTAGCACTGAGCTCGGTGGGATTCATAGCCTCAAGCTCATTTCGCTTTTTCAGGATGTTGCTGATGGTGGCCTGGGTGATTCCTTTGGGGAGGTTGAACCGCTCCTTTTCCCAGGAAGCCAGCTTCGTCTGGTGTGGTGGAGTCAAGTTCAAAATCGAACACCGTAGTGTCGAGAACCTGACCACCATCGTGCCCAGCCTTCCAACAGACGGGGGGGGGGTACCCAGCAAGCCTTCGCCTACGATCCGATCTAATCGTCCGCTGCTAGCAGACGACCGATCATCAACATAGGACGCCTGGTACGATTTTTGCGTCTCCATCTCACCTTGTGTACCCGATGGAATGGGCTGGTTACACACTTGGTGGATCGTCGCTGTGAATTGATTTGGGTCTAAAATGCGAGACCGTGCTGGGTAGTGTAGCCTGGGCGGAACTCTTCACCTTGGGTACGGGAAGACTAATTATACTTAGAGTAAGTGTACTCCAAAGGGCAGATCGTTTAACCGATCGTAGAGCCCAACCAATGTATGAAGTAAAGTCCAATATTCCAATATGGAGACCCAACGGGAACGTGACAAACTCCACGAAAGATATCTCCACGTAACAATCCAAAAACTTGTTTACACGTTCCAAGCGTGTGTAACTTGGTCTTGCGAAGCCGACCAATGCGTACTCTCGTCGAGGGACTTCCGGCGGGCCAAGTGCGTCTGTAACGCGTCCCGGACGGGTATAATTAGCTAAAGGGGATTACGCGACCCTCTGCTCCCAAACAATCCGCGGCGTGCGGAGGCGACTAATGTACTGTGCAAATATGCGAACGACTTCCTTGTTGAGGTGTTAACGACCAAGAAAGACGGAAAAACCAAAAGACTCTTAGAAGGAAAAACCAAAACTTACCAATCATATCTCCCTACGGTCCCCAATATGTACAAACATGAAATATGTAAAGTACACGCAATATCATGTGACCTACCAAAATCTGCGTTCTTGACACTTCTTGCACATGATAGGCTTAAACGCATCCTTGTTTTCCACCAATACGATCGCTGATAAGCTGATCGGCGTGCCGCTGACACAAAGGGACTAAAATTCTTGAATCCACTTCACCACAGCCGCCCCTGAGTATGGTCGCAGCCGCACAACGGTAGCAAACCGATCTCACCACCAGTTGACATCCCAGATCTTCAAAGTAGCAGACTTCCTCACCGATGGACAGATCTTCGAATCCGACTTCGCCAGATATTTGTCCTTGTGCACCTGATCATCTTGTAACCTCTCTTGACGATCGTTGCTGCAGGTGCCCTGTGTTCCCAATCGCCCCATGTCAATTCGCCTCCTCGATCGGCCAGATATGACAGCCCTCGCAACACTCCAGATTCCGACACACCGGATGGGCATCCGATCGGGTCTATCAGCTCCGGAAGACGGTCCGGGAGCTTCAGTAGCAGTTGGAAGTTAAGAATTCGTCATTCTTGCCACTGAGGAAGGAAGTGGATACCTTGATCCCCTTGTCCGCGAAGTTTCAGGAGGTGATCGCCGAGAACGCGCATCTCCGGGCCCAGATCGCCCAACAAACAACGCGAGGTAAGCTGATCGGTCTGTTTTTCGTCTTGGATCTGCTCTAACCTTCCTTCGCGTGCAGATCGTCTGCCCACCGACATCGCCAAAGCGTTTGACGCTTTACTCGCGGCTGATCGGCAGCAGTCGCATGACCACTGCGATCAGCTCCAACCGATCTTGGACGGGCTGATCGGCGCACGGCATGATATGTCTCGTTTGGAGGCCTACAGGTCACACCTCCGGGAACAGCTCGCGCTGGTAAACCGGCAGAGGTTGGAGGATCAGTCCGATCGGACTTTACTCCGCACCCAACCTGAAGAGGCAGATCGGCGAGTTGCAGGTCGTGGTCAAGGGCCAGATCGAGAAGGTCGAGTCCTTCCAGAGCCGATAGGACGCCTGGACCCAGGAGTCAAACCGTCGTTGGGAGGCCGTAGATCGGTGCCACCAACAGTTGACAAACTTGTTGTACCGGCGTCCGGCTGCAGGCTCTAGCGTTGACCGATCTGCATCGGCCGCTCTGATCTATCTGCACCAATATCGGAAAGACGCCACTCATTGGATAAAAGTAAACACTCCAATATTCCAAAAATTTTCAAGAAGCGTAAGGACGCGTCGAAGGGCTGAAGGGAGCGGGGCGTAGCGCGCGACTCCGAACTCGAGGAGAAGCAAGCGGCGCCCCAAAAAAACTAAGCCGCAGACGCTTCTTCCGAGCCAAAGATCGGACGCAGATAATACGTCGAACACCGTCAAATACCTTGCGCCCTTGCGCCCCCGCGCCGCTCACACCAAGCATATAGAGATCTCCTCCGGAGAGGACTCGGGAAACGGATCGGGAGATTCTGAGTTCATGCTCACCTCTTTGTCCAAGTCCCAATCCGATCGACGCCGAGGTCCTGTTCCAGCAAAGTCTGCATCGGGGGCTGATCAGGTGATCAGTTCCCAAGGCGATGGTGTTGCACGAACGCGTGAGTTGACCGGATCGGCGCCTTCCTTCCAGCCCGGCACATCTGGGCTGCGCCATCGCGCCCGATTGAAAGGAGTGTTGATCGGAGATCTACCCCTTCCGACGTTGACTTCAGATGCCACTTTGCCATGGTCACCGGGGCAGATCGGTAGCTTGCACCGATCAGCCCTGACAAAGCAGATACTAGCCCGGTCTCTCTCGTGTCCAGACTCCTGGCTTTTCCTCCATCTTCAAAGGATCCTGCCGCTTCTACATGGCGGGCGGACCTGGTCACAGCACCACAAATCGCCCGTCTGTATGCAGATCAGCCATGGAAAGTGTTCATCCGCCCCAAGCTGGGGTCCATGTTTGCGTCGACTGCGTGGATCGACTCGTTCTTAGGTCGGGTGAAGGCCTTCAATGAAGCCTACCGCCAAGCGATCTGGGAGTCTACACACTATCTAGTGCTTCATCCCGATCGAGCGCAACATGATCAAGGCCTGATCTCATTCCATAAAAAACGGAAGAGGCGCCGGAGTCGGGAGGTCGAGGCCTGGAAGACCCTATTCCAGTTCGTTCTGGGAGGGATGCTGGCCCACGAGTGCGACATCGACATCTTTCTATATCCTGTAGTTCTTCATATGGCCAAGCGTCGGGTTGAGAAAGCCGGGGTATTAGCTGACGACGGCGTCTGGTATCCCGTTCTTCATTGTGACGAGCCAATCGCAGACCTGAAAGACGCCTTGATCCAGATCGATCGGAAGGAGCACTGGCGCAATCAGCATCAGAACCAGATCGAAGACCACCCGGCATTAGCTATCGGACGTCTGTGGGGTTATTGTGAATCTTGATGCGGCATTTATCTGACCAGATAATCCATAATAAATGTCATCATTCTTTCCAAATTCCTGATCACCTGATCACTTGACCAAATTTCATCACTTTCTCCAAACTTGTACCAACACGTTATCATATACAGTTCCCATCCACATCGCGAAAATCATCACCACGTTCGTCATTACACTACTCCAGTTCATCACAGTTCATCACCAATTCACAAAATTCAGACCTCACACATATTCACACCGATCGATATACTGATCGGTGCTACTGTGTGTCTTGTTCTTCGTCTCCATGGGTCTGCATCACTGCGAAGCGATTACAACTGACTCGTTCTCGCTCGAACTCTCATAGCAGTGCTCCACAATTTAGATCGAGTTTGTCGATCCAAGTTGCTTCGTCATGATCCTTCCAGCGGACCCGATATTCTCGGTGGGTGCGACCGAAACGTGTCTTCTTGACCGATCGGACATCTAGCACCTTTTCCACCTCGAATTAGTCCTCTTCCAATGGCCTTTCCCAACTGTCTTCCGGCAGCAGAGCTTCGTCAAAATCGAATCTCTCCGCTTCTTCCACCAGACAGGGTATTTTAGGCCGATCGGGGAACTCTCTGACCAGCTTCAGTTTGGACGCATGCACGATCGGAAAAACTTTACAATCCGTGCCGATCGTGATCAGACGGGAAGCATGCTCACCGATCGGCTCTGCCACACGGAAAGGACCGTGCCACATATGAGCCAACTTTTTTGCATAGCCTTCCTTGACCCGATCGAGGTATAACCATACCCTTGCCCCTGGTTCAATACCATGAGGGCGGGCCTAATCGTTATTCCGATCTGCTCGATCTTGCGTGGCCTGACGCAACTTTCCATGACGACTTCTTTGGCATGCTAATAATTCTTCTGGACCTGCATGCGCCAACGACGGGGATCGCGATCGCGGGTTCGAGTGCAGCCGATCGGTATCGCCGCTTCAAGTGTCGATCGAGGGTCCCATCCATACGCCAGATAGAAAGGCGTTTCTCCTCGGACCCGATCGGTCGATGAGTTGAGTGCGAATACCATTCTCTCTGCATACTCATCCCAGTCACGTTGGTCTGGATCGGCTACATACATCTTAATCGCCCTTGTTATTGTCTGCCCCATGCGTTCAGCCGATCCGTTCGCTTGCGGACGATATGCCATCGTCGCGCTCTGCTTCTGGCCTATCATGTTATCGAACGATCGGAACACCTCAGCCATAAAACCAGGTTCCCGATCGTGTCTAATAACTTCGCTGGCGCCGAACCTTCTGAACACGCATTCCTCGTAACTCTGGGCGATCTGCTCCTTTGCGATCACCAGACCAGTGAATAGGTCGATCCAGATCAGCATCTCATTGTTGCCGCGTGTCGTCTGGGCAGCGACGGTATGTGATCCATTTATATCACCTGGAAAGGGTAAGTAGCCTCGATATTTCCGGGAGATCGGTCCTTGATTATCGGTCTGCCCTCCGGTCTCGCAATCTGTGCAACAGCCTACATATTTCTGCACGCTCCGAAAAAGTCCTCTCCAGTGAAAGTGGGACCTGATCTTGTGGTACGTCATGCCTATGCCCTGATGTACCCCTTCTAGACTCACATGGTAGTGATGAAGGACATCAGGCTGTAGCACCTCAGGGATCACCGGTTTCGCTAGTCGATCTCGATCGGCACTGTCTTGGTCAACGTCACGGCAGTAATACATCAATCCATTGTCGTCCACATCGTAACTGTCCGCGATCTTGGTACACTCTTTCGCCTGATCATTTGTTAATTTGGACAATTCACCGCGCAGATAGGCCTTCAATTTGACGATCCACTCTTCTTCGTCCTGCGCCTTGAGGATCCGTTCCGCCCTTAGCTGTTGTACAACATACTCACTCAGCCTTTCCTTTGGGAACGATCGGCGAGACTTCCGAGTTCGCGATCTAGTCGCCTCCATCACATGCACCTGATCAGGACTGTCCTTGGGCTTGATCAACTCCGGGAGCCTGTTTATGTTCATAAGTTCATGTAGAACGGCCTCCTCGGTGATCGTCGCCCCGATCTGGTCCCGCATAGCTTGGATCGCGAGGTGATCGGTGATTCTGTTCCAATCCCGTTTCACGTGCAATAGCTCGTGGTTGGGATAGTCTTTCAGTGCCTTCATCACCCGATCATTCAGCAACTTCATCCGTGACGCCTTACAGTCGATCTCTCCGGTGATCTGACTTATCACTAGGTTGGAGTCACCACATATGATGATCCGCCCTTTTTTGTGATGACAGCAGATCAAGACATAGATGGAGTCCCCGATATTCCGCCTCGTTGACCGTTATGTCAGGAGTGAAATCGGAGGCGGATGCTACTATAGACCATTGTGGTAACTTCCACAGTATGGCACTATAGGCGCCTACCTTCTTCTTCACGCTAGCCGATCCGTCGAAACTCAAGACCAGGAGTTCCTCATCCCGATCGACGATCGGTGGCGGCAGCGAGATTGACTGTCGAGGTTGCTTCCTTGGGGAAACCGCCATCAGAGCCTCATCCACTTCAGACCGAGGGGTGATACTGGCAGCCAATGTGCCCAATTTCTCCTCCTCTCCCTTGGTGCACTTGACGACCTCGAGGGACCACTGCGACAAGATCTCTGACCATCTGCCGAGCCGACCGTCCATCACATTGGCTGATAACAGCCAGGCCAATGTCGACTTTCTCGAAATAACCTTTACAGATCGGCCGACCAGTAGGTTGTAGCACACATCCAAAATCCGTAGTAAAGCCAGAACTTCCTTTTCGACGATCCCATAGTTAACTTCGTTCGGCTTCAACGTCCGGCTCGTAAAAGTGACCGGATGGTACACACCATCATGTTCTTGCACTAGAGTGGCAGAAATGGCCCACTTACTAACGTTCACAATGACGATCGGCACTTTCTCCAGATCGAAGTGTCTGAGATCGGTGCCGTCGCCATCTTGGCCTTCAGCATACCGAAAGCAACCTTTGCACGCTCCATGTGATCCTCTGTCTCCTCCTGCGGAAATCTGCGGGCAGATCAGAGTCGCAGACCTCCCGTAAAGTTGCCCGATCTTCTTCGCGCAACGTATGGTAGTAGACTTCCCGGAGCTCGTATAGCACGGCCGCGTAAATCGCGAAGTCTTCAATGAAGCGGCTGTAGTAATTTAAGCTCCCTAAGAAGGACTACATTGCCTTCAGTGATCTGGGAAACGGAAGGTTGCTCAGTGACTCCAGATCCTTAGGATTGGCCTCCAGCCCACTGATTGACACCATATAACCCAAATAGGCGACCTTGGACATGCCCCAAAAACTCTTCACAGCACTGATCGACAGGTTCCAGCAATCGCACGTGTCCAACAACCGTTCAAACTTCTCGCACAGATCGCTCAATGACGAGGCAGGGATCAGTATGTCGTCGATGTATGATCGCCTCCCCAGAACGGACGGTCTAATTTCCCGATCGGGTTCACCCTCTGTAAATACATCATAGTTTTCGGTGGGGTCCCGATCGGTACTGATCTTGAAGTGTCCATACAGCGCGTTGTCGATCAGCCTCTGGTAGATCTGGGGCGCGTTCTTCAAACCGAACGGCATACGGTTCCACTCTAACATACCGAACGGCGTAACAAATGCGGAAATCTCGCGAGCCCGGTCGGTCATCGAAACCACCCAAAATCCACTTGCCATATCTAGCGAGCAATACCATAGGGTCTTGTCCAGATCTTCCAGCAGATCGCTGATCAGCGGCATCGGGTACACCATAAGCTTGTTCAACCGATTTACCAACGATAATCGATGCACAACCTGATGTCGACGCCGTTCTTCTTGATTACAATCACGATCGGCGAGGCTCACGGCGAGGTCGACGGTTTGCTAATCTTGGTAGCCGAAAGTCCTTTAATAAGATCGGACAATTTCTCACGGTACTGTGGATCCACACGTCGGCATCGCTGGGCGATCGGCTTAGCACCACCAACATCGATGTCACGGATTGCTCCGCGAGCAGCAGGGGGTAAGGCATTGCCTTTCCCGATCAGCAGATGCTTCTTCTTCCAGATGATCTTCTTAAGCTGGTCGATCTGGTCGGGGCTGTTAACACCCCGATCACCCACTTGTAGATCGTCCAAGGTGACTTCGGGCGGATCGGCAGACACTTCAGGGAGGACTGACATCTGGCTCTCCAGCTCCTGAATGTACTGATCCCCGCCCTCATGTATGCAAACTTGATCGTCTTCTGGGGTAATATCATTCAAACCGTCCTGGTCGGTTGAACACTGCTGTTCCCGATCGGCGGGCTGCCTTTCAACGATATCGACTTGCTTAAGCGTGCCATCATGGTCCGCCCCAGTCTCTCCATGCTTCCCTTTTTCTATTCCCGGCTCCGCTGTAGCCTGTTCTTGTGACGCCACCACGTTGACGAACCTTGGCTCATCTGCTTGATGGTCCACCGTGCCCGGCGACTGCGGTGCCTTTCTTCAAACTAACATCTTCTTCGGGGTTACATAGCTGGGTCGTTCCACCATAGGTGAGGTATCTTCTTCCACCGGTCCATCATCGCTGATAAGATCGGTGGTCGCTTGGTATGCCAAGTTCTGCCACTCAACATACCGTCTCGATCCGATCGAGACAAACCCCATATTTCTTGGCACCTTCCCTTCCGTCAGCCACATGCCAACAATATTATTGTTGTCGAGCGTAATCGGCTTGTCACCGATATTAGCTACTCGAACATAATCATATCGGCCGGCGCTCTTCACAAGGTCGACACCCACCGATCTCCCCTGGTCACCCATAACTTCCTCGATCGAAAACCTTTGTCGACCGGGTTATCAGCGGATTGGCCGACTGGAATGGTGACATCTTGGTCCCACCTGAACAGATCGGTGTGCGATCCGTATAGGGGCCGCCGACCAGCTAACTGGACCTGGACCTCATCCGGGAGTGTAAGCACTCCATGAGACAGATCAAGGCGAATACCTGCCGGCACCATGAAATCTATGCCTAACAGGGAATCCTGACCGCCAGCTTGCCAACCCAAGCGCTGAAGAAGTAGACCAAAGAACCCGATAGGGTGATCTTCATGCGCGTCCTTCCTTCGGTCATGTAAGAACTTTCACCGATTCCGACGCATTCTTGTCTCTGAGTGTCGTCTATACGACATCCGACCTTACGAGCAAAGGCGGAGTCGATAATTGAGACTTCGGCCCCAGAGTCGAACAACATCGTTGCCTTCTGGTTGTCCATCTTACC
This sequence comes from Peronosclerospora sorghi, assembly GCA_026184515.1. Taxonomy (NCBI): domain Eukaryota; phylum Oomycota; class Peronosporomycetes; order Peronosporales; family Peronosporaceae; genus Peronosclerospora; species Peronosclerospora sorghi. The sequence continues at coordinate 6,379,792 of CM047588.1, forward strand.
CCAGGCTTTTGCCTGATTGAACCATTTGTCGGGCGCATGATACTTCCAGTATCCGCGAGATTCCCCAGGCAGCAGATCCAGATGAATGACCACCTTCGGTCGGTAATATTCATCGGTCGTGAGATTGTAGACCGGATGATCACGATCGGCGCAATTGAGAATAGAACATGTATTGTCGGTTTTATTCTCCTTTCCGACATATGCATAGATGTCAAACGTAGATTGCTCGGCTCGATCCAGATTCCAACCTGGCGAGCGTTCTAGTTCAACATCCTCTCAACGTCAGGTGGAAGCATCCCCTCGTGATTACCCGGCACATACCACTTGCGCATCAGATTGAAGAACTCTTCGATCTTGCACTGGCCGGCCTCGTGAATCTCTCCACATGACTTGCACACGAAGAGGCAGTGATCGGTGGGGTGGCCGCGTCTTTCGCACTTCTTGCATATTAACTTTTCCAGCAGTCCCCACCATCATGCTTGCTTGACCCGAAGTGAGAACACTTCTTGCGAGGTCGGTCCGGGTCGGACTTGTTCCCACTTCTGCCCTTCCGATCTGCCTGGTTAGGCGTAGATCTGGTTCTTGGGGCAGTTTCCGTGATGAAAATGTGGCGATACTGGTCCTCATCTGACTCCCGACTGGACTGGACGCTACTTTCCTCTTCCGATCCAGTGCTGTCTTCAGTCACGATCGCCTTAACAGCACGGGCCGATCTGGTCAGGGGCCTCTTCACAGGGTCGGTCTGGGTCTTCGATCTGTAGCGACCCGATCCAACGGCGACTTCAATCTGTAGATACCCGATCCAACGCCTTCTCCCTCATGCTACGTGAGTGTTGCAGCGTCCGCAACCTCTCTCCACTTCACCCACATCTTTGAGGCGCAGCAGAGTGAGCTGATCTGCCAGCTCTTGGTCATCAAGGGTACTGATGTAGTGACCCACGTGCTCCATAGCGGCACCGGTCCGCGGGTTGCCTTCCTTGATCACTATCCCGGCAGCCACGTTCAAACGGTGTAAGTACTCAATCGGCGTCTCGTCGACCCGCTTCTGCATATTATGGTATTTGCGGGCGGTAGAAAATCCGAAGTTGCAGTACTGCCCCTCAAATTCTGAATATAGCAGATCCCAGTCAGATCGGACATCCCGACCCAACTGTTGATCCAGTTCGCAGCTGGTCCTTTCAGCAGATTCCTGAAGATCAAACACCGTTCTTTTTTTGGTGTCTGATCCCGTAAGAAAGCAGACTTGACCCGACCAAACCACGATCTGGCTTGCTCCTCGTCGGCGTCCTTGCCAGTGAAATCCTTGAGATCAGTGGTCGCAGCCATGAGAATGCGTGGGATCGCAGTAGATCCAAAATCAAAAGCGGTCGTAGAGGCTAGGTTAGCCTTGCGCGTTCTGCCCGCCCCTGCACCGTCTGACACATAGTGGTCATCCGGATCGCCGATCGACTCCATGTCGAAATCGCCGTTCTTGCTTGATCGGCGCGGTCGGGCTGGCTGCGGCTTCTGTCTTCCTCTGCCAACTAGTTTGCCACTTCGGATAGCCTTATCCGTTGATGCCACTGACTCCATATCAACATCCCGGCAACTATTGACATTTTGCCGGGCAGATCAGTCCTGGGCATGCAGGCGCGGAGGCGATCGGTATCGGTCTCCCATGAAACGATCCATCATTGCCTCAAACATGGCTTGGACGTTATCTTGGGTCATGGGCAGCGTGTTGGTATCCTCCTTTGGAGGCACTGAAACCTGTGGGGGCTCCTGGGGCCCCGACCGGCGTGCATCCCTTTGCTGCCGCACGTCCTTTTATGCACCCATGGGGGTACGATCCGCCCCCATGGTCATCCACTCAACACCGAACTCCAACTCCGATGAGCTATTAGAGGAAGGTGGAGACTGATACAGCGACTTATCGTCGGAGCACACATCATCGTATGCTGCCGTGGTCTCAGCGGCCTTCAATGCCACGGTGGGAGCTGGGTTGAATTCGTCACATTATACTTTCTGAAACCAACCAACTTGGTTTGGACCGGTATTGAACCCGGGACCTTCCGGTCCCGTAGTGAGCAGTGAATCACTCGAACACGGTCGGATTAAACGGTGGGAGTTGGGCGGTGAACCGCCCCCACCAACGGCACCAAATGATCATGGAGGGTCGACATCGACATCTCCAGTTTCCAAGTGTCCAGATCGAACAGTTTCTGCACGTTGGCGAGGTTTTGCACTTTTATTCCGACCTCAGCCAACATCGCCAGCAGGTTCTTCACCAATAGCAACGGCCAATCGCTTTGGATCGGCTTGGTGGTGGGTCCGAGAAGGCGATCGGGGATCTGGGGGTTTAAGATCTGCATTACCTGGTCTTCACGAATAAATCGCTTTAACTCGTGGATGTAATACATACTGGTCAGGTCTTCTTCCTTGATAACCCCGTCACCGACCTGCGACATTTCTTCCAAGTCGTCTTCATCGTATGGCATTCTGAGCTCTGCTTGGGAACCTTGGGAAAATGGATCGGATCGTTCCGATCAGACTCCAAGTCGTTTTCATCTTTAATTTTCTTTTCATCAAAACATTCATTTAAATGCATAGGACCAGTACAAAAGTCCTGATCCTTTCCGGAAATATAGCAAGACTTGCTATAGTCCCGATCGGCTCCGGTGGGAGCCTTATGGGGAGGAAAAAACTTATTAATCCCGATCTGGTCCTCCACCCGGCCAGATCGGACATCGCCATCCTTATCGACAACGAGAACATAAGGCGATAGCCGTTCCTTATGTCCTATACAGAACGATTCCACATTTAACTCGTTATAATCGATTCTTCGTGAGATATCATCTCGGTGATATCCACGATCACCAAGTGATCCGGGCACGCGCACCATTGTGGTGGAGTCAAGTTCAAAATAGAACACCGTAGTGTCGAGAACCTGACCACCATCGTGCCCAGCCTTCCAACTGACGGGGGGGGGAGGTACCCCTCGAGCCTTCGCCTACGATCCGATCTAATCGTCCGCTGCTAGCAGACGACCGATCATCAGCATAGGACGCCTGGTCCGATTTCTGCGTCTCCATCTCACCTTGTGTACTCGATGGAATGGGCTGGTTACACACTTGGTGGATCGTCGCTGTGAATTGATTTGGGTCTAAAATGCGAGACCGTGCTGGGTAGTGTAGCCTGGGCGGAACTCTTCACCTTGGGTACGGGAAGACTAATTATACTTAGAGTAAGTGTACTCCAAAGGGCAGATCGTTTAACCGATCGTAGAGCCCAACCAATGTATGAAGTAAAGTCCAATATTCCAATATGGAGACCCAACGGGAACGTGACAAACTCCACGAACGATATCTCCACGTAACAATCCAAAAACTTGTTTACACGTTCCAAGCGTGTGTAGCTTGGTCTTGCGAAGCCGACCAATGCGTACTCTCGTAGAGGGACTTCCGGCGGGCCAAGTGCGTCTGTAACGCGTCCCGGACGGGTATAATGAGCTAAAGGGGATTACTCGACCCTCTGCTCCCAAACAATCCGCGGCGTGCGGAGGCGACTAATGTACTGTGCAAATATGCGAACGACTTCCTTGTTGAGGTGTTAACGACCAAGAAAGACGGAAAAACCAAAAGACTCTTAGAAGGAAAAACCAAAACTTACCAATCCTATCTCCCTACGGTCCCCAATATGTACAAACATGAAATATGTAAAGTACACGCAATATCATGTGACCTACCAAAATCTGCGTTCTTGACACTTCTTGCACATGATAGGCTTAAAAGCCTCCTTGTTTTCCACCAATCCGATCGCTGATAAGCTGATCGGCGTGACGCTGACAAAAAGTGACTAAAATTCATGAATCCACTTCACCACACTGGATCATGTTTGGGTTTGCTGCCTTCTCCCGGCAGATCTCTAGTTTCAGCTGGTATGTGAGGCGGAGCTGGCTTGACATCTTAAGATAGTACAAGGAACAATCAGAATCCATATGAAGCTTTTGTGGTGGAGCGGCTGATCAAAGTTTTTGAGGCTTGATCAGGCGGTACCACGGCGTCCGGACTGCCGACTGACGAAGGGGGTCCTCCGGTTGTCCTTGACTGCTTGTGTTTCTGCTCACCTTGTGTACCCGACGGCTTAGGCGTGGGTCGCTCTCCAGGTTGCGGGGATGGAACACTACAATTCCTTGTGGCAAGACTGAGTTGACTTGTGATGAGTCGACTGATGCGATCAGGCGATGATCAGGCGCAATCAAGCTCGAATCACATGCGATCAGGTTTGATCAACAGTGATCAGGCTAGGTCAGGCACTAAGAGTCGTCAATCAGTGGTGATCAGACTCGATCAGGCTCAATCAGGTGCTAAAAGTCGCTGATCAGCTAGTTGGCGCGAGTTGCGAGCAGCTGAGCGCGGATCTCGAGTCGCAGTGTGTAGATCAGGTGTTGATCGGCGAAGGGGGTACATCGATCAGGCAGCGGAAGTCTTCACTGCCCGATCACAGAGCCTCTTTAAGCTTAATACGTCAATAGAATACCCAAAGCACCTTGTATTCCAAACTTAAGCCCTAGAGGGACGGTCGATCAGCGCGTTCGACGGGCTGATAGAAGATTACCACTAAAATCCACCTAGTGTTCCCGTGGGGCGCTTGAAGCAGCCGAACAACTAGGGGCCAAAAAGTGGATTTATGGTAAGAGGTGAGAGCGCACTGCTCGATCACGTTCCCGAGACCAAAAAACTTTAAAAGAAGAACCGCTGGCACAGCGGGCGGAGTTGAGGGTGAGTTCTCACACTCTACGCCTACCGGTGGGCCAAAAAATGCACTAAGTGCTCCCTCCCGGGACGTAGAGGTATTTAGTAGTAAGGGAGGCGCAAAGGTGCCGTCCCTGAAGCGATATGAACGATCGTACGCAAAAGGAGAACTGTATTATTGCTTATATCCTAATATCTACCAAAACCCTAATATCAGCCAATCAGAACTACCCATTCCTACGCATTTTGCCGACCATTCGACCTGATTCCTTAGCTTACCTTCGGGTTACCGTTAGGTAACCGTACCAGTTGTCGCATCGTCTCAGACGTCCTGTCCACGCCTCGTCCCTGTCCGCCATCGTTGTGTCAACAGTTGTACCGACTGAGGTACCAACTGTGGTACCGACTGTGGTGCCCACTATCGTACCACCCTTTGTACCGACTAAATTTGTGGTACCCTCTACCACACTACGCCTATAGGGGTATCCATAAGTATGCCCCTAATTACGTACCAATTTTACGGTACGCTTTACCACACTCTTTTGGTGACAAACAGGCTTTCTTTTGTGTTTCCTGCCTCCATGTACAGCACACAACTAACCTGTTTCAACAGCCTTAAGCTGGGGGTTGAGTCTGAGGGAGAGGGTGGTAGTGTGTGAATAACTTTCCTGATTCTTGAGTTTTTGTGCTTTTGGTTGGTTTTTGGTGGGTTCCCTTGGATGGGGGAGCACACACATTTTCGCTTTTTTGATTTCTTAATTAATTTATTTTTTCCGCTAGTTTATACCCTCCGATACGTTATAGGTTCCATCTTCCACCGAGGCTATAAAGTTTCGGAGGGACGTCTGTATAAGAAACAGGGGTGTGCGGTATTGGTACCGGTATCACACTATACCGGTATTTGCAATACCGTTACCGTATACCGTGGGCGGCAAAGTCGGTAGAGTTTATACCGTACCACTACCGGCGCTACCAAAGTCGGTATCATCCCATACCTTTGGCGGGAAGTCACGGTATCGTGACTGACGGTATTCACCGATTCTGGGTGCAGTTGGTAATACAAACCGGTATAACTACCGATTTGTATCAATCTCGGTATTGACGGTAGAGTCTGTGGCTGCAAGTCGGCTACGTAAGCTGGCCAGGATGAAGGCGGGCGGCGGTGCTGCTGGTGACGAAAAGAAGAAGAAGAAGCAACTATGACTAATTCACGAGGACCTCTGATCGTCTAGTAGGATAATCCTGTTAAAACTCAACAAAAATAGCTGAGTGCACTTCACGCAATCAAGACTCACCAGCTGACGAAGTTTCGGCGCGGGAGGATCAGCGGGAGGTGTGTAGATGCGTGCGTCGCGTAGGGTTCACAGAGAGTTCAGTGCGTGTACTCTTAATATAAATGCAAAACGGAAAGTAAGATATATTATGTATGGTTACTTAAGTAGCTATCCAGCACTAATGCAACTTAATCTTGTAACCGCTATTATATGAAATAAATTTATGGCTTACCTGAACAGCCAATGGGATTCCACTATTCGGAAGAGTGCAAAGTCCAAAAGTGATACACACTCCTCCAAGACTCCTCCTGGGAGACCGGAGGCTGTGAAACCATCACTTCAGGCATAGCGCTGCACGAAACACTTGAATACGCTGCGCTCTCAAGTCCTTGGTCAGTAGATCTGCCAACATCTCTTCGCTCGGCACGTGGCTCGCCAAAACAATGCCCTTCTTGGTATAGTCCTTCAGAGATTTTAGCTTGATGTCCACGTGCTTCGAGTTCGCTGCACTCGCTTCATCCTCCAATTGTCGTATCGCAGCTTGATTATCCATTTTAAAGACGAGCGGCGTCTTGGCATTCATGCCAATTTCGGCGACCATCTCTCCCAGCCCTAACGCCTTCTTGCCGGCCATGGCTGCCGCAACAAATTCAGCTTCTGGGGCTGATAACGCAACCGCCGTCTGCTTCTTGCAGGCCCAGCTCACGAGAATTCCATTCACAAATACTACCATCGCCGAAACACTTTTCTGGTCCACCTTGTCAGCGGCGAAATCCGCATCTCTGTAAACCATAATCCGGAGCGGCATTGGTAGATCTACATCGTGTTTCAGAATCAACTTGAGATCACTCGTTCCCTTCAGGTACTTGAGGACCCTCTTGGCAATCTTGTAATCGCCCAGCGTGGGTGCATGGGTCTTACGTGTGGCTCGGTGCACGGCGAAAGAAATGTCAGGACGCGTGCACCGGGCGACCCATAACAGACTGCCCACAAGCGATTGAAATTGCTTGATGATTTGTAGATTCTCCTTCGGCTCCACCAACAGAAGTTCTTGGTATTCCTTAACGTCATCCAGTGCCAGCACCGGAGTCCGAGCTGGGTTAATCTTCTCCATCCTGTTCATCTTCAGTATTTCCTTGAGTGTGCCTTCTTGATCCAGCAAGTAACCGCTCCTCGGATCACCTTGAATCCGGATGCCCAGAAACTTGGTAACAATAACCAAGTCTTTCAATTCCGAAACTTGCATGTTCGCAAAAAATTCCAGCACGATCCTCTAACTGGTTCCAGTAACCAGGATGTCGTCAACATATGCTACAACTACCACCGTTTCGGCTCCTTGGTGCTTGACGAAAATAAATGTTTCCGTGACACACTTCGTAAATCCAAACTTCGTTAACGTTTCACACAGGCATTGGTGCCACAGGCGTCCAGCCTGCTTCAATCCATACAGGTTGCGCTTTAATTTCAGCGCGAGCTCCTTTGGTGATCTTACACCGAAATCATGCAATATATCCATCGTGATATCCATGCCTTGCGGCACCTGCAAATAGATTTCCACATCGTCTTCAGATTTGGCCTTGGGGTAGGCACTTGGCACATCGCTGTGGCATGCCGCTACCCCCGCCCACACACACACTTGCGCCAACACAAGGATCAGCTTAAAGTTATTCAACTCCATAACGGTTGAAAACGTGAAAAAATAATCGTCTCCAAAACTTGCTTATCGCCTCTGGCGACGGGCCTCGCCTTGTACCTCTCAACCGACCCGTTTGCACTGACTTTCGTCTTGTACACCCACTTGTTCGAGAGAGGTACCTTGCCCTCAGGGCGGCGAACGACGTCACACGTTTCGAGATCTTGGAGGGTGTTGAGCTCCTCCATTTATGCCTTTTTCCACATCTTCGACTGCGGGCCGCCGTGCGCCTCACGATAATTTCTTGGGTCTGGTTGTATCGTTGAACCACTGGGTGGCTCGCCACCAGGCTCACACACCGCTTACACACACAAAGCGCTTTCCACATTTTCGTCATTTTCGTCAATTTTTTCCAGAGTTTCATCACTTGAAGCGGCCCTTTTGGCCCTCGTCGCTTCATATTCTTGACCTTTAGCCATCTTCTTCGACTTCCTGCGCGTCTTCCTGGTGCCTTGCACCGCCTTTTCGACGCGTCTTGACTTGGTTACAGCCTCCGGTGTTCCGTCACTTTTTCTCCCTGAACTTGGCGTATCTAAATCAGCGTTTCTCGAACGCGATTCAGCCATTTCCTCCAGTTCTTGGCTGCGTTCATCTTCCAACATCTTGTCCACTTTGTCGCTTGTCTCAGCGCTGAGCGTTTCAATCGCGGTGACGTGCCTCGTCACCACGACCACCCTGTCCTTCATCAATAATACCTTGAAACCTTTCGTTTCATCGCTCTTCCCTACAATTAGGGCCCGTTCGGCGTGCTTCGCCAGCGTCTTCTTCTTTGGGTCCCGCCAAACCATGCACGGGGACCCGAAAACTACAATATCATTTACTGCTGGCCGCTTGCCGGTAGCACTTCCAGCGGCGAAATTCGCCCGATATTCGACCTTGTCGGAGTACGGTTGAGTATGTTCGCAGCATACTCAGCCGCCTCCGACCAATACGTTAGAGGCACACCTGACCCAAATATCATGCACCGGACCATGTTGAATATGGTCCGGTTCATCCGCTTTGCCTTCCCATGTGAGGCCGGATTTCCTGGTTCAGTCACTTGGCGGCGGATACCGGTCTGCTTGCAAAACAGATCGACGTTCCGATACTCACCGCCTCCATCAGTGCGCAACACGTGAACTCTGCACGAAAAATCATTCTCGAACCAGGCGATAAAATGTCCGAACATCCTTGCCGCCATGTCCTTGGTTCGCGCCGCGAAAAACCTCTCATAATTTTAGTGGTGATCGACAAGAACAACCAAATACCGATTACCGTGCCTGTCGCGGGGAGTGATCGGACCCTTGAGGTCACTGCAGATCACTCTTCCGATGCGGTCTATCGGGGCGTTGCTGCCCGAATCCACCTTCGATTGCACCTTCCTGGTTGCCTTCCCCTCGGCACACGTAAGGCAATTTGGCCTATTCGTGTCCGTCAAAGCAATACCAGATATGGGGTCCCTGGACAACCTTTAAATGGTATCATAGTCCAGGTGACCCAGGCGCATATGGAAGTGGTGCAGGCTGCCAGTGTGGACGTCTGGACCGACATCTTCCGACACACTATTGGCAACCATGTCACTGAAATCCTTCGAAAAGCTATTTGCCCTTTCAGCTTTCAACTTGGCAACGAAAACGGATCCATGCGTCGTTACATCGAAAAGCTTTTCGCCATTAATCATCACCCGCAGCTTGCTACCATCGTCAACTATTGCGCAACCCTTTTCACGCAGCCGACCAAGTGAAATTAAGTTTCTGGCTAGTTGCGGTGCGAAGTATACTTCGGTCAAGATAACGACCGTTTCACTTTTGTCGCACGTCCGCAACGTAAGCCGTCCGACCTTGGTTGCCTGTAGGGTGCCACCATCCGGCAAGGCGAAACTATCATCAGGACCACAGTCCTTTGCATCTTCCAATAAATTCGCGTTCGACACCAAGTGTCTACTAGCACCACTATCGATAATCCAAACATTTTCAAGGTCGCTTTCATTTCCACATGCATTTACATATGCACCTATAGTGGTATCCATGGTCGAAAGCACGAAAAGCTTTGACGACCTTTCACTGCCGCTACGGCTCGGCCCTTGACTGCGATCACTTCCACTCTTCCGTTGCTTCTCGGGGCAATACCTTTGTATATGCCCCTTGCAGCCGCAGGCGTAGCACACGTGCCGCCCTTACCAGATGTTGCTGAATGCGCGTGCAACTTAATGGAGGGCTTAGCCTTCACTGCATCGTCCTCCAGTTCCTGCGCCCAGGCAATCAAATCTTGCGCATGGATGAGGTAATCCCCTCTACTTGGGTCATACCTCGCCATCAGCATTATTTTCAGCCGCGGCGCAGCGTACTTGACGATGTTTTCGACAATTAACTTTCCACTCTACCCGCTTTCGAGAACCAGAGCTACTAGGTACAAATAATGCTCCGTCCAGCTGCGGCGCGCATCCTTTTCCATTGCGAACCTGGTAGCAGCTTGGTGGTGGGATATAGTCGTTCTGAATCCCAACCACATCTGGTCCATCACGTAGATCAGCGTCGGTCGCACCCGCCACCATCATGCAACATTTGTCCGGTAGTACTCCGCGGGGGAGCCTTCCAAATGCTCTCCAAACTTGTTTACTTTTAACCGTTCGCTCCATTGGAAACCAGAAGTCATCTCTGCAATCTCGATCGCCTCCATAAACAGGTAGGCTCATTGGCGGTGGACTGCACCCAGACCGGGATACAGCTCGCGCCCTGAAAACTTTTCAATACTTATCTTAGGTATTTTGTACCCGGTGTATTGCACCGGTACATTTCCCTGCGCGGCGGGCACTCCGGCACCGCTTGCACCTTGCGCGGCAGCGGGCGCCCTGCGGGGTGCTTCAAGTACATGTGGGCGTGGCCGTGCGCCAGATTCCACCCCTTTGTCCTCAGCCAGGTCGTTCAACGACATCTGCTGGCCGAAAGGACAGTAATTCTGGAGAATCTCCCGGAACTCGGACTGCGGTATACGCACCGGTGCCTCCCTCTTACGCTGAGGGGATCTATTCGAGGATTCTGGCCTGGCTTGCCCTGCATCTGGGTTGTCGCAGTGCTCGCGACTTCCCTCAAATCACGCACCAGCGCCGAAATTCATCCACAGAGGGCACATCGTCTCCATCAGAATCAAACATCATAAACTTAATACAAAACCTTCAGTCACGTTCGTCAATCACTACCCCTTCGATGGGGGACTTTCCCCTCGCTCCACGAAACGTAACAACGAGAAAATATCCAAGAGAGCACACTCCAATCACCAAGAAAACTCCACGATATTACTTGACGCAACTTGGGCTCATAACCTGTTAAAGTCAACAAAAATAGCTGAGTGCACTTCACGCGATCAAGACTCACCTGCTGACGAAGTTTCAGCGCGGGAGGATCAGCGGGAGGTGTGTAGATGCGTGCGTCGCGTAGGGGCCACAGAGAGTTCAGTGCGTGTACTCTTAATATAAATGCAAAACGGAAAGTAAGATATATTATGTATGGTTACTTAAGTAGCTATCCAGCACTAATGCAACTTAATCTTGTAACCGCTATTATATGCAATAAATGTATGGCTTACCTGAACAGCCAATGGGATTACACTATTAGGAAGATTGCAAAGTCCAAAATGGATACACACTCTTCCAACAGATCCATAAATTTTTAAGACAAAATGTTAACATCACCTTCGGTGGTTGTTGAGCTCTAAAGTAAGCCTGATATGTAAATAAGGAGCATTAATACGAAACACAGTTTCAAGCTGCACCAGCAGCCCACATGATGATGATGATCATAATAGATGGCATCATCAATAATGAATGCTTTTATAATTGTTGGTGCAACAGCAAGCAACATTGAACTTCAACACACAGCTCGTAAATCATAACGGACGCTAATACCGGTATTGATACCGGTATCCGACCGAATTTCGGTTCCCGTCTACCCTACCGAACCGCCAGCAAATACCGGTATCATACCGATACCGATACCGCTGTGGACAAAGTCGGTATCACTTTCAGTATACCGATACCGATGAGTTAAATGTCGGTATCACTACCATACCGACAGGGAGTATTTCGGTACCGGACGTACCAGTCACTACCAATGTCGGTGATGATCTCTTCCCTACCGTACCGACGGCCGGGACCAGTTGAAAGTTGTCTTTATTACTAGAATTAGACAAAGTGACTACTCAATCTACCTAGCTTAAATACTATGCTAATAATAAATAAATATGCTCTGTGGTGAGTTTAGTATACCTGTTGATGAAGCACCTTGATTGAGTTCTTTCACCATCAAAAGGTGAGTGTCTGGTAGCTTAGTCGGTAAGTAACTAGATGTCCCTGTCAGTTGGTTGTGGGTCCGATCTCCAGTTCCCGTTTCAACGTGGTACGTCAATTACAAGAACGCACAATCCAGCAACTCGGATGATGCGAGACATGTGTTGCAAATGTCTCATTTGTGTTCAACATATCGAGTACGCATGTTAACGCTTTGTTGTCTTGGTGATCATACAGGCGGCGCTTGAAGTACCGAATATGCGCTGCAAGCGACGTAAAGACCACTGCAAGAGCGGAAGCAGAAGGCAGTGGTCGTCTTCCGTCAAACAGGAACCTGTTTCGGTCGCTCCAAAGCACATTTAGCGTCGAAGCGCGGAGAACGTGCCACACGTCGCGTACCACGTCAGCATGCTCTTCCCATTCCTTTCGCACGCGCAGTTTGGTCGCTAAAGCGATGTTAAGCCAGGTCGGCCTCACGGCGAAGAGTGGAAACACAATCGAAATAACTTGGCGCCAGAGCTGCGACGCAAGCACACAGTTGAAGAAAAAATGTTTCTCGGTCTCGATCCTCTCACAGTCATCACGAGCGCAGATGCGGATTCCAGGACGTGACGCTTCCAAGAACCAGAAGCGTGAGCGAACAGGTAATAGTCGGAACGCGAGGCGGAACTGCAAGTCGTCGTAGACTGGAAGCAGAATCTTGCGCAAGTGTTTGTCGTAGTCAACGAACGCCTTGATGCGTTGCTCGTCAACGCGGGTTGAGTAAATTGTCATCGGATGTGGTTTATTAGGCGTCGGTGGTGTCCAGACGGCACGCAGAAGCGCTGAGTTCGGGATTGACGGGATCAAGTACATTTGCCTGCCACTAGTACATCCAAGATGCGGGAGAATTCGCTGTTGATTGACGTTTGTCGAGTCGTGCACCAGATCCAATCCCCTTATTCGCTGCACGATCTGTGTCGCTTCACGGTGCAGTGCGCGTAGCCATTGAATTTGTACACCTGGTGTGACATGCCAGTGCGTGAAGTCAAGGTGACGCTGCACAAAATTGTCTTGGGTCGGCCACGCTTCACCATATAGTCGGAAATCACCAAGAGACCGCGGACCGAAGACGCGTGAGATGTGCAGTCGAAAACTTCGTTGTGGCTCAGGTATCATACCCAGACATCGACGCCGTGCTTCCGCCATCGCCGATCGCTTGGTGGATTCGTAGTGCAGCTTGGCGTTTTCGTGGAACCAGATCGGTTGTTGGAGACCATATATTGCAAGATCGTCTGTGGGCAAGTCGTGCCACGTGATCTCCCAGCGCATCTTGTACCACCACTTCCACGTCGTGCGCCACCACGGTGATGTCCTTTTCCCCTCGTGTAGCTTGCCGTGTCGAAGCGGAGAGACTGTGAGAAAGTCCAAGGCGTGCCGTTTGCCGTAGTGAGGCAACACCGACGACAAAATCTCAGTGCTTGCGGTTGTCCAGTTGCGCTCGTCTGTGACAGATGCGGTCTGCATGAACTGCAGTAGCAGTTTAAATCTATGTCGCTTGAGCTGTGTGTCAAGATCCGGAATAGCAAGACCACCAACGCTGCGTCGTTGGTACAGGAACTCGCCAGGGATCAGTTTCACGCTGCGCGCGTCTCGTTCATGCTTGCGACTCAGAACAAACCGGTTGAGCATCGACTTCCAGCGCTTCACCACTGCTGGTGGGATCGTCACGGGCTGTGTATAGTGCCATATACGCGAAAGAACCATCGTCTGTGCGACAAGAAGTCGACCACGGCCGGGACCAATAATACACTTTGCAGTTTACTCTCGTTTGACTTTTAGAGCCGCTTGGAGATGTTGCAAGACCTGTCAAAGTTGTTATAAATGCACAGAAAAGATTGCAATCACTTCACACGATCAAGACTCACC
>CM047588.1:6398663-6416363 GCA_026184515.1 Peronosclerospora sorghi
TATACGGAAGAGTGTAAACTCCAAAATGGGTACACACTCTTCCAACAAAAGTTTCACTACCTCCCGGCGCTTGCTTGACCGACTTCGCGCGAGAAAGAGCAAAGGAACCCACGAGTGTGCACGGCGCTTGTGCTGCTGTGTGGGAGCAAAAGTTTCGGTGCTCTCGTTTACAGAGGGGCAGAACCACGGTGCACGACAATTCTTTTCTAGCCGTGATGACCGCGATGGTCGGTGACCGGGAGCTTGTATGCGTGCGTTTACCACTCGATGGGTCCTCATCCTGTCTCGCACGTGTGGTGGGTCCCACACCTCGAGCAGCAGCTCAAGGGTTGGTATTTAGGCAAAGGGCGCGAGTGAGAAGGACAGTACAATGTCGAGACAACTCGGATCACAAGCAAGATGTTACGGTATCTTGTCATCGACGGGAGACGCACGACGCAACAATCCTCACACGTTGTCCACCGTTTCTTTCCTCTATCAAACGCTACAAGAGTCGAGTCGGGCTGCGTGGAAAAAAATCCTTGGCACACGACGACTCCTACGAGACATTGTAGCGAGAAAATGTGCTGCGGATAAACTTGCGCCAGCGTGGACGCTGGGGAGCTGGCGGATCCGACCGACGACGGTGCAGCTGTTCCTCCACCCCTGAAAACCGCGTCGGTGGGCGTGCTTCAATGGAATGTCGATTGGTCTGCAAGAGCGCATCCACCCGACCAAGTCACTACCGTATTCTACATGGAGCAGCTACAGAGAACATAGCCCTTCCTACCTGAATATGACGACGTCGATGGCCTAGACCGCCCGAGGGGGAGCAACGCTGCTGGCCACGCGTCTGTTGCGGCGTCGCTTGCTTCGTCATGCTTCTTTGCTTTTCGCGCTTGGGGTCCTCTACGCGCAATTGCTCGAGATACGGCTTGCCTGCGCATTTTTCGTGGACGAGTGAGTACATATTCGACAGGCTGCTTGCGCTTCGGTACGTACCCTTCCAACGGAAGACCACACCCGTCTCTTTCTCCCACTTGCCAATCCGATTGAGGAGAATGGCCGTGTATTTGGGCAACTCGCGCTCAATCTGCTCACGGGTTTGCTCGTCGGGGACGCCATGCCTACTTGGAAACACACGGCGAGACAAGTTAGCCCCCTTTAGGAGTCCTGTGGATGCATCCAAGACAAGAAGAGTCACGTACTCGGCGCGAACTTGCAGAATTTCCTCGCGCTTGACGACGTACTAAGTCATTCATCGAAAGGATTAACATTGGCAACGTCGTGAACCCGTTGAAACATCGCGAGACGTACGTGCGTGAGGAACCGCATGGCCGAGACGTGACCCTTGAGTCGCTCGATCTCCTTCTCATGAGCACGAAAGACCCGATACGATAACTGCGCGTCGGGCGTCGTCATCATGGCACGAAAGTAAGCACGCTGGTCCGACGTGTAGCCAAGGAGGTCCCAGTGCTCTTCAATGGCGCGGCGTAGATTGACAATCTGGACTGTCGTGGCGGCAAGCCGCTTGTGATACCGTTGCAATCGTGTCAACTCTGCTTCGCACTATCAGTTTGTTTTCGTTTACCAAAGCCTCGACCCAAGACAAGCAGAAGAAGAAGAGAACAACATCGTACCGAGGCCAGGGCCGCTTTGCCAACTCCATGCAACGTTCTCTGAAAACGTTCCTGGTCTTTCTCGGAGATCTACCACAAGTCAAACGATACATGGTCACAAAAGGAACCGGATGAACACTCAACGTGTCGTTTGCACGTGGAGGCGCTACCTTTAACACCCGCCACAAGTCATGAATTTGCCCGAGCATCTCGGCCAGCTGCGCTTCATGTTTCAGTGCCATCTCGCGCAGCTCAACTGTGCGCTGCGCGATCTGTTGGAGCAAGTCCGTCGATAGATCTCGTTTCTACCGTTTGAAACGCGCCAGGGTAAGTAAGTAGACACAGATCGACCCATGGACGACGGCCGAACCCCCACGTACCTTCAAACGAGCAGTAATCTCCGCTGCGAACGTGTCGTTGGCAGCGAGTTGAAGCTCTTGCGCGAGTTGTTCGCACTCACTCACAGCTTCGAGGAGAGCGGCTCGCCGTGTATGCTACAACGAAGGAATCAGGATCGCGAGGTACGAGAACGTGGAGCAACCAACGTACAACTTCGCGTGATTTTTGCGTCACGAGCTCCTGGAGCGTTGCTTTGAACTCCTCGCTCAGGTTGCACTCGTGCGTCGGCTGAAGAGATACACGTTCAAACAAAAGCATGTTAGAATCGTTCCAGTTAGCAACCAGGCCACTTTGGACGCACGAGGGTCGTTGTTGTACCCAGTTTCTTGTCCATTGCACGCAACTGCTCGTGCAACTTGTTGATTTCAGCGACCCGACTCGTACGAATCTACACGAAAACGGTAGCCATCCATGTCTTCAGTACACAATCGATGCATCGACATTGTCGTACACTGTCGAGGAATTTAAATTCCATTTCCAGTGCCACAAGTTTTTCGCGGAGCGCGCCATGACAAAGTTGATCGAGGGACCGAATGCACCAGTGCCCTGTGGACTGGATCTAGGAATGCGGACGTTAGAGAATGGAAGCCATGCGATCGAGTGTAGCTGTGTTTCTTTCTTTGCTCGCTACTCACGCCGTGGCCTTGAAACTGCGTCTTGAGCGTCTGGACGTCGCGCTCGAGCGCGACGACGCGCGCCGTCGCGCGCTCGACCTCGTGTCGCCATGAGTTTACTCTCGCCTTGCAGATTTTCTCGACCATCGCGACAAGCGTGTCCTTCTGTTGCTGCTGCTCGTGCTCGCATACGCCAAGGGTCTGCCACAACGCCGTGAGCTGCGCGACCGTGTCCGACAGCGTGACCTGAACCGCTTGCTCGACACTCGCGTCGCGACTCGCGGGAACACTCGCTTGCATTTCGGTGCAAAAAAGGTTTGCCTTTTTGCGGTCCAGAAAGGCAAGAACGAGTGTTGACACCAGATCGTGCTTGCTGACGCACGTACATATCCACGCTCGTAGGCATCGTTTTGGCCAGTACTTAGCGTGTACCACATCAAATGACGGCGAGAGTGAGGTGCACCACGTCAAATGACGGCGAGGGTGAGTGCACCACATCAAATGACGGCGAGGGTGAGGTGCACCACTCCATCCTATTATTAGTTGGAGGTTTTGAGGTTTTTCGCTTGGGTGGTCATGGTGAGCATCACAATTCATCGCTCCGTAGACCCACACCAGATATCGCAGCACTCCCTACCTTCCCCAACATGGACGCGCAACGTGAGGAGGACATTAAGATGATGCTGGCCGCTCAGGTCCACATTGGTACGCGCAATGCCGACTCGAAGATGGCCGACTACATTTGGCGTCGCCGGAACGACGGGATCCACATTATTAACGTGGGCAAGACGTGGGAAAAGCTCATGCTGGCCGCGCGCGTGATTGTCGCGGTGGAGAACCCCGAGGACGTGATTGCCATCTCGGCGCGCCCGTACGGACAGCGTGCCGTGCTCAAGTTTGCGCAGCACACGGCCTGCCAGGCCATTGCGAGCCGCTTCACGCCTGGTACGTTTACGAACCAGATCACCAAGCAATTTCGCGAGCCGCGGCTGCTGATCATTACGGACCCGCGCACGGACTCCCAGGCTGTGCGCGAATCGTCCTTTGTCAACGTCCCGGTCATTGCCTTCTGTGACTCGGACTCGCCGCTCCAGTTTGTGGACGTGGCCATCCCGGCCAATAACAAGGGCAAGCTCTCGATTGGGTTGCTCTACTGGCTGCTTGCCCGTGAAGTGCTGCGTCTACGTGGCACCATTTCACGTGCACTACCGTGGGACATTGTTGTGGACCTGTTCTTGTATCGCGACCCCGAGGAGCTCAAGAAGGCCGAGGAAGCGCAGGCCATTGCTGCCGATGAGGGTCAATCCCGCGTTGGATGGGCGGACGCTGCGCAATCCCCTGCGGATCCTGCACTCTTTGCTGCCGAGCCCGTGGCTCCGTCCGCGAATGCTGAGTGGACCGCGGGTGATAACTCGGAGTGGTCCGGTGACGCTGTCGCCGTGCCGGCCTCCTCGAACTGGGACGCTCCAGCCCCCGCCGGTGCTTCCAGCAGCTGGGATTAAGTCGTTTGGTCACGTCGAGTCTCGAGGCCTCGCCATGTTGCAAACGTGACGAACGTCAACGAGTGTGCATGGAGCACGGAAAGGTTCTGTCGCTGCTATGGGGAGCTCGAGGGCGCATGGAATAGACGAGGGTGTTAGGCGATGGCACCTGGTTAATGCGACCGCTAGCTCTTGTGGATATGTAGTCGAGAGAGAGAGAGAGACTTGCGCTTGAAACGTTTCTAAATGTCAAAATTTAGTGAGCCTGCGATTTTTTTCAAAATATTGTGTCTGCCACGTCAGGTTTGAAGAAGGCTGAAGAATTTTTCTCGTTCGGCCACCGTCCAGCCATCCGACCAGAATCCAATCCGAGTCATGAGCGAGCTGGACGCGGTGCCACCAGGACCCGAGACGCACGAGGCAGGTGAGCCCGCGCCACGGAGCGAGGACACGGACGTTGTGGAGACGACGAGAGTGGACGCGCCGAGCACGGACGTTGTGGAGACGACGAGAGTGGACGCGCCGAGCGTGGACGTCGCGTCGACCAAGCCTGCCGGGAAGCGCGCGGCGAGCGAGGACAAGGCGGTGACGCCGAGTTTGACGTCGTCGAAACGCCGCGTCTCGAGTCCGCGGACACTGAAACCACCGAGAGAGTCCGAGATGAAGCCAGTGGAAGACGAAGACACCGAGTCCGAGCCCGAGAAACAGCCGCTCAAGCGGGCCAAGACGACGACGACGACAAAGAAGGGGCCCAAGACCCCGGGGCGAAAAAAAAAGGTCCTGGTCGAGCCCGCGCCCGATCGTGGCAACGAGCTCGTCGCGATGGAGCAAAAGGTCGAAGCATTGAGCGACGCGATCAAGAGTCGGTTTGGCGAGATTGTCTGGGCCAAGATGGGTGGCTACCCGTATTGGCCGAGTATCATTACGGACCCGCGATTGCTTCCGCAGAAGCTGCAAGAGAAGGCGCTGAACGTGCTCGAGACCAAGTATCTTGTTTTCTTTTACGTGTCCAATAACTTGTAAGTCGCGTTTCGTATGAGCTGCTCATGAGACGAAACGTATGTAACCAATCGTGGCGGCGATGATTGTACGCGTAGTGCCCTCATTTCTTTCAAGCTGATTGAATCGTGGGACGATACCAAGTTTAAGTACCGTGAAGGGTACCCGGAAAAGGACTCGAAGGCCCCCAAGCGACGAGTCAAACTCATGGAAGCGATTGAAGCTGCGGACGTGAGTTGAGAGCGCTCGATGCAAAGACGAATGCGTTGATATGCAGGCAATAGTAACGAGTTGTTGTGTTTTTGTTTCTTTGTTCGGAGCAGAAAGAGACGCAGCTGCCGATTGAAAAGCGAGCGAATGGTCTCTTTAGACCTGTTGAAAAGTTTAACGTACCAAGTGAGACGCCTGCACCTGTTAAACGAAAGCCTGGCCGGCCACCGAAGAACAAGAAGGGTGTGAAGACAGTGCCAAAGAAAACGCCGAAAAAGCGAAAAGATAGAGACGAAACAGAAAGCGAGAGCGCCGACATGAAAGTTGCGCCGGAGCATGCGCAAGAAGATGAAGACGTTGCAGCCGGTCCAACGCTCAGCAAGGAGGAAATTAAAGCAAAAGTAGCAAGTCGTAAGACGCCAAAGAAGAAAGGATCGGAGGATGCAGGTGGTGTGGCCGCCGCAAGTGCCAAGAAGATAGTGAGAGGGCACGGCAAGTCGAACGGCTCGGCGGAGATTGACAGTAAGCGGAAGAAGGAAATTGAGCTGGTTGTGCCCCACAAGTCTGTAAAGTCGGCCGATATTCGTGAAATGACGGAGGAAGCGGCGAAAAAGAAACCGAAAAGTAGTTTGAAGAAAGATAAGGGCGAGTACAAGGTCGGCGACCTTGGATCCTTTGCGAGCAAAATGGCGCGGCTCCAGGCAAAAGAATCGGCACGGAACAACGACGAACTGGTGAGTATGATGCAAGAACTTTTCAAGGAAACGTTCATGTATCGTTCCGACGTCGAGCGATCGGGTTTGGCTGCCATAATCGCGATCTTGCGCAAAAGCTCAAATCCTACTGTAGGACAGACGGCAAGCGCACTTCGAAAGCACATGATCAATATCCTCAACACTGATTCTGATCTCAAAGGCAAGAAAGCGCCCAACGATGGAGCGGAACAAGGCACGAAGAAGCGGAAGGTCGAAAATGGGAGTTCCGTGGTAGTTGACCCGCAGCAAAAATCCACAGTGGAGCCACCACCTTCCGCAACAGCGAACGACATGGACGCTAAGGAAACCGTAGCCGAAATAGTTTCGCCCCCAAATGCAGCAGTACCTGCAAATCAAACTGAGCCTACGCCGAAGGAGAATGTCGTCGAGGTAATAGATACAAAGACACCAGTTAAGGTTGAAAACGAGGAAACAGCACAGGTCGCTCCTCCTGAAGATGTGACCATGATGACGTCGGGAAGTGACGAGAAAATGGTGGAGAATGGAACCACGAGTCCAGCCCAAGTGGCCGCTGATCTAGTGGATGATGCAGTCAAATCGGACGCAGATATGTTCGAGACGCCGGAACAAATAGAGAAGAACCGATCGATTTTCGTCGACATGCTGAGTCGCATTCTGGAGCACGACGGATCGCAGCGGGCGGATCTGGCGCATGAGATTGAGGTACAGACACGCACGTATGTTGTGTCTTGCGCGTGGTCGCTGTCTAACCCGTGTCGTGATGATTGCTAATATACATCCTAGGCAGCACTGTTTGAGCGATTTAAAGAGAGCAATGAAGACTATTTGACTCAAGCGCGTATCATCATTTTTGGATTAAAGGAGAACGCGACGATGCGAGCACGGCTCTTTTCGGGTGCTTTGCATTGTCTCGAGTTTGCGTACGCGGATGATGCGGTAAGGGACAGCTCTTTGTTGCGTTGGAGTGCGAGAGACGCTAATGCGATTGCTTGTTTGTCACGGATAGTTTTTCAAAACGTCCGAGTAGTGGGTGAACACAAGTGGAGCGGGGGGGCGGGGGGGGGGGCTGAGCGCAGGAAAAAAAGTGTCATGTGAGTTTGTTGTAAAAACTTGAGAGGCCTTTCGTATGGGTTTAAAAAAGTGCAAAACGGCACGCAATGTGTATTTTTTTGGACCAATCTACCCAAAATGGATGACACATATATACTACATACACATGTTGGAAATGAAGCACGGAAGCCATGCGCGATTTCGTCTCGCGCTCTCCGTCGCGACAGTGCACGTCGCGACCCGGCACGTTGACTAAATGAAATGGCTGCACTATACGTTTTGGCAGTATGTCACATTTCACAGAATAGGACGCTGTTTTTGAAATGAGTCACCGAGTCAAGTGTATCCATTTCATGGAAACACAAAGCAATCGAAACACAACTTTCATATCAGCGTGAAACTTCATGTTCCAAGAGTTTGTATCATGAGATGACTGTCCTCGAGACACATGTTGTGCAGCATGCAATGAAATACGACATACGTGAAGCGGCCATTGGATCATCCATTCCCCTGCGACGTTGACTACCTACCATACAGAATCCTCGTACGGAGCGGTGTGGTCCACCCCAATCTTCGATTACTACCACACTCTAGACTCAGATTTCTGAGACCACGTCGATCATGGCGCGTGCGCACCTCCTTCTGAGTGCAGAGCTCGAGCGCGCGTTTGCTGCCGCACAGAGCGGTACCACGCGCTATGTAACGGTATTGATTGACAAGGAGTCGTTCGTCCTTGGCGACACGGGCCCAGCGACGTCGGAGCCTCGCCACGATGTCGCGCAGCTCGTAGCGTCCTCGTTGCAGGCCGAGCAAGCCACGTTTGTGCTCTTGTGTCCAGACACAACTGTCGCGGCGCTCCGCTGGGTCTTGCTCGCGTTCGTTCCCGAGCGTGTGAGCGTACGCGATCGCATGCTCTACTCGTCTTCACGTGATTCGCTCAAGAAGCAGCTGGGATTCAATTACTTTGCAGGCGAATTTCACGTCACGGAACTCGTACGTGAAGAGGATTCTGAGAAGAGGAGGATGTGGGGTGGTACCTAACAAGGGCGTGTAACCCTCTAGAGTGAAGTGACATGGGAGAATTTCGTCGAGGCGAGGAAGAGGCAGGCGGCAGATGCCCCGCTGTCCGAGGCCGAGCGACTGCTGAAGGAGGCGGCCATGTTAGAGTGTGACACGAGCGTCAAGTCGAGTGCCATGGGCGTGATCCCGTTTGCGATCACGCAAAATGTGCGCGATAAACTGAGGCTCCTTGTTGACAACCAGTTCGACTGGATTGCCATGGTGAGAGTTTCGGACTCGAGTTGCATCCGTTTTTCCAGCTTTTGATGCGTGATTTATTCCATGTAGAAACTGAATCAAGAGAGTGAGAGTGTCGAGGTGGTTCAAAGTCTCGAAAAGGTCGAGCTAATGGATGTCCCCACGGCGCTGGACCGCCGTACGCCCAGCTTCGTGGCCTATCGCTACCGTGGTCCATTAGCCTCAAGTGCTACGTCGCCCCTTTGTACGTCCATGGGTCTTCCTTCCATGCTGCGACCGTGTCTTATCTTTTGTGTATCTCTTTTAGTTTTCATGTACGTGTGTCCAGAGGAGTCTCCCGTGCGTTTGAAAATGGTCTACTCCACGTGTAAGGCGACCGTGCTCTCGATCGCGAAAGAAGAGCTTAACCTTACGTTTGACCACACGGTGAGCAACCTCTTTATGTTTCTTGAATGCTTGTGACAACGTATGAGCTTTGGGTTGCCCACAGATTGAGATCAACACGCTTTCGAGCGCTATTGACGACATTCGGTCCGAATTGGCGCCCTCGAGGACTGGAGAGGAGCTCAAGTCGCGCGAGTTTGCACGTCCCATTGCACCTGGAGCTCGTGGACGAGGCCGATGTCGAGGTCGTGGTCCCTCTAGCCTCCACTGACGATCGTCACCTACAAAAGTACATGGAACTGCACATGGTTGGAATTGAATGCTCTTATTCTCTAATCGCAGCCGATATCTGCTCCCTCTCGGAACGCGACGCTTATCTCCGGCCTTTTTTCTTTCCCTTCTTTTTACTACCGCTCGATGCCATCACAGCCACGCCCGTCGCTGCAGCCATGGCCCGATGCTTGGCCTCCTCAGCCTCCTTTTCAAGCCGCACTTTGCGGGACTGCAGCTTTGGAATGAGCTCGGCCATCTTGAGCATCAACGCTTTGCGGTTTGGGATCTCGGGGTTCTCTTGCGTGCCGTCTGGACGCACAAGTCGCACGCGAATGCGACCGGCCACGAGCCAGTCGCGTGGGTACTTCTTGGTCGGTTCCAGCACGTGCGGCAGCTTGAGATACGTGCAGACTTCCGACATTTCACGCGCGAGGGGCGTGTCACACGCCCGTTCCGTGGGAATGCGCCGGCCTTGTGCCAGTGTCTTGCAACGATCCAAGTAGTTGGGGTAAAACGTGCAAAACGTCGACGTCGGGCTCCCCTCGGCGACGCCATACACGTAGATGATGGTGCGTTTGATTCGATCCACTTTGGGTGGCATCATCATGCCCGCCATCTCGGGCATCATGCCATGCATGCGATTCATCGGTGGCATCCCACCCATGCCCGGCATCCCGCCCATCCCTTGCATCATCTGCATCATTTGCGCCATATCGGGCATCCCACCGCCTCGCATGCCACGCATCGCCATTACATCGGCTGGCGCAAAGGCTCGAGGACTTGCGGGCGTACTACTTGTTCCTTGTTGCGCGATCGGGACCGCATTCGTGTCGTAGCGCTCCCCCGCGACATTTTCCTTGGCGCGGCCCTTGCGAACCATTGTGGCCGCTCCACGAAAGCAAACAAGTACAAGGTGGCGTACACAGAATTGCACGCACGCAAGAGCAGAATCCGATTGGCTGAAAGAGCACACGCACCTCGCCAAACGAATCGAAGGTTTTTGTCGTGTTGGATACATAGAGTAAGATTTGATTCCGATATCAGGAAAAGCATGGCAGTTTGGCTGCCAGTAACAAATTTTTTTTAGATCGCTTGATTGTTGACTTGTCTTAGAAAGGGATCCAGTGTATTCTGTGTTGATTTTCCATGTAGCCATGATGGGCTTTCAAGGTAAACCATATGGTGGAAACGGATTGGCTGATAACATTTTTTTTTATGTATGGTGTATACAGGTTTTAAGTCAGTAGCGCTTAGGAATATTAAGCTCGAGTCAGTGACTTAAATTGTTTATATTTGATTAATATATATGACTTCTGATTTTTTTTATAAACTTCGAGCAGCCTAAAACGACACTGCGGGCTACAGCTATTGAGAGCTGCTACAGCCCAAACAAGACGAATTCAAACTACCCAAGTCGCCTGTGCCAACAGGTTATGAGCCCAAGTGGCCTCGTGTGTCAAGAAGTGTCATTTTCTGCTGAATTTTAAGTTTTGTGCGCAAGTGGTTTTATCTTGTGGTTTTTTCGAGTGGTTATCTCTCGTGTGGTTACAGTTCTAAGTACTAGTGGAAGTCCCCTCACTTTCGGAGGGCTAGTGGAATTGTTGGCGTGTTTTTGCGCCGTATATTTTTGAATTTACGTTGATTTTACCATGGATAGTGGTGGTGAATCGGATTTCGAGCCGGAAGTGGCTCTAAGGGCCATCCTTGATGGGATGAAGGACATGAAGAGTCGCATGAAGTCGATGGAAGATGCGCAAACGCGCGCATCCACCGCAAGCACCGTGGTTGCACCTACTACGACTGCTGCTCCTGCTCCGGCTGCTGCGCCTGCCGCGCCGGCCACGCCTGCAGTACTGAAGCAGGACCCGATGTTTGCTCCCCGGAACAGTATGTTCCGGGAGTCGCTAAGAAACTGTGGGCCATTCGGTAGGGAGATGACGCTGAATGACCTGGCTGACGACATCGGCATTGAGGTCGGTCGAGCAGCCAGGCCGAACCCGGCTAGGCTCCCGGCGAACAATCCGGGAAACACACCGAATGCAGGCAGGGTACATGCACCGGCGGCGCAGACGCCCGGAATGCAGTTCCGGCAGGCAGCGCCCGCCCCTCCCCCACAGCATTTGCAAGCGTCGTATGCCAAGATACCGAAGCTCGGCATCGAGAAGTTTTCAGGGGTTGAAATGTTCCCCGGACTCGGTGCCGGTTTCAAGCAGTGGGCATATCTCTTCATCGAGGCTGTTGAGATAGCCGAGATGACATCTGGATTTGTGTGGACTGGGCGCCTTAAAGTAAACAAGCTTGGAGAATATCTCGAAGGGGTGGCAGGGGATTATTTCCGTGCAAATATAGGCACGTGGTGGCAAGCTGCCCCTGAATTATTGGCGATATTGGATTTCATGTATATGGCATTTCGAGTGACTTTCTCCCCCCCCACCAGGCTGCAGTGTGGTTTGCTTCAGAGAAGAGTCCTAAAAGGACTTGGACTGAGCACTACCTGTACCTGGTAGCCCTGGCTCGCGAGAGCGGGATGGGCGAAAGGATGGTGGTTGAGAACATAGTCAAATTCGCTGCGCCCCGCCTGAAATTTGAAATCATGGCCAGGTACAATCCTATGCGAGAGGGTTACCTGTGCCATGCGCAAGAACTAATATCGTGGGCGCAGGAATTGGATGAAGATACGCCGAAAATCAGGCCGACCGCTCGTATGCATGCAAATTCGGTAACGGATACCGGTTTTGTAAGAAGATGTTACGGCTGCGGAAAGCCTGGGCACATAAAGAGGGAGTGCCCGCATAGAGGCAAAAAGGCGCCAAGGACAAACTCCAAGGATCAAGGTATGTCCAGCGGTCAATGGGACCGAAAAGTCGCGTTGTCGACCATTGAAATTAAAAACGAAGTTGATTTGACTGGAATGGCTGTCGGAGATGACATGCCTGCAACGACGTGGATCGTCGATAGCGGTGCCAGTAGGCACCTAGTGGCTGACGAAAATTTTCTTGTCGATGCAGTCGCGTGTGGGCCCGAAGATGGTTTTTTGTTGCCCGACGGTAGAAAATTGGCGGTGACCAAGGTTGGAAAAATCAAGCTGGTTACGCCTGATGCCGATCCAATTTCGATCGAGCTCAGTGAAGTATATTTTGCACCCAAACTTGCCAAGAATTTGATTTCACTTGGCAAGTTGCATGAAAAAGGGTGCAAAATAGTGGAAAAGTTTGGGAAACTAACGATACAGTGGAATGGAAACACGCTGTTTCCAATTCGGATTTGTGGATCGATTTTCGTGGCAGAATTAATGCCAGAAAAGCTGAGCGGGCGCGCGCAGCAGTTCAAGCATATGTTGCTGAATGCTGTCGCTGCGAAACCTGATGGTGATGTGCAGGAAGGCACTCTCCATCACTTCCATACCCTGTTTTGGTCACTTGGCATACAACACGGTCGAAAAGTTAGCCAAGGACCCCAGTTCAGGCATCAAGTTGAAAGATAGTAGTCGACCCAATTGCCTGACCTGCGATGAAGGAAGGGATCAAGGAAGCCGCAGCCAAGGACATATTCGGGTGAAAATTCGCCAATTGAACGAGTCGGCGGTGTGATATGCAGTGACTTGAAGGGTACGATCACACCGCGCTACAGGCGTGGGAACCGATATCTGGTGGTGTGTGTGGATCATTTTAAAGTTACGTGCGTGTGTTCGCCGCTCGAACGAAAGATAGAGCGGCGAAAATGTTTGAGCATTTTTTAACTTGGTTCGAAAACGAATTCAAGTGTCAAATTCACGTTTTGCGCACGGATGGAGGCGGTGAGTACAAGACAGTAGAATTGTTCTGCAAAAGAACTGGAGTGCGTCGACAAGTTACGGAGGCTGGCAATCCAGCCTCCAAGGGAAAGTCCGAGCGGATGAACCGGACCATTTTTAACATGGTCCGGTGTATGATTTTTGGGTCGGGGGTACCGGTAATGTACTGGTCCGAGGCGGCGGAATACGCCTCTTACATTTTAAACCGTACCCCGACCCGTTCGAACCCGGGCAAAGTGTCGCCATTCGAGATGTTGACGCACAAGAAACCGTCGCTGAAGGAAATTGTAGTGTTTGGGTCGCCGTGCATGGTGTGGCGTGATCCCAAGAAAAAGACCCTTGCGAAACATGCCGAAAGGGCATTGATTTTAGGTGGAAGTGATGAAACCAATGGATTTAAGGTGCTTTTGCTGAAAGACAGGGTGGTGACGGTCACTCGCCATGTCAGTGCAATTGAAACACTGGACAAGGAGGCGAGAGACCAAATTACAAGGGCTCTGGGTGTTGCAGATGAAGAAGAGATGAAGCAACGCGCTGCCGGACGCTCAAGTGCAAAGCCGACTCAAGAAACCGACGTATCGGAACACTCTGAAGTGCAAGATGCAAGTGAGAAGGCGCGTAAGACGCCGAGAAAATCTGGACGAGTGATTAAGAAGACACATAAGGCGGCAGAGCTGGAAAAAACCAGCAAGAAGAAAGTGAAAGACCAAGAGAGTGTGATTGAAGTAAATGATGTGAAGGAACGTGGAGTGATTGGAAATAAAACTTCAATTGATGGAAACAATTTCGAAGTCGAAGAAACTGAAGTTGGAATTTCGGAGCACGCGATGTGCGTTTACGCTGTGGCGGAAACAGTTGACAGTGGAATTGCTTCCAAGATTGCAGTTCCTGATCCGAAGTCCTACAAGGAGGCGCATGAAGGCGCACACTCCGACTTGTGGACGAAGGCGGAACAGGAGGAGCTGCAAGCGCTTGAAGAAATTGGGACCTGGAAAATTATCAAGCGCCGTCCAGACAAGAAGTTGCTGCCCACTAAGTGGGTGTACAAGACTAAGTTGCGCGCGGACGTAACAGTCGAGTGCTATAAGGCTCGACTGGTGGCGCGCGGTGATCGCCAAGTTTATGGCCAGGATTACCACTTCACGTTTTCGACAGTCATGGAAGTCGACAACGTAAAGGTGATCCTGGCCATGTCACAGATTTGGGGGGTACCGGCGCGGCACGGTGATGTGCCGAGCGCCTCTCCGAAAGCAAAAGCGGAAGATGATTGTGAAATCCATCTGAAGATTCCACAAGGTATGCCGATTCCAGTGGAGTTATATGAAGTTTTTGATGTGTAATCGAATGATGAACTTTCTTTAAAGTTGGAAAGAAATCTGTACGGCCTCAAACAGTCTGGCAGGCTATGGCATCAACTGCTGTGCCAAACATTGGAAGGGTTGGACTTTCAACAATGCGTCACCGATACCTGCGTATTTGTCAGGCGTGGTGTGGATGGTACCGTGCTAGTTGGATCATATGTGGATGACCTATTGGGCACTCGAAGCACGTCAGAAGCGGTTGATAAGTTTTTTGACGAAATGAAAGTACTGGAGCTCGAGGACCTTGGGGTCGTGAGCAAGTTCCTGGGTGTTCGTATTGAAGGAAACATTCATGATGGATATAAGTTGGATCAGGAGGCTGCTATCGATGAGCTCCTGATCGCGCATGATTTTACGAAAATAAATGCGACGCGCACGCCGGTGCTCAACATGGACGGTGTGAAAGGCTTCAAGGAGTTTCTGCCACCCAAGTCAAGGGAGAATTTCCCAAGTGTGAAGACTTTTCAATCGTTGGTGGGCAGCCTCCTGTGGATTTCTCGTTGTACCCGCCCGGATATTGCATTCGCAGTGCACCGCGTAACGCGGCGCACGCACGCGCCTACGGTGGGGGACTTCAAAGCAGCGAAGCGAGTCGTAAGGTACCTAAAGGGTACCAAGAGTTTGAAACTCCGACTAAGCCACGATGACGAATTGCCACTGCCAATTCGAATTACCTGCTACACGGATGCTGATTTTGCAGGTGACAGGACGGATCGAAAGAGTGTGAGCGCAGTGGTGGTGTATTTAAATGGTATTATCGTTTCATGGAAGTGTAAGAAGCAGACTACCGTGGCGTTATCTACGGCTGAAGCTGAATTCGTGGATGCTGCTGTCGGTGGACGCGAAGCATTGGGGCTTCGTGAATTATTGCTGGAAAATGGTTTGCTTTCTCGAACACCTCTGCTGATGAAGATGGATAACCAAGCAGCTATCACGCACGTGGAATCTGAGGCAAGTGATGTAAGCACGAAACATATCGACATCAAGTTGAAGTTTTTGAAGGACCTGAGCAAAAAGGGAGTGATTAAAGCGGCTCACGTACCAAGTTTGGATATGGTGGCAGACCTACTTACGAAGGATTTGAGTGCGCAGCGGGTCCAAGATTTGCGAAACCAAATCGGTTTGAATTGAGGGTGTTACAGCGCGCGCCGTTTCAGGAGGAGTGATGATTTTCCATGTAGCCGTGTTGGGCTTTCAAGGTAAACCATATGGTGGAAACGGATTGGCTGATAACATTTTTTTATGTATGGTGTATACAGGTTTTAAGTCAGTAGCGCTTAGGAATATTAAGCTCGAGTCAGTGACTTAAATTGTTTATATTTGATTAATATATATGACTTCTGATTTTTTTACAAACCTCGAACAGCCTAAAACGACACTGCGGGCTACAGCTATTGAGAGCTGCTACAGCCCAAACAAGAACACGAATTCAAGCTACCCAAGTCTCCTGTGCCAACATTCTGGACTCGCGACATGCATGCTGCTTCTATTAATTGGTTCCTTGTTTTGCAGCGTTGGAGCCTGTGTGGCTCGATGCGCAGATATTTAGATATTCCAACAGTCCCGAAACATTGACCATCATTGACTCGAGTGGCCTTTTTTATCGAGGTCTTGTTAGCACATCGAAAACTCTCTCTTAAGCTGGCCTTTTTACGTTACACGGAATTTACGATCAGTATAAGAACAAAAGAGTAATTTGCTTCTGATAAATTACGTATAGCTGTACGGGACATTACATGTACCGATCCCGTGGTCGAGTGTGATTGAATAACGAACATCATGTAGACTGCTTTGTTCTGCTATTGGGTTGTACCTGGCAGCAACACGCGAGACTGAGTTGTCAAAATAATTCGCATTAGATAGACGGGGTTTATCGGCGGACCGCTTCGGAATATTTGGAGTTCTCCCTTGAACATCAGGAGATCCCCGCTAATTCCGTCTCGCTGCGCTTTGTGTTCAACCGGGCTCACGTCTGCTACCATAACTGCGGGGTGCTCCATTGGATTGGCGAACGCGTGATGGTTCCTCGACCAGTCCATCTTTCACCATGTGCTGCGACCGTGGGAAGGTGGCCAACGTCCCACCATTGGCATAGACACCAATGCCGCTACGGAGTCTGCTAAGGAATCAAACTCTCCCGGGCGTTCCGCACCAACATCAGGGCGTACAACAACCCGCTGTCGGCCACGTCCCTGGGTGCGAAGTTGGATGAACGGTTTATGTAGAGAGGGGTGTATCCAAGGTTCCCTGTACCACGTAATGAGATCGCTGTTGTCGGAGCCCGGTCAGCCAAGGAAGTCCTCGCAGTTGTATATCACCGACAGCAGCATGGTGCTTGGTGGCTGCATGGATGTCATTCCGCATCTGCATGGGCGCATCATGGGGTAACTTTAAGGCATGCTCAAACAGTATAACCCGTACGTGAATTTGTACGAGAAGGTGCGGCAGCGGATGGAGGGGGTCAGGTGGTGGTTGTGGAACTCCGTCTGATTTGCCTTCAATCAAACGACCGAGGGAGGTATAACACCCCGACTGACAACCATCATCATGGGAGATGGTTACGACGGCAATATCTCCGATCGCGAAATTATTCTGAAGGGTCACGATGGACGCCTCCAGACCATTTCAGCATTGCACACGGCGTATACCCTGCTTCACTGTGCTTCTTTTCCCTGACGGTCGACCGGGGTGGACTCCCACGATACCGCTAAGGGGATTTGAGTACGGCGCTGGGGTGGGAAAGTTTAATGATAACGAGGATGCTATCCATGGGAGAGGCGGAACAAAACATGTCTTGCAGATGCATTACTATTCCGGAGAATATCTCCGTCCTTTTCGACATGAGTCTACAGAGCAACGACAAATGTGCAACGTCGTCGTTTATGACGAATCACTACGATGAATGAGTTGAACAATATCACAATGATGATACAAGTCAATTTCGAGAATCCACATGCAGTCGTTAACTGAAACTGTATTTTCAATGAAACAATCTGTAGGAACGATGGGTACCAGCCACTAGTCCATTAGTATCGGCTTTCTATTCCCCACATTATACAAAAGAATCGGTGCGGCACGTGGTGTCTGATATTGGGAACGAAGGGTATAATAAGCTCCCTCCTGTTCATTTCTATAGCTAAAACAAAACGCGAGCAGGCACACTGGGCTCACCAGAAGTCCCCTAATAGTATTTTTACGAGCATCGACACTCACACGCAATTCACACGTATTAAGAATACGGGCTTAACTGGAAATGTTTTGTAAGGAAATTATTTGGGTTTTCTGTAGAAGATTGTGGTTATTAGTGAATTTGTTAAAATAGCACAGAAAACGTTGCGTTCACTTCGCACGATCAAGACTCACCTACTGATAAAGTTTCAGCGTGGGAGGATCAGTGGAAGGTGTCAAACAGGTGCGCGCGCGCCGTAGCCGTAGAGAAGTTCAGTAGGCGTACTCACTATATATAAAAGCAAAAGGAAAAGTATATATTATTTAAAGTTACTTAAGTAGCTATCCGGTACCTAACGCGACTTAAATCAGTAAC
>CM047588.1:6421363-6433000 GCA_026184515.1 Peronosclerospora sorghi
TTAAATCAGTAACCGCCGTAAACATGCAAAATGTATACCAATGCAAAGAGCCAATGGGATTCCACCATTCCGGAAGAGTGCAAAGCCAAAAATGGCTACACACTCTTCCAACAGAATTTACGTTTCTTCAAAGTAGACAGCACCCGTACTTCCCCGGTGATCACCTACCCGGGTACTACCACCCGAGCTTGAGGCTGCTTTACTTCGCCCATCTAACAGGATGTGGCCGTGGTCTTTCTTAGTATCTCTCACGTTTTAGTTTACCCGATCGATCGAGATAACTCTTGATTAAAAAAGTCGTTTTCGATAATTACCCAAACATGTACTCCAGTGAAAGGGGCACAACCCTTGTCTTACATTTACGACCTGAAAGAAAAAATCTATCTCATTCCTACATCTGTCACCTTGTTCCCAGTGTTTTACGGCTTAGACGGAGGCATGCCAGTTGTTCACCATATGCTTTCCCCCGGTGGAGATTCTTAAAATACTAGTTTATTCTATGTCCTGATTCTTAAAATGGGAATGCCCATTTGGACCTGCCTTGCTAGCCACTGCCTGATGTCTTTTTACCCTTTTATCCGTTTGCTGGCCTGGCTCACAGCCTTTACGACTCTTCTTATTTATGTGGTTAGAAGCTCTTGTACTCCAGCTCCTCGCTGGTCCTAACCACCCACGTATGATATAGTCCTATGATTTTGGTAGTGAATGTTGTAGGATGTAGCCCAGGAAAAAATTCCGAGCTGCATCCCTACAACTTGTCACGGCAAGGATGTTCGCATCCAAACATCCAAACCCCTCTCACAACAATCACTGGATTTTCGCCGTCTTCTAGACGAGCTCTGCATAACACCGGTATAGTTAGTAGGATCACGGCATCCAAAGTGATCTACAATAGCCTGCCACAAATCGTAGGCATTTTTCATGCCTTCCGTTGAAGTATTGATGGGGACTGTCCACCAAATATATCACGCTTCCGTTCTTCAACTGAGCGTGCTTTCATTAATTCTTTCTTCTTTCTCCTCGTCTTATCACTGTTCCCTCTTGACCTCAGTTTCTTGTCGTTCAGATCGACTAGAGAAGACACCTCCTCCCTCTGGAAGTCAAACGACTTGAAAGGATCGTAATGT
This sequence comes from Peronosclerospora sorghi, assembly GCA_026184515.1. Classification (NCBI taxonomy): domain Eukaryota; phylum Oomycota; class Peronosporomycetes; order Peronosporales; family Peronosporaceae; genus Peronosclerospora; species Peronosclerospora sorghi. The sequence continues at coordinate 6,422,491 of CM047588.1, forward strand.
TGTCGTATCAGATATCTCAATAATCTTCTTTCTCTTATAAATGAGAAAGTACTACTTAAGCTCGCAACCGCTTAAGGGACTGTATTCTAGTACAGAGAAAACTCCCAGTTGACGGGGAGTAACAGCTTGCATAGTATCTCGAAGTGACAATATCTTAGGACCATTCGTCGTCGATTTAATGTAATGAGGTCCTCCACTAAACAGTACCTTGTCCAAATTAGGCCTCGATTTTACTCGATTTTGATTGGCTGTTTCAACCAACTAACGATTTTGATTGGTTGTTTCAACCAACAAACAAACAGCCCTAGACCCTAAACCCTAAACCCTAAACCCCGCAGGCTGAAAACAGCCAATCAATATCGAGTAAAATCGAGGCCTAATTTGGACACGGTACTGTTTAGTTTTTACCTAATGTAATATACATAAGTGGGAAAACCTCACTGTACCACTATTACGGGCCGGTATATTAACATTACAAATACAGATGAAGAGCAAATAATAGGCTCTAGTCGCTCGCAAAGTAGTGGGATATTCGCTTTGTAATCACCTTTTTGGGACTTCGTTGTTATATCAAGTTCGTCGAACGTGAGATCTGTTGAGCAATAGCGTGCTTTACCATATCGTATAACACTAGAAATCTTCAGATAACGTATGTTTAGTCGGTGAAGATTCGCTCTTCCAAGAGAAACTGTCAACAAAACGTAAGATCCACAACGTGACACGTAATCGTAAACTCCACAGTTCCAAACGTGATCATAATACCCAGTAAGTTATTCCAATCACGAAACGAAACGTGATCGCAAAGAAACAAACGCGAGAAACGACCAGTCGCACGCAATAAGAAAGAAAATGCAAAAGTCAATATATTTGACTTTAACTTATTATAGTCCGTCACACAAATACAAAATTGAGTAAAGCTATTTCTGGGTCTTGTGCGACGATGCCGTCCTCTGCCATAGCGCTGTATTTCAACAAGATCTATTTAGGAATGCGCGCATTCATTCGTTAGTAAGAAATTAGATCCGAATGGATATAGCAAATTTTGTTTTCCGCAAGGATCTGAAAGAAAACTAGCTGTGTCTCATCTGCATTATTTTTTAGCCAAAGGTGTCTCAGTCCCACCCGACATACGAAAAGATTACGCGGATTGTCACTGGCATACGAAAATAGTGAGTTAGTAGCAAAGGATGTGACGTTGATTGTGCCTTTTTATCCAATCTCTTACCTATTGAGTTCACGGAAACGCGCTTAGGGTAGTTCAATTATTCGATGATTATGTTTTTTCTTGCAAGGAGTGTTTTCTGGAAGGAAATATATGCACATAGTGACTTTCTGTTAAAGCAGTCAACACTTTAACCTGATACATACTTTGTCACTACTGCGGCGAATTCCTTCGATGCACAGAATATCACAGGAATCTCTTGGTACCAGTTGTGATCATCGATTTTCGTGATCTGTAAGCGTTTTCCCCGTCAAGTTTTTCCAATTTGTACTTTTGTAAGCTTTATGGACTCTTTAATACTATAAATGATATATGTTCAACCGTCGCAGGAGTTTTTGTCGTTACCACGTTGTATATATTGCATACAAAGTTGCGAATATCTGAGATAGGGTGTCAAGAAAGTTCCATACGATAAACACGATTGTGGTTATGACTTGATATTCTCGCCATAGTATGAGTAGAATATCAGGTGACGCTTTCCTTCTTTGCTCACGCTGCCCTTTCCAGCAACGTAGAGTCGTGCGGTTGTAAATGTGCATTTATCCAATAAGGAGCACAAGTGGACGCCTCTACTCCACCACCCCCGTACTCATTTCTTTCACCCCGGGGCTTAGAAAAACTGGTACAATACATTCCCCAAATATGGTCTCTCTCCTTTTGTCCATCCTCCCCATAAACCAAGTAACAGCCTATCGGACATAACGCAAAACTAACCGTCACGCCCAAGCAACGAACGTCACGTGCCTGTGTGTCTCTCTCCGCGATGCCAGCAACTGCACTCGACATCGATGACCTAAACCTCGATCTATCCATCACGTCCCCTAGTTCCAAGTATGCGGCAACTGCGCCACCGAATAGTACGAGCAACTATAGTGACGTGAGTTATAAAGGAACCACAACGGTCGAGGACGACGAGCTCCACGGTGAGACGCGCTCGACGTCGCATCCAACGCGACCTTCTGTCGACCATCCACACGCGTGTAGTTTTGACCTTCAGGAGATGATCAATATGCGCGAGTCGACGCTTCGTGACAGCTTAGTGGCTGGAAATGGGGGCGACGATCATAGCAGTGGTGGACGGCCGACGGAGATGGGGAATGCATTGATGCGAATGGACGACAATTACCGTCGTGCGTATAACAACCATCGACGATCAGTCGGAGGTCCCGCGCCGGACGGTCTCACGCCGCTGTTACAAGCCGCGCGGGCTGGCGATATTGTACTCGTGAATGCCTTGATCATTCAACCTGGTACCGATATTCTCCGACGCGATCCACTCTATGGTCAGACGGCACTGCACTTTGCTATTCGTGGTGGTCACTTGAATGTCGTCCAAGCGCTGCTCATGCCCGAATTGCGTGGCTCGATCGTGAATGTCGCCGACAATCGACGCAACACGGCGTTACACTTGGCGGCTGCCAAGTCGCGTCGGCTGACCAAAGTGTTGGTCGAATGTGGCGCGGACGTCAACTTTTTGAACATGCGCAACCAGACCCCGTTAGGCGTGCACATCTTGACATGTACGAAAGATGACCCGACCATGACGGAGATTTTGCTGCAACATCGCGCGAATTCGAATGCCCCGGTCGATAAATCTACCATCTTGCATGTGGCACTGGATAAAGGATTGATTCAGATCGCAACGAGACTCGTCCGTCATGGTGCGAGACTGGACTTGAAGGACGAGTCCGGTAAGACGGTTTTTGACAAGGTGGATAAGCCCTACCTTCAGATGCTCATGGCCAAAGTGTCTCACGCCCCGACGTGGATCGCGGACAAGGAGCGGTCCGAGTGCATGGAGTGTCACAAAAAGTTTAAAGGCTTGGGACCGCGTCGACACCATTGCCGTATGTGCGGTCGTCTCTTGTGCTCATCGTGCTCGGCTTGTCACCTGCGTGGCATGAAGCTGCCGTTTCTAGTCCCTCGCCGTGGCAAGAAGCAACAAGTGGAGAAAGGATCTGCCAAGACGCGAGTCTGCAGTATGTGCCACACACTCTGTGCGGCACGAGAGCCGAGGCCGTCATCGGACGTGGGGGCGTCATTATAACGTGTGTCCAATCTGGAAGCCTCTTGTTTCTTTGCTTTGCTTTTTCTCCTACTACTATAGGGGCAAGCGGTAGAAGACGTCCCTCTAAACCTCGTCCAGACGAATGGAATCGGCAGGTACAAGGTACATTCTCTCTTTCACTCTTCATGCACGGGGGTAGTGCATGGTTCAGTGTGAAGACCAAAGGCCCTCTCGAACACGAGGGCACACTATGGTTAAGTTAAGCTTAGTGTGTATTACCGGTAAAATGCATTGTCTACGATTACGTCGCAAGACTTCTCTCCTTTGACAAAGTTCGTAAGCACTCTATCGATGTCGACGAATCGCTAAGCTCGTTTTTGTCTAACACGAGGGTGCGGGCCAGTACAGTAGCGAATGGTATCCATCCAGCCGATCGATGTCTCAGAGCGGTGAGAAAATTACCCCTCACAATCATCTTGAAAGACCTTTAAAATCATCAAACACACCCTTCACACTCCCACTGCACACGACAGGCACACGGTAGTACCTTGTACGAAAGAAGGCGCAAGCTTGTTTGCCCTATCAGTGTCGTCATAGCTTTCGCATGGGTCAAAAACAGCTCTCTTTCCCACTGTTTCTACATCCCCTATTCTTATCTAAAGTCTCTACATGTTGTTTCTAACTTAATTAGAAGTGTTGCCACTCCCACACCGGCAAGAAGAGTCTTTTTTGTTCCCGGTAAGCCCCTTAGTCACTCACATGCATCCACGAAACAATGCACACTTTCCAGCCGCACGAATCTCTTGTTGGAAAAGGCAGTGAATGAAGATGCACCTGATGTTCAACAGAAGCCTGTTTTTCGCATCGAACTTGACGTTGTTAGCGTGACAGCTGGATATTATGTACAAGCACCAAACGTGGTGACGAAAACGTTTTTATTCTGCGACGGTACTTTCCTTTCGATAATTCATTTATAAGTTGGGATCGTGAGCAAGTTTAAGGCGAGGTTTCTCTGAGTTTTAAATTGACAACGCTGGACGAGGAAAACGGTTTAAAGATGCACAGAATGGATGGTTCATCAAGAGATTACCGTGATGTTCTGTGCATCGAAGGAAATCGCCGCAGTGGTGACAAAGTATGTATCAGGTTAAAGTGTTGACTGCTTTGACAGAAAGTCACTACGTTCATATATTTCCTTCCAGAAAACGCTCCTTGCAAGAAAAAACATAATCATCGAATAATTGAACTACCCTAAGCGCGTTTCCGTGAACTCAATAGGTAAGAGATTGGATAAAAAGGCACAATCAACGTCACATCCTTTGCTACTAACTCACTATTTTCGTATGCCAACGAAAATCCGCGCGTAATCTATTCGTATGTCGGATGGGACTGTGACATCTTTGGCTAAAAAATAATGCAGATGAGACAGCTAGTTTTCTTTCAGATTCTTGCGGAAAACAAAATTTGCTATATCCATTCGGATCTAATTTCTTACTAACGAATGAGTGCGCGCATATCTCATGTTCGATAGAAACGAACTTGATATAACAACGAAATCTCCAAAAGGCGACGAGAAGCGAATATCCCACTACTATTGCGAGCGAATAGAGCCTAGTTTTTGCTGTTCAGCTGAAGTTGTAGTGTTAATATACCGGTTTTTCCGACCGGTAGTAGTGGTGCAGTGAGATTTTCCCAGTTATGTATATTGCATTAAGTCGACGAAGAATGGTCCTAAGATATTGTCACTACAAGATACTACGAAGCTGTTACTCCCCGTCAACTGGGAGTTTTCTCTGTGCTAGAATACAGTCCCTTAAGTGGTTGTGAGTCCAAGTAGTACTTTCTCATGTATAAGAATGTTACAAGTATTCATAATACCGGTTCTTATTAAAGCCGGGTATGATTGATACTTTATTGGTAGTACAGTAGAACCTGTCAGATTTAATACTGTCAAAACTAATAACCGGTCATAATTAATAAAAATCGTCGGTCCCGACTTGGGCCAAGCCAAAAAACTAATAACTAATAATTAATAGGTTTCGGTCAGTCCCGACCAGTATAAGATTAATAATTCCATATATTTTTTCTGTGACTTCTACTGAAAGTACTGTGTTATACTAGTTTGTGTATGTTTTTTCTGGCGAATACTAAACGAATGATCCTTCATCATCTGAAGCGTGGCAGGAAATGATGCTGAAGTAGAATTTGCTTGTTGCATCCAGTAAATCTGCAGCTTTACCAACATCTGATTTGCCTCGGCGTCGGAGATCGTTGGAGGTTCTTCACTGTCATCCTCGCCTTCTGGATCTTCTGGAACTCCAAAGTTTTCGTACTTGTTGAGAATCTCCGCAACAATCTCTTCTTCATCCGGAACATAACTGACTTCCTGCTCGGCGGGATAATTGAGCAGGTTGCGGATGTCCATTGGATTGCTGTACCGAAGCTGGCGTATTTTCTCCTCTAATTCCTGGATGACTTCCTGCGGAGGCTCAACTTCAGCTGCAGCAACAGTTTCACTGGAAGACTCAGAACGAATTGAGCAATGTCTGAAGCAGTTTTGAATCGTCTGCGGCTTCGGCTTCACATCGTTCTTCCATGCTGCCACGGCCATGCGAATCCCATCCAGAACGTTGATTTTTTCAGGATTGGCAACACTGTCCTTAATCCGCTCCAAAAGCATCCGGTTGAACCGCCGACGATAATAGGCCTTGAAGTTGCGAATGATGCCAGCATCACAAGGTTGAATCTTCGATGTGGTGTTCGGCGGCAGGTAGACAACTTTTGTGTTGACCAAGGTGACCTGCGCCGGAAGGTTCTTGATGGGATGTGAGCGCTGCAGTTGTCGAGCAGCAGCAGAACTTTGCGTCCATGCATTCTTTTGTCGAAATCCTTCAGCCAAATTTTGAAAACATTCTTCGTCATCCATGCTTTTGCGTTTGCATGGTATTTGCAGCCGAATGAGTCTTGATTGACATTTTTAAAGCATCGAGGGTTCATTGACTTGCCAATCACCAACAGCGGCAACTTGTCAGAACCATCCCCGTTGCTGCAGACAGCAATCATGATGCGTTCCTTGTTTTGCTTCCGTCCTTCCAGTTGTTGTGTTGCAAGCGAGTTGTCGACTTGCATTCGATAAAAAGGCCAGTTTCATCCATGTTGTAAATGTCTTTCCATTCATATTGGTCAAGACATTGGCGAAGTTCGGGCAGGCTCTCAGCAAGAAGCGTCATGTTGACGGAGCCGCTTTCTCCAAAACGGCGGTATGATTGAATTCCATGACGTTTTTTGAAATACTCCAGCCAACCATTTGAGAACTCGTACGTTGGCGACGCATCGGATAAAGCCGCCGTAAAAAATGGCGGTTTTCTCACGAATGAGGTCTCCTGAGATGTTGATTTGTGCCTCGTAGAGTTTGACCCACTGGATCAGGGCCTCTTCGACAAGAGGATAGGTGACGGTGCGGTGCGTCTTGATGCTGACATTGGTGTTTTCAACATCAATTCGAAGCAGAGCATCTGACTGCTTCAGCTTGTTTGAGATCGTGCCTTGGCTAACTAAGATGTTGTGGGTTTCTTCTTGCCACTTTATCAGCTGACTGTGTGTGATCTTGGGGTTTGTGCGCTTGTGTTGACAAAGAGATATGCGGATGGCATCGGTCATTGTATTACGAGGTGGTTTGTTGACTCTAGGAGGCATTGGAATGGCTGGATGAGGGGGAGTGAATGGACTGAGGAAAAAAAGAAAAAAACAGGAGAGAAGTGCCCATTTTATATGCAGCAATCAGGGCAAAATTTCGCTTTTTTGGCCCTTAGCAAATAATGACATCAGCAGTTTACTACCTATTGCATGATGTCAGCAAAAAACCATACCTATCAGATTTAATAACCTGTTATATTTAATATCTTAGGGGTGGTCCCGAGGCTATTAAATTTGACAGGTTCTACTGTAGCAATATTCGTACACTCGTCCCTCGGATAACTCATAGCCTTGGTGGATGCCAAATCCTATGAGTTACCTGAGGTTATGAGTTATCCGATTACAGTGTTGTAATTTTTTCTTGGTAGAAAACCAACTAAACCCACTTGCCACATACAATTTTATATTTTGATAAGAAGAATTCCCATTGGCAGATAAGCCTTACCAACTTATGTGGCTGTCATAACAAAGGGTGTCAAAATGCTACTACGACGCTCGACGATGACGTTTGCATCAATTATACTGCTACCAGAGGACGTCAAGCGCCTTCTTGCACGTTCATTTGAGTAAGTTTACGTATCAAGAATGACCAGCTTACAATAGCCACTTTTAACTCACTTGTTGGGTGCTGGAAGTGCGCGTTTTTTGCGCAGCAGCTCGCGTCGCCATTTTGGATTCAAGCGACTTTTAGGTGAAAAGGTGATGTATTGTACATAACTTTAGGTTAGGTACAAAACATTGTGTATTTGCACATTATTATTTTTAGTTGTAAACTTAATTTTAATAAATCACTTCTGAATTTGTTTATTGACTTACGTGTGGATTATAACGAGTGGTTAAATGGCGCGCAACTGTGCGCGTCTTGTTTGGAGTTAATTTACGTGGATACCTAGTACACTGCAGTGGCAGTAGGAGTGATTGTTACGCATTGGATTCTCTTGTTTTACGTTGGTTGATTTGAGTTGCTGGCCTTTACGCTTAAGTCGCTAAAGGACAGTGGAGAATTGGATTGCGTTTGGAGTTTGATTATTCACTGTTACGCTAAATGTTAGCCCTATTCGATTGTATTGGAACATCACACAGTAGTACGTGGTACCCGGAACCTGTGTGACGAAGTACGTACGACCAAATGGACTACGAGCATCAACAGTGGGGATTAGACACCGCGTAGAAATGGTGCTTAAGCAGGGCATGCCTGAGCTCGGATATCGCGGTAATGAGGTGTCCGTGAAAGCAGGTTATGCACGTAATTTTCTATACCCAGAAAAGTTAGCGGTGTACGCGACAGAGGCCAACCTCCAGAAGTACCAGGTGAATAGGGAATCGCAGGACGAGACAAGACTTGAAAAAGAACACGAATTGGAATTGGAAGGCATTATGTTTCAACTCAGTAACGTTAAGGTGATGTTCAAGCGACACACAGCGAGCAAAGCCGACGTTCGACTGCACAGTGAGGTGAACGCCCAAAACATCTCTGATATGCTGGAGAAACAACACGTTATGATTGTGGGTGTAGCTCGCATCGATCTGCCGACGCCCATTAAGACGTTAGGGATGCACACGGTAAAGGTCTGTGTTAATGATTCCATTGAAGAAGAGTACGCAGCTAGCGCTGTGACGTCAGCTGCGTACCTTTACAATAGTTTGATTAAAAAGCTGTTTCAAAAATCATATCTGATATAAAATTGTATGTGGAAATAGGCAGAACGTATGTGGCAATAGGCAAAGCGTATGTGGCAATAGGCGTGCCCTAGAAAATCACCAGAAGTAGGAAAAAGTATGATAAAACAAAAAAATGTATCCTTTAGTTTTAGATTCACGTATCTCACGCTGCAGAGTTGTGTTCCACGTGACTTCATTAAGTTTTCTCTTGCTTTAAGGCTATGTCTAAGCTACGCCTTACCAACAGCCAGAGGCTTGAGATTTACAAGCACAAAGCCAAGAACCCGACCATAAGCCAGACTGCCCTTGCAGCTTGGGATAGTAAGGAGTTTGGCATCAAGATCACCCAATATGGTGTTTCCCTCATCCTCAAGAAGCGGCCCGAGTTGGAGACATTAGGTGAGGCTGAGATTGCCGCCAAGCGCCCACGTGTTGCCAAGAACCCGCAGCTTGAAGAAGCATTAGCAACCGGGTACTTCAGTGCCAGACAAGGCGGGTTGCTCTTAGTGGAGAGATCATAAATGTGGTAAAGCGTGCTATAATTAGGCCTAATTAAGGGCCTAATTATGGGCCTAATTATGGGTCTGATTGCGGGCACTAATTGGGTACGTAATTGTATACGATTGTGTATGCCACGGTGTATACAGTTGCGTGTACAACCGTGGTGCACATAGACAGGACATAGACGGGGCATGGGAAGATGGGACGATTACGTACAGGTACTCAACGAACACCGGCGAACACTGACGAACGACGGAGGAATCAGGTCGACTGGTGGACGGAGGACGCTGGAATGGACGGTTCTGATTGGCTGAAATTAGGGAAATGGTAGATCTAAGGCTTTAAGCAATAATAAAGTTCTCCTTTTGCGTACGATCGAACAGATCGCTTCAGGGACGGCACCTTTGCGCCTCCCCTACTAATAATACCTCTACGTCCCGGGCGGGAGCACTTTGTGCGTTTTTGGCCCACCGGTAGGCGTAGAGGGTTGAGAACTCGCCGCAACTCCGCCCGACGTGTCAGCGGTTCTTTTTGTTAAAGGTTTTTGGTCTTGGGAACGTGATCGAGCAGTTCTCTCACCTCTTTCCCAATTGGTTCACGTTCGGCCCCTATAGTTTGGCTGCTGTAAGCGCCCCACGGGAACTCTAGGTGGATTTAGTGAAATTTACCCCTCCCTCGTAAAGCCTAGGCTAGGAATACATATATTTGGGTGTTCTTTTAGCTGTTTAAGACTCCAGAGGCTCCGTGATCGGGCAGTGAAAACTTCCGCTGCCTGATCAAGTATCCCCTTCGCCGATCAACACCTGATCGACACTCTGGAACTCGCGACCCGCGTTCATCTGCTCGCAACTCGCGATAACTCGTGCCTGAACGACTTTTGGCCCTTGATCAAGCCTGATCAAGCCTGATCACAGATGATCAACGTCTTTTAGTACCTGATCAAGCCTGATTAAGTCTGATCACAGATGATCAACGTCTTTTAGTACCTGATCAAGCCTGATTAAGTCTGATCACAGCTGATCAACGTCTTTCAGTATCTTATCAAGCCTGATCAAGTCTGATCACAGCTGATCAACGACTTTTAGCGCCTGCCCAAGCCTGATAACTGCTGATCAAACCTGATCGCACTTGATTCAAGCTTGATTGCGCCTGATCACGCCTGATCACATCACTCGATTCATCACAAGTCAACTCAGTCTTGCAACAAGGAATTGCAGTGTGCCATCCCCGCCACCTGGAGAGCGACCCACGCCCAAGCCGTCGGGTACACAAGGTGAGCAGAAACACAAGCAGTCAAGGACGACCAGAGGACCATCTTCGTTAGTCGGCTGTCCGGGCGCAGTTGTGGTGGAGTCAAGTTCGAAATCGAAAACATTAGCATCGATAACCTGACTACCACCATCGCGCCCAGCCTTCCAACT
>CM047588.1:6433010-6478623 GCA_026184515.1 Peronosclerospora sorghi
CGAAACTTGACCAGAAGTGTGCCAAATTTTGGGCACGCTTCTCCACACAGTGGTACCGCCTGATCAAGCGTCAAAAACTTTGATCAGCCGCTCCACCACATAAAAGTTCAAGCGAAAAAGTTTTCTGAGAACCTTGGAATTCCGGAAGACACAATCAAATTCTCCAACGGATGGTTGCAGCGCTTCCAGGAGCGGAACAAGCTGTACAGAATTAAGGGAGAGTGGTTCAGCAGACCAGGAGGCAATTGATGCTGCCCTACCAGGATTGAGAGCAATCATAGCTCAGTATCCACTGGAAGATGTTTTCAACATGGATGAAACTGGTATGTGGATTGTTTGGCAAGTGCAGTTGACTTTGAAATCTTCGAAGCGTGCTAATCTTTAATTTTATAATTGTTATACATCATGGTTCTGAAAAGACAATTGCGCAGCAGAGCATTGAGGGACTTAAGAAAGATAAGGTAAGCCATTATTCACAGTTTCTGACCTTCTATATTTCACTAATGACTAACTTAATTTATAATAGACCAGGATCACAATTGCCTTAACTGCGAATGCAGACGGCTCTGAGAAGCTGAAGCCGTTTTTCATTGATAAAGCCAACAAACCTCGCTGATTTAAGCGCAAATCTGGGGAGAAATTGGGCTTCTATTATCGCCACAATAAGAAAGCGTGGATGACGGTTATCCTTTTTCAGGAGTGGCTGAAGCAGCTCGAAGCTGATATGAAGATAAGCAGAATTTTGATTTGTTTTTCAACAGCTCTCTTGGAAGCTAAAAGTATTATATTGCTAGGCCAAAAACAGAAAGATCCTCCTTTTGATGGATAATGCATCCTCTCAATGTCACCAACGGTCTTGAGCTGGAGTGTGGTGGAGCGGATGATCAAAGTTTTTGACGCTTGATCAGGCGTTACCACGGCGTCCGGACTGACGACTAACGAAGGGGTTCATTCGGTTGTCTCTTGACTGCTTGTGTTCCTTCTCACCTTGTGTACCCGACGGCTTGGGAGTGGGTAGATTTCCAGGTGGCGGGGATGGCACGCTTCAATTCCTTGTTGCAAGATTGAGTTGACTTGTGATGAAGCGATTGCTGCGATCAGGATTGATCAGGCGATAAAAGTCGCTGATCAGCTTTGATCATACTTGACCAGGATTGATCAGGCTTGATTAGGTGATAAAAGTCGTTGATCAGCTGTGATCAGACTTGATCAGGCTTGATCAGGCTTGATCAGGTGCTAAACGTCGATGATCAGGACTGCCGGCCTTTGATCAGGTGGCGATCAAGGGCGATCGGAGTCAATAGTATAAAACCAGATCGTGATCGACCTGATCGGCCTGATCGGTCTGATCGGTCTGATCGGTCTGATCGGTTTAGTCGATCAGGAACTAGTTAGCGCGAGTTGCGAGCAGATGAACGCGGGTCGCAAGTTGCAGAGTGTCGATCAGGTTTTGATCGGCGAAGGGAGTACTTGATCAGGCAGCGGAAATTTTCACTGCCCGATCACGGAGCCTCTGGAGTCTTAAACAGCTAAAAGAACACCCAAATATATGTATTCCTAGCCTAGGCTTTACGAGGGGGGGGGTGAGATTTCACTAAATCCACCTAGAGTTCCCGTGGGGCGCTTACAGCAGCCGAACTATAGGGGCCAAACGTGAACCAAAGGGGAAGAGGTGAGAGCGCACTGCTCAATCACGTTCCCAAAGACCAAAAAACTTTACAGAAGATCCGCTTTCACAGCGGGTGGAGTTGCGGGGCGAGTTCTCACACTCTACGCCTACCGGCGGGCCAAAAACGCACTAAGTGCTCCCGCCCGGGACGTAGAGGTCTATACTAATAAGGGAGGCGCAAAGGTGCCTTCCCTGAAACGATCTTCTCGATCGTACGCAAAAGGAGAACTTAAATATCGCTTAAATCCTAAGAACTACTAATTACCTAGTATCCGCCAATCAGAACCCATTCCAGCGTCCTCCGTCGACCAATCGACCTGATTTATCCGTCGTTCGTTGGTGTTCGTTAGGTACCTGTACGTAATCACCCCATCTCACAATGCCCCGGCTATGTCCTGTCTATGTGCACCGCAGTTGATCGTGCAACCGTACACACCGTGGTACACACAATCGTACACGATTACGCACCCGATTTGTGTCCGTAGCCACACCCCTAATTAGTCCCACAATTAAGACCTCAATTAGGCCCAATTTTATAGCCCACTTTACCACAGGAGCATGTCTTTGTCCAGTTTCTCCCGCCCAACGGCACGTCAAAGATCCAGTCAATGGATGCAGGAATAATCTCGGCATTTAAACGGCACTACCGCCTTTTTCATCTTTTAAATACCGTTGATTGTGATGAGCGGGGTGAGCGTGAAATCTACAAGGTTGACCAATTGACTGCTATGCAGTTGAGCAAAGCTACATGGGAGGAAATATCAGCAGCAATAGTGGCAAACTGTTTTCGCCACACCAACCTGTTTGAAGAGACACCTCAGCTGGAGGTCAGTGATGAGGAGCGTGGTGTTGAGCAAAGCTGCTTGATGCCATTCAGAGGCTTCGGCTGAAGAACCCAATGGACATCAACGACCTACTGAATCCGGTAGAGGAGGTTGACACTGCCCATGTGGAGCTTACTGATGAGGAAATCATCTTACTGGTGCAGCAGACAGAGGAGGTCGAAGAGAAACAGGAGCAGGTGGAGGTGGTGGAGATAAGCAAGGAAGAAAAGCTGAAGGCCCGTGCCACTATTGCCTCTATTCTTGATTTGTCCAGACCAGCTGATTGGGCGTTCCACAGGCGCATACGTGAACTTCAGATGTCCTTTCGCATTGCTTCCACCACTCAACGCACCCTCGATCATTGGTTTAGACAGCCCCAAAATTAAAAGAAATCTGCCTCAGATTACTCATAATTTACAGCCACTCTATGAGTTATTAGTTATGAGTTATAGGCCATAGAACGGGCACGGTGGAACGCAATCCTACGAGTTATCTGAGGTTATGAGTTATCATGATATGATTTATCCGAGGGACGACCGTATCGTACTTATTAGTAAAAAGCTCTATGTGTTTGTACTCATTCTAAGTACATATGTTTCGGGAACTAATAAGTAGTCTATAGCACCCAAAAGATGATAATTTACCATAACTTCAACATCTGGTATATATTTCATGTTAGGCTAGCTAAACACTTCTCAATATGCATTCCATTTATAAAGTACCTGATTGGTTATTTTCTTCTGTTTACTACGAACTGTCTATGGGTGGTTTTTCACGGTCAGCGAATATTTGATTGCTGTGATATTGACTTAACACGATTTCGGTAAATTGGAGTTATTATGTGACATCTACGGCACAATTTTTCGCATATCTACACAAGTATGAAAGCTGAAAACTTTCAACAGGTTATCAGACCAAAGGACCATGATGTTTAAAGTGATGATGGATTCCTAGAAGAAAACCCGGCATGTTTTGGTGCCGAAGGAATGAAGATTTTGGAAATGTTCCAAAACCTTTGTGACCGACTGGACATGTTGGAAATTTCAAGGGTTGTACGTGAGTACAACAACGTCGGTTTCAACAACTCAATGCGATTGGGTACCCTAATGCGGTTGGCGTCGCTTGATATCACGCCAGAGCGAAAACCGCGATATCAACCTTGTTTTGATAACTAAAATTTCAATATGGGTACACCGATGGAAATAACCCTTGTGTATTAAAAATCCCCTCGGCCAAGGATTGTAAATTATCAATCAGGGTTTTTGATGGTACCAAAGTGTATCATGCCTCGGAGCCGGTTTTAAAGAATGAATGGAGGACCTGTTTTATACAGTAAATTTCTGTAGCTGAATCGGCTTGTGTTTTTTTCTGGAGTGAAGACATTAAAGTCGACATCCTAGGACACTACCTCAGAGGTACAGCTGAGCGTTATTTCAATCGTCAGCTTGACGCATGGTGAAATGAGTCACCGACGTTGGTTCATGCGATGAACAAGATGTTTAATACGTTTCATAACTCCATCACCTCTGGACAGGCTATGAAACAGTTTACCAGTCAAAAAAAATACCAAGCGAACATGGAATGAGCAATACCTTTATTTGATTGACATTTTTCAGGCTGTTGGTGGCAGTGAACCACTGGTTTTGGATAACGGGGTTCACTATGCTTCGCCGGATTTAAAAACGATACTTATTGCTAAATTCGACCATACTCGGTCAGATTTTTTGAGCCACGCCGAAGAGCTTTGTCATTAGCTCAGGAAGTGAAAGGGTAAAGGCGAAGTGCAAACTCATATAGTTCTGATCTAGTTAATTTCGTGGAGGAGAAAAAAGTGGTAAAATTCCATGTTTGTGGAAAATTGGTCCTATTCGACCAAAATGTCCCCACAAGGAAGACAAAAAGTCGATTTCTCCTTAATCATCAGCAATTAAGCACCAAAACTTGGATACAGCACTTGATGCTAGATTCCAGTGCTAGCATGCATTTGGTTAAAAACAAAAAAACTGCGTAATGGTCAGGTGGTTGACGACACGTGTTTTCAAGCCGACGGTATAAAATTACAAGCTTCGTTGAAAAACTGGATATTGATCCAGGTATTTGCAAGTGGAAAGAAAACACAACACCATAAGGGTGGAAATATCTATTAAGTGGAAAATTTAGCCAAGAACAATTTGTCCTATGGTCTTTTGGAGGAGAAAGGGGGCGAAATGGCGTACGTCATTACCTGTAGGACCTGAAATTTTAGGTCCAATAGTTGATGCTTTAGGACAACCAATTGATGGTAAAGGTCCTAAAGGAAACTTGTTTGTCAAAGGTTTTTTAAGAAGCAGTAAATTAAAATTCAAAGTATAATATATTTATTAATACTCAATTTATTTTATTTCTTTTTCCTAATATTATATCAAGGGCTATCCATACCTTCATTAGGAATTAAATTAGATGCTTGTCCAGGCAGATTGAACGAAACATCAATGTTCATTAAAAGAGAAGGTGTGTTTAATGTTTTTTTTAACATTGATGTTTGGTTTGTACTATGTTGCACACGTCCACCCCTTCTCCGATTTTTGACATCCAAAAGACCAACACGATTCTAACGGTTGCGGTTATGGTGATTATTGACGATGCACCTAAGTTTCCGACCGTTGTGGCCATCATTAAGGAGAACAATACCAAATCGGCCAGAAAGTTGGATGTCCAGAAGGGCCTTTGATCCATTTTCATGCTAGACTCGGACATCTCAACGATGCTATCCAACACTTAGCGAAAGATGCATCAAGTGGAATTGAATTGACGGATCATAAAGGGATGATTTTTTTACCTGTTCCCAGGGCAAGCAGACTAAAAATCCACGATCTGTCAAGGATAGTGGTAAAAATTCGCCAATTTACTGAATTGGTGAAGTAATAGGCTCCGATCTAAAAGGCCCGCTTACACCGAAGGATCGCCTTGGCATCAGATATATGATCAACTTTTTTGATCATAAATCTAACTATTGCATTTTTTTTGGCAAACCTAATGATGTCGCCGCCAAAAAAGTCGAACAATTTTTTGACATTCATCGAACGGTAGTTTAACTGCAAGGTCCATATACTTCGTACCGATGGAGGGTACGAGTATAAGAATCTCGACGGTTTTTTCGTGCATACTGGTGTTGAGCGGCAAATTACAGAAGCCAACAACCAGTTTAGAAATGGAAAAGTAGAACGCATGCACCGCGCTGTGATGAATATGGCAAGGTGCATGGCGTTCGCTAGTGGATTGCCATTAACGTTTTGGGGAGATGCACTTCGATATGCTGCATATGTACTAAACCGCAGCCCAAGCAATGAGAATTCACGTAGGAAATCGCCTTTGTAATTTTTTACGAATAAAAAGCCGAATCTTGGCGAGATTATTGCTTTCGGCTCATCCTATGCTGTGTACAGGTACAGGAAAAATTCTGTTGCCCATCCTGAAAAAATTGCTGTAATTATTGGCAAAAGTGAGGAGATCAACGGTTTCAATGCCTATTTGAAGAACGAGCACAAAGTTGTTGTCACAAAGCATCTGCGATACATAGAAACCCTTGATACGATTCAGAATCTACAATAGAGACAAGGTATGCAGGAAGATCGCCAATCAGGGGGCACAGCTCCTGTTCAAGAGCCCAACAAAAAATCTTCCAAGAATAAGAACAAGTGAAAACGCGAGAGTTGCGTTATCCAAAGTATTTCCAAGGAAAAAAGCTAAGATTCAGATACTTTTGATGAAGCTGCGAACGAAAGTCCAAGTCAAGTTGAAGATGTCGGGTCCGTTAATGTTATCACGGAGATGGACCCGAAGTTTGTTTCGCAAGCGATGAAAATTTCTAACAAGACCAAGTGGATGATCGCGATGCAGGAGGAGATTCATTCCCTCGAGAAGAATGAAGTGTGGACTCTTGTTTGGAAACCCGAAGAGTGTCCACCTTTGCTTCTGTGGAGAAGAGTCGGATGTATGCCGAGGCCATAGAGGCACGTTCTCGTGACGTTGTCACGGTCCGTCTAGCGACGGGCGTACAGGTTTCTGTACCCAAGGTCTCCATTGACCTTAAGCTGAAGTTTGCAGACTTCGATAGCTCAGAACGTTGCCTAGTCCTGGATTTGGACTCGAGGTATGACCTCATTCTGGGCATGAAGTGGCTGGAACGCCTCGAGCCATGGATAGACTGGAAGTCTAAGTCCATTGGCTCAACGCACCCGCGATCGGGTGAAGCATTGGCGAGTCATGAACCCACCTTTGCTCGATCGCAAAAGCGATTCTGGCGTGAGACGCCAGAGATTGGTATGCCTAAGATGATAAGTCCCAATAAGGTTAAGGAAGAGTTCCTTAACAAGGGGGATTCGGCGGTTAATCCCCACGCCGATATATGCAAGACTGGTGAGTTACCAGTGGCAGAGGTGAATTCCTCTTAGGTAACTCCAGTGGTAGGGGTATAGACCCCTGTGGTTAAGCGCGAGGCGCTTCCAAGCAAAGAGGCCCGTAGTTCGTCTCTTTTGCACGTCGGAAATGATTCCGACCACGCCGTTATAGGAGATACTGGCAAGTTACCATTGACAGAGGTGGATTCCTCTGAGACGACTCCAGTGATAGGGGTAGAGACCCCTGTGGCTAAGCGCGAGGCGCTTCCAAGCGAAGAGACCCGAAGTTTGTCTCTTTCGCACGTCGGAAATGATTCCGACTACGCCGATATAGGTGAGACCGGCGAGTCACCGGTGGTAGAGGTAGAGACCTCTGTGGATAGGCGCGTGGCGCTTCCAATAGATGGGGCAATTGACTCCCCCCATCTGGGTGTCGGGATGAGTCCCGAGGCCAGTAGTCAGCAGTCCTATATAATGCTGAATAGTGTGACAGGTGTAGTCACAGAAGGCGTAAGCCTGGAACGGTTGCCTGGGGTAGGCGAACTGTTGTCGATGGAGGAGATGTCCTTCAACTAATTTGAAACTGCTTTGAAAGCAGATGAAATCGACGAGGTTGTCGTATTACGTCCGGAAGGGGAGTTGAACTCCTCATCCACGATGGACGAGTCAGTTTCGGTGCAAACCAAACAGGCATTAAATTCCCGAAGCGGCCTCAAGATCCTCGCGGATCCTGAGGACCCTTACCATTGCTTATTAAAGGAATTTGGATATGTCATTAGTGACAACCCGCCGATGGAGTTACCGCCGGATCGGGGAGTCCGACATGAAATTGATTTGGTTCCTGGAACCAAATACTGCGTCACTAGGCAGTGACCTCTCCCCAAGGAGCAATGCGACGTCATCGACGCATTCTTCAAGGGGAAAGAAGAGGCAGGGATGGTGCGGGAGAGCAAGTCTCCCCACTCATCTCCCACTTTTTGTGTTCGTAAACCGAACGGAAAGTGGGGCACTGTGCATGCGTACAACAAGCTGAATGCAGTTAATGTACCCGTGCAGACTCCGATTCCTCCGAAGGATGTCCTACAGAACAATATGGAAGGCTGTACTGTTACAGCGCCTTAGATCTGGTGGACGGGTATTATCAGGTGCTCATGCGAGCATCCGATATCCCGCTTACAGCGGTCAGCACGCCTACTGGCATGCTGTGGGAGTGGCTTGTTATGCCACAGGGGCTTTTAAATGCACCAGCGACTTTTAATCTCTTGGTAATACAACTCTTCCGCCCACATAGAAAGTACGCTCAGACGTACTTCGACGATATATTCGTTCATAGTCGCGCGGAAGGCGACTCGTCTGATGTTCAGATGCATCTGATACACCTTCGAGCGGTGCTCGAATGTATGCGGGAGCATAAGTTATATGCGAACGCATCCAAATGTATCTTTGGTGCTGAGGAAATTCCTTTCCTCGGATGCTTCCTCGGTAAGGATGGAGTGTGGGAGGATCCAGCGAAGGTGAAAGCCATTGTGGAGTGGACTTCGCCTGTAAATATTAGAGATTTACGGAAGTGGCTTGGGCTAGTCAATTACCTCCACAAGTACAGCAAGAATTACGCTGAGATGGCGAAGCCATTACCAGACCTTCTTAAGAAGGACGTAGATTGGTGTTGGGAGACCAAACACCAAAGGGCTTTCGAAGCGGTTAAGGGGAGCTTGCTGAAAGCCCCCGATCTTGCTCTACCAGACTCTGGGAAACCTTTTAGCGTCGTCTGAGACGCCTCCGATTTCGCAATCGGATGTGCTTTGTTACAAGCAGACGATGCGGGATCGGAACGCGTGATTGCGTTTGAGTCGAGGTAAAGCTGCGGAACGGAATTATCCCGTTCATGATAAGGATCTACTTGCTATGAAGTATGCCCTTGTCAAATTTAGGGTTCACCTGATCGGCTCAAAGCCGTTCGTGGTTTATACCGACCACGCGGCCTTACGGACAGCGACGAAATCGCCTCATCTCCCCCAACGGATGGCCCGTTGGCTCTCCTTTGCGGAGTACAACTTTGAGGTTAATTATAAACCTGGCAAGCAGAGCGTGCTTGCAGACGCGTTGTCGCGTCGTCCCGATTACGAGCTCGCTCACGCGACATTCGTCACCACATCTGTGGTGGATCTCATACGCCAGGCGTGAGAAAGACCCACAGTGTACGGCTCTAATCAGCGCGTTAGGTGAAAAGGGTCTTGGCTCGTCTGAGTCAACCCTGTCAAGTCGAGCTAAAGATCGTTTACACCGTTGCAGGTACTGTGACGGTCTTCTATTTTATAGCACGAGCTCGAAGGACACTCCGCAGGTGGTAGTTCCTCATGTTGAGGAACGGATGTATAGAGTTCTCTTTGAGGCACATGACGCCCCTACCGGGGGTCATTTAGGTCGGGATAAGACCTACAGCGCTTTAAGCGCTTTGTATTGGTGGCCCAACATCTATAAGTGGGTCGGTGCGTATATACGCACATGTGAGACGTGTAAGAGGGTTAAACCCTCTGCAAGTCAGCGGCGCCTTTGGCGAGCTTATCCGTTCCTACGGAGTGTTAGAAATCCATCAGTATGGATTTTAGCTTCGGTTTTCCGGAGGATAAGGCCGGTAACACCGGCATATTGGTCTTTGTAGACCGTTTGAGCAACATTGCTCACCTGGCGGCGGTACCAGAATCCATTGATGAACAAGGAACAGCGAAAGTGTTCGTAGACCGTGTCTTTCGACAACATGGTCTACCCGATTCCGTTGTATCGGACAGGGATCCCCGTTTTACGGGACAGTTTTGGGGGGAGTTGTTTACGGTGCTAGGCACCAAGCTCCTTATGTCCACTGCGGATCATCAGCAAACGGACGGTCAGACGGAACGCGTTAATCGCGTTGTAGAGGACATTCTCCGGAGTTTATGTCCGGATTCTCCAAAGGGTTGGAGCGAGATGCTTCCTATGGCCGAATTTGCTATAAATAATTTGGTCCTTGCATCTACAGGGCTTACCCCGTTTTACGTGAACGGATTAGTGAATCCGAGGGTTACGTTGACGCCACGTGTGTGTGGACCAGGGCTTGAGGGGGGAGGATTCCCCGATGTCAGCCCTGTATCTGTGCGACAGCACATCGATAAGTTCTTATCGACGCGCCTTAGTGTCTTACGACACGTTTGCGACGCCATGGCGGAAAGCCAATACAATCAAAAGGAGCAGGCCGACCGCAAGGGTCGGCGTAACAGAAAGGCGTATCAAATAGAAGACAGTGTTTTATTAAACGCTAAGAATCTTCCTACACATGCAGTTTCCAACGTGTTGCGGAATAAACTGCGCCCCAGGTTTGTGGGGCCTTTCAAGGTGCTAGCCCGAAAGGGCCTGACGTACACCTTGGATATCCCGAAGGCGATGCGTACGCATCCTACCTTCTATGTGGGTATGCTTAAGCCATACCAGAACCTGGAGGCGGGTCCCCTCTTGGAGGAGGTTGGGAAGGCGCATAGCCGTAAGACACGGCAGGGCGGAGAAACATCTCCGTCAGGGTCGAAATGCGACCACGAATCTCCGCAACGGAAGCTTCAACTCTTCCCCCAAGACGGAGAAGGCCGTCAACGGCAGACTCGAGAGAGTCAAGCCGCTTCTCGATGCGGTCAATCGCACCCGCCTCATCGTGGAGTCCATGCTGTACTTCCTCGATACGACGGCTGTGTCGATCACAGCGCGCGTGAACCTCACGTCGAAATCTCGCGACCTCCTCCTCCGGTTCACGATTTGGAGGGGATTCCACATTACCATGTGGAGCTTCTCATGGCGCGACGCCATCATCGGGGTGAAACCCAGTATGTGGTGAAATGGAAGGGTTATCCACACTCACATAGTTTGTGGGAGTCCGAGACTCCCCTGTGGTAGTATTTTCAAGACGTCGTTGACGCTTTCGAGCGGGAGAATCCCGCTGCGAGTCGACGACCAAAGCGGCGGGAGAAGCCCCTTCACTCTCAGTAGTTGGGAGTTCGCCGGAGGCAGATGCAGAGCTTGCATTTCTCTCCGGCACCACATCGAGGGCATGGCCGCTAGAATAGCGCGTGCGACAAGGGGCACGTAATTTACCCATCGCTTTGGCTCTGGCAAACGCCAAGCGCAATGCCCTCTCTATACGAACGTCACGATCGGAATAGCTGTTGTACAGCTTATTAAAGTCAGGGAGACGCTTCTCCACTTCCGCCCAAGCGCGGAACTTCTGTTCTGCCTCCTCGGCATCTTCGCCTGGTAGGAGAACGAAGTGAACCTCGCGGAGGCTCTCAACAACGACACCCTGTGCCTGTTTCCCGAGGCGCGCTCGGTACGAGGTGGCAGTGAACTGCTTCTGAGTGAGCAGTTTTTCCCGGAGTTGGTTCCGGAGTACGATTTCACGCGGCTTTACAGCCGTAGGTCCAGGGGTATGGAAGTCTAAACCCCTCTTTACCTCGTTTTTAGCACACTTTTGGGGGTCACGAGGATCCTAAAAATGATATGCCACTCGTGGAGGGCGCTTAGGGGTGCGTAACGCTGCCTCTCGTGCCTGTACGGCAAGTTGAGCTTCCTGAGCCGCATCCAGATCATTGTTGATGGTCGCCTTCGGCAACCCGGATATGTCATCCGAAGTTGGTAAGGGCGGAGCACGAGTTAGTGCATTTTCCCCACGAGTGGGGAAAGGATTAGGCTGCCGACATCGCCGTTCGGCGTTGTCGGAGCATTCATCATTAGGGGAACTATCCCCTAGGGCTCCCTCCTCCGAGATACCGGAGTCTGAGTAGTTGTCATCCCCTTCTCGGAGAGAATCACCAGAACCACTATAGGTGCTCATTTGAGACCAGAGTTCTGGCAGTTTGGGTCCTCAACTATAATTGATTATTGCGTGGTAATAAGTATTGATGGGGGAGGATGTAACGGGGTTACATTTGGTTACGTTGGTGTACGTAAGTACACAACGGTTAAGATCAAGTATTGACCAGTCCGAAAGGTTCGGGCTTGTTGGTTATTTTAACCAATCAGGGCGGGATATCTTGGTTAAGGCGTGGCAGCCTGCCACGTGTTGGTACACAGGTGGTGTACACTACATTTCGGCTAGGTACGAATTAAGTAAGTTCTACCTAGTATTGCATATAGTTTATATTAGTTTATTGAGTTAGGCTAATTTTATATTATATAAATAAATCAGTTTACAAATACACTGAATACTGCTAGGCGAACGACCCGGAACGGTCGCGCGTGCAGTGAGTGTTGTAGCAAAGGGGAGCACCTCCCTAGCTACCCCCTTCTAAGGAAAGCCTTGGTCTAAGGCGTTAGTGTTTACTAACCGTAAACTCAGGGAATCTTGGCCCCGAGTGAGAGAGTAATCTCCCACTAAGCCCTTATATAAGGGCGTATCGGCTAAGTAGAGGCGTATCTCCGCTTAAGGAAAGTCTTCCTCTGTGCGCTAGCCGCACCGTGCGTGTACGCACCGGCTACATCCTGAATCTACTTCCGTGCTACCAGGTGCCCTGACGCGCTGATGATTGACTGGAAGGTATGCGATCAGATCGTGTTTGGTGGTCTTGTCTACCCAAATTTAAGGCAAGATACCACATTCCCGTCGCGGCGCCTTGTATTCGGCCAACGTTCACCGTATGCTCTCTCTCTAGACGCCGTTCGATCCCCACCGGCTGGCGGAGGAGAAAAAACGACGTCTGGACAAGAGGGTTGAGGACAGACGTCCTCCTTAGATACTAGAGCTTATTTTTCAGCTGCTACAATGATAATTGCAGTACCTACCGGTATTAAAAATTTTAGTTGGCTAGCTACATTATGGGGTGGTTCTTTAAAATTTGAAACACCTTCATTATTTACTTTATGATTTATTCTATTATTTGTTATTGGGGGCGTAACTGGTGTAGTTATGTTGAATTCTGGTTTAGATAAGCAAAAAGACCTGTTTCATCAAAATTAGCACAAGCGTCACCGCCCAGCAATCGCGGACCCAACGACGAAGCCGTCAGTGTTCTCTCTTTGGGCTTCTTGGGCACGAACCATGGGGTTGGTGTTGACGCCGCTCAGCCGCCTGAAGGGAAAGACGAGGGAGGGGATTTGATTTTCTATGAACCTGGCTCCGCGGCTCACACCCCAGCAGGCATTTTTTCGGGATGAGACCGGGGAATACGGGCGAAGCAAAGACCTCCACGGCTAGCCTGAGGAAGTCAAAGGGAAAGCGCACTCGCAGAAGGCATAGCCCAAGCCAGTCGACGGTATCGCGACGAGAAACTACTTTGCCGTTCTCGGACAAGTCAAAGCTGACTCCGAGTGCCGACGCGCGGTGGTCAGCGACAGCGCCCCTGTGCGGTTCCAGATATTCCCGCGCAAGGTCATAATCCCAAAGGTTGTCCGTGTAGGTACTGAGTCGAGTCACTTTCTCTTCCAAAAGCACACTTCCGTTAAGAGAACGAAAAAGGCGATACCGATCCCAGATGCGGTTGCCGAGATCAAAGACGCTGAAGAGACTATCAACGTCCAACTACAGCCACCGAAGCTTGCTGATGCTAACGCTCGCGTTGCTGGACTCCTCAACACGATGGGGAAGACGATCAACCCGGAAACTCTTTGTTTAATGGCGTCGTCAAAGACTCCGCTCGCTTCCAACGCGGAATTACTGGCTGAAATGAGTGAGACACGGGAAGGTGTTCCGAAAGTCGCACAAATGCACCTGTTGAACCGAGTGTTGAGTGCTTCCGCCCCGTCGACAAGTACGACTTTCACTCACAACTGAGCGACATACTTTGGCTCCAAGATCCCGAAGACTCGAGAAAAACTCTTTCACAAGGTGGTTTGCTGGTGGAAGGATCCTGCCATTAAACCAACACTGCGCGCTACGCGAGCGTTAGCGTTGTTCGAAGTAATGCTCATGTGCACAGCTCCTCAAGTCTTCATGAAAGACATCTGGATCCAGCGCCTCACAGCCCACCCAGTCGCATGGATCCCTGCCTACAACTGTCGTCTCCTGCAACTCAACCTGCGGCTGAGTTTGCTGCGGTTAGATATGGGCACCAAGTGCTTCGACGTTTAAAGACACTCCAGTGGCAAGGTTCCTTGCTAGATGATCGCGAGTATCTCCGAGACTGTGGTCTGTTCTTCTCAACCTACCAAGCGGTTCTGCAGTTGAGAACGATGGATGGTGTGCCAGTACTTGTGACAGGCCAACTTCACATCGAGAGCTAAGGAGGACCCAAGAGAGACAAGTGTCCCGATCTCGTGGGATGTAGTCAGCTCTTGACTGTCAACACCAACGGAATCAAGAAGAACGGCCACTTACGTACCGAGAACTTTCCCATAAAATTAAGCCTATCGTGCGTCCAAGCACATCACCGTATTAAAAATACTGATTGGACAAAAGAAGAGCGTCGTTCGTTTGCTTTCCCGATGGCCCTGCACGGCGCGCCACGTACTTAAGCAAAACAGGTTGTTGTTGCTCTCGATGGCAGAACCACTCCGTCACTCTTGCCGCTTATGACGGAACATTCACGCGACTTTACATGGAAGACGGGCAGTGTTTCATGGCGCAACATTGCGGAGCGGGGCAATCGGAACAAGACGGCTCATCCTACACGGGCTTATTACGAGACAAAGTTTGCTCCTATGTGCTGGGAAGTTGCTCGGGTGCTGGCATATGGACTGAAGGCTCGAAATGATGAGTGGGTGACCGTGCAACGCACGCAGCAGCTTGAAGATATATTAGATATCCTATCCACGAAACGCAGTTTGCTCGACTCGGTACTGAGGTCTGGGAAGTAGGAATTGGTTGAAAATATGCCCGCATGGTGGTATTCATGGATTGACAACCTTGGTGTTCTTACGGCATGCCTCGATACGGCATCTATGAGTGGCAACGTGTAATAGTGGATCGTCAGCTGTCTTTGCATCTTCAGGCACGGGAGCATCATATTGGTACGGTTCTCCTAGAGGGCACTCCTGCTTTTCACCCTCTTTACACCGTCTCTTCAATTCTATCGCCGGAATGAACGACTGGTTCTTGCGCGTCACTAACGCGTGTCTGTTTTCACTTTTGGAGCGAAAGGTGGAGATACTTTGCGTTGCTATATTTGGAGAATACGAAATGGATGTGTAGCGCTACATAGAGCCTGAAGACCGGTGCCAATTCAGTCCTTCCCCCAGGCAATTGTTTCGAAAAAGCAATCTAAGCTAGAGTATGGAAGAAGAGGAACTGCGTCCCCATATCGAGCAACTCTTGCATCGAACTACATGCCAGGAGACATAGAAAGCGGTGGCCTTATAAAGCAATTGTACCGACCCTGTGGTACAGTAGTTTAGGCCCCACCACGGGACCGGGAGGTCACGGGTTCGAGTCCCGCAGTGGACAAGAATCCAAGGCCGGGTAGAGTCGGGTTCCAAGTGTAATGAAGAGGCCCTTACATCACGCGCTTGACATGGCTTACACCCACCCAATTAAATGAGGAGGTTCTCGATATCTTATAAAGCACTTGCTGCGTTCTAGAGTGAATCGGCAGGCCGACGCGATGAATGTTTAAATGCAGCCGGACCATCAAAAGCAATTGATTTTAGTTCAACACCTTACTTTTGCGGTCAACGGCCAACAAAATGGAAACATCGCCTGCTTACTGCGTATTCGCCGAATTGTCAGCAACACGTAACCCGCTTGGCACCTGTTCTCGTTGCACCGCCATAATGACGTTTCGTCCAGGCGCTGGCTTGGGCTCTCCACTCGCCACCTTATCCTCAGGAACCGCGACATCCGAGTTGTTCACCCTCACGGAATCAGACGGGCCTCGGATCTCAAGTACGTCCTGATGGGGGGATGCTGAGTGGTCTACCACTTCATCCAGCGCCACCCTCTCCGGTTGCCCGGTGTTACGCGTGGCTTTTGACATCCTGAGCACCTGGGCACACACGTGTCATTAGTCACTGATTTTACAAAGACTACCTACCGTACTTACCCTTTTAAGTACGAGTTTATCTGCTGTTGACGTGGCAAATTCAACAATGACCTCAGGTGGAATCTCTGCCCAAGATATTCCTATCCGGAGACTCCGTTGGTCGTCCAAAGACGCTCTTGTACTCTCCATATTCATCTACATATTCATTTTATACCGACTTTGCGAGGTACATTGAGCAGTGAGAGCGCCGTCTTATTACTATTTCATAAACACACACACCTTCAACTATTACAAAGCAAGCTGTACGTACAAAAACGAGAGAACATGACGCAAGCGAAGCGCAAGCGCAAGGCCGAGATCGGACCGGACGCGCGGTGGACGGATCCGTATCAGCTCCAAGCCCCACCTTGTCGTTTCACGGACCACCACCGTCGACAGCGTGGGAAACAAGCGCTAATCGTCCCCAATTGTATCGAGAATCCCAATTGTCTGTACGGACTCGGTGAGTACGAAAAGGGCGTGTGGCACGCAGGGACGCTCCTGCGGCGGCTCTTGGGTCCCGATCCACGCGAGCGAGCGCGTGGCGTCGTGGCCGGCGCCCGGACGCCGTGTGGCTTACGGAATCTCGGGGCCACGTGCTACGTCAACAGCATGCTACAGTGCTTGTTTGTGAACGTACGGTTTCGGCACGCAGTGTACGAGTGGGAACCGAACGACCAAGAACTCGACCACGAACACGTGCGTCCCATGCGCGCGTTGCAAAAGCTGTTTGCTCAGATGCAATGCGGCAACGAAAGTTACTACGACCCGACGGAATTTGCCTCGACCTTGGCGCTCAATCATGGCATGCAGCAAGATGCGCAGGTACAGTACCCCCCTCCCCCCTTAAGAAAAAAGTGTTTTTTTGTTTTGGTTGATGCTTGACGTCGTGCGGTAGGAATTTAGCAAGTTGTTACTGGCCCATGTACGCACGATTTTTCAACACTCGCGCCTCGCGCGCCACGGCGACGTGATCGACCGAATCTTTCAAGGACAGATGACGTACGTGACCAAGTGCTTGCACTGTACGCACACGTCCATGCGATCGTCCATGTACTATGAAATCTCGCTCCATCTCAAGGGACACGCGAGTGTGGACGACTGCATTCGAGCCTACTTGGCCCCCGAAGTCTTGGCAGACGAGAACAAGTACTTTTGTGCGCACTGCAAAACGAAACAATGTGCCGAACGCGGGCTCGAGCTCCATCCCCACGCGCTCCCGGCAACGTTAATGGTCCAGCTCCTCCGCTTTGTGTACGACGCGAGCTTGGGACGCAAGAAAAAAATCACGGTGCGTACAAAAACGACCGCGCGCTCGTTCTTTTTTTCTCGAGCATGGACGCTGGAAACTGTGTGTGTGTGTGTTTGTCTCTCTCTCGTGCTAAGCGCCGTCCCTTGCGTTTGGCTCATTTGTGATTGTGTAGGATGAAATTGAGATTCATCAGACTCTCAACATGACCGAGTTGCTTCGTCGCAGTGGCCACGCGCACGCTTGGAACGAGTCGCACGATGTGGTCTACCGGTTACAGGCGTTTCTCAATCATCGTGGGAAAAGCGCGCATGTCGGCCACTATACCGCTTGTGTGGCCTATCCCCGACCGAGAAGCGAGTCGGGGGTCGCATGGTTTGAATTGGATGATGCCATGGTGAGTACGAAAGAGTGGGGGAACGACGACACGATCCGTTCGCGCGATGTCTACATGCTCTTGTACGTACGCGAGGATCCCGTGCACGATTCGGTCCGCACCTGTACGACCAAGGACACGCCCTTGCCTTCGAAACCGTGTCAAGACGAAGTGGAAGCGCGGAATCGTGCGTTCGAAGCGCAGGTCGCAGCGTATGCTACGAAAGTGAACGACATGGAAACGCGTATCCAAGAACGGATCCATGCGTACGAACACTTGTTTGAAAAGCGTCCGCCGTATCCTGATCCCTCGGCTTGTGAGTTTTACTGGGTCGATACCGAATGGTTACGTTGCTGGGTAAGCGGCGAGGAACCTGTTGAGTTGGAACGGACGTCGTCGCACAGAGCAACGGGAGAAGCATCGAACGTCCATGTGCGCTCAAACGGAGACCGTTCCGAGCGGAACGTCCATGACAAGGACCATGACACGTCTTGTATCATTGTGGATTCGCCAGAGCTCGAGCTTGTAAGGGAGACACAACCGACTCGATCCCAGGATGAGGTGCAACGTGTTGGTTTCGCGGACTCGCCGACGTCCGATGCCGGTGCATCGCCCAAAGTGCGAGATGACGCGATTCCTTTCAGGAAACCCGTGGATGTAGTCCGTTTCTCCTGTGTGCACTCGAGTCAGGGGGTGCAGGATGCCACGGGTGCGCGTCAAGAGCCCGTGCTTCGCTTTGCCCCCGAGACGGTGCCCAAGCTCAAGCGAATCTCGGCCACGTTGTTTGCCTCTTTACGAGCGCAGTGTACGATGCAATCGTCGTCGTCCATGGATCAGCAGCGCACGCAGCGGGACGACATGAAAGCGTTTGAAGCGCCCACGTATCGGTGTCACGTGTGTGAACACGCCTTCCATCAAAAGCTCGTGCATAACGTCGAACGGCTGAAACAAATTGAGCACGAGCTCGAGCTCTTGAAGGGCAGTCCTGCGACTCTTGCCGCAGTCGTAGCAAGCGGCCATGCGTTTTTCATGAGTCGGACGTGGATCAAAACGTACAAAACGCGGCTGGAAAGTGCACGGAAGGAGCTCACGGGGAAACCCAAGCGAGGGCGCACCGTGCTCGCTCTTCCAGAAGCGAGCGACTCCACTGGTCACAAGCAAAGCGCAGCGACTGGAGACGACCAGGCGGTCGACGTCCTGAACCAAGATATCACGTGTTGTCATGGGAATCTCACCGTCAACAAGCGATTGTATCGACCCGTCTCGGCCAAGACATGGACGTATTTTCGGGCCAAGTTTCCCACGCATGCCGAGTATCCCGTGGACGCCACGCGTCCCTGTGCACAATGCCAGCGGGACGAAGTCGCGAGTAAAAAGTGCCTGCAGGAGAAGCGAGACGAACGGAAGGAGATTTTATCCGTGGCGGCATTAGATGCGTTGTATCATGGGCACGCACGGGAGGGAGCAGCCACGACGCGACTCGTAGATTGGTTCTTTGACGTGCCCGTGGCCCAACGCGGCTCTGGTCTCGAAGAAGCGTCGCGGTGGACGAAACGAGAGGCCCCGGCAACGCGTCCGCGCCGCCTGTTTCTCGTCTCGCGTGCTTGGTTAACAGCGTGGCGAGACTACCTGGACAATGTCGAGCGGCCGGTGCCGCCCGGGCTCACCATGTCGTCGTTGTTGTGTCCGCACGGGAAACTCGTGGTGCCACCCCGTTTCGTGGGCTCGGACGACGGCGATGGGCTCGATGCGAGCGCGTGGCCCGTCGACTTGGTCCCGCTCGACGCGATGCAAGCGCTTGTGGCGCGCTACGGCGCGCCGGACATGTCCTATGTCTACTATGGCCTCGTCGTGCCGCGTGCGACGACCGTGGCGTCGACACACGACATTGTGTGGCGCAAATGGTCCGTGGCGTCGTTGCAGCGTGGCCACGAGCGCAGCGTCGTGGACGACGCTGGGTCGGAGGACGCGAGCGGGGACGACGACGTCCTTTGTGCGGCGTGTCAGGCGACGTGGGCGCACGAGCATCGTGCCGCGCGCGAGAATTTCGTGCATGGCGTCGTCCGGATCCACCAGTTGCAAGCAGAGGACGTGGTGCCGACCACTCGTGACACGGCGACGCTCGCGACCGCGCCGCGTGGTCGTCGCCGGTCGCGACGCACGCGTCCCCGCTCAACGGGCACGTGGGACATTGTCGCGAATGCCAGTGATTCCGTCTACTTGTTGAAGACCAAGCTGTACGCGGCCATGGACGCGTTGCCGAGCCGGCAGTGTCTGTATTTCAAGGGCCACGCGCTGGCCGATGATGGTCGGACACTGAAAGAGTGCGGGTGCGTGGGCACAATCTTTCAAAACACACACACACACTAGTCGTGGGTGCGTCATGTGTTTTTCGCTTGTGTGTGTTTTGTGTGTGTGTGCTCGTAGGATCCACGCTGGCAGTGTCGTGTTCGTGCGGGTCGTGGACGACGACGTCGAGGACCTGGCGCTGCTGGAGGACGACACGGTGCAACGGGAGGTGGGCTTTGTCGACTCGGTGTTCCATTCGCACGCGGTGGTCATAGGACGCTCTCGGAACGGAGCGAGCGCGCTCGCTGCGTCCGCTCGTCGTCCCGACGAAGACGCGGTGGCTCGACCAGGGGCCGCGGGCACGGACGACGTACGCGTCTGGGTCTGTCCGGCTTGTACCTTTGTCAATGACGACACGGATCCAGTGTGTGAAATGTGCTCGACGGACAAGGTGGACGACGAGAAAGCAAGCGTGGGGGACGACCACATTGTCCCCTCTCTGTGACGAAACGTGCTCGAGAGACGCGTTCGTTCGCCTACCGACTGCGAGGTAGGCGCATGGGAGGAAAGAGTAGACGACCACGGATGCGTGCGAGGGTGGTTGGTTCCTAAGAAGCGCTCTTCTTGATCAAGTCGAATGCAAGGAGGGAGGATGGGATGGATAGGACTCGTATCGAGCAGAGCGTACGGCGAGGCAGAGGGGCAGAGAGACGAACGCAATCGAGCGCCTGGATGGCGGGGGGGGGGGGGCGGGCAAGAGACGTAGCCCCAGGACTCCATCCACCCACGTCAGCGCGTTCCTCCAAGAACATGCGTCTTGAGTGTGAACGACCACCACCATGGCTCGAGGCAGAAATAGCGTGGGAACAATGCCA
The DNA here is from genome assembly GCA_026184515.1 of Peronosclerospora sorghi. Lineage (NCBI taxonomy): Eukaryota > Oomycota > Peronosporomycetes > Peronosporales > Peronosporaceae > Peronosclerospora > Peronosclerospora sorghi. The sequence goes on from CM047588.1 coordinate 6,453,641, forward strand.
ACTTTTTTGCAAATATGAAGCCAGAGGAGCTGTACGAGTCGCAGTGGATGGATGGGTCGAAAACGTTCGTCCATATTGGGTAGACCCAAAGTTATAGCTACATGTAGTTCGATTAAGTACATGAAGCTTCATGCTAGTATCGTCGTGACTTTTGTTTATTTGTTTCTTCACAAGACGCTCATGTACACGTTTTGGGCTCAGTACGTCGTGTTCTTTTAGGGACGGAACGTGACGTTACTTTTTCGTCGAGTGTGGAGGATCACGGCTCTCTTCCACGTTTTACTTTGTGGATTCTCTCTCTCTCAGTGCATAATTCGAGTGAAGAAAGTGTACTTTTCCCTTTGTGACGTTCTTTTTTCGCTGTTCCTGGATCCTGCGCCTGGGGAGTGTACGTGGAGTGGATTAACAGGAACCTAACGCATATGAGACCACTAATGGCAGAAGTGGGAAAGCTCGAACAGGTTCTTGAGCCCAAACGTGGAGCAAACCGACCGTGAAGAAAAGCCCAAGGCACGTGTAAACAACGGACAAGAGTCAGGCATGTTGGAGATGTTGACATCCATCATGGATCGTTTGGATAGAATTGAGGTCTCGAGAGGTGAACAAACTCGAGAGAGGAATGTGCCGCAGGCGCATCGAGTAGACACAAAGATGCGTATTGCGTCGCTAAGCGACAGCACAAAAGAAAAGAGAGCTTTCCTGACTGGTTGACAGGGCCGACAAAATTTTTTAAAGAAATTGGTCACGGTCGGAAGGACTTTTTTCAGAGGAAGAATTCCTGGAGCTGGTATTCGCTACGAACAGCGTGAAAACATACATAACCAGCAAAACGTGCATGGTGCTCAAGGAAACATACCCTCGCAGCCGTTTGGTTTAATGAAAGCGCCGTCTCCGAAGGAAAAACGACTGCAAATCAGGCAGTTCGATGGAACTGAGACCTATAAGGGACTAACTAGGCTCGGGTTTTCAAGCGTGGGGAAGAAAGTTTTGAGGAAGAGTTAGCATGGGTCAAGCTGCATGTTGTTATCAAGGGCCTGAAGACGTGAAGGTAGATCTGCTGAGGCATTACTTGGCGGACCCAGCCGAATAATACTACAACAGGCAAGTCGAAGGGTGGTGGTGTGAATCACTAGCCCTATGGTATATAATGTGTAGGAAATTGACACGAGTTGGGGGCACCAGTAAATTCCAGTTGTGACGGTGTCGGGCGTTAGTGCCTTACCGTCTTGGGAGGAAGTTTCTACGAAAGAAGCGCACCCTACTTGATCAGGGTAGGGGCGCACGAGGGCAGGATGTAAATGCCTGTTTTAAGGTAAAAAAATATACTAATTATAAATGCGTACTTAAGAACCTAGCCTAAAACTTAATATAAAGATAAAATTCCAAAGTAGCTAAAATGCATAAACGCATAAGTGACCACAATGGTCGCGCAACACTTGAAGTTTGTATGCAGTACCATACCAGGCTGCACACACACATCGCTTGTAAATCTTCAACATAATGGAAAAGATGTTGTCCGTTTTCAATGCCTAAAGTACGCCTGCGCAAGGAATGAAATTTTTTAGGCAAAGAAAAATACCGGGAGATCATGGTCCGACCACAACCTCTATTTAACGGTTATTGCGGAGGCGGTAAGGCAAATTGCGAGTCGTTGCTGCTTAACATCGTGATTTATCAGCAGCACCGGAGATGAGGCAGATTGTAACAGGACTGATCCTGTTACTGGCTTACACTGTATTTGTGCGAGGAAGCGCGCAATACAATTAGGGTAGGATTAGTTGGTAGCAACTAATCCTATAATTAAAGTAAATATATTAATATTCACTTGTTATCTAGAACGCAAAATTAAGAGTGTTTATTTAACGGGTGGTTTAGAGGCTAATAGTATAGTAACTAACTAATTAATATAATAATATCAAGTCTTTAACTAACTGTACTCTTAGTTAACCTGCAAGATTCGGTATTTATACCGAATCGACTTTTCCTTCTTAGATTATAATAACTTATAATCTCTTATTTAAATTTCAGACAACGCGTCTGAAATTAAACTGTGATATTCTAACTTGAATATCTATTATGTAATGGCACCCCATTACATCACCCCCCACTTAAGGTGGTTGGCCAATAATAATTCTTATTTTGGCCAACCATGGGTGGCACTTGTTGGTCAGAATTTCTCATTCACCAACTGATTGACCATAAACTCGATGGTCAAGACACACGGCGGCGGCGCTCTAAAGAGCGCTGCTGAAAACAATGAAGGAACTTCTTCCTCCGCCTCAGCACTAGGTGCTGAGGTGTTGAGTGACAACGGTGACGCTGCATTAGCAGCGTCAACTACGCAAAGGTCGGAAGACGTACCGTCTTCGACCACAGATGCTGCTAAGGTGGCATCTGACAAGAAACAGGGAGATGTTGCTAATGCAACATCTCGCACGATGGCAACTTCCGAATGGCGTGTTGCCAAGAGGGCCATGTTCGGGAGTTCTGACTCCGAACAAAGTGATGGGGATACAGATGTCCCCAATAAAGGATCTAGCGAGTCGAAACTTGCTAGGTGCTCATCGACTAACAGCGATGACGACTCTGGTGTCGCTGTCAGCTATGACAGCGACAATGATTATCACAGGTGGTTGCGGGAACGCAGAGCCCCACCTGGACCAAGTACTTCTCCACGTCGGGGTGATTTAACCCCGGCGCGTGGTGTTGAAGCAGGCGGTGCTCCGCCTGCTAAAAGGTCTCGAACAGAAGCGGCGGCTGCCGCTTCTAAAGCGTATCATCGTACGGAACCACATGTTCCGTACAGAGTGGGGTTTTGGACCCCTGGCTGGGCTATTGCCCCCAACAGTGGCGGTCACCGTAAACGGGACTGCCAGTATACGTTGTTCGATATCAACGTGCTGGATGACTGCGAAGACATCCAGTCACGTCGATTCGATCGAAGTACAGACGATAGGCGTCTGTACTTTATTGACCTCTTTTTCCAGGTTCGATATTATTCGAGCCGGAAAGGGTCAAGGAATAACAGGGACGATAAAGACGCCCTGACTCAGAGTTGGAATGCTTTTGTTGACAACTACAACAAAAGTTCAGATGATTACGTGAATAAAGTTCACGTAATGCGCGAGCGCTTTTTAAAGCACTCTCGAACAGGCAAAATGGAATACATCCATTTTGCTTCCTCAAAGAAGGTTTAAAGTGTGGTGTCCCTTCTCACCTCGTTTGCCCGCGGTGTCCGCAGGGCGCTCCTCGTCTGTCAGAGGAGGAGTTGCGGGGGTACGGTGGCTTTTCCGTACCCGCCGAAATTCAGGGTTTAATTGATACCCTGAATGCATCAACACCTACTGTTGATGCTATTTCGCATTACGAGTTTGAGACTTCTTCTCAAACTCAGTCAAAAGGTCTGGGGCGTCGGGTCTCAGAACCTCAATCGGTTCCCAAGAGTCGAACTCTTGGGGATATCCCAGCCAGCGTACCAAGTACTCGGTACGCTGCCCCTTCTTCAAAGGCACCGAGCGATTCGAGATCAAGCGCTCGAGGATATATCGCTTATTCCCCTGATTATCAATCAGGGGAGGCGGAGGTTGAGAATTCCCTCGCCGTTGTTGTTGCGGAGCATGGTTCTTCGCTCCGCAAGCTCGAGGAGGGTTATTCCTCCTTGAGCAGCGATATGTCTCACTGTGTGAAGACATATCGGTCTCTTCGCGAGGATGTCCGCGACATCCTCGGAGCGCACACTGCCCTCCAGCAGAAGAATGATCTTCTGTACATTGAGCTTTCTCGCTATAAGAGAGAGCTCGATCGGCGCACGGCTGATCTCGAGCAGTCGAAGGCGGAGATAACGACTCTCCGCTCTGCTCACCAACGGCTGGAGGCCGATTACAAGTCTCTCTAGGGAGAATTGGAGAAGCACGGCATCTACCGTGGTTCTGCGTCTCGTCGTAAGACGAAGACGAGTGATACGGCTTGAGCCGCCCAACATAGAATGTTGAGTGGCGCCGCATTGCTGTGGGAATGTCTAAAGTATAGGCATTCCCCCGAATCTCTTGGACCTTGAAAGGTCCAATGTACTTAGGAAGCAACTTCCGTGTAGGGAAGTTGCTTATTGCATGGATAGGCAAATTGGTAGTACTTAATAATACCAATTCGCCTTTCCGAAAGGAGTTTTTGTTCTTCCTTCCTTGCTTGTCTGCATTTTGCTTCTGCTTTTCCAAAGCAGAAGAAAGTGCATCTTTTATATAGCGTATTACAGCTTGGCGCTGTAATACGAATTCATCTACTGCTTTATCAGCAGTAGGTGCATTGTCCTCGTTGTCCGCAGCCATTGCTGCAGACACATATTCATCGTATGCAGCTTCAGTTTCAATTGAATCTGCTTCCGCTTCTACTGTACTTTCAGTAGAAGGGACATCGTTTTGTTCACAAGTTGCAGTCGCAACTTGCGCATTGACTCGCTCAAAATTTGAGCGGGTCCCTCCCCCACTTAGATTTGGCGTACCGCCAAGTAAAGCTGGGGTTCGTGGATACCTTAAGGCATTCACATAGAACGGTGTATGCTTAGTTGAAGCATGCACCGAATTGTTAATCGCGAATTCAGTGAGTGACAGGTAGTCACTCCACTGTTCAAAGGCATGTGCGTATGATCGCAACATGTCTCCTAGAACGCGGTTAACCCGTTCCATCTGCCCATCCGTTTCCGGATGGTCCGCAGTTGACATCTTCAACTGGGTTCCCAACAATGAGAACGTTTCTTGCCAGAAACGTCCTGTAAATCTCGGATCTCTATCCGAGACAATGTCTTCCGGCATTCCGTGCAAACGGAATACCGTATCAACGAATATCCGCGCTGTTTGAGCGGCGGTTACATTCGCTGATACTGCAGTAAGATATACCATCTTACTGAAACGGTCTACAAAGACCACTATTCCAGTCTTCCGACTATTGTCGGGTGGAAGACCGAATACGAAGTCCATTGAAATGGACTTCCAACACTCTGTCGGAATCGGCAGAGATTGCAGCGGAGCCTGTGCAGACTGCGCAGGCTTAACGCGCTGGCAAATCTCGAAAGCGCGTACGTATCTGCGTACCCACTTGTACTGGTTTCGCCAGTAAAAGTCACGTGCGATAGAAGCGTATGTCTTCTATCGACCTTGATGCCCCGAAATCGGTGCATCATAATACTCAAACATAATTTGATGTTTGAGATCATCGTCGTTTGGAACGACGATGCGACTTTCATCTTTTTGGTCTGTGCTGTAAAGAAGCAGACCATCGTGCAGTCGATATCGATGCACGCAAGCGCGGAGGAACTCTGGGAGTTCGTCACGTTTCTCACTTGATTGATTACTTACGTAATCAATCAACATACGTGTCTCCTCGTCTGTTTTGTACGCCTCGCGTACTTGTCGTATAATTGACGACGACAAAGCAATGCAACGGATTGCGTTTGCACTGGCCCCTTCGGTTACGGACGGTTTCATCTCGTAATAGGGCCTACGTGATAGCGCATCTGCTGTCACGTTCAACTTTCCGGGTTTGTATTCAACCGTAAAGTTGTACTCAGCAAAGAATGACAGCCATCGAGCCATTCTTTGAGAAATGTGTGGTGAATTCACGGCCGTGCGTAGCGACGCATGGTCCGTGTAAACCACAAACGGTCTATCTCCCAATAGATAGATCCGAAACTAAGCCAGTGCGTACTTCATGGCAAGGAGTTCTTTGTCATGCACTGGATAGTTGCGCTCATCTGGGCGCAACTGACGCGATTGATAGCAGATTACGCGATCACGATCATCGTGATCACGCTTCATCAAAGCACAGCCGATAGCGAAATCGCTCGCGTCGCAAACGACGTGGAACGGACGCTCGTTATCGGCTATAGCCAATACAGGCGCTTCAGTCAAGCTTTGCTTGACTGCATCAATAGCATCTTGACATTGGGTATCCCAATGCCATTCGACATCTTTCTTAAGTAATTGAGAAAGAGGTCGTATTAACCCAGCATAGTTGCACGAATACTTGTGCAAATATGTTGCCAACCCAAGGAACTTTCGAAGTTCCTTAACGTTGTTTGGCGTAGGCCATTCAACGATCACCCTGATCTTTTCTGGATCAGGACGCACCCCGTTCTTGCCCACAAAACATCCAAGAACGGGTATCTCAGGTGAACCAAAGGTGCACTTCTTCAGATTTGCATAGAGCTTATGTTTACGCATAAGCTCCAACACTCGACGTAGATGCTCCCTATGGACGTCTACATCACTTTTATCGTGTTCACCCTTACTATGGATGAACACGTCATCGAAATAACTCGGTGCGAATTCTCGCACCGGCCGTAATAGATGCGTTACGCATCTGTTAAACGTAGCAGGGGCATTTTGAAGCCCCTGTGGCATAACAATCCACTCCCAAAGCATGCCGCTTGGGGTACTTACTGCCGTGAGAGGGATATCCTTCTCACGCATTAGGATTTGATAAAATCCATCTCTTAGATCGAGAGCACTAAAGATGGTGCTCCCGCACATGCCATCTATGATGACATCCTTCCGCGGTATCGGTGTCTGTGCCGGTACCGTCGCTGCGTTCAGCTTGTTGTAAGCGTGAACGATTCTCCACCCACCTGTGGACTTCTTCACACAAAAGGTGGGGGTAGAGTGCGGTGAGGTAGACTCCCGCACTTGGCCTGATTTACGACGAGCTTCGAAGAACTCGTCGATCGCTTTTACCTGATCACGCGGCAACGGCCATTGCCGCGTAACACAATACTTCGTGCCTGGCACGAGGTCAATCTCATGACGAGTTCCCTTATCCTTAGGGAGCTCGCTAGGTACTTCTTCTGGGAATACGTCCGCGTATTCTCGAAGTACCTCATAAAATGAGGAGTTCGCTTTAAGCAACTCCCAGCTCTTCGCTTCAAAGCGCTGAACTCTCGTTTGATCATTGGGAACCTCTTTCCCAATGTTTTCCACTTGTAATGTGGATATTCGTTCACGAATATCCACTACATCATCTGTTGCAACGATAATACAGATCTGTTCGATCTGATCATCGTGCAAGTTTTTCATAAACTTCTTCCAGATTGCGCTGGAAGAGCCATCACGTCCGAACCTTCTTTCGGAGGGTGTTCCATCAACAGAGACTGGGTAGTTAATCCGGTATCCGTTTGCGTCAAGACGTTGATCGTCTCGACGGAACTGCCCATGCAATCAGACGCACTCGTCTGATTGACTGCTACACGGTGATTACGATTCACCGTGTGCGAATACTCATCATCATGGTGGCCACTGCCTACCATGGAATTTTGGCGATCAGATGTGCTCGTCTGATAGGCCGCCTTTTCTGCGACACGGTGGTCTCTATCACCCGTGCGCATGGCTAACGCAACGTGGTGGTCACTGGACACCACGGAGTTTTGCTCACGATTTCACTCGATCGTGATTTCACTCTCATCAACACGGAATTCATTCGTCGTGTTGGAACATTCGGTCGCACAGTGGGTGTTTCCCACTGTGGATACTATTTCATTCTCACGGTGGGTGTTTCCCACCGTGGATATTACTTCATTCTCACGGTGGTCTTTATCACCCGTGGAATGTTTTTCTCCAACACGCAACGACTCTTCTGTTGCGTGTGGTAGCCCCTCTGGACTCTCACCAGCGGAGGTACCTTCCGCTGATCGTGTCAGAACAGACCTGGTGGCGCCATCGCTATCCACCAGACTGTCTGACGCTGCGGTTGTATCCTCTGATACAGCCGGATTACACACAGGGTGATCAGATCCCGTGCTTCCGCCGCAGTCGATCGATAGGTTAACCCAGTCGATCGAAGGTTTAAACTTGGACATCCATGGGATTCCAAGTATCACATCGAACTTGTCATCTAAATCGAGGACGATGAATTCATCCTCGAATGACAGTTCATTCAACTCGAAGCGTGTATTAATCACACACTTTGGAATAGTCACGGTTGCACCTGTTGCTAACCTGACTGACAACATACTTCGTGGGGTCTCTACCTCCACGAAGCTCAACAGCGTTAGACTCTGAGTTCTAACGAAATTGTTTGACGCTCCTGTGTCAAACAAAGCTCGCATGGGGACATCGCTCCCGTGGGGCTTAACCTCCAGGGTGATAAGAGGCTTTCCATCACCCTGCACCTTTTGACAGGACATAGTCCCGTCTGGGGCTATTACCCTCACATGCCCTATGTCGGCATGTGGGATAACATTCCCAGTAGGGCGCCCCGCCCCTACTGTAGATTCTCGTTTTTTGCACCAACAGGGTGATTTCCCTGTTGGTGTCGCCGTGCAGCGGACGGTTCCGTCCGCTGACTGCAGGGCACCGGACGCGTTGCCATACACTCATGGGCAAAATGACCCATTTTCGCGCATCTATTGCAGCGAATATTCTTCTTAAATTTCGGTTCCTACGTGTTCGAAGCAACCGCAACCGATAGGTTCATCGGCTCTGGACCTTCACCGCCCATGCTCTGGCGCGGGTGGCTGTTTCTTGAGACGAAGTGTGAGCTTCTTCTGCCCAACTGCTGATTGTTGACATGCCGTTGCGGCATGTCAAAAGCGAAGGGCTGTTGAGCCCTTCGGCTGTACCCAGCATGCGATGACGCTGATCGCATGCTGAACTCCTCACGGATGCTCATGTCAATGGCATCCCTTAGAGTCTCTGGCGGGTGCCGGTAGAGACTCTGTTTGACGGGACCATCATTGAGTCCCTTCATGAAGCCAGTGACAAGCATAGCAGGGGGCACCGGCTCATACACAATCTTTGACAGAAAATATTGCGTCTTCTGAGCGTAAGCTTGAAGGTCAAGCTTACCTTGCCGGAGTTCCATAAACTCCTGCCGACTACTTAGCTCCATTTCTGGAGCTTCAAAGTTGAGCTTTAGCTCAGCTTTAAATTCCTTATAAGTAAGGAACGCAGAGTCATCAGTGGATCTGCGACTCATCGCCCATGCCCTGGCTCTGCCGCCTAGACATGTTGTGGCGAAGTACGCCTGTTGACGTTCGTCAACAATATTTTGCGCAGAGATGGCATCTTCCACCTCTGCGAACCATCTACGAAGGGGCTCGCCCCCTTCGCCGGTAAAGGGCGGTACTCGCGCCTTTACCACTTCAACGCTATGCGTTGTAGGTGCAGTTGCGGTCCGCGCTGCCTCTGGCGCGGGCCGTTCTGACTTTTCTAGGTGGTTTAGCCTAAAGCGGTTCACCACCTGTACCACTTCCTCTGGAGACTTACTCTTGAGGAAGTTAATGATGTCGGTCCCCATAGACCGAATCATTTCCGCCGTCGCGTCTTTACTACGCGACGAGAAGTGAGGGAAGTGTTTATTCACCTCTTCCAGCGTTCTTTCTCGCTCGGCAGCCGTCATGTCTCGCGACATGATGCCGAGCGGCTCTTAATCTTCGCTCCGCTAGTTAACTAGCAGAACGGAACTGTGGTCGTTAAGACGGACCACAAAGTGCTACCAGGTGTAACAGGACTGATCCTGTTACTGGCTTACACTGTATTTGTGCGAGGAAGCGCGCAATAAAATTAGGATAGGATTAGTTGGTAACAACTAATCCTATAATTAAAGTAAATATATTAATATTCACTTGTTATCTAGAACGCAAAATTAAGAGTGTTTATTTAATGGGTGGTTTAGAGGCTAATAGTATAGTAACTAACTAATTAATATAATAATATCAAGTCTTTAACTAACTGTACTATTAGTTAACCTGCAAGATTCGGTATTTATACCGAATCGACTTTTCCTTCTTAGATTATAATAACTTATAATCTCTTATTTAAATTTCAGACAACGCATCTGAAATTAAACTGTGATATTCTAACTTGAATATCTATTATGTAATGGCACCCCATTACACAGATCGTCATCTCGAAGTTTGACCACAATCGACAGTATTTCCTGAGGCAAGTGTGGTGGAGTCCAGTTCAAAATCGAACACCGAAGTGTCCGTAACTGAACCGCCATCGCACCCAGCCGACCAATTAATGGAGGGAGTACTCCGCAGACCTTCGCCTGGCTGCCGATCGGTCACCCGATCGGCATTACAGGACGCCGAGTCCGATTTGTCTCGTGTCTCACCTTGTGTAACCGTTGGTATGAGTGGCTACGCACTCGGTGGACCGTAGTTTGGTGGAGACTTTAATGGGGATCGATATGGATGTACCACTTCCGGGGTACTGATCCAAAATTCCAACGAAAGGTAATTGAAAATGGACGATCGGCAAACGAAACGGAAATCTTCACTCCGAATGCAATTAAATCTGGCACTTTACCGCCCGTGGCAGTGAGTAACCCATCCAATAGTAAATCCTGGTACTTGATTGCAAAAGCAATGAGTAATCCAGCCAATGAAAGTTTATGGCACTTGACCGCAGATCGCAATGAGCAATCCAGCCAGTTCCTGGGAATTGATCGCAGATCGCGATGAGTAACCCAGCCGAAATGGCACGTCTCCTTTGAACGTGGCCGAACTTGAGGGGGTGAGTGAACGTAGTGGGCGCCTCCCGTCGTGGGACTACCGGTGGAGCTCTGTCCTGGACGGGATTAATGAGCAAGTGGGGACACTGTTAGACCTCTGCTCCCAATGACTCCGATCCGAGCGGCGACTTTGGCAACCCAATGTAATAAGAACACTATATTGTATAGCCAATTAACATCCAATATGTAAACTATATGTAAACCGTGTGCCTTACCCCAAATCTGCGTACAAAACACTCCAAGCATACGATTGGCCCAAAATACTCCGTCCTTTCTGCCAACCCGATCGATTTGACTTGGACTGGTACACTGGTACAATCTGGTCAATAATTTTCACTTGCACTTCACCACAGCCGCCCCTGAGTCTGGTCGTAGCCGCACAACGGTAGCGCCCGATCTCACAAACAGTCTTCAATTCCATGCAATCTTCCGAGTCCAATGTACCAGGTAAATCCACTTGACTTCCGATCGCTACATCTTTCACTAACATTTGTCTTCGTAGGCGATCGGTGCCCGCACTCTCCGAATCATCAAACTTCTGACCGATCGGACCATTCGGACGGCTCGGGCGACACTCAGATAATCGACGAACAAGATCAGCACAGAGTAGAGGCCGATCGGTCCCAACAAACTATTGATGCACTCCGAGAGGAGTTCAGAGTTGCGCTCTAAAAGAAGATCGTGACCGACGCCGCGTTTGAGAAAATGCGTCATGACACGGAACGATTCTCCAAGCTGATCAACGCTATACAATCTGATCGTTCAGACTTCATGGCCGAGAATAAACGTCTCAAGGCCTTGGTTTTGCAACAAAATCGATCAGGTATGCCAATCCACTATTAATTCCACTTCAGATCTTTCCACACCTGCTTTTGTATGTAGATCCACTGGTGATCGATGTCTGCCCGACCGTGCAGACACTTGTCGATACAATTTGGCAGGTGTATGGCCACTTCGATCTTCTTCAAACGATGTTGGAAGGGCTGATCGGCACTCTTCACGACGTCGTCTCGAAATCAACCGATCGTATCTTCAGTAGAAGCTCAAAGTGGTTGTTTGGCAGTGCTCGGAGCCTCAGGGCGATCGGTTGGTCATATATTCCCAACGACGCGAGATGGATCGGCAGATCGCTGAGCTAAAGCTCACGATCGACGATTATTCCGACAGAATAAGTGCCTCCAAAGATCGGATCGGCATTTGGACCCGAGAGTCGAATCAACTCTTGGGAATCGTCCACGGGTGCCGTGTGATTTGGCTACATGCCTATCCAGTTCGATAGTCGCCGATCGAATTCCTTGCGGAGTAGCATCGAGAGCCCTCGCGGACCCACATGCGCATTCAGCTGGTGCGATTTCCCAACTAAATTCGGGCGGAAATTCTCACCATTCATTGACTGAAATTCCGCCCCCCCCAAATTCGCGCACACAACTAGAAGCGCAAGGGTGCATAGAGAGGCGCGAGGGAGCGGGAGACAGCGGCTGATCCGGACTACGAGGAGAAACCAGTGGCACCACGAAAGATAGCCAAGACACCGACGAAACTTCTGCATGCGACAACGGACCCATCCAAGCCAGTACAGACCACGAAAAATCAAGCGCCCTCGGCACCAACTGTTGGCCAGTCCAAGTCAGCATTAGCTTCGTATGGATCGGATTCCGATGGTAGATCGACGGATTCGGTTGAGCTAGCTTCTGCTCTAGCACGGTCCCGATCGATCCAGCGTCGCCGATCTGCTTCCACAGTCGATACGTCAAGGCCAAGGGCAGACCGAGTAGTGCACCCTAAGGGTGAAAGCGTCCAAGAACCGTCGAAGCCGGCCGTTGCGGCACCCAATCTAACTGTTCTGCCCGGCACTTCCGGAATAAATCGTCACACATCGTTAGGGGCATTGGAGATTGATGTGCCTCCTTCGGGTATGGATGCCGACGAAACATGGTCTCCGGGGCATATAGATCTGTTGCGTCGATCTGTTCCGATCAAAAAACAGCTGGCTCGCATCCTATCACGTCCAGACTATCGGCTCTTCCCTCCGGCGGTCAGACAACCAGGTGCAACTGAGTGGCGACCCGATCTTGTCACCGAATAGCGGGTCGCCCGTCTGTATGACGCCAATCCATGGGAGGTCTTGCTGAGCCGCGAACTGAACGTCACGTTCACGCTGACTCTGTGGATCGCCTTATTCGTGGGTCGTCTTGAACAATATTACAGCGTCCACTGCCAAGCGATCTTGGAATCGTCCCACTACCTGGTGCTTCCCGCTGGTCAGGTGAAGGCAGACAAGGATTTCGCGACGTTCCAGAAGCAGCGGAAACAACGTCGGAGTCGGGCGAGCGAAGCTTGGTTGTCGATCTGCCATTTCATGTTGGAGGGCATGTGGGCATAGGAGTTTGACATTGATGTCTTCCTACCAGTTGTCCCCCATATGGCTAGGCGTCGCGTGGCGAAAGCCGGGGATCTGATCGAAGACTGGGCTTGGTACCCCGGCTAACTGCGACACCGTAATTGACAACTTTCTGGAAGCCCTGACCCCGATGGACAAGTAGCAGCCATGACGCAATCAATTTGGTGAGAAGATCGCAGATCACCCAGCCATTACTTTCAGTCGGCTATGGGGTGATCGCAAACGCTAACTAAGCGCCGATCGGGCAATCGTTCATGCATTTATCATCAATAAAATTTCCTTTTCGATCGTCGCATCTGTCTTGGTCTTTAATCCCGTTAATCAAGGTCCATCCTTGCCACATCCACTTGCATTCACATCGATAGAGTCGTTATCATTGCCACCGAAAAAAATCATTCAAATCCTTAAGCCACTTTGTCATCACCGAAGTATAATCATTCATCACAGTTCTCCAGACATCCGTAGTCTTAATCACAGTAAACATCACAAATTCACACCGATCAATATTGCCAATAGTTAGCCGATCGATATTGCCAATTGGCACAAATCTTGCTTTCCCACTTCATAAGTCCGTGTCTCCCCATAACAATTCTGACTCAGTCGGTTTCGTTCGGACTTCTTAGGCAGAACGCCGTAATCAAGATATGATTCACCGATCCCAATTGTTCCTTTGCGATCCTCCAAGTGGATTGGGTGTTCTCGGTGCGTCCGATGCAACACGTCTTCTGGGTCGATCTGACATCCACATGGGCGGTCGGGTCGGCATCATCACTGTCGACATCAGCAGCACCCTTCCCGATCAGCCAGTATTTCTTATCCCATTGTAATTCCTTGGGGCGATTGGTCCGATCGGGGGTATTGGCGACTTGCGGATCGTCCATAGTCGCCTCGAGCGTATCGGTTAACACTTCGGGTGGGGTAGCCACATTCCCGATCGGGTTCGCCGATCCGTCAACACACTTTTCTCAGCCCCCGTGCATACACACCAGGTCATCTGGTGAGGCGATCTCGCTCGGTCCGCCCTGTCAAACGGGCAATACTGAACCTTGTCGAAGGGATGCCCTTCAGTGGCACCGACTTGAGTGGATGTGTCAACATACTCGTCTCCAACGACACTGCGATCGTCCCTATCTGCCGTCGGTTCCTTGTCACCCGATATTGCGATACAACTGCATTAACGACTCTTGGCACATCTGATTTTGAGCCCACACTATCGGGTGACTGCGCTGATAACCTTCGTCACATCCCGGTCGCTACGTGATATGGCCTTTACGTCCGAGGTGGGGGGTATTCTTCGGCTGACTTGTTGTCGCCGATCCGATTGGTGGTGGCCTTACGCGCAAAGCTTTGCCACTCAATGTATCGTCTTGACCCGATCCAAAAAAATCCCATCCTCCACGGAACCTTTCCTTCAGCCATCCACATACCGACGATCGTACCGTTGCCTAACATCAGCGGTTTATTACCGATGTTAGTAACTCTTAACCGATCGCTTCGATCTCCACCTTCCACAAACGTCGGTACCCAGTGATCGCCCCTGGTCAGCCACAACTTCTTTGTCCGATAGTCCTTTCCCACGAGATATCTTCCGATCGACCCACAGAAATGGTGATATCTTGGTCCCACCTCACCCGATCAGTACGTGATCCGTATAAGGGGGGTCGAGCAGCCAGTTGGATCTGGACTTCGTCTGGAAGCGTAAGTACTCCATGCGACAGATCGAGGGGTATGCCTGCCGGCACCATAAAATCCATGCCAAGGAGCGCGTCTTGGCCGTCCATCTTACCGACGCAAGCGCCGAAGAAGTAGACCAATAAACCAGATAAAGTGATCTTCACACGCGTACCCCTTCGGTCATGTAGGAATTTTCGCCGATTCCAATGCATTCTTTCCTCTGTGCATAGTCGATCTGACATCCAACCTTACGAGCAAGGCGGAGGCGATAATTGAGACTTCTGCACCAGAGTCAAACAGCATCATGGCCTTATAGTTATTAATCTTCCCATAGGCTTTTGCTGCTTGAAACATTTGTCGGGAGCGTGGTATTTCCAGTAGCCGCGCGACTGGCCGGGCAGCAGGTCCAACTGCATGACGACCTTCGATTGGGAATATCCATCAGTCGCAAGACTGTAGACCGAATGATTCCCGTAGCCTGTCCTTTTTGACGTTGTATCGCTGTCTTTTCCAACGAATGCATAGATGCTAAATGTAGATCGCTCGGCTCGATCCAGATTCCAACCTGGTGATCGATCTAGATCTAGTTTAACATCTTCTCGACATCGGACGGCAACATTCCCGCGTGTTTGTCGGTAACATACCACTTGCGCATTGATTGAAGAAGTGTTCCATCTTGCATTGTCCATCGTCATGGATCTCGCCATATGCCTTACATCCAAATAAGCAGTGATCGGTGGGGTAGCCGCGTCGTTCACTTTTCTTGCTCGTAATTCTTCGGCAGTAGCCCCGATCATCGTGCCTGGTTGACCCGCTGTGGGTGCATTTCTTGTACGGCGAATTCGGGTCCGATCTGTTGCCGTTTCCTGCCTTCCATTCGGCACGGCGTGGTGTTGATCGATCTATGGGTGCAGACTGGGCGACGAAAATGTTACGGTACTGTTCCTTGTCTGTCCCCAGACTGTACCAGCTACTTCTCTCCTCTTCTGAACCGGTGCTCATATCATCCACGATCGCTCTGATCGCTCTGACCGGTATGGTCGCAGGTCTCTTCACATGATCATCCTGCACCTTCAATCGGGATCGGTTAGATACGACAGCAACCTTAGTCCTCATACTGCGGGAGTGGTGTAGCATACGTAACGTATGTTCAACTTCTTCCACGTCCCTGAGGCGCAGTAAGGTTAGCTGATCAGCTAACTCATGATCGTCCTGCGTACTGATAAAGTGGCCCACATGTTCTTAGGCAGCGCCGATCGGTGGATCGGTCTCCTCGATCTGGATCCTCTCACGCATCGCAGCTACATTTAGCCGGTGGAGGTACTCGTTCGGCGTTTCATCGCCACTTCTCTTCATATGGTGATACCTTCGAGCAGTAGAAAAGCCGGAGTGAGAGTACTACCTTTCAAACTCCATACACAACAAACTCCAGTCAGATCGGACATCCCGACTTAACTGCTGGATCCAGTTCGCAGCCGGTCCCTTCATCAGATCTCGGAACATCAGACACCGTTCTTTGTTTGGCGTCTGATCACGGAGGAAGGCGGACTTCGCTCGGCTGAACCATGATCGGGCTTGCTCCTCATCCATATTTACCCGTAAAGTCCTTCAACTCGGTGCTTGCGGCCATGCGGATCCTTGGGATCGCCGTCGAATTGAAGTCAAACGCCGTTGTCGAGGCTAAGTTCGCCTTGCGTGTCCCGCCTCTGCCCGTACCACTGTAGTCATCGCAATTTCGCTGATCGACTCTATGTCGAAGTCGCTGCTACTTGCCGATCGGCGGGGCGGGTTGGGCGTGAGCATTTTGTCCTAAAAACCGGTCTAACACCTTCGTACACCTTATCTGTTTATGTTATTGACTGCATTTCAACGTCCGCACAAATATCCTCGTTTTCCTGGACCAATCGGCTTCGTGCACGAGGGCACAGAGGTGATCGGCCTCGATATACGGCGTAACGCTTTATCATAGCTTCGAACATGGCTTGCATGCTTGCTTCCATCGAGGGCGGCGAGGTGACTGGATCGGTCGTGGGGGGGGGTGCCGATACCTGTGGGAAGCACTGGGGCCCCGACTGGCATGCCGCCCCTCGTTGCCGCACGTCCCCTTTTTGTTCCGTGTGACTGGTACCGTGAATGGTACCACGAACCATGGTCATCCGCTCCACACTGACCTCCAACTCGGACGAGCACTTGGAGGAAGGTGGAGACCCATATAGTGAGCTATTATCGGATGACTTCTCGACAAGTGATCGCACGAGATTTGGGGCTTCCAACGCAATTGTGGGAGTTGGGCAGCGCAACACCCCCATCAATGGCGTCAGATGGTCGTGTAGAATTGACATAGCTTGTTTCAACTTCCACGTATCAATTTAGAACAGCTTGCCAACACCATTAGCATTCTTGATCTTTATCCCAACCTCGGCTAGCATCGTCAAAGGATTATTGACTAGTTTCAGCGGCCGATCGGAGTCGATCGGTTCGGTAGTCGGCCCGTGTAGACGATCCGGAATTAGGGGCTTGACAATTCGGATGACTTCGTTTTCGCGAACGAATTTCTTCAGCTCGTACATATAGTACATCTTGGTCACTTTTCTGTGTCATACACAATCTCATCATCGATTGGTGACTTTTCCTCCAAGTAATCATCGTCCGAAAGCATTGCGAGCCTCTGCTTGGTTTTCTTAATTGGTAATTCGGGCGGATCGGTGTGATCAGCCCCCATAGTAATCTTCACATGCAATTTTTGTCGAAATACATGAGATCAAGAAAAAGGTACTGTACTATAGTAAGACTTGATATATTCCCGATCAGCTCCTATTGAAGCCTTGTGGGGAAAAATAAACTTGTTAATCTCGATAAGGTCCTCCACCTGGCCAGGTAGATCATCGCCATCCTTTTCCACGGCCACGACACGAGGCGATAAGCGTTCCTCGTGCCGATCGGCTCCGCTAAGAGCGGTATGGGGAGTCGAAATTCATTAATTTCGATCTGATCCTAGATCGAACATCGCCATCCTTTCCAACAATTAGTACACAAGGCGATTTGCGTTCCTTGTGTGCTCTCCAGAGAGTATCCATATCAAAACTTGTAAAATACACACTTTGCTGAATATCGCGCTGATATCCACGGTCACCAAATGATCCGGGCACGCAAACCATTGTGGTGGAGTCCAGTTCAAAACCGAACACCGAAGTGTCCGGAACTTAACTACCATCGCACCCAGCCGACCAATTAACGGAGGGGGTACTACGCGGACCTTCGCCTGGCTTCCGATCGGGTGACCGATCGGCATTACAGGACGCCGAGTCCGATTCTTCTTGTGTCTCACCTTGTGTACCCATCGATATGGGTGGCTACGCACTCGGTGGACCGTAGCTTGGTGGAGACTTTAATGGGGATCGATATGGATGTACCACTTCCGGGGTACTGATCCAAAATTCCAACGAAAGGTAATTCAAAATGGCCGATCGGCAAACGAAGCGGAAATCCTCACTCCGAATGCAATTAAATCTGGAATTTTACCGCCCGTGGCAGTGAGTAACCCATCCAATAGTAAATCCTGGTACTTGATTGCAAAAGCAATGAGTAATCCAGCCAATGAAAGTTTATGGCACTTGACCGCAGATCGCAATGAGCAATCCAGCCAGTTCCTGGGAATTGATCGCAGATCGCGATGAGTAACCCAGCCGAAATGGCACGTCTCCTTTGAACGTGGCCGAACTTGAGGGGGTGAGTGAACGTAGTGGGCGCCTCCCGTCGTGGGACTACCGGTGGAGCTCTGTCCTGGACGGGATTAATGAGCAAGTGGGGACACTGTTAGACCTCTGCTCCCAATGACTCCGATCCGAGCGGCGACTTTGGCAACCCAATGTAATAAGAACACTATATTGTATAGCCAATTAACATCCAATATGTAAACTATATGTAAACCGTGTGCCTTACCCCAAATCTGCGTACAAAACACTCCAAGCATACGATTGGCCCAAAATAATCCGTCCTTTCTGCCAACCCGATCGATTTGACTTGGACTGGTACACTGGTACAATCTGGTCAATAATTTTCACTTGCACTTCACCACACAAGCTGAAGATCTGTGTCAGTTTTTCCAAGCGGTCGAATTTGAAGACAAAGGACCGAGGACGTATAATGGCGGAACCGTAAATGTGATCTCAGGTAGAAGTAAAAAACCGTCAAGGACGACAGGATGCTTTGCGTGTGGCGAAGCATGGCACCTAATTCGAAACTGACCAAAGAGAAATAAAAGAAAGAAGACTTTGTACTCACGGTGTCGAGATTCACGAGGGAACTAAACAAAGAAAATGGACCTAACGCATGATGTGACCTGTTTGTTGATGAGGAGACTGTATCTGGCGTCTACTACCAAGCAGACGGGAAAAGACTGGAAATAAACCAGGAATGGTATGTCTACATGAATTTAATATGCGGAAGGAAGGAGACTCTTGTGAAGATAACAAACATGTTTTACATGGAAGCACTAACACGAAAAAAAATTATCCTATGGAATTATTGAAGAAAATGGATGTGTCTTGTCGTATGTAAACGGCAGAAAAGCGTTGATAAAGCAAGATACAGAAAAGTATATCGTCGACGTGAAGATGACGAACAACTTTTTACCGCGCATGGAAAGGTCGAACGAGGAAGATACAGTTTTCAAAATTTGGTAATGGCGGTCGTGAAGAAAACGAAACGGAGTTCCAGGCAGATCAGGATGTTCAAAGCGGAAGCCTGATGCAGTTTTTTTTACTTACGAATGGACCACTTAAACTATGATCGAATTATTGCACTAGACAAGGACCCAATATATGGAATAAAAATTACAGATTTCACGCATCGGAACTGTATAACCTGCGCTCAAGGGAAGCAGAGTAAAAATGAGCAATCAAGAAAGGATACGGGAGAATATGCACCTATCGATCGAATTGGTGGAGTAATCTTCTCAGACCTTAAAGGACCCATAACTCCAAGAGACAGATTGGGAAATTGCTACCTGGTAAATTTCATCGATTACAAGAGCAACTATGTACGAATCTTTCTGGCTAAAGCGAAAGACATGGCAGCCAAAAAGTTTGGACACTTTCATGCTTTTTTCGAAAGAAGGTTTGATTGCTAGATTCACGTATTGCGAACGGATGGGGTGCTGAGTTTAAAACAATGGATTATTTTTGTAAAAGCACCGGAATATCAAGACAAGTGACGGAAGCAGGTAACCAGGCCAGAAATGGCAAGGCGGAGCGCATGTGTGGCGAAGCGGTCCCAAGAATTTTGGTCGTTTCCGGTCAGCAGCATACCTATTGTCCTATCGGCGATCGGATTGGCGGAAATCCAGGAGGCTTTTAAGCCGGTCATGTGCAAGGGGTGTCAAGAACACGGATTTGGGTAAGTCACATGAGATTGCGTGTGCTACATATTTTCATGTTTGTTAAATATTGGGGACTATAGGGGGTAGGTAGTTAGTTGGGAAAAGGTTTTGGTTTTGGATTCGTCTAGAAGAGCGTTTTTGGCTTTACGACTTAATTGTTGGACCTCTAACTCAACCGGGGGTCGTTTCGCTTTGCACATCAGTTGCCTCTGCACGCCGCAGAGTGTTTTGGGAGCGGAGGATCGAATAATCCCCTCCCACTCATTATACCCGTCCGGGACGCGTCAAAGATGCACTTGGCCCGCCGGAAGTCCCTCGACGGGAGTGCACTTTGGTCGACCTCTCAAGTTTAAGTTGCGCACGTTTGGATCGTGCTATTACGTCTTTTGGATTATTACGTGGAGATATCGTTCGTGGAGTATATCACGTTCTCATTTGGATCTCCCTACTGGACTATTGGATTATTGGAGTTTTGTTCTTGTATTGGTTTTGATCTACGATCGTTTGAGCGATCTGCCCTTTGGAACATACTAAATTCAAATATAACTGGTCTGCCCGTACCCAGGGTGAAGAGTTCCTCCCGGGGTACACTACCCAGCACGATCTACACATTTAGACCACAAGTCAATTCCCAGCACCGATCCACCGAGTGTGTTACCAGCCCAATCCATCGGGTACACAAAGTGAGATGAAGAATAAATCGGACCGGGCGTCCTGTGTTGATGATTGGTCGTATGCCAGAAGCGGATGATCCGATCGGATCGAAGACGAAGGTTCGCGGGGTACCCCACCCCGTAAGTTGGAAGGCCGGGCACGATGGTGGTCAGGTTCTCGACACTACGGTGTTCGATTTTGAACTTGACTCCACCACAATGGTGCGCGTGACCGGATCACTTGGTGATCGTGGATATCACCGCAGCGATATTCAGCAAAGAATTTATTACAATGAATTGAATGTGGAATGTTTCTGGAGGTTATAAGGAACGGCTATCGCCTTATGTTCTCGTTGTCGATAAAGATGGCGATGTCCGATCTGGCCGGGTGGAGGACCAGATCGGGATTAATAAGGGGGTTCCTCACCACAAGGATCCCACCGGAGACGATAGGGACTATAGCAGGTCTTGCTATAGTTACGGAAAGGATCAGGAATTTTGTCCTGATTCTATGCATTTGAATGAATATTTTGACGAAAAGAAAATAAAAAGTGAAAACGACTTGGAAGCGTATCGAGACGATCCAGCCCACCCTCCCAAGGTTTCCAAGCAGAGGCTCAGAATGCCGTCCGAGGAAGACGACTTGGAAGAGAAGTCGCAGGTCGGGGATGGGGTCATCAAAGAAAAACACCTGACCAGGATGTACTACATCCACGAGTTGAAGCGATTTATTCGCGAAGACCAGGTCATGCGGATTATAGACCCCCAGATCCCCGATCGCTTTCTTGGACCCACCACCGAACCGATCCAAAGCGATCGGCCGTTGCTGTTGGTGAAGAACCAGCTGGCGATGTTGGCCGAGGTCGGCATGAAAGTGCGAACCTCGCCAACGTGCAGAAACTCTTCGATCTGGATACTTGGAGGCTGGAGATGTCGATGTCGACCTTCCATGACCATTTGGTGCCGTTGGTGAGGGCTGTCCGCCGCCCAACTCCCACCGCGGCATTGAAGGTCGCTGAGACCACGGCAGTATACGACGATGTGTGCTCCGACGATAAGTCGTTGTATCAGTCTCCACCTGCCTCTAATAACCCATCGGAGTTGGAGGTCGGTGTCGAGCGGATGACCATGGGGCCGGACCAGACCCCTTGGGATCATAAAAAGGACGTGCGACAGCAAGGGGCTGCATACCAGTAGGGGTCCCAGGAGCCCCCACAGCTTTCAGTACCTCCAAAGGAGGATGCCAACACGCTGTCCATGACCCAAGCTAACGTCAAAGCCATGTTTGAGGCAATGATGGAGCGTTTCATGGGAGACCGATGCCGATCGCCTCCGCGACCGCATGCCCAGGACCGATCTGCCCGGCAAAATGTTAATATTTGCAGGGATGTGGATATGGAGTCAGTGGCATCAGCGGATAAGGCTATCCGAGGTGGTAAACCAGTTGGAAAAGGAAGACGCAAACCGCAGCCAGCCATACCGCGCCGATCGAGCAAGAATAGCGATTACGACATGAAGTCGGTCGGCGTTCCGGATGACTACTATGGGTCAGACGGTGCAGGGGCGGGCAGAACGCGCAGGTCTAACCTAGCCTCTACGACCGCATTTGATCTTGGATATGCCGCGATCCCACGTATTCGTATGGCTTCGACCACGGATCTCAAGGACTTTACTGGAAAGGACGCCGACGAAGAGCAAGCCAGGTCGTGGTTTGGTCGGGTCAAGTCTGCTTTCCTACGGGATCAGACACCAAAAAGGAACGGTGTCTGATAATCAGGGATCTGCTGAAAGGACCGGCGGCGAATGGATCCAACAGTTGGGTCGGGATTTCCGATCTGACTGGGATCTGCTATGTTCAGAATTTGAGGGGCAGTACTGCAACTCCGGATTCTCTACCTCCCGCAAGTATCACCATATGCAGAAGCGGGGCGACGAGACGCCGATCGAGTATTTGCACCGCCTGAACGTGGCCGCAATTTGCGCCGGAATAGTAATCAAGGAAGGCAACCCGCCGAACGGTGCCGCTATGGAGCACGTGGGTCACTATATTAGTACCCTGGATGACCAAGACCTGGCTGATCAGCTCACTATGATGAGCCTAAAGGATGTGACGGAAGTGGAGCAGACGTTGCGGACGATGCAACACTCGCACAGTATGAGGGCGAAGGTCGCCGTTGGATCGGGTCGCTACAGATCGAAGACCCAGACCGACCCTGTGAAGAGGCCCTTAACGAGATCGGCCCGTGCTGTCAAGGTGATTGTGACTGAAGACAGCACCGGGTCGGAAGAGGAAACTAGCGGCCTGTCCAGTCGGGAGTCGGATGAGGACCAGTGTCGCCACGTTTTCATCACGGAACCTTCCCCAAGAACCAGATTGACGCCTAACCAGGCAGATCGGAAGGGCAGGAGTGGGAACAAGTCCGACCCGAACCGACCTCGCAAGAAGTGTTCTCACTGCGGGTCGAGAAAGCATGACGGTGGGGACTGCTGGAAGAAGTTATCATGCAAGAAGTGCGAAAGACGCGGCCACCCCACCGATCACTGCCTCTTCGTGTGCAAGTCATGTGGACAGATCCACGAGGCCGGACAGTGCAAGACTAGAGAGTTTTTCAATCTGATGCGCAAGTGGTATGTGCCGGGTAAGCACGCGGGGATGCTTCCACCTGACGTGGAAAAGATGTTAAACTAGAACGCTCGCCAGGTTGGAATCTGGATCGATCCGAGCGATCTACGCTTGGCATCTATGCATATGTCGACAAGGAGAATAAAACCGACAATACATGTTCTATTCTCAATTGCGTCGATCGGGATCATCCGGTCTACAATCTCACGGCCGATGAATATTCCCGATCGAAGGTGGTCATGCAGCTGGATCTGCTGCCTGGGGAGTCTCGCGGATACTGGAAGTATCATGCGCCCGACAAATGGTTTAAGCAGGCGAAAGCCTGTGGTAAGATTAATAACCAGAAGGCAACGATGTTGTTCGACTCTGGGGCCGAAGTCTCGATTATCGACTCCGCCTTTGCTCGTAAGATCGGATGTCGTATCGACGATACCCAGATACAAGAATGCGTTGGAATTGGGGAAAATTCTTACATGACCGAAGGAAGGACGAGCGTGAAGATCACCCTATCGGGTTCGTTGGTTTACTTTTTCAGCGCTTGGGTTGGCAAGCTGGCAGATCAGGATGCCCTGTTAGGCATGGATTTTATGGTGCCGGCGGTTATTTGCCTAGATCTGTCTCATGGAGTGCTTACACTCCCGGATGAGGTTCAGATCCCAGTTAGCCGGTCGGCGGCCCCTATACGGATCGCACACCGATCTGGTCAGGTGGGATCAAGATGTCACCATTCCAGTCGGCCAATCCGCTGATACCCCGGTCGATAAAGGTTTTCGATCAAGGAAGTTATGGGTGACCAGGGGCGACCGGTGGGTGCCGACCTTTGTGAAGAGCGCCGGCCGGTTTGATTACGTTCGACTCACTAATATCGGTGACAAGCCGCTTACGCCCGACAACAATGCTATTGTTGGCATGTGGCTAGCGGAAGGGAAGGTGCCAAGAAAGGCGGGGTTCGTCTCGATCGGGTCGAGACGGTATGTTGAGTGGCAGAACTTGGCATACCAAGCGACCACCGATCTGGTCAGCAATGATGTACCGGTGGAAGAAGATACCTCACCTATGGTGGAACGACCCAGCTATGTAACCCCGAAGAAGATGTTAGTTTGAAGAAAGGCACCGCAGTCGCCGGGCACGGTGGACCATCAAGCAGATGAGCCAAGGTTCGTCAACGTGGTGGCGTCACAAGAACAGGCGACAGCGGAGCCGGGGATAGAAAAAGGGGAACGTGGCATTGCTGGGGCGGACCACGATGGAGTGCCTAATCAGATCGACATCGTTGAATAGCAGCCCGCCGATCGGGAACAGCAGTGTGCAACCGATCAGGACGGTTTGGGTGATATTGCCCCGGAAGACGATCAAGTTTGTATACATGAGGGCGGGGATCAATATATTCAGGAGCTGGAGAGCCAGATGTCAGTCCTCCCTGAAGTGTCTGTTTATCCGCTAGAAGTCACCTTGGACGATCTGCAAGTGGGTGATCAAGATGTCAACAGTCCCGATCAGATCGATCAACTAAAGAGATCATGTGGAAAAAGAAACATCTGCTGACCGGGAAAAGCAACGCCTTACCTGTAGCCGGTGCGTATACGCACGGTGCGGCTAGAGCACAGAGGAAGGATTTCCTTAAAGCGGCGTTCGCCGCTACATAGTCGATACGCACTTATTAAGGGCTTAGTAGGAGAGAGCTCTCCTACTCGGAGCCAATATTCCCGGGTTAGTTTACTCTAGCCTGTACTAGTGCCTTAACGGCAA
>CM047588.1:6493623-6560635 GCA_026184515.1 Peronosclerospora sorghi
GTGGTGGTTGCCTGTGGCAACCTGGAGGTATCACCCCTAGCGGGTAAAGGTGGCGAACGAGTTAGTGCGTTTTCCCCACGTGTGGGGAATGGGTTGGATGACCAACAGCGCCGTTTGGCGCTGTCATCGTGGCCAGCCGTTGGGGAGATCTCCCCAAGGGCAACCACTTCCGAGTCGTCGGAATAGTTTTCGTCCATAGCACAACAATGGACAGCCAGAGGTACTGGCGTTGGACTTCTCCAACAAGATTTTGATTATTGCGTAAGAAATAGTCTTGATGGGGGAGGATGTAACCGGGTTACATTTGAGTTACATTTAGTGTTGTTGTACATGAGTACACTACGGTTGAGGTCAGTATTGACCGGTTTGAAAGGTTTTGAACCATTGGTTATTTTAACCAATCAGGGCAGGGGCCCTTGGTGCGGTGGTGTGTCATCCATCCACGTGTCGGTACACAGGTGTGTACACTACATTTTAGCTAGGTACGAATTTGGAATATTTTACTTAATATTACATATAGTTTATATTAGTTTAAATTAATTTAGGCTAATTACATATTAAATATATTTAGTTTACATTTCACTCTAAAGTGCAGACGCGCGACCTCGACCGGTCGCGCGTGCAGTGAGTGTCGTAGGTAAGAGGGAGCCCTCCCTTTACTTACACCCCGTAAAGGGGATACAGCCGTTAATTCTAAGTAGTAAACCAACCCGGGAATCTTGGCTCCGAGTAGGAGAGCTCTCCTACTAATCCCTTTATAAGGGCTTATCGGCCAAGTAGCGGTAGATACCGCTTTAAGGAAGAGTCTTCCTCTGTGCGCTAGCCGCACCGTGCGTATACGAAACGGCTACAGCAATGCAGTCCTTCCTAGGGAGTCTGAATTACTACAGCCGCTTCATTGATGACTTCGCGGTCTACGCGGCCGTGCTGTACGAGCTTCGGGAAGTCGACTACCATATGTTGCGCGAAGGAGATCGGGAAACTTTACGAGAAGGCTGCGACTTCGATCTGCCTGCAGATTTTCTGTCGGTGGAGACAGATGACCACATGAAGCGTGCACAGGTTGCTTTCGGTATAATGAAGGCAAGATGGCGACGGCACCGATTCTAAGACACTTCGATCCGGAAAAAATGCCGATCGTCATTGTGTATGCTAGTAAGTGGGCCATTTCTGCCACTCTAGCGCAAGAACATGATGGAGTGTACCACCCGGTCACTTTTACGAGCCGGACGTTGAAGCCGAATGAAGTCAACTATGGAATCGTCGAAAAGAAAGCTCTGGCTTTACGACGGATTTTGGATGTGTGCTATAACCTGCTGGTCAGCCGACCTGTAAAGGTCCTTTCAAGAAAGTCGACATTAGCCTGGCAGTTATCAGCCAATGGGATGGACGGTCGGCTCGGCAGATGCTCAGCGATCCTGTCACAGTGGTCCCTCGGGGTCGTCAAGTGCACCAATGGAGGGGAAGAGATATTGGGCACATTGGCTGCCAGTATCACCCCTCGGTCTCAAGTGGATGAAGCTCTGATGGCGATTGCCCCAAGGAAGCAACCCCGACAATCAATCTCACGGCCGCCACCGATCGTCGATCGGGATGAGGAACTCCTGGTCTTGAGTTTCGATGGATCAGCTAGCGTGAAGAAGAAGGTCGGCGCCTATAGTGATATACTGTAGAAGTTACCACAATGGTCTACAGTAGCAGCCGCCTCCGATTTCACGCCTGACATAACGGTCAACGAGGCGGAATATCGGGTACTCCTTCTATGTCTTGTGATGATCCGCCCTTTTTTGTGATGATCTGCTGTAATCACAAAAAAAGGTCGATTCATCATATGTGGTGACTCCAACCTCGTGATAAGGCAGATCACCGGGGAGATCGACTGTAAAGCACCACGGCTGAAGTTGCTGAATGATCGGGTGATGAAGGCACTGAAAGACTATCCCAACCACGAGCTATTGCACGTGAAACGGGATTGGAACAGAAGCGCCGATCACCTCACGACCCAAGCCATGCGGGACCAGATCGGGGCGACGATCACAGAGGAGGCCGTTCTACATGAACTTATGAACATAAAAAGGCTCCCGGAATTGATCAAGCCCAAGGACAGCCCCGATCAGGTACATGCGATGGCGGCGACTAGATCGCGAACTCAGAAGTCTCGCCGATCTTTCCCGAAGGAAAGGCTGAGTGAGCGCGTTGTGCAACAGCTAAGAGCGTAACGGATCCTCAAGGCGCAGGAAGAAGAAGAGTGGATTGTCAACCTGAAAGCATATCTGCGCGGTGAACTGTCCAAGTTAACGAATGATCAAGCGAAATAATGTACCAAGATCGCGGTCAGTTACGATGTGGACGACAATGGACTGCTGTATTACTGCCGTGACGTTGATCAAGACAGTGCCGATCGAGATCGACTAGCGAAATTGGTGATCCCTGATTTGCTACAGCCGGATGTCTTTCATCACTACCATGTGAGTCTAAAAGCGGGACATCAGGGCGTAGGCAGGACATATCACAAGATCAGGGCCCACTTTCACTGGAGAGGACTTTTTTTTTTTTTCGGAACGTGCAGAGATATGTGGGATGTTGCACATATTGCGAGACCGGAAAGGGCAGACCAATAATCAAGGGCCGATCGCCCGGAAATATCGAGGCTACTTACCTTTTCCAGGTGATAGCAATGTATCCCATACCGTCGCTGCCCAGATCGACGCGCGGAAACACTGATCTGCTGATCTGTATCGACCTTTTCACTGGTTTGGTGTTCGAAAAGGCTAGTGCATCCCGATCTGCGGAGCAGATCGCCCAGAGATACGAGGAATGCGTATTCAGAAGGTTCGTCGCCAGCGAAGTTATCAGACACGATCGGGAACTCGGTTTTATGGCCGACGTGTTCCGATAGTTCAATAACATGCTAGGCCAGAAGCAGAGCGCGACGATGGCATATCGTCCGCAAGCGAGCGGATCGGCTGAACGCATGGTGCAGACAATCACAAGGGCGGTCAAGATGTATGGGGCCGATCCGGACCAACGTGACTGGGACGAGTATGCAGAGAAACTGGTATTCGCACTCAACTATTCAACCGATCGGGTCTGAGGAGAAACGCCTTTTTATCTGGCGTATGGATGGGACCCTCGATCTACACTTGAAGCGGCGATATCGATTGGTTGCACTTGGATCCGCGATCGCGATGCCCGTCGTTGGCGTATGCAGGTCCAGAAGCATTACCAGCATGCGAAATAAGTCGTCAATGAAAAGTTGCGTCAGGCCACACAAGATCGAGCAGACCGGAATAACGATCAGGTCCGACCTCATGGTATTGAACCAGGGGCGAGGGTATGGTTATACCTCGATCGGGTAAAGGAAGTCTATGCGAAGAAGTTAGCTCACATGTGTCACAGTCCTTTCCGTGTAGCAGAGATGATCGGTGAGCATGCTGCCCGTCTGATCACGATCGGCACCGATTACAAGATTTTTCCGATCTTGCACGTGTTCAAGCTGAAGCTGGTCAGAGAATTCCCCGATAGGCCTAAAATGCCCTGTCTGGTGGACGAAGCGGAGAGATTCTATTTCGATGAGGCTCTGATGCCGGAGGACAGTTGGGAAAGGGCATTGGAAGAGGACGAATTCGAGGTGGAAAAGGTGCTGGATGTCCGATCGGTCAAGAAGACCCGTTTCGGTTGCAGCCACCGAGAATATCTGGTCAGCTGGAAGGTTCTTGACGAAGAAACTTGGATCGACGAACTTAATCTAAATTGTGGAGCACTGCTACGAGAGTTCGAGCGAGAACGAGTCAGTTGGAATCGCTTCGAAGTGATGCAGACCCATGGAGACGAAGACCAAGACACACAGTAGCACCGATCAGTATATCGATCGGTGTGAATATGTGTGAGTTCTGAATTTTGTGAATTGGTGATGAACTGTGATCAACTGTAGTAGTGTAATGACGAACGTGGTGATGATTTTCGCGATGTGGATGGAAACTGTATATGATAATGTGTTGGTGCAAGTTTGGCGAAAGTGATGAATTTGGTCAAGTGATTGGATGATCAGAAATGTGAAAAGAATGATGACATGTATTACGAATTATCTGGTCAGCTAACTGCTGCATCAAGAATCACTATCACCCCACAGACGGCCGATGGTCAGCGCCGGATGGTCTTCGATTTGGTTCTGGTACTGATTGCGCCAGGGCTCCTTCCGATCGATCGGGGCACAAGCGTCCCTCAGGTATGTGACCGTCTCGTCACAATGAAGACCGGGATACCAGGCGCCGTCGTCATCCATCACCCCAGCTTTCTCAAACAGACGCTTGGTCATATGGAGAACCACAGGATATAAGAAGGTGTCGAGGTCGCATTCGCGGACCAGCATCCCTACCAGAACAAACTGGCATAGGGTCATCCAGGCCTCGCCTGCCCGACTCCGGCGCTTCTTACGGTTCTTCTGGAACGATATCAGGCCTTGATCATGCTGCGCTCGATCAGGAGGAAGCACTAGATAGTAGTAGACTCCCAGATCGCTTGGCTGTAAGTTTCGTTGAAAGCCTTCACTCGACCTAGGAACGAGTCGATCCACGCAGTCGACGCAAACATGGACCCCAGATTAGAGCGGATGAACACCTTCCATGGCTCATCTGCGTACAGACGGGCGATTTGTGGTGCTGTGAACAGGTCCGCCCGCCATGAAGAAGCGTCAGGAGCCTTGGGAGCTGGAGGAAAAAGCCAGGAGTCCGGGCGCGACAGAGATCGGGCTAATATCTGCTTGGTCAGGGCAGACTGGTACAAGCTACCGATCTGCCACGATGACCATGGAGAAGTGAAATCCGAGGTCAGCGATGGGAGAGGCCGACCTCCGGCCAACAACCCTTTCAATCGGGCGTGCTTGTGCAGCCCAGATGTACCGGGCTGGAACGAAGGTACCGATCCGGTCGACCCGCGCGTCGGTGCAGCACCATCACCCTGGGATCTGATCGCCTTATTAGTCCCCGACGCGGGCTTCTCAGGAACGGATCCTCGGCGTCGATCTGACCGGGACTTAGATAACGCAGTGACCAAGAACTCGGAATCGCTCGATCCGCCCCCCGACTCCTCTCCGGAGGAGACCTCTATACACTTGCTGCGAGCGGCGCGGGGGCGCGAGGGCGCACGAGTTTTGGTGGGGATAGACTCGTCATCTGCGACCGATTTGGGGATTGGGAGATGCGCCAGCGTCTTGGCTTTCTTCTGGGGCACCGCTCGCTTCTCCCCGAGTTCGGAGTCGCGCGCTATTCCCCACGCCCTTGAGCGCTTCGGCGCGTCCTTACGCTTTTTAGACTTGGAAGTTTTCGATATTTTGGGGTGGTCACTTTGGCCAATGAGTGGCGTCGGGTCCGGTCTTGATGTAGATCGACTAGAACGGCCGATGCAGACCGGTCAGCATTAGAGCGGGCAGCCGGATGCTGGTGCAACAAGTCAGTTCACTGTTGATAGCATCGATTCACGGTTGCCCAGCGATGATCTGATTCCTGGGTCCAGGCGTCCGATCGGGCCTGGAAGGACTCGACCTTCCCGATCTGTTCCCGGACCACGACCTGTAACTCGCTGATCTGCCTCACCAGGTCACCATGTTGGGAGCGGAGTGAGGTCCGATCGGACTGGTCCTGCCGGTCGATCACCGCGAGCTGTTCCAGGAGGTGGGACCTTGTCGTGAAGGGGTTGAACATTATTATAATTCCACTTAATTAACAACACAAAGAGGTAATAAGCCAGTCCTCCTTGTTTTACTTCCCGGGTACTTAATACTTCCGTCCGAACCAACAAATCAGTCAAACCCACTTGGGGTACACTTCAAAAGGCTGTTCCGGGCTGCCCCCAACACTAGCGCACTTCAAATGGCTGCTGCTCCACTCACTAGGGCGTGCGCTCACTTACTTCATTGTGTTACACTTGGCTTTTGTATAGAGAAAAAGAAAAAGAAAGGTTTTTGAGGGACGCCAGAGATATTCGTAGTTCAGGGGAAATTTCGTTCTATTAAGTATTACTACCTCCTACATCAACGTCAGTCACTTTTTTCACCCACTACTTTTTGTTTACTTCAGCGCTGACTTCAATGCGTGGCAGTTACCGCTGAGGACCTCTGTAACCTGATTGATCATCCTTGAGAGCTACCATTTACTCTCTCTGTAACCTGATTGATCATCTTTGACAGTTACTTCAGAAACCCTCTGTAATCTGATTGAGCGAGGTGGCCGTCGCGAAGCGGCCGTCGCATGTCACTCCTGATTAGTCAAAATTCCATTTATTTTTCCACATTCATACCAATCACAAAAAATTAGCCGTGAGATGGCCGTCGCTAGGTGGCCTTCGCGAGGCGGCCGTCGTATGTCACTCCTGATTGGTCAAAAATTCCACCTTTTTCCACATTCATACCAATCACAAACAAATTATCCGTGAGGTGGCCGTCGCAGGTCGCCTCTGATTGGCTGAAAATATCTTTTCCAAAATAAAATATTTAACCACTTGAAAACAATCGAGAATACCCAAGCCGATCAACTGGAGCAGCCGAGGGCGCATAACTTTCCGTTGGCTTCATCGCCATGAACGGACCCGCCGTTGTACTAGTAAGTTGCGCCTATGTATTGACTACCTTATGCACTTCTGACAGTACGTCTTCACAATCTGTTTGTATTGTTATATTATGTGCCCTAGCGCCCCTTTGTTGTTGAGTATGATACCAAGGGCGCATGACTTTTCGTTGGCTTCATCGCCATGAACGGACCCGCCGTTGTAATAGTAAGTTGCGCCCGTGTCTTGACTCCCTTATGCACTGCTGACAGTTCGTCTTCACAATCTGTTTGTCTTGTTATATCATGTGCCCTATCGCCCCTTTGTTGTTGAGTATAATACCAAGGGCGCATGACTTTTCGTTGGCTTCACCGCCATGAACGGACCCGCCGTTGTGCTAGTAAGTTGCGCCTATGTATTGACTACCTTATGCACTTCTGACAGTACGTCTTCACAATCTGTTTGTCTTGTTATATCATGTGCCCTGCGCCGCTTTGTTGTTGAGTATGATACCAAGGGCGCATGACTTTTCGTTCGCCCTGCTGCCATGAACGGACCCGCCGTTGTGCTGGTAAGTTGCGCCTATGTCTTGACTCCCTTATGCACTGCTGACAGTTCGTCTTCACAATCTGTTTGTCTTGTTATATAATGTGCCCTGCGCCGCTTTGTTGTTGAGTATGATACCAAGGGAGCATGACTTTTCGTTCGCCCTGCTGCCACGAACGGACCCGCCGTTGTGCTGGTAAGTTGCGCCTATGTATTGACTCCCTTATGCAATGCTAACAGTTCATCTTCACAGTCTTTTTGCCTCGATTATTTGATGTGCCTTAGTGCACCTAGTTGTTGGACCTCGAATTAGACAGTTATGAAGCTGAAGACGCTCAACTTAGCGTTCAGCGTCACTGCCACGATGCTAGAGCTAAAGCAACTGTGTCGAAACCTTGTAAAATGTGGGAAGCATCACTTGGCACTAGTAATGAATTGAAGCATCTTGCTAGAAGACAGAAGCTCCGCACTACTAACACTAAGTGTTCGTATTGTTCACCTATTAAAGGCATGACACAATCTTTGTCACTAATATTCAGTGCTTGAAGGAACCACCAGCGTAACAAACGTCATCGTGCTAGTATGTAGAGTTTGGCGAGATAAAATATACCAAGTATTGATAATTACCATAGTCCATCTTTTATTACTGCAAATATAGCTTCCAGTTCACCACAACCTATAGGCCTTCAATAGAGACAGATCGTGCCGTGCGCCGATCAGCCGTCCAAGATCGGTCGGAGCTGATCGCGATGATCATGAGACTGCTGATCAGCCGTGAATAAGGAGTCGAACGTTTTGGTGATATCGGCGTGCAACTGATCTACATGCAAAGGAAGGTCAGAGCATACCCAAGATGAAAACAAACCGATCGGCTTACCTCGCGTTGCTTGTTGGGCGATCTGGGACCGGAAATGTGCGTTTTCAGCAGACACCTCCTGCAACTTCGTGGACGCGGGGATCAACGTATCCACCTCTTGCCGCAGTTGCAGGAGTGAAGAATCCCTGATATACAACTGGGACCGGAGCTCACGGATCGTTTTCCGGAGCTTATCGGCCTCGATCAGATGCTGGCCCGGTGTATCGGACCCTGAAGTGCTGAGGAAGCTGTCAGATCGGGCCGATCTGGTCGGAGAATCAATATGGGGCGATGAGGAACGCAGGGCACCTGCAGCAAAGAAGGTCAAGAGAGGTCACAAGGCGATCGGGTGTGCAAGGCAAGTACCTGCCGAATGTGAATTCAGAGATCCGTCCATTGGTGAAGTCAGCTTCTGTGAAGATCTGGACATGATGAGATCGGGCCGCTGCCGTTGCGCGGCTGCGACACGACTCAGGGGCGGCTGTGGCGAAGCGGACCCAAGAATTTTGGTCGTTTCCGGTCAGCAGCATACCGATCGGCCAATCGGCGATCGGATTGGTGGATATCCAGAGGGCTTTTAAGCCGGTCATGTGCAAGGGGTGTCAAGAACACTGATTTGGGTAAGTCACATGAGATTGCGTGTACTACATATTTTCATGTTTGTTAAATATTGGGGATCATAGGGGGTAGGTAGTTAGTTGGGAGAAGGTTTTGGTTTTGGTTTTGTCTAAGAAGAGCGTTTTGGCCTTACGACTTAATTGTTGGACATCTAACTCAACCGGGGGTCGTTTAGCTTTGCACATCAGTCGCCTCTGCACGCGGCAGAGTGTTTTGGGAGCGGAGGGTCGAATAATCCCCTCCAGCTCATTATACCCGTCCGGAACGCGTTACAGATGCACTTGGCCCGCCGGAAGTCCCTCGACTGGAGTGCACTTTGGTCGACCTCTCAAGTTTAAGTTGCGCACGTTTGGAACGTGCTATTACATCTTTTGGATTATTACGTGGAGATATCGTTCGTGGAGTATATCACGTTCTCATTTGGATCTCCCTACTGGACTATTGGATTATTGGAGTTTTGTTCTCGTATTGGTTCGGCTCTACGATCGTTTGAGCGATCTGCCCTTTGGAGCATACTAAATTCGAATATAACTGGTCTGCCCGTACCCAGGGTGAAGAGTTACGCCCGAGGTACACTACCCAGCACGCTCTACACATTTAGACCACAAGTCAATTCCCAGCACCGATCCACCGAGTGTGTTACCAGCCCAATCCATCGGGTACACAAAGTGAGATGAAGAATAAATCAGACCGGGCGTCCTGTGTTGATGATCGATCGTCTGCCAGCAGCGGACGATGCGATCGGATCGAAGACGAAGGTTCGCGGGGTACCCCCCGTAAGTTGGAAGGCCGGGCACGATGGTGGTCAGGTTCTCGACACTACGGTGTTCGATTTTGAACTTTACTCCACCACACATGCATCGGACTGTGATGAACATGGTCCGATGCATGCTGTTTACAAGTGGTTTAAACCTATCTTTCTGGGGTGATGCTGCGGAATATGCTGCATATGTGTTAAATCGGACGCCTACAAGCGCTAACATAAAGAAATGTCGCCATTGGCGCTTTTGACGGGTGTGAAGCCAAATATGGGCAAGATTGTAACGTTTGTGTCACCCTGCACGGTTTACAGGAACCTAGGAACGAATACGCTGGCGAACCGTGCGCAAATCGGAATAAATATTAGAAAAAGTGAGGGAACCAAGGGCAACAAGGTATATTTAAGGCGCGACAACAAGGTGACGGTGACACAGCACGTTAAAAACGTTCAAAAGCTGAATGAAACACAAAATCGACAGCTTAGGGACCTGTTTGAAAATAAAAATGGTGAAATTTCGATGGAAATGGAAATGGAGCGTCAGAAAGAGCGGTAGCAGAAATAACGGAGCAAAAGGATGATACAACGTCGGATCTGAAGCTTCGGATGCAAATAAAAAATGAACGGAAAAGGGAAGACAAAAACAAGTCTAGGTGGACAAGAGAGACAAACCTGACCAGGAAATATGCGAAGCAAAAGGCCTCTGAAGAGAAGGATGAAGAAGATAGAAAAAAACGGAAACGAAATGCAAGAAGTTAATATGTTTTTGGAAGGCGATCCAAAAAATTACAATGAAGCTGCGAATAGCAGGAACCGCCTTAACTAGAAGACGGTAATGAAAGAAGAAATTCAAGCGCAAGAAAGAAATCAAGTTTGGGATGTAATCCGGAAACCAGATTACGGTAAATCATTGTACACAAAGTGGTTTTTTAAAACACAAACTGACGCAAATGGAAATTTGGAACGTTTCAAAGCAAGGCTGGTATCGTGTGGGAATAAACAAAGTTTTGTAGTAGATTAC
This sequence comes from Peronosclerospora sorghi, assembly GCA_026184515.1. Classification (NCBI taxonomy): domain Eukaryota; phylum Oomycota; class Peronosporomycetes; order Peronosporales; family Peronosporaceae; genus Peronosclerospora; species Peronosclerospora sorghi. The sequence goes on from CM047588.1 coordinate 6,503,965, forward strand.
GAATTAATTTTCGCGGCCGTAATGGAGATGACAACAGTAAAATTCATTCTAGGATTGGCAAGGAAATGGAAATTTAATGCGCTGCACGGGGTAATCCACAATTCTTACGTCAAGGCACTGGAAACCGAGCACGAGATATTGTTTTACTTGCCGAAAAGTTTGGAGATTGATGACAAGAAACTTAACGAATCGGAAGTGGAAAGTGCGAACAAGCTGGTGTTACGTTTAAATAAGACACTTTACGGTTTGAAGCAGGCTGACAGGTTATGGAACCGCCTGCTGCATGGAAACTTTTGGATTTTGGATACCTACAAAGAAATACAGACGTTTGTTTGTATTAGAAGAAAATAAATGAAGATATCGCGGTCGTGGGGTTCTATGTAGATGACTATTGGTAACAGGCACAAAACCAGGCTATGGGAAAAATTTCTTTAACGAATTAAGCCCTTTGGAAGTAAAAAATCTTGGACAAGTATCAAAATTTATTGGAATTCGCATTGAGTATGACGTGAACCATGGGTATTTTTTGGATCAAGAAGTGATAATAAGAGATTTACAGATAAAGCATGGATTGCAGGATGAAAATAGCATCAAAAACCCAGTAACAGATAATTACGAAGACGAGGCGATGAAGGATCACGATGTTTTAAGTGAAACAAGGAAATAATGGAGTGCAACGATAAAGAATTTCCAGTCGATGACAGGAAGCTTGCTGTGGATCGCAAGATGTACGAGACTGGACATCGTTTATGCGTCCCACAAATCAACACGTCGGGCGCATGCACATACAACTCTCGATTGGAATTTGTCGAAGAAGATCTTACTATTTCTAAAGGTAACAATTGGATTTAAGACCTGACGAGACCTGATATCGTATATGCGGTTCACAAGGCAACGCGCCGAGCACACGCACCTACAATTCTGGACTGGAATTTATTTTTTCCGCGATGAAAATTTTGCGTTTTTTTTAAGGAACGATGGATTTAAAGTTACAGATGGAGGATGAAGTGAAAGAGAAGATGAGGTCACGCTAGTTGGATATTCAGAGGCAGATTTTGCTGGTTTAAAGACCGATAGAAAATCGACCAGCGGTGGATTAATTGTTATGAATGGCATAATAGCTCAATGGCTGTGCAAAATACAATCGTGCGTGTCGCTTCTACGATGGAGGCGGAGTTCTAATCTGCGTCGATCATGGAGTGTGAGCTGTTGGGCCTAAAGGAAATGTAGTGCGAAATTGGTTCGGTGGTAAAGTTGCCGATAAAACTCAAGTGTGACAACCAAGCATCTATCAAGACACAAATTGGTGATAAGAAGAGCTCGAACACCAAGCATATCGATGTGCGCGTAAAGTTTGTGGTCTCGAAGTGACGTGAAGGAATGATTGAAGTCGAGTACGAGCCGACTGAAACAATGTTGGCGGACGTTTTCACAAAAGCGTTGAGTGGATCAAAGTTGAAGTGCATGCAGAAAGGACTGAGATTGCGTGCGCTTGAAGATGGATGAATTTTTTTACTGCAAAGTTAGAAGGAGTGTTGGAAGGACCCGCGCCCCGCCTGCAGCGACGCCGGACCCAAATGGGTCAAATGCAACTTTTCAGCAAAATGCGTTTTGGGTAGTACCCAATTTTATGGGTCATACCCAATTTTATACTTACATTTATTAGGTTAAGTATTAAACTTAATTCTAATATAGTCACTTTTTTGTTTTTGTTCTTCGCACGCATGTTGCAAAAGTTCACTTTTGGTGCTAGTACGTCATATTAAGGGCATAACGCTATTTCATCTCTCGTGGAGTGTGGAACACTGTGGTTTGCTTACGTTTTACTTTGTGGAATCATACGAAGTGGATAATTGGAGTGAATAAAGTTGTTATTGTCTTTACAGTAGAGCCTGTCTAAACTGATACTGTCTAAACAAATAACTTCCGTAAACAAATATATATTGCCGGTCCCAAGTACGTCCCCATACTTGAACTAATAAACCTCTATAAGCTGATATTCAATAAGATTTATTGGTCCCACAACTTTTGTAAACTAATACTGCATACCCTATGTAACAAAATTAATACTACTGTACCTACTATCTGCGATGGAAATAATCCTAGATGTTCCTCTGGACCATCTGGCTAGTCCTATGGACGATGACAGCATCCTTCATCTGCCGTACGGCAGCAATGAATTTTTCATTGTTGCCTGTCTGTCGCATCCAATAAATCTCCAGTGACTTGATCATTGACTGAGCATCTATGGATGAAACTGGAGCGATACCCTCGCTGTAGTCATTGTTGTTGTCCGCATCTTCGTCCTCCAGGTGAATGTGGTCCTCGACGACCTCGTCAATGTCTGGGATGTATGTGACGAGGTCTTCTTCTGGATATTTGAGGAGGTTTTGAATGTCCATGGGGTTGCGGTAACGCATCTACTGATCTGCGACTGGAGCTCAGCAACGACATCCTGGTCGACCATCTCATCGTCGATGAGCTGTACATCCTGTGTGCCAGGAAGTGTACGGATCTTGCAGTGACCAAAACACTTTTTGATTGTGTCTGGCTTCACATCAGTGCTCCAAGCAGCAATCACAATCCTGATAGCATCCAGAACATCGAACTTCTCTGGTTCAGCGATGTTATCCTCGAGGCGTTGCAGGAGAAGGGAGTTGAAGCGCCGGCGATAATAAGCCTCCAGATTACGGATGATCCCAGCGTCGCATGGCTGCAGCTTTGAGGTCTTGTTTGGAGGAAGGTATAAGATGGTCGTGTTCCTCAGCTCAATACGACCAGGGAGCTCGCTAGGGGAACGTGAGCACTGAAGTTGTCCAGAATGAGCAAAACATTTTCTGTTAGGCATTCGGCGATCGAAGGATTTGAGCCACTCCAGAAAAATGTTCTGTGTCATCCAGGCCTTCGCGCTGTTGCTGTAGGTACATCCGAGATTGGCAAGGTTAATGTTCTTGAAGCACCTGGACTTTCCAATGACCAAGAGTGGAAGCTTGTCAGATCCGTCACCATTGCAGTACACGGCAAGGGCGAGGCGCTCTTTGTGCTGCTTTTTTCCCTCAAGTTGCCTTTGCAAGGGAATTGTCCGCCTAAGTTACACCATTAGTAGTTTCCACGCTGCTCACACATTTTAAACATGGACACTAACCTGCATGCGATAGAAAAGTCCTGTCTCGTTCATGTTGTAAATGTCATGCCAGTCATATTTGTCAAGACTTCCTTGATCTTTGGGCGCTCGTCCTCGATGAAGGTGTTGTCAACATATCCACTTTCGCCAAAGCGGCGAAAGGAGCGAATTCCATGGCGTGCTTTGAAAGCACCAAGACACCCATTGGATAATTTAAAAGGCTCGTGATCTGGATACAGGCGGCCCAGGACTTTTGCTCCAATCTCTTTGATCAGGTCACCACTCATGTTGACACGCTCCTTGTTTGCAGTGAACCATTCCATCACGGCTGCCTCCATCATAGGGTACTTCACCATACGCTGGCGCTTCGCCGATAGATTCGAAGAGTCCGCTATCACCAGCAGGTAAGCCGAGCGCTTCAATGTAGCTAAAATGGTAGACTGACTGACTTTGTGTTGTGCTCACTCTCGAGCCAGTTTTTGAGCAATCCCTGAGTGATACTTGGGTTTATCTGTTTGTGCTCACTCTCGAGTCAGTTTTTGAGCTCTCCCTGAGTGAGACTTGGGTTTCTCTGTTTGTGCTCACAGAGAGCAATGCGGATTATGTTCGACATTGTCGTGTGCTGTGCTTCACTACGAGGCATTGTGGTGGTTGGGAATGTGTGCTTGGGGTCAGAGTGTTTTGTAGTGTCGATAGTCGGGTTGTGTTTGTTAGATGGCGCAAAATTCACCTCCTGCTCGGAATAGTCAATTAATTAATTTAGGAAAGCGCTATTTGCCCCCCCCCATTTTGGCTTTTTGCCCCCCCTCTCGGCCCTTCAATTTTTTTCCATGGATCAGCAAATCAAATTTTACTCCGATCCACTCACTCCTGCCATGGATCACCCCTCTGCTCTCGCTGCGAATCAGCCTTCAACTCATATTTATCCTAAATTGAGGTATATTTAATCCTTGTTTTAACAGTTCTGTTAATCTCATTACTAGTTGCATACCAGATTGAGCAATAACATGCTTGGTTCAGATTTAGATGCAACTTCTGGAACAGGTACGAGTTCGTGGAAAGTCGAAAATAGGTTGTTCCGTTAACGTAACTCTCTCCACGGCTCTTGCTTACTTTCATGCGTGTAAGTGCTAAGCTGCTGTAGATGAATTATCAACAAAATGCCTTGATCACCAATTTCGCAGGTTAGACCAAGGTATGCAGATTTTGTTCATTCGGCCACGTTGAAGCTGTTGCAGGTAATCGACATTATAATCCAATCGGTACAACATGCACAATACCGAATCGTTCGACTCCGGCAATAGTGACAACGCCAAAATATTTTTCCCACTATTTTTTGTCAGTTCAACACCTTTGCGTGCGCAGTAAAACCTAGATGCTGGAGGCAATTCCATGGATGAGTAAACCACCCTCGAGGTGGTAGTCCAGCGCTCAAATTCTGAACAATTAAGCTGAGGTGATCGCTATTATTGAAATTGCGTCGACGTCGGCATTTTTTTGCAAAGCAAACACAGAATTTGGTCGCTATTGGTAAAAGCTACCCAGTCAAGCGAGAAGCTATGCTCTGTGATGCCATTCCGCGAGATACATCGATGAAAGCGTACGCGTCGGATGGCACGTGAGTTTATCCATTTGCTTGTACAAAGGAATATGCACCATTTATTGACGAAGTTCACTTGCTGTTTGTACGCTGCCCGCTACCGCAGCTAGCGCCTGCAGTTTCCCACGTACGTGCTTATTGACTGGACTACTGATGTATAGATTAACATGGCAATTACATGATATCGTCCATTGAACTATTTTTGTCGAACGAACAAGTAAGCGTTAACTATTGTGAAAAAACAAGAAATATTTGGAGAACTAACGAGAACCGACCCAGCGTGGTGTGTACGACGGCCAGAATGGTATCATTCCTATAACGGTCGCCTTAGCACGTATCCTTAGCACGTTGTAAATGACATCTATTTTAAATGACTTCTCGAGAACATTCTTGCTTCAATGTTGAGTTGTCCAAAGTCTTAAAAGGTATCTTCAAAATTGAAAACATTAGTATGGTAAAACAGCTAATAGGGGGAGTCAACATGACGTTTTTGAGGGGGGATAACTGATGGGGGGATTCAGATTTACCGGGGGGATAAAGTTATCGGGTACCCGAGAAGCTGGTTGAAAACGTTATCCCCTTTCCCCCAGTCCGGGTATCCCAAATCCCGACCCCCCGGCCCCCCATCAAAATCCACTTGATGATGATGTTGTAAACAATGGGGGACAGCACTACTCCTAAAGGGCAAAGCCACTGGGGGACGGGTCACACAGGACACGTGGGTACTGGGGTGTTGGTGGCGGGTAAGCGCTGGTGCAAGGAGTGAGCAAGGGGAGATGCGGATTCTTGGCGAGTAAAAATTGTGAAATCCCCCACGTCGACTAGGTGAAATCAGACGGTTTGTCATATGTTGGCAGGGGTGATGGACGGGATCTGCTCCGGGTAAAAATTATCAGGGGTGATAATTTTTCGGGGTTTTGTCATGTTGACTCCCCCTAATGCCTCCACAGTAATCACTCTGTTTCGGCTAACAGGCATATTTTAATGCACTTGGCAATAGACCTGTATTTTGCCTCATTCCCTATTTTGTATAAGTCAAATGGACTCTTACAGGTAAGGATTACCAGCTGATGAGTGGTTAGAGTTTGATAGATTAGATATGGGGTGCAAATAGCCAAAATGGGGGGGCAAATAGCGCATTCCTTAATTTATTACAGTATAACCCTGTCTAAATCAATACCCTCTATAACTAATACGGAACAGGCAGTCCCAGCGATATTAGTTTATACAGGTTCTACTGTATTACGTTGTCGCTACCAGGGATGTGCGGTATCAATTTTAAGGTTCGGTATGGTATTTCTAGGTGAATACCGAAAATAGATGGAGGGGGTATGGTATTAGGTATATGATACCGATTTTCAAATCAACGGTATCGGTATTAGGGTATTGCTACCGACTTTCCTCACGGGTACCCCAGTACTGGTATCATTACCGAGTTTAGGCCACACGGTATGATACAACCGGTATGATACCAAGACAACGGGAGAGCGGTACCTAATACCGGTAAACAATACCGACTTTTGGCAGCAGCGGTATTTAATACCGATATCAATACTGACTTTGCCAAGAAGCGGTATCCAATACCATCACCGATACCGACTTTGGGCAAAAGCGGTATCTAATACCGGTACCAACACCAAGTTTAGAGTACAGATGTGAGAGGTAGTTATTAGAGATCTGTGAGAGGGGCTTGATCATATGTCATGGAAGCGCAGTTGCGGATAACTGTGCGCTCAAAGCATGTTAAATTGTCCACGACACTGAATGTGTCACCGTCGAGTTCCCACAGACACTTACAGCAAAACGATCTCGATTCTGATGAAGTGAGCATAAATCCGCACTTAGCACAGAAGGAATCATGTCGAGCCGCTGTCCCACCAAGTAAACTGTTGTACCGCGACGTCTGGACTCCATGTCCAAGGCTGATCCGTGCTTCACGAAGTAGGAAACGTCCGCAATATGCACACCTAGCTCGATATTGCCATTAGATAGGCGTTGAATTGACATGGAATCGTCAATATCCTGATAATCCTGAGGATCCACGCTAAAAACACGGTGCGTTGTCCTCAGATCCCGACGTTGCACAATCTCTTCATCAGGAATTTTCCAATTCAGAAGTCCGCACTGAGCTGGTCTTTTTGCTGTTGAACACTCAGCCACACAATCACCTTCAATGTCAATCGGACAGTCGTCACTTGTGGGAAGACAAGCTAATGCTGCCTCGCTAAAAGGTGTCTCCTCCACCTCGTTGACCACAAGTAATGAACTAAGCTCGGTCTGCAAATTTCCCGACGCGCCAAGAATACCAACGTAGTGTCCATTGGGAGTGCTATCAGCAGCCCAACCATCAATCACGATTTTAAGGCGTTTGCCGACTAGTACATCGAGTCGTTGTGAGCGCAAACGAACCTTAGGTAATCGTTGATCCATCGGTACAGCAAGTGCAGAGTCGTCACCCGCATTTACTGTCGAGGCAACAATAGTAGCCACATGATACCTCGTCGAACGACGTAATATTCCCACTACTTGGCCGGTGGGAATCGCCTCAAGCTCTACGTTGTCCGTTTCCTGTTCGATACTCTTAGATTGTTGATCGTGATAAGTTTCGTCTTGCACGTAGTGCAATAGTAACAGATTACTTTGCGGAGCTCGCCACTGTGTCTTGGGAAGCATTTTCACAGCTACATAATCTTCATGTACGCCGCGATTCATTGCCGCTCGTCCAAATACAAACACTTTTTCAATCGCATGTGGTTTCTCAACAAGGACGTATGCTTCCATCGGATTATGTGTGCACACCTCTAGCTTTCCTGATAATACTTGAGAAAAGGGTTGTGTCAGAAGTTCATTTAGCTGAGCAATTGTCATGTGTGGCGTGAATTCGGCACGTAGACTAAGCACATCACCGATTTTGTGTGTCAATCGTTGGTTCTCTTCAAACATGACAGCTTCTGCCGTATTAGCAGCCAACTCCAACATAAATGCTGTTTCTGCTGATCTTTCAGGTAGACTGTCCAATAAGAATGTCTTACATGTAACAGCTCGTAGCTTGCGGCAATGTATCGACGAAATTCATGTCTTCTTCAGCATCTTCAGCCGCAGAAACTGCGATTTGAGCAGCTGTCACCTTTTCGCGACCAGCACGCACAATATCCGCTTGATCTTCTGACGAGTGTAGCGAGCGAGAAATCTGGATTCTTTTCTTATAAAGTGAGAATCGTAGAGATGTGGGTCTGTACTTTTTTCCAGTGATGCGCTGACATGACACGATCAATCTTGGATGAAGTGTAGAACACTGACGTTCCCACTACGTACATGGTAGCTAGAATCTGTCGAGCAGGGCCGAGATGACGAGCGTAGTTGGCCAATTTGCGCTGTATATTCAGCTGCTCGGAAATGTCGACGCCTCTTTTTCCACGCATAGCAACCACCTCTTTCACACGGCGATCAAACTGGCTAGGAGTGAGTTTTAATTCTTCCTCGACCACAGACTTTTTCGTACTATCCTCAGAGTCACGACGAGTCTCACGCTGCTTGACAATCTTGGGGCCTTTCAACTTTTTGGCTTTTGTCACCACAGGCGTCTGCTTCAGCCATCGAACACGGCCCTTGGGCATGTTGTCGTCATCCTCTGAAGACGAAGACGAGGATGACGACTTGCTCGGCCACGGATTGTCCGACTTGTCGTCCTCGCTACTCTCGTCTTCCGACGCAAATTCGTCACTGCTGGCCTCTGATTTCGACGAGGCTGATGTAGACGCCGCCGAGGATTCCTCCGCACTAGAAGATGATTCGTCGCTCGACTCGCTCTCGGATTCTTCACTCGAGTCAACAGGTTTAAGCGAAACTCGTCAATATCTTTTCGCATCGGTTTGAACTGATTCTTGAGCTTGCTCTTCATCCGAATCAGTGCTTTGCTGTTCTCCTTGCTCATTTTCTTCTGTTCCGCCCTGTTCTTCACCTTCTCGGCAAGAAAATCCTCTAGTGCTACCATTGTTCGCAAGAAGAACGTCGGCAGCGACGGCATCGTCTTTCGCACTCGCTCCACTAGCTTCACGAGCTCGTCGAACTCGGATTGAATTTGCGTCCAATCGTTAATCTTCATGTGGTTCTTAATTTCCGTGCAATTGCGTTCCATTTGCTCCAACGCCTTGTCCTTAGCGCTTTTCACCACACGCACTTCCTCACTTGACTCAGATTGGGTGCATACGCGGTAAGGGTTACCGAAAAATGATACCGACTTTGTATTGACGGTAGGGTATATCAACAAATGATACCAATTTTGTGTAGCGCGGTATGGTATACCGACAATTGATACCAAGTTTGTCTTGAGCGGTACGGTAGCCATACAAATGATACCGACTTCGTGTAGAGCGGTAGGGTATAACCGCAATTGATACCGACTTTGTGCGGCAGGGTAGGGTATTGTGGGGAAGTGGAGTCTTTATTTACAGCATGAAGGTGATCTGCGGCATTTATTAGTTCTTGGTATATTTTTATATCGCCAAACTCTACACGTTAGCACGATGACACCTTTACGCTGGTGATTTCTTCAAACACTGAATATTAGTGTCAAAGATTATGTCATGTCTCCAATAGGTGAACAATATGAACACTTAGTGTATCATTATGTTAGTAGTGCGATGATTCTGGCTTCTAGCAAGATGCTTCTATCCACCACTAGCACCAAGTGATGCTTCTCGCACTTTCATAATGTCTTGGCAAAGGTTTTTTTGGGCTCTAGCACCATGGCAGTGACGCTAACGCTAAGTTGAGCGTCTTCAACTCCATAAATTTTCAGCAACTAGGTGAACTAGGGCACACGAGATAACAGAGCAACCAGATTATGGAAACATACCATCAGCAACACCACTGAAAGACAAGACATAGGCACAAATTACCAGCACAACGGCGGATTCATACAGAGCGGCAGAACCAACGAAAAGTCATGCGCCCTCGGCTTCATAATTCAACACCAAATGACGCTAGAGCACACGAGATAACAGAGTAACCAGACCATGGAAACAAACCATCAGCGACGCCAGAGAAAGACAAGACATAGGCACAACTTACCAGCACAACGGCGGCTTCATACAGAGCGGAAGAGCCAATGAAATGTCATGCGCGCTCGGATTCATAATTCAACACCAAATGGCGCTAGGGCACACAAGATAAATGAATAACCAGACCATGGAAAGAAACCATCATCAACGCCACAGAAAGATAAGGCATAGGCGCAACTTCCATCACAACAGCGGATTCATACAGAGCGGCAGAGACAACGAAAAGTCATGCGCCCTCGGCTGCTCAATCTGATCGGCTTGATGTTCCTTTTTGTTTTCAAGTGGTTAAGTATTTTAATATTGGATGAGCAATTTAGACCAATCATCATCGACCTGCGACGGCCGGATCGCGAGGCAAGTCTGATCAATCAAGTTACAGAGGGTTCGACGGCCAGATTGCGACGGCCAGATCGCTATGGCAAAATCTGATCAATCAAGTTACAGAGGGTGCGACGGCAAGATCGCGATGGCAAATCTGATCAATCAAGTTACAGAGGGTGCGACAGCCAGATCGCGATGGCCAGATCGCGAGACCAATCTGATCAATCAAGTTACAGAGGATTGTGACGGACAGATCGCAACGGCAAATCTGATTAATCAAATTACAGAGGATTACAACGGCCCCAGAGTCCAGTATTGAAGTCAGTGCTGAAGTAACCAAGAAGTAGTGGGTGAGAAAAGTGATTGACTTTGATGTAGAAGTTGGTAACACTTAATAGAACGAAATTTCCCCTGAACTGGTAAGATCTCTGGCGGCCCTTAAAAACCAAAAACTTTCTTTTTTTATCCCATACAAAAACCAAGTGTAATACAAGGAAGTTGTTGAGCACACGCCCTAACAAGTGGAGCAGCAGCCGGTTGAAGCGCGCTAGTGTTGGGAGCAGCCCAGAACCACCTGTGGAAGTGTCCCCCAAGTGTATTTGATTGATTTTTTTGGTTCGGGCGGAAGTATTAAGTACCCGGGAAGTAAAACAAGGAGGAGTGGCTTATTACCTCTTTGTGTTGTTGATTAAGTGGATTTATCATAATTTTGAACTCCTTCAAGACAACTGGTGCCGCGACCCGGGACTAACGTCGACTTCAAATTCAAGCTTACAGAATGGCATTAGTATCACAAGAAGATGGTACAGATCTTCATTTTACACTAGAATACTCCGATGATGATACTAACAGGACGTACACATTTTCCGAAGCGTGTGCAAAGGTAACGCAGTATCAACAACAGGTGCTCAGATTACGGGTGATTTGAGCTGTTGGTTTTCATTATTTGAGATACGTAAAATGAAGCAGGCTGCACCCAACTTTAGGGTGCGAGACGATCTCACTACATTTGGAAATTTAAAGCATCTGTGAAGGCACTGGAGGATTTGTTCCCAAATTTAGGGTATGAGATTATCAGACGGGATGAGTATGAGAGTGCTTGTGATTACGATTTGGCACGGACCGCAGAAGATATTGGACTGATGATGTCTTTACTATTAGCAGAAAATCAGTGGGAAACATCATTAATGGTATATCGAGAAGAAACTGACAATATCATTCCAACTTATTATATAATAGCAGATACCGTACATACACCGGTAAGGTGGTCTAAACCACCGGGTATGTTGGAGCTCATTGACAGAAGTGAGTCCGAAGAAGTACCACAGTTACGAACCCGAAAATTACCAAAACTAAAAATAAATTGGAATTCTTGCCAGATGACGATGAAACAATGTCCACACCCAAACTAGCTGTGCCTAAACAAGAGCCAGGGGTGTCTATGCCTAGACAGGGTCGAGGAGTGGCTGCGCCTAAGCAGGGTCCAGGGGTGGAAGCTCCTAAAAAAGATCCAGTGGTAGCAAATTTATTAAAGGTGATGCAAGATGGGGATTTAAGTTTGGAAGAATTGACTAAAGTCACGACAACCTTGGCAGCTTGTCGCACACCCAATACAACGATAGGGGCGACTAGTACCTCATATCATACACCGGCTACGCAGCCACGAACGCATCATAGTACTTCAGGGTATGGTATGCCTGGTGGAAGTGCAAACGCATGGTTACCCTCACCTCAACCAGTTACAGCCATCATTCAGAATACCGAGATAAAATATTTTGATGGGAATAGGCAGGACGCTGGAAGTTCACGGGCTTTGGTCGCTCGATTCTCACACGTAGCCAATATATCACATTGAAATGATAGTCACGTCTGGGAATGTTTGCTGATAGTTTCACAAGCACAGCGTCATGGTGGTATGAGCAACTAGCAGATTCGGTGAAGTATGTCTGTGGTACGGTGATCGCGCTTTTCCAAAAGAAGTTTTGTGTGTACAAAGTGTCGCCTCGAGTTATGTATTCAAGATTAACGCAGAAACATGATGAGTTGTCTACTACATATCTATACCGATTAAACGCAGCAGCGTTGCGAGCAGGGATGGAATTTAGACATGCGTTCAATGCATCATTGTTGGAAGAATACATTCAACAGTTCTTTGATACTATTCATGATCGCACCATACAGATGCAGTATCAACACATAACCTTCTCAACTATCGAAGAGCTAGAAAAGCTACTAATTAAACATGAAGCGCGGCTTATGGGGCCTGGAAAGGAGGTAGCTACACGTAAGAATGCTGATGCTATGTATGAAGACCCGCAAACAGCGTACATACGATGGGCGGGGAAGTATATGCAGTACAGCGGGTGCGACCGACATATGAGGACAAGAGTGCGCGAACGCCAATCAACCCTAATACTGACCACGTTGTGATATGTGAACACTGTAACCGACGGGGACATGATAAAATTCACTGTTGGAAACTGGTGAGGTGTTAGCATTGTGAGAACTTTGGTCATGATGTGAAGTATTGTCGGAAGTTCATTGAAGAGATGGCCTGTAATGGGGTGCCATTACATAATTGATATTCAAGTTAGAATATCACAGTTTAATTTCAGACGCGTTGTCTGAAATTTAAATAAGAGATTATAAGTTATTATAATCTAAGAAGGAAAAGTCGATTCGGTATAAATAACGAATCTTGCAGGTTAACTAATTGTACAGTTAGTTAAAGACTTGATATTATTATATTAATTACTTAGTTACTATACTATTAGCCTCTAAACCACCCATTAAATAAACACTCTTAAGTTTGCGTTCTAACCCACAAGTGAATATTAATATATTTACTTTAATTATAGGATTAGTTGTTACCAACTAATCCTGCCCTATATTGTATTGCGCGCTTCCTCGCAAAATACAGTGTAAGCCTGTAACAGGATCAGTCCTGTTACACCTGGTAGTACTTTGTGGTCCGTCTTAACGACCACAGTTCCTTTCTGCTAGTTAACTAGCGGATCGAAGATTAAGAGCCGCTCGGCATCATGTCGCGAGACATGTCGGCTGCCGAGCGAGAAAGAACGCTGGAAGAGGTGAATAAACACTTCCCTCACTTCTCGTCGCGTAGTAAAGACGCAACGGAGGAAATGATTCGGTCTATGGGGACCGACATCATTAACTTCCTCAAGAGTAAGTCTCCGGAGGAAGTGGTACAGGTGGTGAACCGTTTTAGTCTAAACCACCTAGAAAAGTCAGAACGGCCCGCGCCAGAGGCAGCGCGGACCGCAACTGCACCTGCAACGCATAGCGTTGAAGTAGTAAAGGTGCGATTACCGCCCTTTACCGGCGAAGGGGGCGAGCCCCTTCGTAGATGGTTCGCAGAGATGGAAGATGCCATCTCTGCGCAAAATATTGTTGACGAACGTCAACAGGCGTACTTCTCCACAACATGTCTAGGCGGCAGAGCCAGGGCATGGACGATGAGTCGCAGAGCCACTGATGACTCTGCGTTCCTTACTTATAAAAAAGCTGAGCTAAAGCTCAACTTTGAAGCTCCAGAAATGGAGCTAAGTAGTCGGCAGTAGTTTATGGAACTCCGGCAAGGTAAGCTTGATCTTCAAGCTTACGCTCAGAAGACGCAATATTTGCTGTCAAATATTGTGTATGAGACGGTTACCCCTGCTATGCAGGTTACTGGCTTCATGAAGGGACTCAATGATGGTCCCGTAAAACAGAGTCTCTATCGGCACCCGCCAGATACTCTGAGGGATGCCATTGATATGAGCATCCGTGAGGAGTTCAGCATGCGATCAGCGTCATCGCAAGCTGGGTACAGCCGAAGGGCTCAACAGCTCTTCGCTTTTGACATGCCGCAACGGCATGTCAACAATCAGCAGTCAGGCAGACGAAGCTCACACTTCGTCTCAAGAAACAGCCACCCGCGCCAGAGCATGGGCGGTAAAGGTCCAGAGCCGATGGACCTATCGGTTGCGGTTGCTTCGAACACGAAGCAACCGAAATTTAAGAAGAATATTCGCTGCAATAGATGCGCGAAAATGGGGCATTTTGCACATGAGTGTATGGCACCGCGTCCGGTGCCACGCAGTCAGCGGACGGAACCGTCCGCTGCACGGCGACACCAACAGGGACATCACCCTGTTGGTGCAAAAAACGAGAGTCACCAGTAGGGGAGGGGCGCCCTACTGGGAATGTTATCCCACATGCCGACATAGGGCATGTGAGGGTAATAGCCCCAGACGGGACTATGTCCTGTCAAAAGGTGCAGGGTGATGGTAAGCCTCTTATAACCCTGGAGGTTAAGCCGCACGGGAGCGATGTCCCCATGCGAGCTTTGTTTGACACAGGAGCGTCAAACAATTTCGTTAGAACTCAGAGTCTAACGCTGTTGAGCTTCGTGGAGGTAGAAACCCTACGAAGTATGTTGTCAGTCCGGTTAGCAACAGGTGCAACCGTGACTATTCCAAAGCGTGTGATTAAAACACGCTTCGAGTTGAATGAACTGTCATTCGAGGATGAATTCATCGTCCTCGATTTAGATGACAAGTTCGATGTGATACTTGGAATCCCATGGATGTCCAAGTTTAAACCTTCGATCGATTGGGTTAACCTATCGATCGACTGCGGCGGACGCACAGGATCTGATCACCCTGTGTGTAATCCGGCTGTATCAGAGGATACAACCGCAGCGTCAGACAGTCTGGTGGATAGCAATGACACCACCAGGTCTGTTCTGACACGATCAGCGGAAGGTACCTCCGATGGTGAGAGTACAGAGGGGCTACCACACGCAACAGAAGAGTCGTTGCGTGTTGGAGAGAAACATTCCACGGGTGATAAAGACCACCGTGAGAATGAAGTAATATCTACGGTGGGAAACACCCACCGTGAGAACGAAATAGTATCCACAGTGGGAAACACCCACTGTGCGACCGAATGTTCCAACACGACGAATGAATTCCGTGTTGATGAGAGTGAAATCACGATCGAGTGAAATCGTGAGCAAAACTCCGTGGTGGCCAGTGACCACCACGTTGCGTTATCCATGCGCACGGGTGATAAAGACCACCGTGTCGCAGAAAAGGCGGCCTATCAGACGAGCACATCTGATCGCCAAAATTCCATGGTAGGCAGTGGCCACCATGATGATGAGTATTCGCACACGGTGAATCGTAATCACCGTGTAGCAGTCAATCAGACGAGTGCGTCTGATTGCATGGGCAGTTCCGTCGAGACGATCAACGTCTTGACGCAAACGGAGACCGGATTAGCTTCCCAGTATCTTTTGATGGAACACCCTCCGAAAGAAGGTTCGGAGGTGATGGCTCTTCCAGCGCTAAGCTGGAAGAAGTTTGTGAGAAACTTGCACGATGGTCAGATCGAACAGATCTGTATCATCGTTGCAACAGATGATGTAGTGGATATTCGTGAACGAATATCCACATTACAAGTGGAAAACATTGGGAAACAGGTTCCCAATGATCAAACGAGAGTTCAGCGCTTTGAAGCGCAGAGCTGGGAGTTGCTTAAAGCGAACTCCTCATTTTATGAGGTACTTCGAGAATACGCTGACGTATTCCCAGAAGAAGTACCTAGCAAGCTCCCTAAGGATAAGGGAACACGTCATGAGATTGACCTCGTGCCAGGCACGAAGTATTGTGTTACGCGGCAATGGCCGTTGCCGCGTGATCAGGTAAAAGCGATCGACGAGTTCTTCGAAGCTCGTCGTAAATCAGTCCAAGTGCGGGAGTATACCTCATCGCACTCTACCCCCACCTTTTGTGTGAAGAAGTCCATAGGGGGGTGGAGAATCGTTCACGATTACAACAAGCTGAACGCAGCGACGGTACCGGCACAGACACCGATACCGCGGAAGGATGTCATCATAGATGGCATGTGCGGGAGAACCATCTTTAGTGCTCTCGATCTAAGAGATGGATTTTATCAAATCCTAATGCGTGAGAAGGATATCCCTCTCACGGCAGTAAGCACCCCAAGCGGCATGCTTTGGGAGTGGCTTGTTATGCCACAGGGGCTTCGAAATGCCCCTGCTACGTTTAACAGATGCGTAACGCATCTATTACGCCCGGTGCGAGAATTCGCACCGAGTTAATTCGATGACGTGTTCATCCATAGTAAGGGTGAACACGACAAAAGCGATGTAGACGTCCATAGGGAGCATCTACGTCGAGTGTTGGAGCTTATGCGTAAACATAAGCTCTATGCAAATCTGAAGAAGTGCACCTTTGGTGCACCTGAGATACCCGTTCTTGGATGCTTTGTGGGCAAGAACGGGGTGCGTCCTGATCCAGATAAGATCAGGGTGATCGTTTAATGGCCTACGCCAAACAACGTTAAGGAACTTCGAAAGTTCCTTGGGTTGCCAACATATTTGCACAAGTATTCGTGCAACTAGGCTGGGTTGATACGACCTCTTTCTCAATTACTTAAGAAAGATGTCGAATGGAATTGGGATACCCAATGTCAAGATGCTTTTGATGCAGTCAAGCAAAGCTTGACTGAAGCGCCTGTCTTGGCTATAGCCGATAACGAGCGTCCGTTCCACGTCGTTTGCGACGCGAGCGATTTCGCCATCGGCTGTGATTTGATGCAGCGTGATCACGGTGATCGTGATCGCTTAATCTGCTATCAATCGCGTCAGTTGCGCCCAGCCGAGCGCAACTATCCAGTGCATGACAAGGAACTCCTTGCCATGAAGTACGCACTGGCTAAGTTTCGGATCTATCTATTGGGAGATAGACCGTTTGTGGTTTACACGGACCATGCGTCGCTACCCACGGCCGTGAATTCACCACACATCTCAAGGAATGGTTCGATGGCTGTCATTCTTTGCTGAGTACAACTTTACGGTTGAATACAAACCCGGAAAGTTGAACGTGATAGCGGATGCGCTATCACGAAGGCCCGATTACGAGACGAAACCGTCCGTAACCGAAGGTGCCAGTGCAAACGCGATCCGTTGCACTGCTTTGTCGTCGTCAATTATACGACAAGTACGCGAGGCGTACAAAACAGACGAGGAGACACGTCTGTTGATTGATTACTTACGTAATCAATCAAGTGAGAAACGCGACGAACTCCCAGAGTTCCTCCGCGCTTGCGTGCATCTATATCGACTGCACGATGGTCTGCTGCTTTACAGCACAGACCAAAAAGATGAAAGTCGCATCGTCGCTCCAAACGACGATGATCTCAAACATCAAATTATGTTTGAGTATCATGATGCACCGATTTCGGGGCATCAAGGTCGAGAGAAGACATACGCTTCTCTCGCACGTGACTTTTACTGGCGAAACCAGTACAAGTGGGTACGAAAATACGTACGCGCTTGCGATATTTGCCAGCGCGTTAAGCCTGCGCAGTCTGCACAGGCTCCGCTGCAATCTCTTCCGGTTCCGACAGAGTGTTGGAAGTCCATTTAAATGGACTTCGTATTCGGTCTTCCACCCGACAATAGTCGGAAGACTGGAATAGTGGTCTTTGTAGAGCGTTTCAGTAAGATGGTACATCTTACTGCAGTATCAGCGAATGTAACCGCCGCTCAAACAGCGCGGATATTCGTTGATACGGTATTCCGTTTGCACGGAATGCCGGAAGACATTGTCTCGGATAGAGACTCGAGATTTACAGGACGTTTCTGGCAAGAAACGTTCTCATTGTTGGGAACCCAGTTGAAGATGTCAACTGCGGACCATCCGGAAACGGATGGGCAGACGGAACGGGTTAACCGCGTTCTCGGAGACATGTTGCGATCATACGCACATGCCTTTGAACAGTGGAGTGACTACCTGTCACTCACTGAATTTGCGATTAACAATTCGGTGCATGCTTCAACTAAGCATACACCGTTCTATGTGAATGCCTTAAGGTATCCACGAACCCCAGCTTTACTTGGCGGTACGCCAAATCTAAGTGGGGGAGGGACCCGCTCAAATTTTGAGCGAGTCAATGCGCAAGTTGCGATTGCAACTTGTGAACAAAACGATGGCCCTTCTACTGAAAGTACAGTAGAAGCGGAAGCAGCTTCAATTGAAACTGAAGCTGCATACGATGAATATGTGTCTGCAGCAATGGCTGCAGACAACGAGGACAATGCACCTACTGCTGATAAAGCAGTATATGAATTCGTATTACAGCGCCAAGCTGTAATACGCTATGTAAAAGACGCACTTGCCTCTGCTTTTGATAAGCAGAAGCAAAATGCAGATAAACAAGGAAGGAAGAACAAGAAATCCTTTCTTAAAGGTGAATTAGTATTACTAAGTACTACTAATTTGCCTACGCATGCAATAAGCAACTTCCCTACACGGAAGTTGCATCCTAAGTACATTGGACCCTTCAAGGTCCAAGAGATGCGGGGGAATGCCTATACCTTAGACATTCCCACAGCAATGCGGCTTCACCCAACATTCTATATTGGGAGGCTCAAGCCGTATCACTCGTCTTCGTCTTATGACGAGACGCAGAACCACGGAAGATGACGTGCTTCTCCAAGTCTCCCAAGAGAGACTTGTAATCGGCCTCCAGCCGTTGGTGAGCAGAGCGGAGAGTCGTTACCTCCGCCTTCGACTGCTCAAGATCAGCCGTGCGCCGATCGAGCTCTCCCTTATAGCGGGAAAGCTCAATGTACAGAAGATCATTCTTTCTGCTGGAGGGCAGTGTGCGCTCCGAGGATGTCGCGGACATCCTCGCGAATATACCGATATGTCTTCACACAGTGAGACATATCGCTGCTCAAGGAGGAATAACCCTCCTCGATCTTGCGGAGCAAAGAACCATGCTCCGCAACAACAACGGCGAGGGAATTCTCAACCTCCGCCGCCACTGATTGATAATCAGGGGAATAAGCGATATATCCTCGAGCGCTTGATCTCGAAGCGCTCGGTGCCTTTGAAGAAGGGGCAGCGTACCGAGTACTTGTACGCTGGCTGGTATATCCCCAAGAGTTCGACTCTTGGGAACCGATTGAGGTTCTGAGGGCCGACGCCCCAGACCTTTTGACTGAGTTTGAGAAGAAGTCTCAAACTCATAATGCGAAGTAGCATCAACAGTAGGTGTTGATGCATTCAGGATACCAATTAAACCCTGAATTTCGGCGGGTACGGAAAAGCCACCGTACCCCCGCAACTCCTCCTCTGACAGACGAGGAGCGCCATGCGTACACCGCGGGCAAACGAGGTGAGAAGGGACACCACACTTTAACCCTTCTTTGATACAAGCATAATGGATGTATTCCATTTTGCCTTTTCGTGAGTGCTTTAAAATGCGCTCGCGCATTACGTGAATTTTATTCACGTAATCATCTGGGCTTTTATTGTAGTTGTCAACAAAAGCATTCCAACTCTGAGTCAGGGCGTCTTTATTGTCCCTGTTCTTCCTTGAACCTTTCCGGCTCGAATAATATCGAACCTGGAAAAAGAGGTCAATAAAGTACAGACGTCTATCGTCTGTACTTCGATCGAATCGACGTGACTGGATGTCTTCGCAGTCATCCAGCACGTTGATATCGAACAACGCATATTGGCAGTCCCGTTTACGGTGACCACCACTGTTGGGGGCAATAGCCCAGTCAGGGGTCAAAAACCCCACTCTGTACGGAACATGTAGTTCCGTACGATGATACGCTTTAGAAGCGGCAGCCACCGATTCTGTTCGAACCCTTTTAGCAGGCGGAGCACCGCCTGCTTCAACACCACGCGCCGGGGTTAAATCACCCCGACGTGTAGAAGTACTTGGTCCAGGTGGGGCTCTGCGTTCCCGCAAGCACCTGTGATAATCATTGTCGCTGTCATAGCTGACATCGACACCAGAGTCGTCATCGCTGTTAGGCGATGAGCACCTAGCAAGTTTCGACTCGATAGATCCTTTAGTGGGGACATCTGTATCCCCATCACTTTGTTCGGAGTCAGAACTCCCGAACATGGCCCTCCTGGCAACACGCCATTCGGACGTTGCCGTTGTGCGAGATGTTGCATTAGTAACATCTCCCTGTTTCTTCTCAGATGCCGCCTTAGCAGCATCTGTGGTCGAAGACGATACGTATTCCGACCTTTACGTAGTTGACGCTGCTAATGCAGCGTCACCGTTTTCACTCAACACCTCAGCAACTAGTGCTAAGGCGGAGGAAGAAGCTCCATGATTGTTTTCAGCAGCGCTCTTTAGAGCGCCGCCGTGTGCTTTGACCATCGAGTCGATGGTCAATCAGTTGGTGAATGAGAAATTCCCACCAACAAGTGCCACCCATGATTGGCCAAAACAAGAGTTATTATTGGCCAACCACCTTAAGTGGGGGGTGATGTAATGGGGTGCCATTACATAATTAATATTCAAGATAGAATATCACAGTTTAATTTCAGACGCGTTGTCTGAAATTTAAATAAGAGATTATAAGTTATTATAATCTAAGAAGAAAAAGTCGATTCGGTATAAATACCGAATCATGCAGGTTAACTAATAGTACAGTTAGTTAAAGACTTGATATTATTATATTAATTAGTTAGTTACTATACTATTAGCCTCTAAACCACCCATTAAATAAACACTCTTAATTTTGAGTTCTTAGGCCTTGGTGAATATTCATATATTTACTTTTAGTATAGGATTAGTTGTTATCAACTAATCCTGCCCTATTGTATTGCGCGCTTCCTCGCAAAATACAGTGTAAGCCAGTAACAGGATCAGTCCTGTTACACAGGACGTCCAGGAGGGACTCCGCGATGAAGGGGTGCTATTTACCGCTTCGAGAAGTGGCTTGACTCTCTCGAGTCGACCGTTGCGATGCTTCGTGGTCGCATTTTGACCCTGTCGGACTTATTCCGCCCTGCCGTGTATTACAGCTCTTATGGCTACCTGCCTTTCCATACCCCTCCAAGAGGGGAACCGCCTCCAGGTTCTGGTATGGCTTAAGCATACCCACATAGAAGGTAGGATGCGTACGCATCGCCTTCGGTATATCCAAGGTATACGCCAGGCCCTTTCGGGCTAGCACCTTGAAAGGCCCCACAAACCTGGGGCGCAGTTTGTTCCGTAACACGTTGGAAACTGAATGTGTAGGAAGATTTTTAGCGTTTAATAAAACACTTTCTACTACTTACTACTTGATACGCCTTTCTGTTACGCCGACCCTTGCGGTCGGCCTGCTCCTTTTGATTGTCTTGGCTTTCCGCCATGGCGTCGCAAACTTGTCGTAAGACACTAAGGCGCGTCGATAAAAACTTATCGATGTGCTTTCGCACAGATACAGGGCTGACATCGGGGAATCCTCCCCCTCAAGCCCTGGTCCACACACACGTGGCGTCAACGGAACCCTCGGATTCACTAATCCGTTTACGTAAAACGGGGTAAAACCCGTAGATGAATGAACCGAATTGTTTATGGCAAATTCGGCCATAGGAAGCATCTCACTCCAACTCTTTGAAGAATCCAGACATAAACTCCGGCGAATGTCCTCTACTACGCGATTAACGCGTTCCGTTTGACCGTCTGTCTGCGGATGATCCGCAGTGGACATGAGGAGCTTGGCGCCCAGCATCCTAAACAACGCCCCCCAAAACTTTCCCGTAGAACGGGGATCCCAATTCGATACAAGGGAATCGGGTAGACCATGCTGTCGAAAGACACGGTCTAAGAACACTTTCGCTGTTCCTTGTCCATCAATGGACTTTGGCACCGCCGCCAAGAGAGCCATCTTGCTCAAACGGTATACAAAGACCAAAATGCCGGTGTTACCGGCCTTGTCCTTCGGAAAATCGAAGAAAAAATCCATACTAATGGATTTCCAACACTCCGTAGGAACGGGTAAGCTCGCCAAAGGCGCAGCTGAATCTGCAGAGGGTTTGACCCTCTGACACGTCTCACAGGTGCGAATATACGCACCGACCCACTTATATATTTTGGGCCACAAATACAAAGCGCTTAAAGCGCTATAGGTCTTATCCCGACCCAAATGACACCCGGCAGGGGCGTCATGTACCTCAAAGAGGACTCTATACTTCAGTTCCTCATCATGAGGAACTACCACCGGCGGAGGGTCCTCCGCGCTCGTGATATAATATAGCAAACCGTCACAGTAACTGCAACGGTGTAACCGAGATCTAGCTCGACTTGACAGGGTAGGCTCAGACGAGCCAAGTCCCTAGTCATCCAACGCGCTAATAAGCGCCGTTCATTGTGGGTATTTCCAAACGCCTGGCGTATGAGATCCACCACAGACGAGGCGATGAATGTCGCGTGAGCGAGCTCGTAATCGGGACGACGTGACAACGCGTCTGCAAGTACATTATGTTTACCAGGTTTGTACTTTACCTCTAAGTTGTACTCCGCAAAGAAGGAGAGCCAACTAGCCATCCGTTGGGAGAGATGAGGTGACTTCGTCGCTGTCCGTAAGGACGCGTGGTCACGAACGGCTTTGAGCCGAGTAGGCGAACCAAAAATTTGACAAGGGCATACTTCATAGCAAGTAGCTCCTTATAATGAACGGGATAATTCCGTTCCGCAGCTTTAATCTTCCTCTACTCAAACGCAATCACGCGTTCCCGTACCGCATCGTCTGCTTGTAACAAAGCACATCCGATTGCGAAATCGGAGGCGTCACAGACGACGCTAAAAGGTTTCCCAGAATGTGGGAGAGCAATAACGGGGGCTTTCAGCAAGCTCCCCTTAACCACTTCGAAGGCGGTTTGGTGTTTGGTTTCCCAACACCAATCCACGTCCTTCTTAAGAAGGTCGGTTAATGGCTTCGCCATTATAGCGTAGTTCTCGCTGTACTTGTGGAGATAATTGGATAATCCAAGCCACTTCCGTAAATCTCTAAGATTTACAAGCGAAGGCCACTCTACAATGTCTTTCACCTTCGCGGGATCTGCCCGCACTCCATCCTTACCGATGAAGCATCCAGGGAAATGGATTTCCTCGGCACCAAAAATACATTTGGATGCGTTTGCATATAACTTATGCTCCCGCCTACATTAGAGAACTTCTCGAAGATGTATTAGGTGCAAGTAAACATCAGACGAGTCGCCTTCCGCGCGACTATGAACGAATATATCGTCGAATTACGTCTGAGCGTACTTTCTATGAGGGTGGAAGAGTTGAGTCACCAAGCGATTAAAAGTCGCTGGCGCATTCTAAAGCCCCTGTGGTATAACAAGCCACTCCCACAGCATGCCACTAGGTGTACTGACCTCTGTAAGCGGAATATCGGATGCTCGCATGAGCACCTGATAATACCCCTCCACCAGATCTAAGGTGCTGTACACGGTACAGCCCTCCATATTGTTCTGGAGGACATCCTTCCGAAGGATCGGAGTTTTCATGGGTACAGTAGATGCATTCGTCTTGTTGTACGCATGCACAATGCGCCACTTTCCGTTCGGTTTACGAACACAAAAAGTGGGAGATGAGTGGGGAGACTTGCTCTCCGTTACCATCCCTGCCTCTTCTTTCCCCTTGAAGAATGCGTCGATAATTTCACATTGCTACTTAGGGAGAGGCTACTGCCTAGTGACGCAGTATTTGGTTCCAGGAACCAAGTCAATTTCATGACTCCCCGATCCGGTGGTAACCCCATCAGCGGGTTGTCACTAATGACATCTCCGAATTCCTTCAGTAAGAAATGGTAAGGGTCCTCAGGATCCTCGATGATCTTGAGGCCGCTTCGGTCATTCAATAACCAATCAGGGCAGGATCCCTTGGTGGTGGCGTGGATGCCTGTTTGTTTTGCACCAAAACTGACTCGTCCATCGTGGATGAGGAGTATAACTCCTCTTCCGGACGCAACACGACGATCTCGTCGATTTCACCTGATTTTACAGCATTCTCCAACTCGTTGAAGGACATCTCCTCCAACGACAACAGTTCGCCTACCCTAGGAAACCGTTCCAGGCTTACGCCTTCCGTGACAACACCTGTCACGCTATTTAGCATCCGATAGAACTTCTGACTACTAGCCTCGGGACTCTTCCCGGGACCCAGATGGGGGGAGTCAATTGCCCCATATATTGGAAGCGCATCGCGCCTATCCACAGAGGTCTTTACCTCTACCACCGGCGACTAGCCGGTCTTACCTAATACGGCGTGGTCGGAATCAATTCCGACGTGCGAAGGAGACGAACTACGGGTCTCTTCGCTTGGAAGCGCCTCGCGCTTAACCACAGGGGTCTCTACCCCTACCACTGGAGTCGCACCAGTCTCGCCGAACACGGCGTGGTCGGGAACCCCGACCTGCAAAAGAGACAAACCTCGTGTTTCTTCTCTAGGAAGCGCCTCGCGCTTATCCTCAGAGGAATAACCTCAACCACTGCCGACTCACCAGTCTAGCCTATAACTGCGTGGGAATTAACCGTCGAATCCCCCTCGTCAAGGAACACTTCCTTGACCTCATTGGTACTGATCATTTCAGACATCCCAATCTCTGGCATCTATCGCCAGAATCGCTTTTGCGATCGAGCAAAGGTGGGTTCATTACTCGCCAAAGAATCACCCGATCGCGGGTGCGTTGATCCAATGGACTTAGACTTCCAGTCTATCCATGGCTCGTGGCGTTCCAGTCACTTCATGCCCAGAATGAGGTCATACGTCGAGTCCAAATCCAGGACTAGGCAAAGTTAAGAGCTATCGAAGTCTGCAAACTTCAGCTTAAGGTCAATCAAGACTTTTTATACGGAACCTGTACGGCCGGCGCTAGCCGGAACGTGACAACGTCACGGGAACGCGCCTCTAGGGCCTCGGCATACAGCCGACTCTTCTCAACAGAAGCTCGTATGACATAATTGTCAGACGCTCCAGAGTCTATAAAGACTCTCCAAGGATTATCAAAGCCTTTCAAGTCCGCAAGGACGACCAGCAACCCTGGCTGGTACACCAACTCGGTGCTAGAAAGCACCGTTTCCTTCGGGGCTTTGTGCTGTCGGCCCCTACCCTAGGGTTTAACAGCACTGAGGGATCCCCCAGTAGTGCTCCCCGCACCTACTGGGAGCCGTCGTTTACCGACAGCTTGGGCGAGGGCCTTTTACCCGCCCTCGGCCACTTATAGCGAATGTCTTGCTGGGGATTTTTCGGACATCTGTCCCTCAGATGTTCCTTGCTTCCACACAGGAATCATCTTAGCGACCCACGCCGCTGCAACATTGCAAGAAGCTCCTCTTCGAATCTCTGCGAGAAGTAGTCAGAGTGACTCATAGCGGAAGGTTTCTCCTCCGCTTCGACCTGACTCAGGTCCATGGGTGCCCACCTTAGAGGAACGAAAGTTCCTTTCGGCGTTGAACGCCATCTTAAATGCCTCCCCAGAGATTGGGTCGGCATCGGAAGAGTTCCGATCGTGCTGGACCTTCTTTCAGGCCTCCCATGAACACGGAAATGGACATATCATCCGAATACGCTTTCACGTACATCTCTGCCAACAGGGTCTTTAGTTCTTGGACGTATGTATCCAAGTCCGTAGTGCCCTGACGGCACCTCAGAAACGCAAGATGGTTCTGAAAAACCAGATAAGGCGTAGCGTACATGTCCATAAGCTTTCGCTAAGGATTTCCCAGTCCGGGAACACGCTCGTGACCGAATCCGGACACGTAAACGCCCATGTACGGGCTTTACCCGTAAGATGGGTTAGTACAAGTCCCACTTGCAAGTCATTCTCGATCACATTTGCTGTGGCGAAGGCCGTTTCGACCCCGCGAAGCCACACATAAAGGTTATAACCTTTTTCACCGGTGAATTCCTTTATCTTAAAGGACAACGGAGGGCGCACCGCCGTAGACGCAGAATGACCTTTGTGCAAACTGTCCTCATGGGCGTGGAGGGCGTTAACCCTCTCACGCACGGCATCAAGGACCTGCGCCACTAAGTGGCGCAAGCCAACCGAACCCAATATGGTTACTAGCCTCTTAAAAGCTTCTTTTTGGACGGGGGTTAACTTACCCCAATCGTCCTGTGTCATCCTTTGCAGAGGATGCCGTCTACCAACGCAGGTGTTGGATTGACTACAAGTGCTACCAGATGTAGCAGATTCGTACACGCACGGTGCGGCTAGCGCATAGAGGAAGACTTTCCTTGAGCGGCGATACGCCGCTACTTAGCCTATACGCCCTTATATAAGGGCTTATTGAGAGATCACTCTCTCACTCGGGGCCAAGATTCCATTAGTTTACTTGTTAGTAAACACTAACTCCTTGTTAAATGGCTTCCCTTATAAAGGGATAAGCTAAGCGAGGTACTGCCTTTGGCTTAAACACTCACTGCACGCGCGACCGGTCTGTGTCGTGCGCCTAGCAGTATTAGAGTATTTTGTAAATTGATTTTATGCAATATAAAATTAGACTAAATTAAGTAAACTAATGTAAACTATATGTAATACTAAGTAGAACTTACTCAATTCGTAGCTAGCCGAAATGTAATATACACCACCTGTGTACCAACACGTGGCAGGCTGTCACGCCTTTACTAAGGGCTCTCTCCCTGATTGGTTAAAACAACCAATAGGTCCAAACCTTTCGGACCGGTCAATACTTGACCTCATCCGTTGTGTATTCACGTACACCAACGTAACTCAATGTAACCCTGTTACATTCAATAACTCCATCTTGTCACTTGGAAACAATAAACTTCACTCGAATATCAACGTGTTTCATCTTCGAGCTTGTTTCATCATCCAAGAACATCTTGATCGCAGCTTTGTTGTCTACGTAAAATTGCATTGACAGCTTGATCTTGACTTGTACTTCTTCGATCAACTCTATAAAACCAAACGAATTAACCACATTGGTTGATACAGCGTAATATTCCG
Source organism: Peronosclerospora sorghi (assembly GCA_026184515.1). Classification (NCBI taxonomy): domain Eukaryota; phylum Oomycota; class Peronosporomycetes; order Peronosporales; family Peronosporaceae; genus Peronosclerospora; species Peronosclerospora sorghi. The sequence continues at coordinate 6,530,889 of CM047588.1, forward strand.
TTTCCATGGTTAATTATGTGGTGGAGCGGCTGGCCAAATTTTGAGGCTTGGACAGTCGTTCCCACAGCACCCGGACTACCGACTAACGGAGGGGGTCCTACGGTTGTCCTGTGACAAGCCTATGTCTTTCTCACTTTGTGTACCCGACGGTTTGGGCGTAGGTCGCTCTCCAGGTGGCTGGGACGTAGATCAATGCAATTCCGATGAAGATCGAGTGAATTTGTAGCAGATCGACAGGTGTCGATCTGGTGCAAAAATCGCAGATCCGAGATCCCGGGAAAAACGGGGGGGGCGAAGATCGATGATCGCAGATCGCAGATCGATCTAGTTGATCTAATACGAATTGGCAAGATTGCAGGTCTTTGATCGCAGATCGATCTAGTTGATCTTGTACGAGTTGGCGAGATTGCGGGTCTTTGTTCGCAGATCGATGATCGCAGATCGACGGTGTCGATCTAGTGGTAATCAGCGAAGGGGTAATTGATCACGTGGCGGAAGTCTTCACCACTTGATCGCCGAGACTCTTAAGACTAGATCGCTAAGGAAATACCCAATATATTATGTATTCCTAGCTTAAACATAAGAGGAAGGGGGTCGATCTGCACATAGAAAGTGCAGATCGACGGATTTCACAAAAATCCACCTAGAGTTCCCAAGGGCCGCTTAAAGCAGCTGAACTTCTAGAGGATAAATGCAAACCAATGGGGGAAGAGGAGAGAGCACTCGGCTCGATCACGCTCCCAAACATTTCCAAACGAAGCCTCTGACACAGCGGGTGGAGTTGAAGGTGAGTTCTGTGTAACTCTACGTCTTTCGGTGGGCCAAAAAGTACACTACGTGCTCCCTCCGCGACGTGTTGAGGTGCGTATGCAATGAAAGGGAGGTGCGAAGTTATCACGCCGTCCCAATCGGTGATCTAGCTGATCGGACGCAAATGGAGAGCTTTATTATTGCTTATATACTAAAACCAACAAATTACCTAATATCAACCAATAAACTCTACCCATCCTGATATGCATTATCGACCAGTCAACCTGATATATCAGTCGTCCGTCGCTTACCGTTAGGTACCTGTACCATTCGTCGCGTCTGCTCCGGATGGCCCGTCCTTGTTCACAACAGTTGGCCCCAAAATCTTCTATACGCTTCTGCACAGCCACCCCTAAGCCTCGTCCCAGCCGTAAAGCGGTTGGGGCGGGGGTCGATCATCCCGTTGCCTCCGATAGATCACCCCTTTCTCCCATCTGGTCATCATCGATCATGTCATTGCTACCCATCAGTCAGTTCATCAACGATCATGTCGTTGCCAACCGTCGATCAGGTCATCTTCGATCATGTCGTTACCAACCATCGATCAGGTCATCATGATCATCCATTTCCGCATTTTCGACAAGTTGATCATGAAGACGATCATGGATAGTAACTCATCCCTTGATCGGTCTAAAGCTGACGCTCTGATCTCGGTGATCAACCAAGCCTGCGAGCAGCAAGAGGATGTCCGCGCGCAACAGGAGGAGATCGTCCTTTTGACTGAGTCGCTATCGGTGCTTAAAGACTCCGTCAAGATTCTTCGGAAGTCACACGCACGGGTTGCCCGAAAACTTTCCGATCGCGAGCAGCAGATCGAGTGGTTCCATGAGAAGACTGCGCCTTTGCGCGACTACGTCAGTGCGACTGTCAACGATCTCCTGGACAGACTGAAGACTGCCGAGGAAACCATATCAGACCAACGCGGTCGGATCCGCGGTCTGGAGAGTGGTCATGAGAGAGATCGTTATCGGCTACCGGTCCAGGCGGAGGCCATCGATGATCAGGCGCAGGAGATCTCACGCCTTGAGGAGGAGCTCCGCGAGGCTAATATCGAGATCGCACGAGCGCCGGTACTCCAAGATCGAGACACGATCGATCGGCTCCGTCAACACTTGAGCACGATGCAGAGAGAGCGCGATCATGCCATCTCGAAATACAAGCGATTGACCGAGAGGGTGATCAGGCTCACATCCAAGGCAAGCAACCGCAAAAACCAACGTGATTTCATCCGGGAGGACAACGAAGATAACCTTGTGAAGATGGAGGAATTAGTCGCTGCCCTGGCCCAGGTTTAAGAACTATCTGCGCGCCTCGATGGGGTGTCAATCAGCAAGGCCGAGAGGGATAATCTACATGCCCGTAATTCCAAGTTGCAGACGGAACTTTCGACGGGACGGCGCCGCCTCAGCTACCAAGCTTCTCAGATACCTGATCTTCAGTCGGTATCCGCAGATAGTGACGCACTGCGCGACGATTTGCAACGCGCTCCGGACGAAGCTACGCAATTGCGTTCGCAACACTCACATATCCAATCCGTTTTGGATGTTGCGGCGTTACAGATGCAGATAGACCCGCGTACAGGCGCCCCTTGTGCAGATCCTGATCAGGCCGCAATCTCGTCTGCTGATCCTCAGGGTGATTCACCAAAAGATTCCTTCATTCGGCCCGCTTCTTCTCTCAAGAGACGAGCTTAGCGTTCACGATCCACTCCTCGGTACAAGCGGCAACGTCGGGTTCCTCCTATTACAGAGGAGAATGGATCGTCGGATGATGATCGTCCGTTTAGTCCCGATCAGCCCAATGATGATGAAGGCGGTTCTTCTGCATCGATCAGCACGCAGATTTTGTCCAGACCCACGATCAGGGAGATTGAGAGTGAAGATTCACTCGATCAATACTCTGCTGGGTTTACTTCCCTCGCACGGGTGCATACAAGTCGCTGATCTTGGTGCCTGGTGGTGCGTAGGATGTGGACATCTTGCCGTGGACCCCAGATCAACTTAACGGCTTCGATCTGGGTAACGTCTCAACACGCGTGGTCTTCGATTACTTGACACGCCCCGTGGGATGGATTTTTCCAGCTGCCATGGACTAACCTGTGACTGATCAGTAGAGTAATCACCTGATCATCCAGTCGGAAGTTGAGCTGCTTTATGCGCGACGCCCCTGGTAATTCTTCAGACAGATGCTGACACCCATCTCCTTCCGCTCTGTTGGCTGGTTTGCTGACTTCGAAGAGAGGTACCAGAAATTTCTGGACCATCATGCACAATCGATCTGGGAGTCGACTCATGCATTGTGGAAGAAGCTGGTGGCGTTCGTGTTGCAGGGTATGATCGACGGAGTACGCGATCTTGATCTTTTTTTGAACCCGTCGATCTCGCATTTCGCCCGGGACCGCCCCTTGAAGTATGCTCCAGCTGATGATGGTTCATGGTACCCAGGTACTTATCAGAACCACCACATCAGACCTTGCAGGATGCGCTGCGTGAAGTTGACGCCAAGGAACCTTGGTGGATCCAGTATCGCCTTTATCCTGATGATCATCCCGGCCATCACATCCTTCGTCTTCGCCGTAAGTTTTATGGCCCAGGCTAGCTGGTTGATCACTTCTTACAAAATCAATAAACATTCTTGATCATACCATTCCTAATTGTTTTTCGTCAATTCTCATGCATAATCATAAATCGATCTTCCATCGGCTTATCTTCCGTTGCTCCACTACCATATCTCACAATATCCATCGTACAAATTCACCACTTCAAGTCAATCATCACTTCTCCATTAATCGTGAGTTCACCACTTCAAGTCAATCTTCACTTTTCCATTAATCATGAGTTCATCAATCGATCTTCTCCAATCGAAGGTTCATCAGTCACAATTTCATAGTCAATTCGTCGATCATGCGCTAGTTGGACTCTTCGTTCACTTACATCACGTCGAACTGATGTCTGTTAATCATATTGCTTTCTAAATCCTTGATCAAAGCATCACAATTCAGATCTGCCTCGTCTACCCATGACGGCTCATCAAAGCCTTCCAATAGACTTGATCGCGTAACGTTCTGCCATACCTAGTCTTTCGACCAGATCGGACATCGGTGATGCGATCGACTTCAAATGCGTCCGACTCTAGGGTTCTTTACCAGATGTCTTCGGGTAGTAAAGCTTCATCGAAATCAAAACGATCTTCTACCCCAGCTGCTAGCACAGTAGTAGGTCGATCTGGAAATTTTTTGACCAATTTCAACTTGGATAGGTGTACCACTGGAAATATGCGATGGTTGGTGCCAGTCGTAATCAATATCGCAGCATGAACACCGATCACCTCATCAACTCTGAAAGGTACGTGCCACATATGCGCTAGTTTATTCGCGAACCCTTCTTTCACCCGATCGAGGAATGCGGTAACGCTTGATCATTATGCTTTTCAGCTCGATCAGACATGGCTTGGTGAAATCGAGCACTCACTTGATCACGGGCGTAACGGTAGTCTTTCTGCAGCCTATATCTCCATCGACGAGCATCCCGATCTTTACGCCGAATTCCACCCAGTTGCAATTTTGATTCCAACGATGATCGTGGATCCCACCCATACGCCAAATAAAATGGTGTATCTCCACGGATCCGATCAGGGGTTGAATTTAATGCAAATACCGATCGTTCTGGATACGATCTCCAATCCTTCTGACCGACGTCTGATACATTCATCTTATCGCTCGTGTGATTGTTTTCACCATTGTTTCCGCCTTGTCATTAACCTGTGGACGGTACGCCATAGTGGCACTCTGTCGTTGTCCCACGATATTGTTGAACGCACGAAATACTTCGGACATATAACCGGGTTCTCGATCATGCCTGATCACCTTACTAGCTCCAAATCGACGAAATACACACTCTTCGTAATTCTCGGCGACTTTCTGTGCTGTAAGAGATGATCCAGCTTTTGCGATCACCATACCCGTAAACAGATCAGTTCATATCAGCAATTCCGTCTGTCCATCAGTTTATCGGGGCAACGAAGGGATATGATCCATAGCTATCACTTGAAATAGGTACGTAGGTTCAATGTTTCCCGGCGACATGTCCTTGATCGTAGGTTGGCCCTTACCCGTCTAACAATCTACAAATTTCCCAACAAATCGTTGCACGCTTCGAAATAAACCACGCCAATGAAAATATCGCCTGATCCGATGATATGTACGCCATATAACCTGATGTCCTCCTTCCAAACTCACATGATAATGGTGGAAGAAATCCGCATGTAGGGTCTGAGGTAAAACCATCTTGATCGAAGAATGTCGATCATCTTGATCATCTTAATCATCTTGATCACCTCTTGTTTTTCCTTTAATCACACTTCCACAGTAGCTCAACAACCCTTGATCACCAACTTCATAGTTTCGGGGATTTTCGCGCAATCTTTAACCTCGTCTATGCTCAATTGTGAAACGTTACCATGCAAGTAACATCGCAAATCACAAATCCACTTCACTTCGTCTTGCGCCTTTTTTAACACGTTCCGCCCTTATCCCTTCTATTGATACTTTGTGCCAAGTTGGCGGCCGCGTTTGACGAAAGTTACGTGATCGCGTCGTCACCAGCACTTGCGGGACAGTGGGATCTTCCTTCCAGGTAATCACTTCGGACAATCTGTTGAGATCAACTAATTCTTCCAGCTGGTGATCATCAACAATCTCACATCGTGTTCCATCCCGCATGGCTGCACTAGTGATGTGATCGGCACTCTTGTTCCACTCCCTTTTTACGTGCAGCAGATCGTTATCAGGCCATTCGCGAAGGAGTTTTAAGGCACGCTGCTGAAATACTTGCAGTCGCGGTGCATTGCACTCTATTTCGCCACGCATTTTCCTCATCACCAAATTCGAGTCTCCGCACACGATCACCCTTCATTTGGGATGTTGCGACAGTAGATCCAAACTTAGAAGCAATCCATGGTACTCGGCTTCATTCACCGTGATGTTAGGCGCATGATTAGCAACTGCGATCATGATCTTCCTTCCACCGGAAATTTCCACACAATAGCATCAAACGCACCAACACATCGCTTAACACTAGCAGATCCATCGAAACTGATCAAATACAGATCTTCGCCTTTATCAACCGTGGGGGTGGTACTTCAATTATCGGCCGAGGTTGATTTTTTTCGGTGTGATCGCGATCAGGGCTTCATCAATTTTGGTGCGACGAGTGATACTTGCGGCTAACGCCCTTAGTACCTCCTCTTCTCCATGCACACATTTCTTGATCTCCAAGTCTCATTATGACAAGATCGCAGCCCATTTCCCCAATCGTCCGTCTAGCCCGTTGGATGTTTAAAACCACTTCAATGAAGACGACGTGAAAGGAAAGTGATCGCCTTTCCGACCAGCATCGTAAAATAAACATCCAACATTTGCAGAAGAGCCAAAACTTCCTTTTTGACGGGGCTGTAATTCAGCTCACCGCTCTTCAGTTTCCGGCTCGCGAATGCGACGGGGCAATATACTTGATCATGCTCTAGCACTAGCGCGGCATACACTGCCCACTTGCTAGCATAGACCACGATTACCGGTGTTTTGGCTTGATTAAAATGGCGTAGAGTTGGGGCTGAGGCGATCTTCGCCTTCAGCATACTGAATGCCACTTTCGCCCTGATCAATCGATCATCTTCGCGATCCGGACTCTCATTGATCGATGATCGACCCTTTAGTTCTTGATAGTCCGTTTCTCGTAACTTATAGAGTACATCAGCATAGATCGCGAAGTCTTCAATAAATCTACGATAGTTATTCAGACTTCCCAAAAATGATTTCATAGAACGCAATGTACCAGGAAAAGACAAATTGATCAGATCATCCAGATTGTTCGGATTTGTTTCTAAATTACGGCTAGAGACGTGATGTCCTAAATAAGGAACTTCACTTCGCCCCCAGTACGATTTATCCACGCTGATCGACAAGTTCCACTGATCGCACTTTTCCAATAGATTTAGCCGTTTATCACAAGATCGTCCATGTAGGTGCAGGGATCAAAATATCATCGATATATGATAGTCGTTGCAACAAAGACGGGCCTTGTGTTTGATCAGGCTCCCCCGTAGTAAATCCATAAGTTGAATTGGTTAGATCGGCACCGTCCTTAACCTTGAGATACCCATACAATGCATTATCGATCAACCGCTGGTAAATCTGCGGGGCATCTTTTAGGCCAAAGGTCATCCGATTCCAAACAATCCAAACGGGTTAACAAAAGCTGAAATCTGACGTGCTCGATCGGTCATAGACACGACCCAAAAACCACTTGCATATCCAAAGAGCAAAAACCACAACGCCTTATCCAAATCTTCTAGCAAATTAGAGATGAGGGGCATTGTGTAGACCATCAAACGCGTGAGCTGATTCACCGCGCGATAATCAATACATAAGCGAATATCAACCCCATTCTTCTTCGCAATGATCACTATAGGTGATGTCCAGGGTGACGTAGACGGCTGGATGATCTTCGTTGCCAATATCTCCTTGATCAAGGCTGATAACTTTTCGCAAAATTGTGGAGCCACCTTCTAACACTTTTGAGCAATCGGGCGCGAACTGCCCATATCGATATCACAAACAACTCCACGTGCAGTAAGAGGCAGCGCGTTCCCTTTCCCGATCAACAGATGTTTCTTCACCCAAATTATATCGCGAAGCTGGTCAATCTATTCTGCCGTGTTGATCAATGGACCAACAACTTGCAAATCATTCTTGGTTACTTCTTCGGTTCTTGCGGACACTTCAGGAAGCGTGGCAAGCTGTTTCTCCAGCTCTTCCACGAACAAATCTCCGCCTTCGTGGTAGCACATTTGGTCATCAGTAGGGATCACACCGAATTCACCGTGATCGGCTGGGAAGGGGTGATCACGCATATCTTGGTCAGGCTCATCTCTTTCAACAGGCTGTTGAACTTCGTTACCAAGGGTCGGACCTTTAACACTCGGCCCCTGCTCGCACTTCTCTTGCACTTCTTGTATCTTCTGCGATCTTCCGAATACTAATGCCACAGAGGCCGTGATCGAGTCCATAGGTCGTACCAAAATTCCTTTAGGAATAAGATACTACCTTTTCACGACCAAAGGACCTTGATCGGCAATTTCTTGATCGTCATGCACTGCATCAGTAGAATCTTGATACGCGAGATTATGACACTCCTTATAGCAATTAGAGCCCACCGAAATAAACCCAGGGCGACGGGGCATGTCATCCTTATTCATCCAGATGCCTAAAATTGTATCATCGTGTAGGATGATCGGATCGGGTGATCAGCAACGTTCGTAACACGCAGATACCGTAAATTACCCACGCCCTTAGGCACAGTGGGGGCCCAATCTTTTCCGCGAGTAATCCATAACTTCCGAGAACGTGGATCACGAATCCGCACCTCAGCAGATTGACCTACTGGGATCTGCTCATACTGATCAAGTTTCATATAGTTTCCGCTTAACCCGTACAGCTGTCGACGCCCTTCCAATGGTATGATCACTTCATAAGGCAAACTTAGTGCACCATGGGCGACTTCCAATCTAACACCAGCTAGGATCATAAAGTCCTTTCCCAATATAACATCTTGACCAACGAGTTTTCCCACCCATGCGTGGAAGTAATAAACCAGAGACCCCGCTAACGTCACCTTGATTCTAGTACGCCCTTTTGTGAGGTATGCACTTTCTCCGATACCAACACATTCTTGTGTTTGGCTCGTGTCGATCTGACAACCCACCTTACGAGAAAAGGTTGAGTCGATGATCGGCATTTCGGCACCATAATAAAATAACAACGTGGCACGTTCGTTACTAAATTTTACCACTCGCCTTGGCTTGTTTAAACCATTTCTTGGGCGAGTGGTACTTCCAATATCCACGTGATTCACCCAGAAGTAGATCAGCTTCCATGATCACCGGGACCGAGAAAACTCATCAATACGGAAACTATCCAAACGTGATAAATGAGGCTGATCACATTTTTCATTATCCTTTTCTTCTGCTTGATCATCCTTCATATCCACATATGCAAAAATACACAAACTAGAACGCTCGTCTCGTACCATATTCCAATTTGGAGAGCGTCCTAGTATAACATGTCCTCTACTTCCTTGGGCAACATTCCGGCATGCTTGGTAAGGTCGTACCACTGGCGAATGCGATTGTAAAATTCTTCCATAGGTCAGTTGCCCGCACCATGAATTTCACCACATGCTTGACAGACATACAAACAGTGATCAGTCAGGTGCCCCTTCTTGCCACACTTCAGACAGGTAAGGCTCTTCCAGCAACGTAAATTGCCGTGCTTGATCGATCCACAATGAATGCACTTCTTCGTTATCCCTTGATCAGCTGCAATTGGTTCAATTCGTTTGCCAGATCGAGGCACACTAGGTTGATCGTGCGTCACTGGTTGATCACGAATAGCAGCAATAATGTAACGACGCTGATCACCATCACTTCCACTGTCATCTGAACTTGATTCATCACTCCGGACATCATCTTGATCTTGCGCACTGCTTTAGGCTTCCGCGCTGGGACAGATGATCGATCATCGCCAAATTTCTGACGGAATCGGCTAGTGCCTACCGCCGCCGTTGGCCGGCATGGATTATTGCGCGCATAAGCCCGCAGTGTCTCTTCAAAATCCGTAGAGTTATCCAAACGCAAAATTTCCAGTTGATCAGCGAATTCGCGATCAGTCAACGTGTCAAGAAAATGTTGCACATGTTCACGAAAGATCGTAGGAGGACCTTCCTTGATCAACAACTTGGACCGAATTCCTGCCACGTTCAACGGTGAAGATATTCGATGGAGTTTCATCAGATCGCTGCTTCGTGTAGTAAAATTGGCGAGATGCCGATTGACCAATTCCACAGTAATGAGTTTAAAACTCTTTGACAAGACCTTTCCTGCCTCCACAAGTCGATCTGCTCAGATGGCGATGCCAATTGCTCGCCGGTCCTTTGGGCAGATCACCCATGATCAGACACTTCTCATGATCAGAGGCTTGATCACGTATAAAGGCCGATTTAGGACGACTGATCAAATTTCGTGCTTGGTCTTCATCCCCCTCTTTCCCTGAGAATTCCTTCAGATCACTAATCGCAGACATCCTGATCCTGTGAATCAGCTGTTGATCAGGCACTCACTGTACGCCAACGCAACCGTGGCTGGTAGAGGCGGAGTGATCGGCTCATCTGGATCGAGATAATCTATCTGGGATTGTTTATCATGGAGCGAATACACAGACTCTATGTCAACATCCTTAGCCGTCACCGCTATTCCTGACTTCGGCTGGTGACTTTTCATGCGTACAACTTCAGGTGTCGCCTTGCCTCTTTCCTCAGCCAAAAAACGCCCCATAGCCCCATTAAAAAAACGCTTGTAGCAATGGGTCCTGTTGTGAATGATCATCTTTCGCCTTGGCTGATTGAGGTTCCTTCTGCACGGCCGAGAACTTGGCTTCATACTTCTGGTAGATCGTCATCCGGGTAACCTTGGGTTCCACACTATCAGCACTGCTAGACTTCACATCAAACACATCGCCCTATGAAGTAGCAGATTCATAGCAGGATGATCCCGTGTGTTCTGCCACGTGGATCGAAGGACCCGCTGCAATTCAACGGAGTGCGAGAGGTTTCCACATTAACATATCGACCCACTATAGACACCAACAGATCAAACAGCCGCAGGGTAGTCGTCGCAACATCTTTAGGATCCAGATTGAACACTTCTCCAGCATCGTGGGCGCCTGTCGTCATACCAACTTGCTTGATCATGCGCGTCAGCCCTAACACTAGATGAAGCTTGTCCTTCCTGTCCATCTACTGGGTTGATCGACTGGTCCATTCAACTTTCCTCTGATCGTGACCTCGAGTAGGCTCATGATCGAATCCATCAATAATAAATTTTACAGTTCCTTCATATAAAACGTCCTCACCAGATTGTAATCCGATGGCGCCCTACTTGATCGACTTTCGTCGCTCTCCGAACAAGGCGCCTTCAGCAACACCTTTGGTTGGTCAGACTTGTAGTACTCCACCACTGTATGCTAATCCAGATGACCATACCCATATGCAATAGGCGGATCACAACGCAAGTTGTGATCCGCAGGGGCTCCCGAAGGAGCTTTGGGAGGTGATAGAGGATTTTCCTCCTTTATGTCATCAGTATACCTCCCGAGGTACTGATGATCGGCATTTCCTTTCTTCTTCAGAAGTGGCGACGGAGAACTGACTTCCATCGTCACAACCACCTCCTCCTTTTCCACTTTAATCTTCATTTCTGATTCCATTTTTACGTCCGCGTCAGCGCCATTTTGCGGGAAATTGCGGTTATATCCCGATTCGCCCAAAGCTCCGGGCACGCGCATCATTGTGGTGGATCGGCTGGCCAAATTTTGTGGCTTGGACAGTCGTTCCTACAGCGGGGTCCTCCGGTTGTCCTGTGACAGGCCTATGTCTTGCTCACATTATCTACCCGAGGGTTTGGGCGTGGGTCGCTCTCCAGGTGACTGGAACGTAGATCAATGCAATTCCGATTCAGATCGACAGGTGTCGATACGGTGCAAAAATCGCAGATCGCAGATCGATCTAATTGATCTTCTACGAATTGGCGAGATTGCAGGTCTTTGATTGCAGATCGATGATCGCAGATCGCAGATGGATTTAGTTGATCTTGTACGAATTGGCGAGATTGCTGGTCTTAGATCGCAGATCGACGCTGTCGATCTAGTGGTAATCAGCGAAGGGGCACTTGATCACGTGGCGGAAGTCTTCACCACTTGATCGCATAGCCTCTTAATCCTAGATCGCTAAGAAAATACCCAATATATTATGTATTCCTAGCCTAAACATAAGAGGAAGGGGGTCGATCTGCACATAGAAAGTTCAGATCGACGGATTTCACAAAAATCCACCTAGAGTTCCCAAGGGCCGCTTAAAGCAGATGAACTTCTAGAGGATAGATTCAAACCAATGGGGGAAGAGGTGAGAGCACTCGGCTCGATCACGCTCCCAAACCTTTCCAAACGAAGCCTCTGACACAGCGGGTGGAGTTGAAGGTGAGTTCTGTGTAACTCTACGTCTTTCGGTGGGCCAAAAAGTACACTACGTGCTCCCTCCGGGACGTGTTGAGGTGAGTATGCAATGAAAGGGAGGTGCGAAGTTATCACGCCGTCTCAATCGGTGATCTAGCTGATCGGATGCAGAAGGAGAACTTTATTATTTCTTATATCCTAAAATCAACCAATTACCTAATATCAACCAATAAACTCTACCCATCCTGATATGCATCATCGACCAGTCAACCTGATATATCAGTAGTCCATCGCTTACCGTCAGGTACCTGTACCATTCGTCGCGTCTGCTCCGGATGGCCCGTGCTTGTTCACAACAGTTGGCCCCAAAATCTTCTATACGCTCCTCCCCATTGCCAGACGGCCATGGTAGACGCATGGGTCCGTCGAGTCGTCTTGTGAAAAGCGTATGCAATGTAAGGCCTCGTGCATCTTGCAATCCAATGCAGAGTTCTGACCAAGGACTGAACATCGTTAGTCGTCATTAACCAGAACTTTTCAATGCATGACTTGGTTTCATCTCCAAGTCTTCGAAATATTGGTCGATTGGGGTCCTAATTGAATTGGCATCTTGTATCTTGAAATCTTGAATGATTCCATCAATGGTGGGTGGCCTCTTGGTCGAGCCTGTATCCAAAGTTATCCATGTGGTGGAGTCGACTTCAAATTCTAACACCGAAGTGTCCTGAACCCGATCACCATCGTGCCCAGCCGACCAACTTACGGGGGAGTACCCCGCGAACCTTCGCCTGAGCCCCGATCGGATGACCGATAAGTACTGTAGGACGCTTGGTCCGATCTTCGTTCACGCTTCTCACCTTGTGTACCCATTGGTTTGGGTGGCTACACACTCGGTGACCGTCGCGCGATATAGACTTGTGGGGATCGATATGTAGCGATCCACTTCTGGGGTAGGGTGTATCTAGGGCGGAAATCGTCATTCTAAATACGAAAATATCCACAATATACTTGATCCCAGTATACTTCCAAGGCAGATCGCGTATAGTCGATCGTAGAGCCCAATCAAAACGAGAGATCGAAAAACCAATCAAGAACAACCAAACAAACGTATCGAAGAGGTTGGGGTTCCACTAACGAGATCTCTGCGGAAACCTTTCCAATTAGTATAATAAAACGTTCCAAACGTGTGCGACTTGAAGTGAGTAGTGTACCAGTACGCGTTCCCGTCGAGGGACTTCCGGCGGGACAAGTGCGCCTGTAACGCGTCCCGGCCGGGCAAGTTGAGCTGAAGGAGACTATGTTATCCCTCTGCTCCCAAAAACTCCGCGGCCGGCGGAGGAGACTTATTCGTAAGAACTCCGAAGAAGAGAGAAAAACACCAACTCTGTATATTAATATCCATTAAAAACCTAATATGTAAACTACATGAACATAGTGTGCCTTACCTAAAACTGCGTACTTGATACTTGTGACACACGAATGGGTCAAAATTACTTTCCTTTTTAACCAAACCGATCGCTCCAAAACGATGGGCGATATACCGATAAAAACTAACCATAACGTTTCTTCGCTTCACCACATCTACGAAAGTAACTCAAATTCCAAAAAACTTCGAAACTTGTCCCAATTTTTTTAGTTTTTAGGCACTTCAAATCATCAAAAAATTGGTCTAAAACATCCTCCGAGGATCCAGTCACCAGTAAATCGTCGAAGTAAATCCCTATGATAATTTTTTCACCATAAACTTTCTTGGTATACAAACACATGTCCGTAATACAGTGCGAAAAAAAAATTCAACAATTTTCCGTGAATTAATTGATTCCACAATCGTCATTCCTGTTTAAGGCCGTAAAGCGTCTTGTTTAACTTGGATAATTGTTGTTATTCAGCTTCTTGGTTGTCCTCAGTATTTTTTAATTCATACCTTGCGGAACAAACAAAAAATATCGTGCTCGTTTTCAGTAGCCGTAACTTAGGCGTTTGGTTTGTCGCCGTGCCATGCAGGCACATTACACTTGAACGCCAAAGCTAGCACCCGCTTTACGGTATTCATGTCAACAAAAGCAGCAAAAGTTAATTGTAGTAGACTCCAAATCGTTGCTTGTTACCACATGCAACAAGTCTTGCCTTGTAACACTCGATATTTCCATCTTGGTCTTGAAAATATACTTAGTACGCAAGGGTAAACAATCTTTAGGCTTCTTTACGAGAGTCCAAACTTCGATTTTAAAGAGCATTAAGCTCCTCTTGCATCGCGATCATCCACTTGTACTTATTCGAACCTTTCATCAATTGAGAAAATTCTTCGGGTCCATTTCCGTTATAATATTAACAGACCTGACATATTCAACTTGACTTGGAATTTCGGTTGTATCTTCATCAAAATTACCTCGATAATCTTTTGTTGTTGGAAAAATTTCGTGTAACGCAACGCTCGCGTTACCACCTGTTTTCTTCTTGGAAGATTTTCTTGGGCTCTTGAACAAGAGTAAGACTCCCCTAGATTGGAGATCTTCTTGCAAACCTTGTCTCACTTGTTCGTTCTGAACAGGATCAAGGATTACAATGTTTTGCACATGTTGTGTGTTCACAACCTTGCGCTCGGTCTTCAAATAGACCTTGAACATTTTGATCTCTTCACTTTTCCCGATAATTACGGCGACTTGAGCACGATGTGCAAGATAATCTTTTCAAGGGTTCCGGTACACTGTGCACGGTGAACCAAAGCAACAATCTCGCCATTATTGGGTTTGTTAAACGTCAGAAATTCCAAAGGCGATTACCTACGAGAATTCGCATTGCTTGAGCTGTGGTTCAATAAATATGCATCATATTGAACCAGACTAAGATAAAAGCAAAAGCATTAAAACAAAAGCTTCCGAAAAAAAGATTAAAGAAAATTCTCATTGCCAGAAAACAAGTTAGAGTTTGTCTGGAAGGAAAGGGCATGGGGCCACATGAAGATGACAACAAATCACTTAATGAAAGACGATGAGGCAAATTCGGGGCCAGACACGGTTTGAACGATGGTTTTTAAGGATTGTAAGGAAAGCACTTTGTCGGGGTGTAACGACATTTTAAATGGAGCAACTCTGCTAATTCCTTTTCGAAGACGTTCATCATACCTTTAAAAAGAATGGAGACTCTTCCAATGTAAGGGATAATGACAAAAATCAGTGTTGCAATCAAGCTTCAAAATATTCACAAGATTGTGTCGGTGAGGTTACAAGTAATTTTGGGCTTGTAGGGGTTAGTCGGGAGTTACACAAATGTGCTACTGCACTAATTTAGTTAATAAATAATTATCCGACCCCATGAAAGTTGTATCGGGTATACGTTAAGAGAGTCCGTCGGTGCCGCTTTTGTTCAGTCAAACTTGTAGACAACAGGAAAGAGTATGTACAGGTCTTCTTCAGGGGGATGCCGACGATATTACCCATAAATCCTCAGACTTTAATGATGATTCAACCGAATATATTACTGAACAGGAATTTACTGTAGATATTAATTTGTTCACGGAGGGGAAATAATTCATGCGTATTTTGTGGGGGTGTCAACTCCGGGAATTTTTTTTACAAAAATAGATTGGTTCTAGTCTTTCTTCCTACTTTGCAGCGTAACTTGGCGACACTAAAAGGACCCACAACCATCCCAAAATTTGCATCAGAGACTAGAACAACAATGCGGAAAGCAACTAGTGCCTGCACAAACAATTGGAGCGACTTATGTGATAGGTAGACGGGAAAATGGAAAGTGAGTATTGCTCAAAAATTTTATCCACCTCAGGACTACCTGTAGCAGTGCGTATACGAACGGTGCGGCTAGATCACAGAGAAAGATTTTCCTAAATCGTCGATATGCCGCTACTTAGCCGATACGCCCTTATAAAGGGCTTAGTAAGAGATTGCTCTCTTACTCGGGGACAAGATTTCCCTTGGTTTACTTATTAGAATTAACTAACGCTTTGAAACAAGGCTTCACTTAGAAAGGGAGTAGCTAAGGGAGGTATTCCCTTTGGCTACAAACACTCATAGCACGCGCGACCGGTCGAGGTCGTGAGTTTAGCTGGATTAGTGTATTTTGTAAACTGAATGTATATTAATATAATTAGCCTAAATTAATTAAACTAATGTAAAGTATATGTAATACTAAGTAGAACTTACTCAATTCGTACCTAGCCAAAATGTAATGTACACCACCCGTGTACCAACACGTGACAGGCTGCCACGCCTCCACCAAGGGCTCCTGCCCTGATTGGTTAAAATAACCAATAGGTCCAAATCTTTCGGACCGTTCAATACTGACCTCAACCATAGTGTACTTATGTACACAACATAACCAAATGTAACCCTGTTACATCCTCCCCCATCAAGCCTATTGCTTACGCAATAAGTCAATCATAGTTGGAGAACTCCAACTGCCAGAACTTCTGGCTTACCATGAGCATCTTTAGTGGTGCTGACGATTCTCCTCAAGAAAAGGAGGAATATTATTCCGAATACTCGGATGTGGATGCCCTTGGGGATATCTCCCCAAAGGCTGACCGCCCCGGCAACGCCGAACGGCGATGTCGGGAGACCAATCCGTTCACCACACGTGGGGAATATGCACTAGCTAGTGCGCCGCCCTTGCCAATGTCGGATGATACATCCGGATCGCCGAAGGCGATTATCACCAATGAGCTGGATGCGGCACAAGAGACTTAACTTGCCGCACAGGCACGAAAGGCTGCGTTACGCTGCCCCAAACGCCCGACACGGGCGGCATTTATTTTTTGACGGTCCTCGTGACCTCCCAAAGTGGGATATGACTATGGTAAAGTATGGTTTAGCATTCTATACTCCTGGCCCTGTGTCTCACAGCCGTATCAACGTGAACGCCGGGAGAAATTCCAGGAACAACTGCTCTCGCAGAATCAGTTCACCGGCGCCTCATACCGAGAGCGCCTCGACAGGCAGACACATTGAGCCCCTGTTGAGAACTTCCGCGAGGTTCCTATTGTTCTTTTTTCCGGAGAGACTGTCGAATATGCAGAAAGAAATTCCGCGCTTGGTCGGAGGAGGATAAACTCTTCACTAGCTTCACTCAGCTGTACAACAGCTTTTCCCCCCGTGACGTTCGGGTGGAGAGGGCGTTGAGCTTGGTGTGGTGGAGTCAAGTTCAAAATCGAACACCGTAGTATCGAGAACCTGACCACTATCGTGCCCGGCCGTCCAACTTACAGGGGGGGTACCCCGCAAAACTTCGCCTACGATCCGATCTGATCGTCCGCTGCCAGCAGCCGACCGATCATCAGCATAGGACGCCTGGTCCGATTCGTTCGTCATCTCACCTTGTGTACCCGAGGAATGGGCTGGTTACACACTTAGTGGATCGTCGCTGGGAATTGAGGTGGGTCTTAAATGTGAGACCGTTCTGGGTAGTGTACCCTGGGCAAAACTCTTCAACCTGGGTACGGGCAGACCAGTTATACTCCAAGTAAATATACTTCAAAGGGCAGATCTCTCAATCGATCGTAGAGCCCAACCAATACGAGAATAAAAGTCCAATACTCCAATATAGAGATCCAATGAGAACGTGATAAACTCCACGAACGATATCTCCACGAAACAATCCAATAACTTGATCACATGTTCCGAAAGTGTGCAACTTGAGCTTGAAAAGCCGACCAATGCGTACTCCCGTCGAGGGACTTCCGGCGGGCCAAGTGCGTCTGTGACGCGTCCCGGCCGGGTATAACAAGCTAGAGGGGATTACTCGACCCTCTGCTTCCAAACACTCTGCGCCGTGCAGAAGATACCGATGTACAGTGAGAAGATGCTAATGACTTCTTGTTCAGTGTTAAAGGCCAGAAATTAACGACTAACCAAAACTATCTCCTTATGGTCCCCAATATGTACAAACAAAAATATGTAAGTACACGCAATATCATGTGACTTACCAAAATCCGTGTTCTTGACACCTCTCGCACACGATTGGGCCAAAAGCCTCCTTGATTTTCACCAATCCGATCGCCGATAAGCCGATCAGTGTGCGGATGACACAAGGCGACCAAAATTCTTGAGTCCACTTCAACACAGCCGCCCCTGACTCTGGTCATAGCCGCGCAACGGTAGCGACCCGATCTCACCACATCCTAGATTTTCGCAGAAGCGGACTTCACCGATGGACAGATCTTCGAGTCCACCTTCGCCAGGTACTTGCCTTGTACACCTTATCTTCTTGTAACATCTCTTGACGTTCGTTGATGCAGGTGCCCTGTGTTCCTCATCGCCCCATATCGATTCGCCTACCTGATCGGCCCGATCGGATAGCCCTCACAACACTCCCGAGTCCGACACACCGAATGGGCATCAGATAGAGGTCGATCAGCTCCAGAAAACAGTCAGGGAGCTCCAGTCGCAGTTGTCCATCAAGGATTCATCGCTCCTGCAACTTCGGAAGGAAGTGGACACTTTTCTTCCTATATCCACGAAGTTGCAGGAGGTGGTCGCCGAAAAAGCACATCTCCGGGCCCAGATCGCCCAACAAACAACGCGAGGTAAGCTGATCGGTCTTCTTTCCGTCCTGGGTCTGGTCTAACCTTCGTTTGCGTGCAGATCGGTTGTCCACCGACATCGCCAAAACATTCGACGCTTTATTCGCGGATGATCGGCAGTCGCATTACCACTGCGATCCGCTCCGACCGATCTTGGACGGGCTGATCGGCGCACGAAATGATCTGTCCCGTTTGGAGGCCTACAGGTCACACCTCCTGAAACACCTCGCGTTGGTCAACCGGCAGAGGTTGGAGGATCTGTCCCATCGGACTCTTACTCCGCACCCAACATGGTGACCTGGAGAGGCAGATCGGCGAGTTGCAGGTCGTGGTCAGGGAGCAGATCGGGGAGGTCAAGTCCTTCCAGAGCCGATCGGACGCCTGGACGCAGGAGTCAGACCATCGCTGTGCGGCCGTAAATCGGTGCTACCAACAGTTGACCGACTTGTTGCACCAGCGCACAGCTGCAGGCTCTAGAGTTGAACGATCTGCATCGGCCGCTCTGATCGATCTGCACCAAGATCGGATTCGACGCCACTCATTGGCTAAAAGTAAGCACCCCGAAATTCCAAAAGTTTCCAAGAAGCTTAAAGACGCGTCGAAGGGCTCAAGGTCGCGGGGCTAAACGCGCGACTCCGACCTCGGGGGGAAGCGAGCGGTGCCTCAGAAGAAAGCCAAGACTCTGGCGCATCTCCCAAGCCCTGGATCGGACGCAGCCGACACGTTTACCATCACCAAATCGCATGCGCCCTTGATCCCCCGCGCTGCTCACACCAAGCATGTGGAGATCTCCTCTGGAGGGGGCTCGGGGGACGAATCGGTAGATTCTGAGTTCTTGATCACTGCTTTATCCAAGTCCCGATCCGATCAGCGCCGAGGTCCTGTTCCCGCGAAGCCTGCATCAGGGGTTGAAAAGGTGATCAGCTCCCAGGGTGATGGTGTTGCACGGACGCGTGAGTCAACCGTATCGGCGCCTTCCTTCCAGACCGGCACATCTGGGCTGCGCTATCACGCCCGATTGAAAGGAGTGTTGATCGGAGATCGACCCCTTCCGACGTTGACTTCAGATGCCACTTTGCCATGGTCACCGGGGAAGATCAGTAGCTTGCACCGATCAGCCCTGACCAAGCAAGATCTAGCCCGGTCGATGTCCCGACCAGATTTCTGGCTCTTCCCTCCAGCTTTGAAAACCCATGACCCGTCTGCGTGGCAGGCGGATCTGGTCACGGGACCGCAAATCGCCCGTCTGTATACAGATCGACCATGGGAAGTGCTGCTCAGCGCCAAGTTGTACTCCACATTTGCGTCGACTCCTTGGATCGATTCGCTTCTGGGTAGAATTCGGGCTTTTAATACAGCCCGCTGCCAGGCTATCTGGGAGTCCACCCATTATCTCCTCCTTCCCGCGGGTCGGAAGTTACGTGACCAAGACCTGGTCCTGTATCAGAAGCGCCGGAAACAACGCCGGAGTCGGGCGGGTGTGGAGAAGCGTGCCCACAATTTGGCACACTTCTGGTCAAGTTTCGTCAAGGCATTTGGTCTAAATTCGGATTGGTTTACACAAGGGGGGCTTTTCAGCCTATCAGACTCAAGAAGTGTCAAAAACGCAAGTTTTGGTGAGTCACCCGACTTTGGGTATTTTACATATTTTTGTGGGGGTACATTTAGGGACTATAGGGTAGTAGTATTTTAGTTGTGGTTTTTCCAAGTAAGAATCTTTTGGTTGTGGTTTTACCTTTTAGGACAGAGGCTATATCTTTAAGTAAGGAAATATTTTAGCTTTCGGATAAGTGGCTAAAACCTCTTCTGGTCTTGGTTCACACCACAGCTAGGGGTCGCCGTTCTTCCCTTTTCGTACACTAGTCGCCTCCGCCCGCCGCGGAGTGTTTGGGGGCAGAGGATCGAATTATCCCCTCTCGCCCATTATACCCGGTCTGGACGCGCCGCACGCGCACTTTGGCCCACCGGAAGTCCCTCGACTGGAGTACGATTTGGCGATCTCAACACCTCAACTTAAGTACGTTTGGAACGTGCTATTCACTGGATTGGTCTTGGCGTGGAGATATCGTTTGTGGAGTTTCACGAGCATATTGGGTCTTTACGCGGACATATTGGATTGTTTTAATATTGGTTGGAAACTAGACCGGTTTTGGTCTTATTTCGTATTGGTCAGGAACTAGACCGGAACGGTCGGTCTACCCTCTATTATTTCGTATTGGTCAGGTCTTGATCGTTTGGACGATCGACCTATTGAAAGTTATCTCTTGGAAGTGTTTTTGGTCTGTTTGTGTCTGGGGTAAAGAGTTCAGCCCCGGAGATACCTACCCAGATCGGTCTTCTATATTCAAGCCCGCTTCGATCCAATCTGCGATCCTGATCCACCGAGTGTGTAACTAGCCCATTCCATCGGGTACACAAGGTGAGATGGACACTAAACAATCGGACCAAGTGGGTTCTGATGACGACCGGTCGTCTGCTTGCAGCGGACGATCGGACCAGATCTCGAGTGGTGGTCCGCGGAGTACCCCCTCCGAAAGTTGGAAGGCTGGGCGCGATGGTGGTAGTCAGGTTATCGATGCTAATGTTTTCGATTTCGAACTTGGGTCCACCACACGGGCGAGGCTTGGCTGACCTTATGCCAGTTTATTTTGGAAGGGATGCTGGCCCGCGAGTGCGACATCGACATCTTGCTGTATCCGGTGTTTCTTCATATGGCCAAGCGTCACGTTGAGAGTCCCGGGGCATTGACTGAGGACGGCATCTGGTATCCCGGTTTCCATTGTGACGAGCCGATGGTAGACCTGAAAGACGCCTTGATCCAGATCGATCGGAAGGAGCCCTGGCGCAATCAGCATCAGAACCAGATCGAAGACCATCCGGCATTAGCTATCGAACGTCTGTGGGGTTATTGCGAATCTTGATGCGGCATTTAGCTGACCAGATAATCCATAATAAATGTCATCATTTTTTCCAAATTCCTGATCACCCGATCACTTGACCAAATTCATCACTTTCTCCAAACTTGTACCAACACGTTATCATACACAGTTTTCATCCACATCGTGAAAATTATCACCACGTTCGTCACTCCACTACTCCAGTTCTTCAGAGTTCATCACGCTAATTCACAATAGTTCATACCTTACACGTATTCTCACCTATCGATATACTGATCGGTGCTACTGCGTGTCTTGATCTTCATCTTCATGAGTCTGCATCACTGCAAAGCGATTACGACTGACTCGTTCTCTCTCGAACTCTCGTAGCAGTGCTACACAATTTAGATCGAGTTCGTCGATCCAAGTTGCTTCGTCATGATCCTTCTAGCGGACCAGATATTCTCGGTGGGTGCGACCAAAACGTGTCTTCTTGACCGATCGGACATCTAGAACCTTTTCCACATCGAAATCGTCCTCTTCCACTGGTCTTTCCCAACTTTCCTCCGGCAGCAGAGCCTCATCAAAATCGAACCTCTCCGCTTCGTTCACCAGACAGGGCATTTTAGGCCGATCGGGAAATTCTCTGACCATCTTCAATTTAGACACGTGCACGATCGGAAAAACTTTGTAATCCGTGCCGATCGTGATCAGACGTGCAGCATGCTCACCGATCAGCTATGCTACACGGAAAGTACCGTGCCACATATGAGCCAACTTCTTTGCATAGCCTTCCTTGACCCGATCAATGCATAACCATACCCTCGCCCCTGGTTCAATACCATGAGGGTGGACCTGATCGTTATTCCGATCTGCTCGATCTTGCGTGGCCTGACGCAACTTTTCATTGAAGACTTCTTTCGCATGCTGATAATGCTTCTGGACCTGCATGCGCCAACGACGGGCATCGCGATCGCGGTCCGAGTGCAGCCGATCGGTATCGCCGCTTCAAGTGTCGATCGAGGGTCTTATCCATACGCCGGATATAAAGGCGTTTCTCCTCGGACCCGGTGGTTGAAGAGTTGAGTGCGAATAGCAGTCTCTCTGCATATTCTTCCCAGTCACGTTGGTCCGGGTCGGCCACATACATCTTAATCGCCCTTGTTATTGTCTGCACCATGCGTTCAGCCGATCCGTTCACTTGCGGACGATATGCCATCGTCTCGCTTTGCTTCTGGCCTAGCATGCTATTGAACGATCGGAACACCTCAGCCATAAAACCGAGTTCCCGATCGTGTCTAATAACTTCGCTGGCGCTGAACCTTCTGAACACACATTCCTCGTAACTCTGGGCGATCTGCTCCGCAGATCGGGATGCACTAGCCTTTGCGATCACCATACCAGTGAATAGGTCGATCCAGATCAGCAGCTCAGTGTTGCCGCGCGTCGATCTGGGCAGCGACGGTATGTGATCCATTGCTATCACCTGGAAAGGGTAAGTAGCCTCGATATTTCCGGGCGATCGGTCCTTGATTATCGGTCTGCCCTTTCCGGTATCGCAATCTGTGCAACAGCCCACATATTTCTGCACGCTCCGAAAAAGTCCTCTCCATTGAAAGTGGGTCCTGATCTTGTGGTATGTCCTGCCTATGCCTTGATGTCCCCCTTCTAGACTCACATGGTAGTGATGAAGGACATCCGGATGTAGCAACGCAGGGATCACCAATTTCGCTAGTCGATCTCGATCGGCACTGTATTGATCAACGTCACGGCAGTAATACAGCAATCCATTGTCGTCCACATCGTAACTGTACGCGATCTTGGTACACTCTTTCGCTTGATCATTCGTTAACTTGGACAGTTCACCGCGCAGATAGGCCTTCAAGTTGACGATCCACTCTTCTTCGTCCTGCGCCTTGAGAATCCGTTCCGCCCTTAACTGTTTTACAACGTAATCGCTCAGCCTTTCCTTTGGGAACGATCGGCGAGACTTCTGAGTTCGCGATCTAGTCGCCGCCATCATATGCACCTGATCAGGGCTGTCCTTGGGCTTGATCAACTCCGGGAGCATGTTTATGTTCATAAGTTCATGTAGAACGGCCTCCTCGGTGATCGTCGCCCCGATCTGATCCCGCATGGATTGGGTCGCGAGGAGGTCGGCGCTTTTGTTCCAATCCCGTTTCACGTGCAATAGCTCGTGGTTGGGAGAGTCTTTCAGTGCCTTCATCACCCGATCATTCAACAACTTCAGTCGTGGTGCCTTACAGTCGATCTCCCGGGTGATCTGCCTTATCACTAGGTTGGAGTCACCACATATGATGATCCGCCCTTTCATTTGTGATGACAGCAGATCATGACATAGAAGGAGCCCCCAATATTCCGCCTCGTTTACCGTTATGTCAGGCGTAAAATCAGCGGCGGCTGCTACTATAGACCACTCTGGTAACTTCCACAGTATGGCACTATAGGAGCCGACCTTCTTCTTCGCGCTATCCGATCCGTCGAAATTCAAGAACAGGAGTTCCTCATCCCGATTGACGATCGGTGGCGGCCGTGAGATTGATTGTCGGGGTTGCTTCCTTGGGCAATCGCCATCAGAGCTTCATCCACTTCAGACCGAGGGGTGATACTGGCAGCCAATGTGCCCAATATCTCTTCCTCTCCCTTGGTGCACTTGACTACCTCGAGGGACCACTGTGACAAGATCGCTGAGCATCTGCCGAGTCGACCGTCCATCCCATTGGCCGATAATATCCAGGCCAATGTCGACTTTCTCGAAAGACCTTTACAGATCGGCCGACCAGTAGCTTGTAGTGCTCATCCAAAATCCGTAGTAAATACAGAGCTTTCTTTTCGACGATTCCATAGTTAACTTCGTTCGGCTTCAACGTCCGGCTCGTAAAAGTGACCGGGTGGTACACTCCATCATGTTCTTACGCTAGAGTGGAAGAAATGGTCCACTTACAAGCATACACAATGACGATCGGCATTTTTTCCGGATCGAAGTGTCTTAGAATCGGTGTCGTCGCCATCTTGGCCTTCAGCATAACGAAAGCAACCTTTGCACGCTTCATGTGGTCCTCTTCCTCCACCTGCGGAAAATCTGCGGGCAGATCAAAGTCGTAGCCCTCCCGTAAAGTTTCCCGATCTCCTTCGCGAAACATATGGTAGTAGACTTCCCGGAGCTCGTACAGCACGGCCGCGTAAATCGCGAAGTCTTCAATGAAGCGGCTGTAGTAATATAGGCTCCCTAGGAAGGACTGCATTGCCTTCAGTGATCTGGGAAACGGGAGGTTGCTCAGTGACTCCAGATCCTTGGGTTGGCCTCCAGCCCACTGATTGACACCATGTGACCCAAATAGGCGGCCGTGGACATGCCCCAAAAACTCTTCACAGCACTGATCGACAGGTTCCAGCGATCGCATGTCTCCAACAACCGCTCGACCTTCTCGCACAGATCGCTCCATGACGAATCAGGGATCAGAATGTCGTCGATATACGCCACCTCCCCAAAACGGACGGTCTCCTTTCCCGATCGGGTTCACCCTCTGTAAATACATCATGGTTTTCGGTGGGGTCCCGATCGGTACTGATCTTGAAATGTCCATACAGTGCGTTGTCGATCAGCCTCTGGTAGATCTGGGGCGCGTTCTTCAAACCGAACGGCATACGGTTCCACTCGAACAGACCGAACGGCGTAACAAATGTGGAGATCTCCCGAGACCGATTGGCCATCGAAACCACCCAAAATCAACTTGCCATATACAGTGAGCAATACCATAGGGTCTTGTCAAGATCTTCTAGAAGATCGTTGATCAGCAGCATCGGGTACACCATAAGCTTGGTCAACCGATTTACCAACCGATAATAGATACACAACCTGATGTAGATGCCATTCACAAATAATCTTGATCACAATCACGATAGGTGAGGCCCACGGCGAGGTCGACGGTTTAATGATCTTGGTAGCCAACAGTCCTTTAATAAGATAAGACAATTTTTCACGGTACTGTGGCGCCACACGTCGGCATCGCTGGGAGATCGGCTTGGCATCACCCACGTCGATGTCACAGATCGCTCCGCGAGCAGCAGGGGGTAAGGCGTTGCCTTTCCCTATCAGCAGATGTTTCTTCTTCCATATGATCTTCTATAGCTGATCTATCTGGTCGGGACTGTTGACATTCCGATCACCCACTTGCAGATCGTTCAAGGTGACTTCGAGCGGATCGGCAGACACTTCAGGGAGGACTGCCATATGGCTCTCCAGCTCCTGAATATATTGATCCCCTCCCTCATGTATACAAACTTGATCGTCTTCCGGGAAAATATCACCCAAACCGTCCTGATCGGTTGCACACTGATGTTCCCGATAGGCGGGCTGCTCTTCAACGACATCGATCTGCTTAGGCGCGCCATCGTGGTCCGCCCCAGAAATGCCACGTTCCCCTTTTTCTATTCCCGGTCCCGCTGTCGCCTTTTCTTGTGACGCCACCACGTTGACGAACCTTGGCTCATCTGATTGATGGTCCACCGTGCCCGGCGACTGCGGTGCCTTTCTTCAAACTAACATCTTCTTTGGGGTTACATAGCTGGGTCGTTCCACCATAGGTGAGGTATCTTCTTCCACCGGTACATCATTGCTGACCAGATCGGTGTTCGCTTGGTATGCCAAGCTCTGCCACTCAACATACCGTATCGATCCGATCGAGACGAACCCCATCTTTCTTGGCACTTTCCCTTCCGACAGCCTCATGCCAACAATAGTATTGTTGTCGAGCGTAAGCGGCTTGTCACCGATATTAGTGAATCGGACAAAATCAAATCGGCCGGCGCTTCACAAAGGTCGGCACCCACCGATCGCCCCTGGTCACCCATAACTTCCTTGATCGAAAACCTTTTTCGACCGGGGTATCAGCGGATTGGCCGTCTGGAATGGTGACATCTTGGTTCCACCTGACCAGATCGGTGTGCGATCCGTATAGGGTCCGCCGACCAGCTAACTGGATCTGGACCTCATCCGGGAGTGTAAGCACTCCATGAGACAGATCTAGGCGAATACCCGCCGGCATTATGAAATACATGCCTAACAGGGCATCCTGACCGGCCAGCTTGCCAACACAAGCGCTGAAGAAGTATACCAGCGAACCCGATAGGTTGATCTTCACGCGCGTCCTTCCTTTGGTCATGTAAGAATTTCCCCCAATTCCAACGCATTCTTGTATCTGGGTATCGTCTATACGACATCCGATCTTACGAGCAAAGGCGGAGTCGATAATCGAGACTTCGGCCCCAGAGTCCAACAACATCGTTGCCTTCTGGTTGTTTATCTTACCACAGGCTTTCGCCTTCTTAAACCATTTGTCGGGAGCATGATACTTCCAGTATCCGCGAGACTCCCCAGGCAGAAGATCCAACTGCATGACCACCTTCGATCGGGAATATTCATCGGTCGTGAGGTTGTAGACCGGATGATCCCGATCGACGCAATTGAGAATAGAACATGTATTGTCGGTTTTATTCTCCTTGCCGACATATGCATAGATGCCAAACGTAGATCGCTCGGCTCGATCTAGATTCCAACCTGGCGAGCGTTCTAGTTTAACATCTTCTCCACGTCAGGTGGAAGCATACCCGCGTGATTACCCGGCACATACCACTTGCGCATCAGTTTGAAGAACTCTTCGATCTTGCACTGACCGGCCTCGTGGATCTCTCCACATGACTTGCACACGAAGAGGCAGTGATCGGTGGGGTGGCCGCGTCTTTCGCACTTCTTGCATATCAGCTTCTTCCAGCAGCCCCCACCACCATTCTTGCTTGACCCGCAGTGAGAACACTTCTTGCGAGGTAGGTCCGGATCGGACTTGTTCCCACTCCTTCCTTCCGATCTGCCTGGTTAGCGGCTATCTGGTTCTTGGGGAAGGTTCCGTGACGAAAACGTGGCGATACTGGTCCTCTTCTGACTCCCTACTGGACTGGCCGCTACTTTCCTCTTCCGATCCAGTGCTGTCTTCAGTCACGATCGCCTTAACAGCACGGGCCGATCTGGTCAGGGGCCTCTTCACCGGGTCGGTCTTGGTCTTCGATCTGTATCGACCCGATCCAACGGCGACCTTCGCCCTCATGCTGCGTGAGTGTTGCAGCGTCCGCAAAGTCTGCTCCACTTCTCCCACATCTTTTAGGCGCAGCAGAGTGAGCTGATCTGCCATCTCTTGGTCATCAAGGAAACTGATGTAGTGACCCACGTGCTCCATAGCGGCACCGGTCGGCGGGTTGCCTTCCTTGATCACTATCCCGGCGCAAATTGCAGCCACGTTCAAGCGGTGCAAGTACTCAATCGGTGTATCGTAAACCCGCTTCTGCATATGATGGTATGTTGCGGGTGGTAGAGAATCCGGAGTTAAAGTACTGCCCCTCAAATTCTAAACATAGCAAATCCCACTCAGATCGGACATCCCGACCCAACTGTAGGATCCAGTTCGCAGCCGGTCCTTTCAACAGATCCCTGAAGATCAGACACCGTTCTTTTTTGGTGTCTGATACCGCAAGAAGGCAGACTTGACCCGACCAAACCACGATCTGGCTTGCTCCTCGTTGACGTCCTTGCCAGTGAAATCCTTGAGATCCGTGGTAGCAGCCATAAGAATGCGTGGGATCGCAGTAGATCCGAAATCAAAGGCGGTCGTAGAGGCTAGGTTATCCCTTCGCGTTCTGTACTCCTCTGCACCGTCTTACCCATAGTGGTCATCTGGATAGCCGATCGACTCCATGTCGAAATCGCTGTTCTTGCTTGATCGGCTCGGTCGGGCTGGCTGCGGCTTGCGTCTTCCTCTGCCAAATGGTTTGCCACCTCGGGTAGCCTTATCCGTTGATGCCACTTACTCCATATCCACGTCCCGGAAAATATTAACATTTTTCCGGGAAGATCGGTCCTGGGCATGCGGGCGCGGAGGCGATCGGCATCGGTCTCCCATGAAACCCTCCATCATTGCCTCAAACATGGCTTGGATTTTAGCTTGGGTCATGGGCAGCGTATTGGTATCCTCCTTTGGAGGTGCTGAAACCTGTGGGGGCTCCTGGGGTTCCGACCGGCATGCAGCCCCTTGATGCCGCACGTCCTTTTTATGTTCCCATGGGGGTACGATCCGCCCCCATGGTCATCCGCTCGACACCGACCTCCAACTTCGATGAGCTATTAGAGGCAGGTGGAGACTGATACAGCGACTTATCATCGGAGCACATATCATCGTATGCTGCCGTGGCCTCAGCGGCCTTCAATGCCACGGTGGAGGTTGGGCGGCGAACCGCACCCACCAACGGCACCAAATGATCATGGAGGGTCTACATCGACAACCCCAGCTTCCAGGTGTCCAGATTGAACAGTTTCTGCACGTTGGCGAGGTTTTGCACTTTTATTCGGACCTCAGCCAACATCGCCAACAGGTTCTTCACCAATAGCAACGGCCGATCGCTTTGGATCGGCTCGGTGGTGGGTCCGAGAAGGCGATCGGGGATCTGGAGGGTTAAGATCCGCATGACCTGGTCTTCACGAGTAAATCACTTTAACTCGTAGATGTAATACATCCTGGTCAGGTCTTCTTCCTTGATAACCCCATCCCCGACCTGCGACTTTTCTTCCAAGTCGTCTTCATCGGACGGCATTCTGAGCCTCTGCTTGGGGACCTAGGGTGTAACGGGGTTACATTCAAGTTTCATTTAGTGTTGGTGTACATGAGTACACCACGGTTGAGGTCAGTATTTACCGGTTTGAAAGGTTTCGAACCTTTGGTTATTTTAACCAATGAGGGCATGAGCTTTTGGGTGGTGGTGTGTCAGCCATCCACGTGTCAGTACACAGGTGTGTACACTACATTTTAGCTAGGTACGAATTAGGAATATTCTACTTAGTGTTACATATAGTTTATATTAGTTTAAATAATTACATATTAAATATATTCAGTTTACTTTTCACTCTTTCTTACAGACGCACGACCCCGACCGGTCGTGCGTGTAGTTAGTGCCGTATCGTAAGGGGGGCCCTCCCCTTAGCTACACCCTTATTAAGGGAGCCTTGCCGTTAAGGCACTAGTAAAGGCTACAGTAAACTAACCCGGGAATCCTGGCCCCGAGTAGGAGAGCTCTCTCCTACTAAGCCCTTAATAAGGGCGTATCGGCTAAGTAGCGGCGAACGCCGCTTTAAGGAAAGTCTTCCTCTGTGCGCTAGCCGCACCGTGCGTATACGCACCGGCTACAGTTACCACCGTATCGGGGAGTCCGACATGAAATTGATTTGGTTCCTGGAACCAAATACTGCGTCACTAGGCAGTGGCCTCTCCCCAATGAGCAATGCGAAGTCATCTACGCATTCTTCAATGGGAAAGAAGAGGCAGGTATGGTACGGGAGAGTAAGTCTACCCACTCATCTCCCACCTTTTGTGTTCGTAAACCGAACGGAAAGTGG
>CM047588.1:6570635-6591502 GCA_026184515.1 Peronosclerospora sorghi
CCACTTTCCGTTCGGTTTACGAACACAAAAGGTGGGAGATGAGTGGGGAGACTTGCTCTCCCGTACCATACCTGCCTCTTCTTTCCCATTGAAGAATGCGTCGATGACGTCGCATTGCTCCTTGGGGAGAGGCCACTGCCTAGTGACGCAGTATTTGGTTCCAGTAACCAAGTCAATTTCATGTCGGACTCCCCGATCCGGTGGTAACCCCATCGGCGGCTTGTCACTAATTACATCTCCGAATTCCTTCAGTAAGAAATGGTAAGGGTCCTCAGGATCCGCAAGGATCTTGATGCTGCTTCGGGCATTCAATGCCTGTTTGGTTCGCACCAAAACTGACTCGTCCATCGTAGATGAGGAGTTCAACTCCTCTTCCGGACACAACACGACAACCTCGTCGATTTCATCTGCTTTCAAAACAGTTTCAAACTCGTTGAAGGACATCTCTTCCAACTACAACAGTTCGCCTACCCCAGGCAACCGTTCAAGGCTTACGCCTTCTGTGACAATACCTGTCACACTATTCAGCATCCGATAGTACTGCTGAATACTGGACTCGGGACTTGTCCCGGGACCCAGATGGGGGGAGTCAGTTGCCCCATCTATTGAAGCGCATCGCGCCTATCCACAGAGGTCGTTACCTCTACCACCGGTGACTCGCCGGTCTCACCTAATAAGGCGTGGTAGGAATCAATTCCGACGTGTGAAAGAGACGAACTACGGGTCTCTCCGCTTGGAAGCACCTCGCGCTTAACCACGGGGGTCTCTACCCCTACCACTGGAGTCGCAACATCTTCGCCAAACACGGCGTGGTCGGGAACCCCGACCTGCAAAAGAGACAAACCTCGTGTCTCTTCTCTAGGAAGCGCCTCGCGCTTAACCTCAGAGAAATCCACCTCTACCACTGGCGACTCACCAGTCTCGCCTATAATGGCGTGGGGATTAACCGCCGAATCCCCCTCGTTAAGGAACTCTTCCTTAACGCCATTGGGAATGATCATTTCTGACATACCAATCGCTGGCATCTCACTCCAGAATCGATTTTGCGATCGAGCAAAGGTGGGTTCATGACTCGCCAATGCTTCACCCGATCGAGGGTGCGTTGAGCCAATGGATTTTGATTTCCAGTCTATCCATGACTCGTGGCGTTCTAGCCACTTCATGCCCAGAATGAGGTCATACGTCGAGTCCAAATCCAGGACTAGGCAACGTTCTGAGCTATCAAAGTCTGCAAACTTCAGCTTAAGGTCAATCTAGACCTTGGGTACAGAAAAATGTACGCCCGTCGCTAGACGGACCGTGACAACGTCACGAGAACGTTCCTCTAGGGCCTCGGCATACAGCCGAATCTTCTCAACAGAAGCCCGTCTGACATAATTGTCAGACGCTCCAGAGTCTATCAAGACTCTCCAAGGCTTATCAAAGCCTTTCACGTCCGCAAGGACTACCAGCAAACCTGACTGGTACACCAACTCGGTGCTAGAAAGCACCGCTTCCCTCGGGGCTTTGTGCTGTCTTCCCCTACCCTGGGGCTTAACAGCACTGAGGGATCCCCCAGTAGGGCTCCCCGAACCTACTGGGAGCCGTCGTTTCCTGACGGCTTGGGTGAGGGCTTTTTACCCGCCCTCGGCCCCTTATAGCGACTATCTCGCTGGGGATTTTTGGACATCTGTTCCGCAGATGATCCACGCTTCCACACAGGAAGCATCTCAGCGGACCACGCTGCTGCAACATAGCTAAGAGCTCCGCCTCGAAGCTCTGCGAAAAAGAGTCAGAGTGACTCTTAGTGGAATGTTTCCCCTCCACTTCGACCTGACTCAGGTCCATGGAATCAGGACCCACCTTAGAGGAACGAAAGTTTCTCTCGGCGTTAAACGCCATCTTAAACGCCTCCCCCAGAGATTGGGGTCGGCATCGGAAAAGCTCCGACCGTGCTGGCCCTTCTCTCAGGCCTCCCATGAAGACGGGGATGGACACATCGTCCGAATACGCCTTCGCGTACATCCCTGCCAACAGGGTCTTAAGCTCCTGGATATAAATCTCCAGGTCCTTAGTGCCTTGACGGCATCTCAGGAACGCCAGTTGATTCTGGAAAACCAGATCAGGTGTAGCGTACATGTCCATAACCTTTCGCTTAAGGACTTCCCAGTTCGGGAACACGTCCGTGACCGAGTCCGACCTCGTAAATGCCCATGTACGGGCTTTAACCGTAATATGGATCAGTGCAAGTCCCACTTGCAAGTGATCCTCGATCACATTCGCTGTGGAGAAGGCCGTTTCGACCTCGCGAAGCCACACATAAAGGTTATCACCTTTTTCACCGGTGAATTCCTTTATCTTAAAGGATAACGGAGGGAGCACCCCCATAGACACAGAATGACTTCCGTACACACTCTCCTCAGGGGCGAGAAGGGTGATAACCCTCTCGCACACGGCATCAAAGACCTTCTCCACTAGGTGGCGCATGCCAACCAAACCCACTATGGGTACTAACCTCTTAAAGGCTTCCTGTTGGACGGGGGTTAACCTAGCCCAATTGTCCTGTTTCATCGTTTGCAGAGGATGTTGTCTACCAACGCAGGTGTTGGATTGACGACAAGTGCTACCAGATGTAGCAGGTGCGGATACGCACGGTGTGACTAGCGCACAGAGGAAAAATTTCCTAAAGCGGCGATATACCGCTACTTAGCCGATTCGCCCTTATAAAGGGCTTAGTAAGAGATTGCTCTCTTACTCGTGGCCAAGATTTACCTTGGTTTACTTGTTAGAATTAACTAACGCCGATTCCCTTAGAAAGGAAGTAGCTAAGGGAGGTATCCCCATGACTACAAACACTCACAGCACGCGCGACCGGTCGAGGTCGTGCGTCTAGCTGGATTAGTGTATTTTGTAAACTGAATGTATATTAATATAATTAGCCTAAATCAATTAAACTAATGTAAAATATATGTAATACCAAGTAGAACTTACTCAATTCGTACCTAGCCAAAATGTAATGTACACCACCCGTGTACCAACACGTGGCAGGCTGCCACGCCTCCACCAAGGGCTCCTGCCCTGATTGGTTAAAATAACCAATAGGTCCAAATCTTTCGGACCGGTCAATACTGACCCAAACTGTAGTGTACTCACGTACAGCACATAACTGAATGTAACCCTGTAACACTACCAACATCATATTCACTCACTCGTCTTGGTCCTCATGAGCTGGTCTTGTTTGCATTAGAGAATTTTTGCCATATTCGTTTTCGAATGTTCGAACTACTATTTTATCATGTCACATGTATACTGGCCCACCAGTTGGTTATCGTCGGTAATGACGATAACCCAGTGACCGTGCAACAATGCATACCTGAACTAGCTTCTCTATTATTGGATATTTGTGGTTTTTCAGTATTACGAAAGAAAATAATTCGTCAAAGAAAGATATGTAAACCACATATCATTGTTGGAGTATATCGTCTCAATGTGTTTTCTAATTATACGCAGTTGTAGAATAGCAACTGTACCCAAGAGTGCTAGTGATCCAGTTACAAATATTTATGGAATATCGAATGAGAAATTATGCAGGACGAGCATTTTAAATCTGAGCACCAACTCAGCAGATTGATTTTATACCAAAATCCCTTGGCAATTCTATATTAGCTAAAAAAAATTAGTAAGTTACGGCTCAAAAATCAAAGATCTTTTCTTTCGCCTTTTAATTATCACTTTATATACATTCTAATTTTGTTTTTTTTAGCTTAATCTAGGAGAATATGAGGAAATTATAGTTAGTAGTCATGAACCAAAAGAACAGAATAACTTGTGGTCGTATTGTGCCTTCTGAGTCACATGCTGGTAGCAATTGAATTTACGTCTTTGAATTTATTTCGTATGAATGAGGTGGAAGACCATGTTTGTTGTGTTGCTCTGCTAGAAGCACGCATTCAAAATAAGTGACGACGGACAATATATCGAGAAGAGATAAACCCATAAATAATTTAGCACCATGAGTATATTTGAAAACTGAGGGTAAAATAAGTCTATTGAGCAGCGGAATCTTTCTATATAGTAGTAGAACACAAAGAGGCCAACCCGTTGACTCCTCTGGGTCCCCATCGTCAATATGTACTTAATGGGTCGAATAACTTAGCTTATATTTGGTTTTAAATCCCTCTAGTCACCGCTGCGTTTCGGCCCAACACCAATCATTCCACATAAATTAGAAAGTCGACATTTTTCATTCGCTTCCTAAAGGGGTCCGCTGGATTCTCGTTCCTAGATTTTCTCTCGAGTATTTGGGCCACGTTTGACTTGTTCTCTTACGCAGCCATCGAAATTCCATGTGCCTCATCCGCCTGCTGTACGTGGGACATGTCGCCGTTACGTGCGCAGCTTGACTGTCAGCGCGAATTGTCGGTTTGATAATTTTGTTGGCAATATTTCCTGGAGGATGTTGTTTTTGCTTCATGGCCTCAGATGCCGCAACGTACTCGGCTTCAGAATTTAACTTACATACACGAAACTGTGCATCTGACATAGTGATTACCAATACACTGCTACTCTTTGGTGTCTCTGGATCTTCACCCCAATCGCTGTTACAAAACCCACGGAACATGAGCTGATTATCTTGTTCGACCTGTTGTACTGAATACCGTCATTCCCGGTCCACTTAGAACGCTCTTTAATACAATCACTTGTTTAAAAATTTCTGGATTCTTCAAAATTTTTGATTAACTGACCCGAGCGAATGCAAGACTCGGTTTTTGGGTACTAGTCGCAACATACCTAAGCATTCTGAGCGCTTCTGTAATCATAGCTTTTGTTTACTATAACAATATTTTATTGACGGTGTATGTCGTGTGGTCGTTTCAATCGAATTCCCAATCTATTGAGCTTTTGTGTACCTATCCATCTCAGGTATGTCTTGCGCATATTTCTTTTGACATATAATGAATTTTCTGTCTGAGGGAAACAGTAAATTATCGAACTCCTCGTTATTTGTCGCACACGATACGTAGTCAACAAAGAACAATACTGCGATCAAAACCATCGTCGATCTTGTAATACAGGCAAGTCTAGGTGGATTAGCGCTTGGAACCTCACTTCAGCATTCATTTATTCAGTTCAGCGTCCTGCATTGATGATGAGACTCCATTGCATTAGAACCAATGGTATCTAACTCAAATATCATTATTCTAATTAAAACATTTAGGTTATGTCAAAAAGGATTTTAATTAAATGTTCTTATCAATTAATAGTTTGCTGGAATTAAACCAAGATTTTTCAGCTTAGAAGGCTAATACGCTACCAATTAAGTTCAGATTGTTTTATTTAAAAAATTAATTGAATTTTGAGAAATTTCATAGAATACCCCCCTTATGAGCGGAATTTCACAGAATACCCCCCAAATGTTTTTATTCACAGAATGCCCCGGGTAAATTGACAAGCCCCCCTCATTATATCCTTGTCTATACGAGAGACTATAGATGAATGTATTTGACGAGTTCTTTGACATAAACAATACAAGAGCTACAAGAATGCTTCAAGCGTTTTCAAGCATGGGGTTCTCGGCAAGTGCGGCGGTCATGCCCACTTTACGTACAAGTCAGGCATCTACGGTTGGTGTCTCCGGCTGCGCGGATGGCTGGCATGACCTTTTCTCTACTACGAGTGACTGGGCGACCCCAAGGACGCTTGCGCTGAGGAGGTTGAAGGGCATCCCCCACGAGATCCGCCAAAGAAACTGGTTCGTACGCAGCTTCATAAGTGGCTCTATACTTCTCTCGTGTGTAGATCTTGTCAACAAGGCCAAGGGGAGCTACTCCAACGCGAATTGCAAGGGCGCATGTGTGGACGCAAGGCATGAGATGCTTTTGAAATGCCTCTCTGGTGCAAGAACCGATATATTTTTTGGCAGGGAGTTTGACCACGTACTGCTTGGTGCGACTGGTGCTGCCGATGACATCTCCCTGCAAAGAGCTGGAAACGTCGACATTGAATTTGCAAGTGTCTTGCAATTGTTTATCAAATTTGTCTTGAGCGACCGGTGGTAAAGGATACACCAGTACTGCAGCGGCCACCCGTCGCTCGTGAAATTTGCCCATCTGAAGTCGGTAAATCGCATTTAACATTTCAAGACAAGGGAGTTCGCGGATGCCTCTCAAAAAGGCGTTGGCAGTCTCCGCTAAATTGAGGTATGATGGTCAAAGCGCCTTCCCGTGATCTTGTGTGCTGCCCACTGCTCCAACGGGATTTTCAGGATGTATTCTGCAGCTGCACTTTTGATTTCTCGTAGTTATGCAATAATTACATCAAATGTTGCTTGGGATTCGGCGTAGGCACACTTTCAGAAAGCACAACAGAATACTTGAGTTAAAGCCAGCTATTAACAAGAGCATTCCAAACCTTTTTGCGGGAAACCCAAACCGCTTTTGGACATTGTGGTCGATATGATAGCAGCAATACAGGGCGCAAGCATCGGACAAGACGGCATCGAGGGCATTGATGAGACCTTTTTCACAATCGTTTATAATGACTGTGTCGGCCTCACTCATTTCACGATAGGAGGTCATAAAGGCTCTCGTGAACCATGTCCAAGTACCGGTGCATTCGTTTGAAACGACGGCCGAGGACAACAGAACAAGTTTGTCGTTAGCATCTCTGCCCACCGCCAAAAGTAGAGTTTGGACAAAGCAATTTTATGTGAAGGATATATCAACCGCCACAAACTTCCTCATATGCTTGAACGCCTGCCGGGCTGAACCAGGAGCAATGAAGACCGAATGGAAGCGTCGTTCATCGGACTTATTAATAGACTGGGTTTTGATTTTGACAACGGTGCTGGCATCAGCTTCCTGAAGCAGGTGGATGTAGCGCTGAACCTTCTGAAACTGCAGCCTCTGGTCGTCCGCGCTCTCTTGGAGAATTTTCTCCTTAACCTTGTGGGCAGTTGAGTATGGAATGTCCATACCCAATTGCATCTTCAAGAAACCTTGGATATTCTTGGGTATTGTATATTTTTCAAATGGAAATTTCTCTAGCGCTAGGACAACCAAGAAATCATGATGACGGAGAAGACTCCGAGGTCCTGGGAGAGTTCCTTGAAAGTCATGAACATCGTTTATTACGGTAACCGTCACTAGCTCGGTTTTCTCAGAGACTATGATACGAATACTGACAGGAAAATCCTCTCCTGAACACGCAAGAACCACCTTTTTATTGTCCCTTTTGCAGACCTTATTGAATTTGTTCCTCATGGCATTAACGGACGTCATCAACACTCCCTCATCCAAAGTGGCGTAGGTCTGCCCTAAGGAGAGTACCAGAATTTGGTAAAGAGCGCGGGTTGTAACGGGATTACATTTGGTTAAGGTCAAGTATTGACCAGTACGAAATGTTCGGACTTATTGGTTGTTTTAACCAATTAGGGCAGGATCCCTTGGTGAAAGCGTGGGAGCCTGCCACGTGTTGGTACACAGGTGGTGTACACTACATTTCGGATAGGTACGAATTAAGTAAGTTCTCCATAGTATTGCATATAGTTTATATTAGTTTATTAAGTTAGGCTAATTTTATATTAAATAAATCAGTTTACAAATACACTGAAGAATGCTAGGCGCACGACTCAGAACGGTCGCGCGTGCAGTGAGTGTTATAGCAAAGGGAGTAGCTCCCTTAGATACCCCCCTTTACTAAGGGAAGCCTTGGAACAAGGCGTTAGTGTTTACTAACCGTAAACTCAGGGAATCTTGGCCCCGAGTGAGAGAGCAATCTACCACTATGCCCTTATATAAGGGCGTATCGCCGCTTAAGGAAAGTATTCCTCTGTGCGCTAGCCGCACCGTGCGTGTACGCACCGGCTACACCGGTAGTCATGATTGGTTGATGGTAGATAGTCTATACATAGTACTAGAGCGCTTTGCCTCAAAGGCTGAGTATGATATGTAAGATACGAATTAAAACGTGAAATTTCTGGAGATTATGAGTTCCGAGTTGCCGTCCGAAAGTATGGACACATCAGTGTATTTACAGCCCCCGACATTATGATCGACGTCAGAGTTCAGCCGAGCTTCCGGAAGCATTCTGTGAATATAAACATTTGAGGGGTATTATGTGAAATTTCTCTTGAATTTTATATTAAAAATACTTTTTAACCAAAGGAAATTTAGATTTACATTTATAATACGGGAATTTACAAATAATGGAGTGATTTTGAAAACAATTACAGATAGGGGAGTGATTTAAAAAAAATTACAAACAAGGGAGTGATTTTGAAAATTATTACAGATAGGGGAGTGATTCAAAAATATTTACAAACAAGGGAGTGATGTCACTGCAAATTTGCGGGGATAAACTATTCGCACATGATGTTTTTCCTAACGACACATGATAATAAGACCTTGGAGGTTCGTATGATGTAATAATATTACATCTAACAGGATATCAGGTAGAACGACTTTTTACCACCCGACTGACTCAGTCATGTAATCAATTCTTCCATAAAAATTTACGGCATCGAGTCAAGCGGGCGCTTGATTATCACCTTCTTGTGCTCCAAGTGATTCCGCAGTCCAAGCTCCCCATTCTCGCGACCAATGCCCGAATCTTTAAATCCTCCAAACGGCGCATTCGTCTCTACTACGTCGTAGCAATTCACGTAAACCGTGCCCGCGCAAATGCCGTTCTAAATCTTGATAGAGATGTCAACGTTCGTCGTCACGACACCAGCGCCCAAGCCATAGACGGTATCTGTTCGTTGCTGTCGTTCATCCAAACGTGTGTACTGTATCACACGTGTTTCAAATGCCACGTACTGGCGTGCGAAATTCCACTACACTTAGATAGCGCGAGCAAGTAGCGTAACAGCGAACAATAAAGCAACAAACGTAAATTTATTCTCCACAGTCCTTACGCAACTTAAACGTAAAGCAGTGACCCACATCAACAAT
The DNA here is from genome assembly GCA_026184515.1 of Peronosclerospora sorghi. Taxonomy (NCBI): domain Eukaryota; phylum Oomycota; class Peronosporomycetes; order Peronosporales; family Peronosporaceae; genus Peronosclerospora; species Peronosclerospora sorghi. The sequence goes on from CM047588.1 coordinate 6,579,569, forward strand.
CACGTGATACGAGAAACCAAAACGTAAAGATAAATCCAACTGCCAGTGCAGCGTACCAAATCTTCCAACGTAAAAGTCACAAACCAAGCTGCGCTCTATAGCGCACTTGTTCTCCACTCAATAATCACACGAAAGTCAATAATCAAATTCAGAAGTGATTTATTAGTGTTAAGTTCATACCTAAAACTAATAATATGCAAATACACAAAGTTTTGTACTTAACCTAAAGTTATGTACAATACATCACCTTTTCATTGTAAAGTCGCTGAAAGTCCAAAATGGCGACGCGAGCCGCTGCATGAAATGCGCGCGCTTCTAGCACTCCTTCTCGACTTTTCCGTGAAAACCAGCTAGTCCATCGCAAGCGCCGCTAACCCAAGACCATCCTGCGCACGTTTCAGCGTCTCAGGATTCAAAGGCTTGGTGAAAACATCGGCCAAATTTTCATCCGTAGGTCTATATCTTGCTTTAACCACACCATCCTTAGCTTTTGAAAGCAAAACATTCACCCGAATTTCCATGTGGTTTGGCTTTGATGCTTTTCCGTCACCTTCCATCATTTTGATTGCAGCTTGGTTGTCGCAAAACAGCGTTATCGGCAGTTTCACCTTCAAACCAACTTCATTTCGACATCTCTTTGAAGCCAATCAGCTCACACAGTGTCACCGACGATGCATAAATTTCCGCTTCCATAGTGGAAAGCGACACGCACTACTGACGCTTGCACACACAGTGCACAATGTACCCTTCCACAAAAATCACGCCACCGCTTGTCGACTTCCGATCTTCCTTTGATCCAGCGAAATCTGCATCGCAAAATCCAACAATTCCACCTTTGTCCTTTTCTTGAGATTTCGCATCAGTATCCACCTCCAAACGCAACTTCATCTTAGACGTGCCCTTGAGAAAACGTAAAATCCTCTTGGCCGTCTCCCAATCAAGCTTGGAAGGCGCATGAGCTCTGCGCGTGGCCTTGTGCACTGCATATGCAATTTCAGGCCTGAAGCAGCGCGCGATCCAAAGCAAACTTCCGTTCAAAGACTGGAAATTTATTATCGTCGGCGCACCATCGTTTCCTCGCTCTTTTAACATTGCATGTTCCTTGAGGTTTAGATCTTCAAATTCGTCCCCGATTGGCGCCTTCACTGCGTTTGCGTCTTCCATGCTGTAGACATTTAGCAGGTCCCTGATCATGACTTCCTGATCCAGGAAGTAGCCACTGCCTTCTTGATACTCTACACGCATACCAAGAAATTTCGAAACTTCGCCCAAATTTTTAATCACCAAATCCTTGTGGTCCCCGAAAAAATTTGCCACGTGAACCTGCTTTGTTGCCGTGACCAATAGGTCGTCGACATATACTCCTACTGTAATGGGGTGCCATTACATAATAGATATTAAAGTTAGAATATCACAGTTTAATTTCAGACGCGTTGTCTGAAATTTAAATAAGAGATTATAAGTTATTATAATCTAAGAAGGAAAAGTCGATTCGGTATAAATACCGAATCTTGCAGGTTAACTAATAGTACAGTTAGTTAAAGACTTGATATTATTATATTAATTAGTTAGTTACTATACTATTAGCCTATAAACCACCCATTAAATAAACACTCTTAATTTTGCGTTCTAGATAACAAGTGAATATTAATATATTTACTTTAATTATAGGATTAGTTGTTACCAACTAATCCTACCCTAATTTTATTGCGCGCTTCCTCGCACAAATACAGTGTAAGCCAGTAACATGATCAGTCCTGTTACACCTGGTAGCACTTTGTGGTCCGTCTTAACGACCACAGTTCCGTTCTGCTAGTTAACTAGCGGGGCGAAGATTAAGAGACGCTCGGCATCATGTCGTGAGACATGTCGGTTGCCGAGCGAGAAAGAACGCTGGAAGAGGTGAATAAACACTTCCCTCACTTCTCGTCGCGTAGTAAAGACGCGACGGCGGAAATGATTCGGTCTATGGGGACCGACATCATTACCTTCCTCAAGAGTAAGTTTCCAGAGGAAGTGGTACAGGTGGTGAACCGCTTTAGGCTAAACCACCTAGAATAGTCAGAACGGCCCGCGCCAGAGGCAGCGCGGACCGCAACTGCACCTACAACGCATAGCGTTGAAGTGGTAAAGGCGCGAGTACCGCCCTTTACCGGCGAAGGGGGCGAGCCCCTTCGTAGATGGCTCGCAGAGGTGGAAGATGCGATCTCTGCGCAAAATATTGTTGACGAACGTCAACAGGCATACTTCGCCACAACATGTCTAGGCGGCAGATCCAGGGCATCGGCGATGAGTCGCAGAGCCACTGATGACTCTGCGTTCCTTACTTATAAGGAATTTAAAGCTGAGCTAAAGCTCAACTTTGAAGCTCCAGAAATGGAGCTAAGTAGTCGGCAGGCGTTTATGGAACTCCGGCAAGGTAAGCTTGACCTTCAAGCTTACGCTCAGAAGACGCAATATTTGCTGTCAAATATTGTGTATGAGCCGGTGCCCCCTGCTATGCAGGTCACTGGCTTCATGAAGGGACTCAATGATGGTCCCGTAAAACAGAGTCTCTACCGGCACCCGCCAGAGACTCTAAGGGATGCCATTGACATGAGCATCCGTGAGGAGTTCAGCATGCGATCAGCGTCATCGCATGCTGGGTAAAGCCGAAGGGCTCAACAGCCCTTCGCTTTTGACATGCCGCAACGGCATGTCAACAAGCAGCAGTCAGTCAGACGAAGCTCACACTTCGTCTCAAGAAACAGCCACCCGCGCCAGAGCATGGGCGGTGAAGGTCCAGAGCCGATGGAACTATCGGTTGCGGTTGCTTCGAACACGAAGCAACCGAAATTTAAAAAGAATATTCGCTGCAATAGATGCGCGAAAATGGGGCATTTTGCCCATGAGTGTATGGCACCGCGTCCGGTGCCACGCAGTCAGCGGACGGAACCGTCCGCTGCACGGCGACACCAACAGGGACATCACCCTGTTGGTGCAAAAAACGAGAATCGCCAGTAGGGGCGGGGCGCCCTACTGGGAATGTTAGCCCACATGCCGACATAGGGCATGTGAGGGTAATAGCCCCAGACGGGACTATGTCCTGTCAAAAGGTGCAGGGTGATGGAAAGCCTCTTATCACCCTGGAGGTTAAGCCCCACGGGAGCGATGTCCCCATGCGAGCTTTGTTTGACACAGGAGCGTCAAACAATTTCGTTAGAACTCAGAGTCTAACGCTGTTGAGCTTCGTGGGGGTAGAGACCCCACGAAGTATGTTGTCAGTCCGGTTAGCAACAGGTGAAACCGTGACTATTCCAAAGCGTGTGATTAAAACACGCTTCGAGTTGAATGAACTGTCATTCGAGGATGAATTCATCGTCCTCGATTTAGATGACAAGTTCGATGTGATACTTGGAATCCTATGGATGTCCAAGTTTAAACCTTCGATCGACTGGGTTAACCTATCCATCGAATGCGGCGGATGCACAGGATCTGATCACCCTGTGTGTAATCCGGCTGTATCAGAGGATAAAACCGCAGCGTCAGACAGTCTGGTGGATAGCGATTGCACCACCAGGTCTGTTCTGACACGATCAGCGGAAGGTACCTCCGCCGGTGAGAGTCCAGAGGGACTACCACACGCAACAGAAGAGTCGTTGCGTGTTGGAGAGGAACATTACACGGGTGATAAAGACCACCGTGAGAATGAAGTTATATCCACGGTGGGAAACACCCACCGTGAGAAGTAAGTGATATCCACGGTGGGAAACACCCACCGTGAGAAGGAAGTGATATCCACGGTGGGAAACACCCACCGTGAGAAGGAAGTGATATCCACGGTGGGAAACACCCACCGTGAGAAGGAAGTGATATCCACGGTGGGAAACACCCACCGTGAGAATGAAAATGCATCCACAGTGGGAAAACACCCACTGTGCGACCGAAGGTTCCAACACGACGAATGAATTCCGTGTTGATGAGAGTGAACTCACGATCGAGTGCAATCGTGAGCAAAACTCCGTGGTGGCCAGTGCCCACCACGTTGCGTTAGCCATGCGCACGGGTGATAAAGACCACCGTGTCGCAGAAAAGGCGGCCGGTCAGACGAGCACATCTGATCGCCAAAATTCCATGGTAGGCAGTGGCCACCATGATGATGAGTATTCGCACACGGTGAATCGTAATCACCGTGTAGCAGTCAACCAGACGAGTGCGTCTGATTGCATGGGCAGTTCCGTCGAGACGATCAACGTCTTGACGCAAACGGAGACCGGATTAGCTACCCAGTCTCTGTTGATGGAACACCCTCCGAAAGAAGGTTCGGAGGTGATGGATCCTTCAGCGCTAAGCTGGAAGAAGTTTATGAGAAACTTGCACGATGGTCAGATCGAACAGATCTGTATCATCGTTGCAACAGATGATGTAGTGGATATTCGTGAACGAATATCCACATTACAAGTGGAAAACATTGGGAAAAAGGTTCCCAATGATCAAACGAGAGTTCAGCGCTTTGAAGCGCAGAGCTGGGAGTCGCTTAAAGCGACCTCCCCATTTTATGAGGTACTTCGAGAATACGCTGACGTATTCCCAGAAGAAGTACCTAGCGAGCTCCCTAAGGATAAGGGAACTCGTCATGAGATTGACCTCGTGCCAGGCACGAAGTATTGTGTTACGCGGCAATGGCCGTTGCCGCGTGATCAGGTAAAAGCGATCGACGAGTTCTTCGAAGCTCGTCGTAAATCAGGCCAAGTGCCGGAGTCTACCTCACCTCACTCTACCCCCACCTTTTGTGTGAAGAATTCCACAGGTGGGTGGAGAATCATTCACGCTTACAACAAGCTGAACGCAGCGACGGTACCGGCAAAGACACCGATACCGCGGAAGGATGTCATCATAGATGGCATGTGCGGGAGCACCATCTTTAGTGCTCTTGATCTAAGAGATGGATTTTATCAAATCCTAATGCGTGAGAAGGATATCCCTCTCACGGCAGTAAGCACCCCAAGCGGCATGCTTTGGGAGTGGCTTGTTATGCCACAGGGGCTTCGAAATGCCCCTGCTACGTTTAACAGATGCGTAACGCATCTATTACGCCCGGTGCGAGAATTCGCACCGAGTTATTTCGATGACGTGTTCATCCATAGTAAGGGTGAACACGATAAAAGCGATGTAGACGTCCATAGGGAGCATCTACGTCGAGTGTTGGAGCTTATGCGTAAACGTAAGCTCTATGCAAATATGAAGAAGTGCACCTGAGATACCCGTTGGATGCTTTGTGGGCAAGAACGGGGTGCGTCCTGATCCAGAAAAGATCAGGGTGATCGTTGAATGGACTACGCCAAACAACGTTAAGGAACTTCGAAAGTTCCTTGGGTTGGCAACATATTTGCACAAGTATTCGTGCAACTATGCTGGGTTAATACGACCTCTTTCTCAATTACTTAAGAAAGATGTCGAATGGCATTGGGATACCCAATGTCAAGATGCTTTTGATGCAGTCAAGCAAAGCTTGACTGAAGCGCCTGTATTGGCTATAGCCGATAACGAGCGTCTGTTCCACGTCGTTTGCGACGCGAGCGATTTCGCTATCGGCTGTGCTTTGATGCAGCGTGATCATGATGATCGTGATCGCGTAATCTGCTATCAATCGCGTCAGTTGCGCCCAGCCGAGCGCAACTATCCAGTGCATGACAAGGAACTCCTTGCCATGAAGTACGCACTGGCTAAGTTTCGGATCTATCTATTGGGAGATAGACCGTTTGTGGTTTACACGGACCATGCGTCGCTACGCACGGCCGTGAATTCACCACACATTTCTCAAAGAATGTCTCGATGGCTATAATTCTTTGCTGAGTACAACTTTACGGTTGAATACAAACCCGGAAAGTTGAACGTGATAGCAGATGCGCTATCACGAAGGCCCGATTACGAGATGAAACCGTCCGTAACCGAAGGGGCCAGTGCAAACGCAATCCGTTGCACTGCTTTGTCGTCGTCAATTATAAGACAAGTACGCGAGGCGTACAAAACAGACGAGGAGACACGTCTGTTGATTGATTACTTACGTAATCAATCAAGTGAGAAACGCGACGAACTCCCAGAGTTCCTCCGCGCTTGCGTGCATCGATATCGACTGCACGATGGTCTGCTGCTTTACAGCACAGACCAAAAAGATGAAAGTCGCATCGTCGTTCCAAACGATGATGATCTCAAACATCAAATTATGTTTGAGTATCATGATGCACCGATTTCGGGGCATCAAGGTCGAGAGAAGACATACGCTTCTCTCGCACGTGACTTTTACTGGCGAAACCAGTACAAGTGGGTACGCAAATACGTACGCGCTTGCGAGATTTGCCAGTGCGTTAAGCCTGCGCAGTCTGCACAGGCTCCGCTGCAATCTCTGCCGGTTCCGACAGAGTGTTGGAAGTCCATTTCAATGGACTTCGTATTCGGTCTTCCACCCGACAATAGTAGGAAGACTGGAATAGTGGTCTTTGTAGACCGTTTCAGTAAGATGGTACATCTTACTGCAGTATCAGCAAACGTAACCGCCGCTCAAACAGCGCGTATATTCGTTGATACGGTATTCCGTTTGCACAGAATGCCGGAAGACATTGTCTCGGATAGAGATCCGAGATTTACAGGACGTTTCTGGCAAGAAACGTTCTCATTGTTGGGAACCCAGTTGAAGATGTCAACTGCGGACCATCCGGAAACGGATGGGCAGACGGAACGGGTTAACCGCGCTCTCGGAGACATGTTGCGATCATACGCACATGCTTTTGAACAGTGGAGTGTTTACCTGTCACTCACTGAATTCGCGATTAACAATTCGGTGCATGCTTCAGCTAAGCATACACCGTTCTACGTGAATGCCTTAAGGCATCCACGAACCCCAGCTTTACTTGGCGGTACGCCAAATCTAAGTGGTGGAGGGACCCGCTCAAATTTTGAGCGAGTCAATGCGCAAGTTTCGACTGCAACTTGTGAACAAAACGATGGCCCTTGTGTTGAAAATACAGTAGAAGCGGAAGCAGCTTCAATTAAAACTGAAGCTGCATATGATGAATATGTGTCTGCAGCAATTGCTGCAGACAACGAGGACAATGAACCTACTACTGATAAAGCAGTAGATGAATTCGTATTATAGCGCCAAGCTGTAATACGCTAGGTAAAGGATGCACTTTCCTCTGCTTTTGATAAGCAGAAGCAAAATGCAGATAAACAAGGAAGGAAGAACAAGAACTCCTTTCTTAAAGGTGAATTAGTATTACTAAGTACTACTAATTTGCCTACACATGCAATAAGCAACTTCCCTACACGGAAGTTGCTTCCTAAGTACATTGGACCCTTCAAGGTCCAAGAGATTCGGGGGAATGCCTATACCTTAGACATTCCCACAGCAATGCGGCTCCACCCAACATTCTATGTTGGGCGGCTCAAGCCGTATCACTCGTCTTCGTCTTACGACGAGACGCAGAACCACGGAAGATGCCGTGCTTCTCCAAGTCTCCCAAAAGAGACTTGTAATCGGCCTCCAGCCGTTGGTGAGCAGCGCGGAGAGTCGTTACCTCCGCATTCGACTGCTCGAGATCAGCCGTGTGCCGATCGAGCTCTCTCTTATAGCGAGAAAGCTCAATGTACAGAATATCATTCTTCTGCTGGAGGGCAGTGTGCGCTCCGAGGATGTCGCGGACATCCTCGCGAAGAGACCGATATGTCTTCACACAGTGAGACATATCGCTGCTCAAGGAGGAATAACCCTCCTCGAGCTTGCGGAGCAAAGAACCATGCTCCGCAACAACAACGGCGAGGGAATTCTCAACCTCCGCCGCCCCTGATTGATAATCAGGGGAATAAGCGATATATCCTCGAGCGCTTGATCTCGAAGCGCTCGGTGCCTTTTAAGAAGGGGCAGCGTACCGAGTACTTGGTACGCTGGCTGGGATATCCCCAAAAGTTCGACTCTTGGGAACCGATTGAGGTTCTGAGGGCCGACGCCCCAGACCTTTTGACTGAGTTTGAGAAGAAGTCTCAAAATCATAATGCGAAGTAGCATCAACAGTAGGTGTTGATGGTATCAATTAAACCCTGAATTTTGGCGGGTACGGAAAAGCCACCGTACCCCCGCAACTCCTCCTCTGACAGACTAGGAGCGCCCTGCGGACACCGCGGGAAAACGAGGTGAGAAGGGACACCACACTTTAACCCTTATTTGAGGCAAGCAAAATGGATGTATTCCATTTTGCCTGTTCGAGAGTGCTTTAAAAAGCGCTCGCGCATTACGTGAACTTTATTCACGTAATCATCTGGGATTTTGTTGTAGTTGTCAACAAAAGCATTCCAAATCTGAGTCAGCGCGTCTTTATCGTCCCTGTTCTTCCTTGACCCTTTCCGGCTCGAATAATATCGAACCTGGAAAAAGAGGTCAATAAAGTACAGACGTCTATCGTCTGTACTTCGATCGAATCGACGTGACTGGATATCTTCGCAGTCATCCAGCACGTTGATATCGAACAACGCATACTGGCAGTCCCGTTTACGGTGACCGCCACTGTTGGGGGCAATAGCCCAGCCAGGGGTCCAAAACCCCACCCTGTACGGAATATGTGGTTCCATACGATGATACGCTTTAGAAGCGGCAGCCGCCGCTTCTGTTCTAGCCCTTTTAGCAGGCGTAGCACCGCCTGCTTCAACACCACGCGCCGGGGTTAAATCACCCCGACGTGGAGAAGTACTTGGTCCAGGTGGGGCTCTGCGTTCCCGCAACCACCTGTGATAATCATTGTCGCTGTCAGCTATGACAGCGACACCAGAGTCGTCATCGCTGTTAGTCGATGAGCACCTAGCGAGCATCGACTCGCTAGATCCCTTAGTGGGGACATCTGTATCCCCATCACTTTGTTCGGAGTCAGAACTCCCGAACATGGCCCTCTTGGCAACACGCCATTCGGAAGTTGCCATCGTGCGAGATGTTGCATTAGCAACATCTCCCTGTTTCTTGTCAGATGCCGCCTTAGCAGCATCTGTGGTCGAAGACGGTACGTCTTCCGACCTTTGCGTAGTTGACGCTGCTAATTCAGCGTCACCGTTGTCACTCAGCACCTCAGCACCTAGTGCTGAGGCGGAGGAAGAAGTTACTTCATTGTTTTCAGCAGCACTCTTTAGAGCGCCGCCGCCGTGTGTCTTGACCATCGAGTTTATGGTCAATCAGTTGGTGAATGAGAAATTCTGACCAACAAGTGCCACCCATGGTTGGCCAAAATAAGAATTATTATTGGCCAACCACCTTAAGTGGGGGGTGATATAATGGGGTGCCATTACATAATAGATATTCAAGTTAGAATATCACAGTTTAATTTCAGACGCGTTGTCTGAAATTTAAATAAGAGATTATAAGTTATTATAATCTAAGAAGGAAAAGTCGATTCGGTATAAATACCGAATCTTGCAGGTTAACTAATAGTACAGTTAGTTAAAGACTTGATATTATTATATTAATTAGTTAGTTACTATACTATTAGCCTCTAAACCACCCATTAAATAAACACTCTTAATTTTGCGTTCTAACCCACAAGTGAATATTAATATATTTACTTTAATTATAGGATTAGTTGTTACCAACTAATCCTGCCCTAATAGTATTGCGCGCTTCCTCGCAAAATACAGTGTAAGCCAGTAACAGGATCAGTCCTGTTACACCTACCACGACCGTTTCACCACAAACCTTCTTGAAATATAGACATCCGTCCGTAAAACTTTGTTCATAACCTTGACTTAGAAGCTTCGAATTCAGGAGGCGGTTCCATTGCCTCCCTGCCTGATTTAATCCGTAAAGCGTTTTCTTTAATTTCAAAACGACATCGCTTGCACTTCCAACTTGCAATTCTTTCAGATTTTCTTGCTCGACCTTCATTCACTGGGGGTGAACAGATATACATCATGTTCGTCCTCCAACGCTTTCACATAAGCGTTGGGGATGTCCCCATGCATTGCGCGTACTCTCCATTTCCGAGCAAGCATAAAAAAAATCGTACGGTGGTCATCTCCATGACCGAGGCAAAGTTTAGTTCATAATTGACCCCGAAACGCTCCTCGTTTCCGCAGGCCACTAACCTCGCCTTGTAGCGCTCGACTTGCCCGTTTGCATCGGTCTTGACCTTGAAAACCCACTTCGAGTGCAATGGTTTTGCGTCGGTCGGTTTCTTGATCACCTCCCAGACTTCGTTATCTTCCAACGCCTTAATCTCTTGTTCCATTGTATCAATCCATTTATTCGCGTCTTGGCGACCCATCGCATCGCGATAATTCCTCGGGTCGCCCTCCCTTATCATGTTCACCGACGCTTCCTTTTCTTCATCGTCGTCGTTGTCCTCGTTTTTGCATTCCGCCTGGTCCATGCGCTCGGCGCATTGGCGCGTGACATGGCGATCCCTCGTCCAGCGCGGCTTTCTTTTTGCTTGCTTTTTCGTGACTTGTTTGACACTTGGCGTCCCTTCGGGTCCTTCTGACCTTCGGTCACTAGGTGGAGATTCCGCTTTACACTCTTCGGATTCTCCAATTCTTAGCTGCCGATTCTGCACGTCCGTAAGTGATTCCACGTTCTTCACGTGCTGAGTGATCGTCATCTTCCTTTCGGCTTTCAGGTAGACCCTGAACCCCTTGGTCTCCTCGCTCCTGCCGATAATTACTCCGACTTGCGCACGATGCGCGAGCGTCTTCTTTACGGGATTCCTGTATACATTGCACGGCGATCCAAAGGTCACGATCCCGCCTAGGTTTTTCTTGGTTCCCGTGAGCACTTCCAGCGGCGATATCCCCTTGGGATTCGCGCTTGTCGTGGTGCGATTCAGCACATAGGCTGCATACTCCGCCGCATCCCCCCAAAAAGACAGATTCAGTCCGCTTCCGAACAGCATGCACCGAGCCATGTTCATCACGGTCCGATGCATACGATCGGACTCGCCATTACTAGCTTGATTCCCGGCCTCGCTTATCTGCCGCGCGATGCCGGTACTACGACAAAAGTAATCAACGTTCTTGTACTCCGCCCCACCGTCGGTCCTTAAAACGTGATTTTTTGCATCCAAAAGTTCTCTCGAAAAAAGCCAAAAAATGCTCGAATTTTTTGACCGCAACGTCCTTGGTCTTGGCCAGAGAAAATCTAGTATAATTGCTCTTGAAATCGATAAAATTAACCAGGTAGCGATTGCCCAAACGATATTTTGGTGTGATTGGACCGTTAAGGTCGGAACAGATCACACCACCGATCCGATCGATGGGCGCATTTTCGCCGCTATCAACACTTTCTACCATTTTCCCAGGAATGGGGTCTTAAATGCACGTTACACGACTACACTCAGGTAGGGTTGCTGTATTGCAAATATTCAACATCTACTCCACCTACTGCCCCTGCCTCCCTTTTTCGACTGGTTGTTTTTTGTCTGCTTCCCTTGCGCGCAGCTAACACATTGCCTGCGCGTCTCATCCGTAATCTGGATCCCGTATTCCGGGTCCTTTGCCAACCTGAGAATTGTACCGTAATTCAGGTGGACCATCCGCAGGTAGAAGTGCATCAACGTTCCACTTTGGATGTCCTCGTCCGCCGTATAATTTTCTTCCGTCGGGTGTTGCACCGACATAATCATTTCTTTATACGTCTTTTTCAGACGATCCACTTCACCTTCCACGGTGAACACATTATTTTCTGCGTGAATATTGGTAAGCGGGAGGGGGGGCGTGTGTCATGCCTGACAAGCGTTTTTTTTTCCATTCACGTAATCAATGACAAAACCACCCTTCTCGAAAGCACCATACGAGAAAATATTCCGGGCTGCTCCTTCTACGTGAAAAACGTCCTTAATTTTCATGCGAGTTCCGCATTCCCATACACGAAACGAATGTACATCATGCCTTTCTTGGTGATAACAAAACTTTTTCCATCCACTT
>CM047588.1:6610363-6623006 GCA_026184515.1 Peronosclerospora sorghi
TCCAAATGCCACGTACTGGCGTTGGAAATTCCACTACACTTAGATAGAGCGAGCAAGTAGCGTAACAGCGAACAATAAAATAACAAACGTTAATTTTTTCTCCACAGTCCTTACGCAACTTAAACGTAAAGCAGCGACACAAATCAACAATCACGTGATACAAGAAACCAAAACGTAAAGATAAATCCAACTGCCAGTGCAGCGTACCAAATCTTCCAGCGTAAAAGTCACAAACCAAGCTGCGCTCTATAGCGCACTTGTTCTCCACTCAATTATTACACGAAAGTCAATAATCAAATTCAGAAGTGATTTATTAGTGTTAAGTTCATACCGTAAACTAATAATATGCAAATACACAAAGTTTTGTACTTAACCTAAAGTTATGTACAATACATCACCTTTTCACTGTAAAGTCGCTGAAAGTCCAAAATGGCGACGGGAGCCGCTGCATGAAATGCGCGCGCTTCTAACAGTATAATTGGCACGCTTGATGACCTCATCGATGGTCTTAAAGTTAAGATCGTCATGACGGGACCAAAAATCTCTTCTAGAGCAATGGCCATATCGTCTTGAACGTCCGAAAACACAGTGGGCTCGATAAACCAGCCTTTGGTACCCAGACGCTTTCCGCCAGTTAGGAGACGACCACTTTCTTTCACACCCTTATCAATATAGTGCAGAATCTTGTTAAATTGGGTCTCATCGATCTGCGCTCCCTGCTCCGTGGCAGAGCTGAACGGGTCACCAACAACGCGGGAGATAGAAGCCTCGACGAAGCGGCGCACAAACTCATCGTAGATACCCTCTTGTACATAAGCATGCGAGCCAGCAATGCAACACTGGCCCTGGTCCAGAAATAGAGCTAGCTGCGACTGCTGAATGGAAAGGTCAATGTCGGCGTCATCCAAGATGACATTTGCTGAGCTGCCCCCGATCTCAAGCGTGATATTAAGCGTGTCACGTGTCACGTGACAAGCTTAATATTTCGCACGTGAGAATTGCGCATTATTTCGTAGCCAACATCGGTGGACCCAGTGGAGGCGACCTTGTCTACGTTCGGGTGCAGCGCGAGGAGCCGGCCAGTATTGGTACCTGCACCGGAAACAATGTTGATCACTCCCTCTGCAAATCCAGCTTCCACAATGATTTCACCAACACGCAGAGCAGATAGCGGCGTTTGCTTAGCCGGTTTCAGCACAACCGTGTTGCCAGCTGCAAGAGCAGAGCCGAGCTTCCATGCCATTAAGACCAGTGGGAAATTACACGGGATGATCTGCGCGCACATGCCGACAGGTTCGGGCTTGGCGTAGCAGAGAAAAGGACCCGAGATTGGAATAAAGGAGCCGTGAATTTTGTCCGACCAGCCAGCATAATAGCGGTAAGTCTTCACCACCAGTCCCAAGTCCACCGCTTTGGCCTCAGCAAAGGGCTTGCCATTCTCAAGCGCTTCAAGAGCAGCAAGTTCATCAATGTTATTTTCAATCAAGTTGGCAAGCTTGTGAAGGAGCATTCCGCGCTACGAAGCGGGCATGGTGCGCCACGGGCCCTCAAGGCAGCGCGGGCACCAGCAACAGCCGTGTCAATATCGGCAGAGTCATCCTCCGCGACGTCTGCAAGTTTTTCCATTGTTGCCGGATTATACGTTTCGAAGGTTTTACCAGTGCTCGACGGTACGAAGTGACCTAATGAGCATGTTCGTTTGTCTTACGTAGACGTGCTCCAATATGTGGCGCGAAAGCACGAGTGGTGAGACTTTTGTGGTTGCTTTTACAGTTAACGCGCTCGCTCGAGCGTAGCAAGCATGGCGTAGGATTTGGCGCTGCATGGTTAAAGGTGCAAGGTCAAATGTGCAAAATGAAGAGTGGGTAGAGACACCATTGTCAAGTGAATTCAGAACGTGGCCGAACGAACTGAAGTGAAAGGTGGTACTACTGGTTTAGCGTAGTTGCTTCTACCTTATATCCTGTTAGATGTAATATTATTACATCATACGAACCTCCAAGGTCTTATGATCATGTGCCGTTAGGAAAAACATCATGTGCGAATAGGTTATCCCCACAAATTTGCAGTGACATCACTCCCTTGTTTGTAAATATTTTTGAATCACTCCCCTATCTGTAATAATTTTCAAAATCACTCCCTTGTTTGTATTTTTTTAAATCACTCCCCTATCTGTAATTATTTTCAAAATCACTTCCTTATTTGTAAGATCCCGTTTATAATATTTTAAAAAATCAAATTAATAAAAAAATAATGTTTAATACTTGGTTTTCTTAACCGGTATAGTTATTTTTTTTAATATAATAACATTAAGAGCTAGGAAAAAAAATTTTTCGTCTTACTTATATTGTGCGCTTTCTCACCTAATAATAACAGTGTAAACCGTTATACCGGTAACACTTTGGGGTCCGTCTTAACGACCACTGCCACATTCTGATAGCTGTCTAGCAGAGGAAAAAGTCCGTTTCCTATCCGTGCGCTCACTCATGAGGAGCTCGCCATCTTTCACCCCACCCGTTCAGCGCTCTAGTGCACGTGATCAGAAGCATTGGCTCTAATATGAAAAAATAATCGAGGCTAAAATCCCGGTCGAGCAAATCGAAATCGTAGACAGGGTTCCGAAGGAATCCAGTCGCTTCTTCGCCGGCACCATGTCACGTCCAGGACGTCGCACGTGGAGATCTGTAAGACCACTTTCCCCATACGCGGAGAACGGACGATGGCTATTTTAAACTCAAACAGCCATCTATCCATGTAAACTAAGTGTTCCCAGGTTACAGGTGCACTTTACCCTTATATATTTCACGGCCGCCAAAATATGGGTATGGGGCGCACTCTTGATGACCAATCTGTGTTGAACGCTACAAGCGTTTAAGGAGGAGAAAAACTCACTTTTTAGCCTCCTCCAATTGAATTTAGATGTCAATCTGACTGTTTAAATCTGCATCAGGGTAATCTTGACATACAAATTTACTTGGAGAAGTCACAATATTTGCTTTCAAATATTCTAAACGAAACTGTGGATGCATCCACTGAAGTAGCTGTGTACATGAACGGACTGAATAAAGATCCCGTGAAGCCGTATTACTTCCGGCATCTTACAGGATGCTATCATCCAAAAACATCCAGAAAAGTTCAGTATACAGTCTCCCCCCCCAGCATACTGTTAGCAGTCGAAAACTGAACAACCCAATCGACTTCAACGCGCAGCAACAGGTGCCAATTGTTGGTATTCAGTGGATAGGCTATTCATATCCTTGCCACGGCATAGTGGGAGTCCGGAACCACATATTGGTTGTGGTTGCTTTGTTACCGAATCAATTTAAAAAATAATAATATTATTATTCGCTGCAATAGATAGGCGAGGATAGGGAACTATGGCAATTAGTGCATCTGGGGACACACCGTCAGATGACTATTAAGTCTTCTGGATAAAGTAATCAATAGTGAAAAATCCTGTTCGTTCAAAACAACGTGAACACCCCGAAAGGGCAGGCCGCCTACTTTCGTTCCTTCTCTCTCAGAGAATTTTGTGCGTTTCATGAGGATGTGTCGTCTCGGTGTGAGCGCTTACATTAGTGGTCCGGAAATACAGCTTGTTCTCCAATTGGCGGTCTACATTTGATGCCTTGAACTTCACTGCTCCCTACGTGTGTAATTGTTGTTGGAAAAGCTATGTTGGATGCCAATGAGAGAGATTTTCAAAGGACATAATCGCAGTGGTTTAAGGTCGCTTATAGACATGGAATTGTGATTAAACATTTAAGACTAAATTTTGTGACTAGGATTTTGGACTAATTTTTTTACTTATGAGTACATTTTTTTATCTTTTATCGTCGCCTAATATCTCAGCCCCGGCGCTCTGAACTTACAATCAGGGCGCCCTTTCTTCACGGGTATGAAAGCTCAAGCACTAGCCGGCTTGAACTGGAACAAGTTATTCGCGCGCGCCCAACACGTGTCAACTTCTCACATTTTTCACGCCCGCGGAACTTGTTGGAAGTTCGTGCACCTGTGGAGAAGCGCATAGAAGATTTTTGGTCAACTGTCATGAACATGGACGGTCCATCCTGAGCAAAAGCGACGCAGAGTAAAGGTACATCATGGCAAGCGACAGAAGAATGATTCATATAGGGATGGGTAGAGTTGATTGGTCTATATTATGTAATTGGTTAATGTTAGGATTTAAGGAATAACAATGTTATCGTTTTGCGTCCGATCATCTAGATCATCGATTGGGACGGCGTGATAACTTCGCGCCTTCCTTTCATTGCATACGCAACTTTACACGTCCCGGGCGGGAGCACGTAGTGCACTTTTTGTCCCACCGGAAGATGTAAAGCTCCGCAGAACTCGTCCTCAACTCCGCCGCTGTGTCAGCGGCCCCTTTTTCGTAAAGGCTACTGGGAGGGTGATTGACCCAAGTGTTCTCACCTCTTCCCCCATTGTTTTACACCTACCCTCTAAAAGTTCGGCTGCTTTAAGCTCCCCTTGGAAACTCTAGGTGAATTTTTGTAAAAAACGTCGATCTGCACATAGAAAGTCCAGATAGACCCCTTGCCCTTAAGTTTAGGCTAGGAATACAAAATATATTGGGCATTTCCTTAGCGATCTAGGCTTAAGAGGCTTGACGAACAAGAGGTGAAGCCTTCCGCCACGTGATCAAGTACCCCTTCGCTGGTTTCTACTAGATCGACAGCGTCGATCTGCGATCTGCGATCAAAGACCCTCAATCTCGCCAATTCGTACAAGATCAACTAGATCGATCTGCGATCATTGATCATCAATCATCGATCATCGAGCTCGATCTGCGATCTGCGATCTGCGATCTCGCCAGCTCGACTAGATCAACTGGGTCGATCTGTGATCATCGATCATCGATCATCGATCTTCGACACCCAGTTTTTCCCCGGGATCTCGAATCTACGATTTTGCACCTGATCAACACCCGTCGATCTGCTACGAATTCCCTCTATCACATCAGAATCGCACTGATCTACGTCCTAGTCATCTGGAGAGCGACCCACGCCCAAACCGTCGGGTACAATAGGTGAGCAAGACATAGGCCTGTCACAGGACAACCGGAGGACCCCATTCGTTAGTCGGTAGTCCGTAGTCCGGGCGCTGTGTGAACAACTGTCCAAGCCTCAAAATTGGGCCAGCCGCTCCACCACAATGGTTCGCGTGCGCATATTTTTCGGCGACTTGGGAAATCACCGCGATTCCCTGCAAGATAGCGCTGACGCGGACGTGAAGACGGAAGCGAAAGCAGAAACGAAGATTAAAGTGGAAAAGGAGGAGGTGGTTGTGACGATGGAAGGCAGTTCGCCGTCAACACTTCTGAAGAAGAAAGGAAATGCTGATAATCAGTACCTGGGGAGGTATTCTGATGACATAAAGGAGGAAAAGCCTCGATCACCTCCCAAAGCTCCTTCGGGATCCCCTGCAGATCACAACTTGCGTTGTGATCCGCTTATTGCATATGGATATGATGATCTGGATTGGAAGCTGGTGGCGGAGTACTACAATTCTGACCAACCGAAGGTGTTGCTGAAGGCGCCTGGTTCGGAGAGCGACGAAAGTCGATCAAGTAGGGCGCCATCGGAATCCGATCTGGTGAGGACGTTTTATATGAAGGAACTGGAATAATGCTTATTGATGGATTCGATCATGAGATTACTCGAGGTCACGATCAGAGGAAACTTGAATGGACCAGTCGATCAACCAGTGATGGACGGGAAGGACAAGCTTCATCTAGTGTTAGTGTCGTGAAGGGTTTGAAAACTTTTTTTTAATTCCACTTAATTAACAACACAAAGAGGTAATAAGCCAGTCGTCCTTGTTTTACTACCCGGGTACTTAGTACTTCCGTCCGAACCAACAAATCAATCAATTACACTTGGGGTACACTTCAAAAGGCTGTTCCCGGCTGCCCCCAATACTAGCGCACTCAAATGGCTGCTGCTTCACTCACTAGAGCGTGCGCTCACCGACTTCCTTGTGTTACACTTGTTTTTTGTATGGAGTAAAAAAAGAAAGGTTTTTGAGGGCCGCCAGAGATCTGCGTAGCTCAGGGGAAATTTCGTTCTATTAAGTATTACTACCTCCTACACAAACTTCAATCACTGTTTTCACCCACTACTTTGTGGTTACTTTAGCGCTGAATTCAATACGTGGAAGTTACCGCTGAGGCCCTCTGTAACCTGATTGATCATCCTTGAGAGCTACCACTGATTCCCTCTGTAACCTGGTTGATCATCTTTTACAGTTACTTCAGAAACCCTCTATAATATGATTGAGCGAGTTGGCCGTCGCGAGGTGGCCGTCTCATGTCACTCCTGATTGGTCAAAAATTCCACTTATTTTTCCGCATTCATACCAATCACAAACCAATTAGCCGTGAGCGAGTTGGCCGTCGCGAGTTGGCCGTCGCATGTCACTCCTGATTGGTCAAAAATTCCACTTATTTTTCCGCATTCATACCAATCACAAACAAATTAGCCGTGAGCGAATTGGCCGTCGCAGTTAGCCTCTGATTGGCTGAAAATATCTTTTCCACAATAAAATTCTTAACCACTTGAAAACAATCGAGAACACCCAAGCCGATCAACTGGGGCAGCCGAGGGCGCATAACTTTTCGTTGGCTTCACCGCCAAGAACGGACCCCCCGTTGTACTAGTAAGTTCCGCCCATGTCTTGACTCCCTTATGCACTGCTGACAATTCGCCTTTACAATTTGTTTGTCTTGTTATATCATGTGCCCTAGCGCCCCTTTGTTGTTGAGTATTTGACCAAGAATCAGCGACGGCGGCTCAAGAAGCGTAGCGAAAATTTTGACACACTCCATCGCCTCTCTGAGTTAAATGAATTTCAACCCAAACACGCCGTCCAATTACGCGCCGGACTATAGCAGCCGTCATGAGTGGCCGAAAACACCAATTCCGATAAACGAGACCACCCTTAAACAAGGTGTGGGAGCTCTACTTAGCTGATTCAGGGATGCAGTGTCAGGAAATGTGCGAGTATGCTGCGGCCGAGTTGGGATGCCAGATTGCTTCGATTTGTTTTATTGGTGAAAAAAGTGTCTAAAATGGGGCTCGAGAAGCATGAGCTGCCGATGCATGTACTAATGGACGCTCACGTTGTCATGACAACGGAGCCTGTGGTCATTCTGAATGCGACCGAGGATCTGCGTTTCGTCAAGAGCTCGTTTGTGGCTGATGGTCGTATGCGCTTCTTTGCGGGATTTCCCATGATTTCATCGGATGGATATGTTGTAGGGTCATTTATTGTCACTGAACACTTTGTGCACGGACTGTTAGCTGGAGACAAGTATTTGTTTCTAAGCAACTTTCCAAATGTTGCAATCCGTGGCATGGAGCAAAATACACTGATGAGCAGTGCAATACAGCGACAAGGTGGCGATATGCGCAAGGTAAAGGCTTCGACCCAAGCCCCATCACCACCAGGGATGGAAAAGACTGATCCAGAACTCACAATTCAAGAACTATTGCGTACTGCGTATACGACCCAATGCCAGGTCCTCATGCAAGCCAACTCTCAGACCGATTAAACGCAGTTGTTCCGTTTTGTGTTGTGTGGGCTGCTGATAGCAAAAATATAAAATTCGCTGCTTCGACGTTTTCACCGCTGGCCACAAAGGAAGATCTCACATGCTATAGAGCTATTTCAAAGCATGGTGCGACAGACAAGAAAACAATGTCAAGACCAGGTTCAGTTGTACATTAGTGATTTTCGAGGGAAGATGCTGGCCGGTGCGAAAGCTTTCTTTTGGCTCAATGAATTTCAGCCAATGCTTCATCCAGCGTCCATACCGCGACAGGAAACATCACTTGGCAATAGTAATGAATTGAAGCACCTTCTTGCAAGAAGACATAAGCTCCGTGCTACTAACATCGTGCTACAATAAATGTTCGTATTGTTCACCTATTAAAGGCATGACAGAATCTTTGTCACTAATACTCAGTGTTTGGAGGAATCACCAGCGTAACAAACGTCATCGTGCTAGTATGCAGTGTTTGGCGAGATAAAAAATACCAAGCATTGACAACTACCATAGTCCATCTTTTATATACTGTAAATATAGCTTCCACTTCACCACATTAGGGCTTACGCGCATGATCAAGCAAGTTGGTCTGACGACAGGCGCCCACGATGCTGGAGAAGTGTTTTATCTGGATACTGAAGATGTTGCGATGACTACCCTGCGGCGGTTTGATCTGTTGGTGCCTATAGTGGGTCGATCTGTTAAGGTGGAACCCTCTCGCACTCCGTTGAAATTGCAACGGGTCCTTCGATCCACGTGGCAGAACACACGGGATCATTCTGATATGAATCTGCTCCTTCATAGGGCGATGTGTTTGAGGTGAAGTCTAGCAGTGCTGATAGTGTGGAATCCAAGATTACCCGGATGACGATATACCAGAAGGATGAAGCCAAGTTCTCGGCCGTGCAGAAGGAACCTCAATCAGCCAATGCGAAAGATGATCAGTCACAACAGGACCCATGGCTACAAGCGTTTTTTTAATGCGGCTATGGGGCGATTTTTGGCTGAGGAAAGAGGCAAGGCGACACCTGAAGTTGTACGCATGAAAAGTCACCAGCCAAAGTCAGGAAGAGCGGTGAAGGCTAAGGATGTGGACATGGAGTCTGTATATAGTCACCAGCCAAAGCCAGGAAGGGTGGTGACGGTTAAGGATGTTGACATGGAGTCTGTGTATTCGCTCCATGATCAACAATCCCAGATGGATTATCTCGATCCAGATGAGCCGATCACTCCGCCTCGACCAGCCACGGTTACGTTGGCGTACACTGAGTGCCTGATCAACAGCTGATTCACAGGATCAGGGTGTCTGCGATCAGGGATCTGAAGGAATTCTCAGGGAAAGAAGGAGATGAAGACCAAGCACGAAATTGGATCAGTCATCTTAAATCGGCCTTTATACGTGATCAAGCCTCTGATCATGAGAAGTGTATGATCATGGGTGATCTGCTTAAAGTACCGGCGAGCAATTGGCATCGCCATCTCAGCAGATCGACTCGTGGATACTGGAAAAGTCTTGTCAAAGAGTTTGAAAATCAGTACTGTGGAAGTGGTCAATCTGCATCTCGCCAATATTACTACACGAAGCAGCGATATGATGAAACACCTATCGAATATCTTCACCGTTGAACGTGGCAGGAATTCGGGCCAAGTTGTTGATCAAGGAAGGTCCTCCTACGATCTTTCGTGAACATGTGCAACATTTTCTTGACACGTTGACTGATCGCGAATTCGCTGATCAACTGGAAATTTTGCGTTTGGATAACTCTACGGATTTTGAAGAGACACTGCGGGCTTATGCGCGCAATAATCCATGCCGTCCAACGGCGGCGGTAGGCACTAGCCGATTCCGTCAGAAATTTGGCGATGATCGATCATCTGTCCCAGCGCGGAAGCATAAAGCAGTGCGCAAGATCAAGATGATGTCTCGGAGTGATGAATCAAGTTCAGATGACAGTGGAAGTGATGGTGATCAGCGTCGTTACATTATTGCTGCTATTCGTGATCAACCAGTGACGCACGATCAACCTAGTGTGCCTCTATCTGGCAAACGAAGTGAACCAATTGCAGCTGATCAAGGGATAACGAAGAAGTGCATTCATTGTGGATCGATCAAGCACGGCAATTTACGTTGCTGGAAGAGCCTTACCTGTCTGAAGTGTGGCAAGAAGGGGCACCTGACTGATCACTGTTTGTATGTCTTTCAAGCATGTGGTGAAATTCATGGTGCGGGCAAGTGACCTATGGAAGAATTTTACAATCGCATTCGCCAGTGGTACAACCTTACCAAGCATGCCGGAATGTTGCCCAAGGAAGTAGAGGACATGTTATACTAGGACGCTCTACAAATTGGAATCTGGTACGAGACGAGCGTTCTAGTTTGTGTATTTTTGCATATGTGGATATGAAGGATGATCAAGCAGAAGAAAAGGATAATGAAAAATGTGATCAGCCTGGTTTATCACGTTTTGCTAATTTCCGTATTGATGATTTTTCTCGATCCCCGGTGATCATGGAAGTTGATCTACTTCCAGGTGAATCACGTGGATATTGGAAGTACTAGTCACCCAAGAAATGGTTTAAACAAGCCAAGGCGAGTGGTAAAATTAATAACGAACGTGCCACGTTGTTACTTGATTCTGATGCCGAAATGCCGATCATCGACTCAACCTTTGCCCGTAAGGTGGGTTTTCAGATCGACACGATCCAAACACAAGAATTTGTTGGTATCGGAGAAAGTGCATACCTCACAAAAGGGCGTACTAGAATCAAGGTGACGTTAGCGGGGTCTCTGGTTTATTACTTCCACGCATGGGTGGGAAAACTCGTTGGTCAAGATGTTATATTGGGAAAGGACTTTATGATCCCAGCTGGTGTTAGATTGGAAGTCGCCCACGGTGCACTAAGTTTGCCTTATGAAGTGATCATACCATTGGAAGGGCGTCGACAGCTGTACGGGTTAAGCGGAAACTATATGAAACTTGATCAGTATGAGCAGATCCCAGTAGGTCAATCTGCTGAGGTGCGGATTCGTGATCCACGTTCTCGGAAGTTATGGATTACTCGCGGAAAAGATTGGGCCCCCACTGTGCCTAAGGGCGTGGGTAATTTACGGTATCTGCGTGTTACGAACGTTGCTGATCACCCGATCCGATCATCCTACACGATGATACAATTTTAGGCATCTGGATGAATAAGGATGACATGCCCCGTCGCCCTGGGTTTATTTCGGTGGGCTCTAATTGCTATAAGGAGTGTCATAATCTCGCGTATCAAGATTCTACTGATGCAGTGCATGACGATCAAGAAATTGCCGATCAAGGTCCTTTGGTCGTGAAAAGGTAGTATCTTATTCCTAAAGGAATTTTGGTACGACCTATGGACTCGATCACGGCCTCTGTGGCATTAGTATTCGGAAGATCGCAGAAGATACAAGAAGTGCAAGAGAAGTGCGAGCAGGGGCCGAGTGTTAAAGGTCCGACCCTTGGTAACGAAGTTCAACAGCCTGTTGAAAGAGATGAGCCTGACCAAGATATGCGTGATCACCCCTTCCCAGCCGATCACGGTGAATTCGGTGTGATCCCTACTGATGACCAAATGTGCTACCACGAAGGCGGAGATTTGTTCGTGGAAGAGCTGGAGAAACAGCTTGCCACGCTTCCTAAAGTGTCCGCAAGAACCGAAGAAGTAACCAAGAATGATTTGCAAGTTGTTGGTCCATTGATCAACACGGCAGAATAGATTGACCAGCTTCGCGATATAATTTGGGTGAAGAAACATCTGTTGATCGGGAAAGGGAACGCGCTGCCTCTTACTGCACGTGGAGTTGTTTGTGATATCGATATGGGCAGTTCGCGCCCGATTGCTCAAAAGTGTTAGAAGGTGGCTCCACAATTTTGCGAAAAGTTATCAGCCTTGATCAAGGAGATATTGGCAACGAAGATCATCCAGCCGTCTACGTCACCCTGGACATCACCTATAGTGATCATTGCGAAGAAGAATGGGGTTGATATTCGCTTATGTATTGATTATCGCGCGGTGAATCAACTCACGCGTTTGATGGTCTACACAATGCCCCTCATCTCTAATTTGCTAGAAGATTTGGATAAGGCGTTGTGGTTTTTGCTCTTTGGATATGCAAGTGGTTTTTGGGTCGTGTCTATGACCGATCGAGCACGTCAGATTTCAGCTTTTGTTAACCCGTTTGGATTGTTTGGAATCGGATGACCTTTGGCCTAAAAGATGCCCCGCAGATTTACCAGCGGTTGATCGATAATGCATTGTATGGGTATCTCAAGGTTAAGGACGGTGCCGATCTAACCAATTCAACTTATGGATTTACTACGGGGGAGCCTGATCAAACACAAGGCCCGTCTTTGTTGCAACGACTATCATATATCGATGATATTTTGATCCCTGCACCTACATGGACGATCTTGTGTGATAAACGGCTAAATCTATTGGAAAAGTGCGATCAGTGGAACTTGTCGATCAGCGTGGATAAATCGTACTGGGGGCGAAGTGAAGTTCCTTATTTAGGACATCACGTCTCTAGCCGTAATTTAGAAACAAATCCGAACAATCTGGATGATCTGATCAATTTGTCTTTTCCTGGTACATTGCGTTCTATGAAATCATTTTTGGGAAGTCTGAATAACTATCGTAGATTTATTGAAGACTTCGCGATCTATGCTGATGTACTCTATAAGTTACGAGAAACGGACTATCAAGAACTAAAGGGTCGATCATCGATCAATGAGAGTCCGGATCGCGAAGATGATCGATTGATCAGGGCGAAAGTGGCATTCAGTATGCTGAAGGCGAAGATCGCCTCAGCCCCAACTCTACGCCATTTTAATCAAGCCAAAACACCGGTAATCGTGGTCTATGCTAGCAAGTGGGCAGTGTATGCCGCGCTAGTGCTAGAGCATGATCAAGTATATTGCCCCGTCGCATTCGCGAGCCGGAAACTGAAGAGCGGTGAGCTGAATTACAGCCCCGTCAAAAAGGAAGTTTTGGCTCTTCTGCAAACGTTGGATGTTTAAAACCACTTCAATGAAGACGACGTGAAAGGAAAGT
>CM047588.1:6638006-6662854 GCA_026184515.1 Peronosclerospora sorghi
ACCTGTGGTTAAGCGCGAGGCGCTTCCAAGCGAAGAGACCCGAAGTTTGTCTCTTTCGCACGTCGGAAATGATTCCGACTACGCCGTTATAGGTGAGGCCGGCGATTCACCGGTGGTGGAGGTAGATACCTCTGTGGATAGGCGCGATTCGCTTCCAATAGATGGGGCAATTGACTCCCCCCATCCGGGTCTCGGGATGCGTCCCGAGGCCAGTAGTCATAGTCCTATCGGATGCTGAATAGTGTGACAGGTATTGTCACAGAAGGCGTAAGCCTTGAACGGTTGCCTGGGGTAGGCGAACTGTTGTCGTTGGAGGAGATATCCTTCAACGAGTTTGAAACTGTTTTGAAAGCAGATAAAATTGACGAGGTTGTCGTATTACGTCCGGGAGGAGTTGAACTCCTCATCCACGATGGACGAGTCAGTTTTGGTGCAAACCAAACAGGAATTGAATGCCCAAAGCGGTCTCAAGATTTTCGCGGATCTTGAGGATACTTACCATTCCGTACTAAAGGAATTTTGAGATGTCATTAGTGACAACCCGCCGATGGTATTACCACCGGATCGGGGAGTCCGACATGAAATTGATTTGGTTCCCGGAACCAAATACTGCGTCACTAGGCAGTGTCCTCTCCCCAAGGATCAATGCGACGTCATCGACGCATTCTTCAATGGGAAAGAAGAGGCAGGGATGGTGCGGGAGAGCAAATATCCCCATTCTTCTCCCACTTTTTGTGTTCGTAAACCGAACGGAAAGTGGCGCATTGTGCAAGCGTACATCTAGCTGAATACAGCTACTGTACCCATGCAGACTTCGATTCCTCGGAAGGATGTCCTCCAGAACAATATGGCGGGCTGTACGGTGCACAGTGCCTTAGATCTGGTGGACTGGTATTATATGTGCTCATGCGAGCGTCCGATATTGCGCTTACAGCGGTCAGCACGCCTAGTGGAATTCTGTGGGAGTGGCTTGTTATGCCACAGGGGCTTTTGAATGCGCCAGCGACTTCCAATCGCTTGGTGAATTCCTTCTTCCGCCCTCATAGAAAGTACGTTCAGACGTACTTCGACGATATATTCGTTCTTAGTCGTGCGGAAGGCGACTCGTCTGATGTTCAGACGCATCTGATACACCTTCGAGCTGTGCTCGAATGTATGAGAGAGCATAAGTTATATGCAAACGCATCCAAATGTATTTTTGGTGCCGAGGAAATCCCTTTCCTCGGATACTTCATCGGTAAGGATGGAGTACGGGCAGATCCCGCGAAGGTGAAAGCCATTGTTGAGTGGCCTTCGCCTGTAAATCTTAGAGATTTACGGAAGTGGCTTGGATTAGCCAACTATCTCCACAAGCGAGAACTACGCTGAAATGGCGAAGCCATTAACCGACCTTCTTAAGAAGGATGTTGATTGGTGTTGGGAAACCAAACACCAAAACACTTTTGAAGCGGTAAAGGGGAGCTTGTATAAAGCTCCAGTTCTTTCTCTCCTAGATTCTGGGAAACCATTTAGTGTCGTCTGTGACGCCTCCGATTTCGCAATCGGATGTGCTTTTTTACAGGCAGACGATGCAGGGAGGGAACGCGTGATTGCGTTTGAGTCGAGGCAACTTAAAGCTGCGGAACGGAAATATCCCGTTCATGACAAGGAGCTACTTGCAATGAAGTATGCTCTTGTCAAATTCGGGGTTCACCTACTCGGCTCTAAGACGTTCGTGGTTTATACTGACCACGCGTCCTTATGGACAGCGACAAAGTCGCCTCATCTCTCGCAACGGATGGCCTGTTGGATCTCCTTCTTTGCGGAGTATAACTTTGAGGTTAAGTATAAACCTGGCAAGCAGAACGTTCTTGCAGACGCGTTGTCGCGTCGTCCCGATTACGAGCTCGCTCACGCGACATTCGTCACCTCTTCTGTGGTGGATCTCATACGCCAGGCGTATGAGAATGACCCACATTGTACGGTTCTTATCAGCGCGCTGGGTGGAAAGGGACTTGGCTCGTCTGAGACAACCCTGTCGAGTCGAGATAAAGCTCGTTTACACCGTTACAGTTACTGTGACGGTTTGCTATATTATAGCACGAGCGCGGAGGACACTCCGCGGGTGGTTGTTCCTCATGATGAGGAACTAAAGTACAGAGTCCTCTTTGAGGCACATGACGCCCCTATCGGGGGTCATTTAGGTCTGGATAAGACCTACAGAGCTTTAAGCGCTTTGTATTGGTGGACCAACATGTACAGGTGGGTCGGTGCGTATATACGCACTTGTGAGACGTGTCAGAGGGTTAAACCCTCTGCAAGTTCAGCTGCGGCTTTGGCGATCTTGTCCGTTCCAACGGGGTGTTGGAAGTCCATTAGTATGGATTTTAGCTTCGGTTTTACGAAGGATAAGTCCGGTAACACCGGCATTTTGGTCTTTGTAGACCGATTGAGCAAGATGGCTCACCTGGCGGCGGTGACAGAGTCCATAGATGGACAAGTAACAGCGAAATTGTTCCTAGACCGTGTCTTTCGACAGCATGGTCTAACCGGTTCCGTTGTGTCGGATTGGGATCCCCGTTTTACGGGACAGTTTTGGGGAGCGTTGTTTAAGGTGCTAGGCACCAAGCTCCTCATGTCCACTGCGGATCATCCGCAGACGGAAGGTCAGACGGAACGCGTTAATCGCGTTGTTGAGGGTATTCTCCGGAGTTTATGTCCGGATTCTCTAAAGGGTTGGAGTGAGATGCTTCCGATGGCCGAATTTGCCATACACAATTCGGTTCATGCATCTACGGGGTTTACTCCGTTTTACGTGAGCGGATTAGTGAATATGAGGGTTCCGTTAACGCCACGTGTGTGTGGCCCAGGGCTTGAGGGGGGAGGATTCCCTGATGTCAGCCCTGTATCTGTGCGAAAGCACGCGCCTTAGTGTCTTACGACACGTTTGCGACGCCAAGGCGGAAAGCCAAGACAAGCAAAAGGAACAATCCGACCGCAAGGGTCGGCGTAACAGAAAGGCGTATCAAGTAGTAGAAAGTGTTTTATTAAACGCTAAAAATCTTCCTACACATGCAGTTTCCAACGTGTTACGGAACAAACTGCGCCCCAGGTTTGTGGGACCTTTCAAGGTGCTAGCCCGAAAGGGCCTGGCGTATACCTTGGATATCCCGAAGGCGATGCGTACGCATCCTACCTTCTATGTGGGTATGCTTAAGCCATACCAGGTCCCGGAGGCGGCCCCCCTCCTGGAGGGGGTTGGAAATGCGGATAGCCATAAGAGCCGTAAGACACGACAGGGCGGAGGAAGCCCGACAGGGCTAAAATGCGACCACGAAGCTCCGCAACGGTCGTCTCGAGAGAGGCAAGCCACCTCTCGAAGCGTTTAGTGGCATCCCATTCATCGCGGAGTCCTTTGTGGACATCATGGATAAGATGGATGTGTCGATCACAGCGATCGCGAATCTCACGTCGCAATTGCGCGACCTCCTCCTCCAATGCTCGATGCGAAGGGTACTAAACACTATCATGTGGAGCGTCTGATGGCACGACGCCATCATCGGGGTCAAACCCAGTATCTGGTGAAGTGGAAGGGTTATCCACACTCACAGAGTTCGTGGGAGTTCGAGACTCCTCTACGGCAGGATTACCGCGACGTCGTTGACGCTTTCGAGCGGGAGAATCCCGCTGCAGGTCAACGACCAAAAGGGCGCGAGAAGCCTCTTCACTCCCTGTAATTGGGAGTTCGCCGTAGGAAGATGTGGCTCTCACACTGTCCTCTGGCACCGTGGTGGAGACAGACGCGCCGGCGTAGCGCGTGCGATATGGGGCTCGGAATAGATCCATCGCTTTGGCTATGGCGAATGCCAGGCGCAACGCCCTCTCCACCCAAACGTCACGACGGGGATAGCTGTTGTGCAGCTCATTGAAGCTAGGGAGGAGCTTCTCCCCTTCCGCCCAAGCGCGGAGCTTCTTCTCTGCATCATCAGCACTTTCTCCCGGAGAAAGAACGAAAGGAACCTCGCAGAGGTTCTCAACAGGGGCATCCTGTGCCTTCCTGTCTAGGCGCTCTCGGTATGAGACGCTAGTGAACTGCTTTTGCGTAAGCAGTTGTTGCCGGAGTTTCTACCGGCGTTCGCATTGATACGGCTGTTCAGCCGCGGAGGCAGGGGTATAGGATGCTAAACCATTTCTTCACACGCCAAGCCCACTTTGGGAGGTCACGAGGATCGTCATAATTATATGCCACCCTTGGCAGGCGTTTGGGGGCGCGTAACGCAGAGCTTAGTGCCTGTGCGGCAAGTTGGCTTTCATGAGCTGCGTCCAGCTCATTGTTGATGATCGCCTTCGGCGATACGGATGTATCATCCGACATTGGCAGGGGTGGCGCACTAGTTAGCGCATTTTCCCCACGTGTGGGGAACGGATTAGGCTGCCGACACCACCGTTCAGCGATGTCGTAGCAGTCAGCCGTTGGGGAGATATCCCCAAGGGTATCCACCTCCGAGTTCTCGGAATAGTCTACCTCCTCTTCTTTAGGAGACTCCAGAGCACCACTAATGGTGCTCATGGATAGCCAGAGGTACTGGCAGTTGGAGTTCTCCAACAAAATTTTGTTTATTGGTAAGCAATAGTCTTGATGGAGGAGGATGTAACAGGGTTACATTCGAGTCACATTTAGGAGGTGGTGTACGCGAGTACACTACGGTTGGGGTCAGTATTGACAAATTCGAAAGGTTTTGAACCATTGGTTATTTTAACCAATCAGGTCAGGAGACCTTGGTGGTGGCGTGGCAGCCAGCCACGTGTTGGTACACAGGTGGTGTACACTATATTTTAGCTAGGTATGAATTTGGTAAGTTCTACTTAGTATTACATATAGTTTACATTAGTTTAAATTAATTTAGGCTAATTATATATTAAATATACATTCAGTTTACATTTCACTCAACCGACTACAGACGCACGACCTCGACCGGTCGCGCGTGTATTGAGTGCAGTAGCGTAAAGGTAGCCCTCCCTTTAGCAACACCCTTAGTAAGGGAGTCTTGCGTTAAGGCATTAGCGAAAGCTAATAGTAAACCAAACCGGGAATCTTGGCCGCGAGTAGGAGAGCTCTCTCTCACTCAGCCCTTTATAAGGGCGTATCGGCTAAGTAGCGGCGAACGCCGCTTAAAGGAAAGTGTTCCTCTGTGCGTTAGTCGCACCGTGCGTATACGCACCGGCTACACTTTTTCACCCACTACTTTTTGGTTACTTCAGCGCTGACTTCAATACGTGGCAGTTACCACTGAGTCCCTCTGTAACCTGATTGATCATCCTTGAGAGTTACCTCTGATTCCCTCTGTAACCTGATTGATCATCCTTGACAGTTACTTCATAAACCCTCTGTAATCTGATTGAGCGAGGTTGTAGCCGGTTGCGTACACGCACGGTGCGGCTAGCGCACAGAGGAAGACTTTCCTTTAAGCGGCGTTCGCCGCTACTTAGCCAATACGCCCTTATAAAAGGGCTTAGTAGGAGAGAGCTCTCCTACTCGGGGCCAGGATTCCCGGTGTGGTTTACAGGTAGCTTTCGCTAACCCCTTGTAACAAGGCTTCCCTTATAAAGGGAGGTAGCGCAAGGGAGAACTCCCTTGGGCTACAATACTCACCGCGCGCGCGACCGGGCGTGGTCGTGCGCCTAGCTCCGCTAATGCCTTAACGACAAGGACCTCCGCTAATGCCTTAACAGCAAGGAGCTCCGCTAATGCCTTAACGGCAAGGCTCCCTTACTAAGGGTGTAGGTAAAGGGAGGGCTCCCTCTTACCTACGGCACTCACTGCGCGCGTGACCGGGCGTGGTCGCGCGCCTGCACTTTAGAGTGAAATGTAAACTGAATATATTTAATATGTAATTAGCCTAAATTAATTTAAACTAATATAAACTATATGTAACACTAAGTAGAATGTTCCTAATTCCTACCTAGCTAAAATGTAGTGTACACACCTGTGTACTGACACATGGATGGCTGACACACCACCACACCAAGGGCCTCTGCCCTGATTGGTTAAAATAACCAAAGGTTCGAAACCTTTCAACCCGGCCAATACTGACCTCAACCGTGGTGTACTCATGTACACCAACACTCAATGTAACCCGAATGTAACCCCGTTACAGAGGTGGCCGTCGCGAGGTAGCCGTCGCATGTCGCTCCTGATTGGTTAAAAATATCCATTTATATCTTCACATTCATACCAATCATAAATTAATTAGCCTCGAGGTGGCCGTCGCGAGGTGGCCGACGCGTGTCGCCTCTGATTGGCTGAAAATATTTTTTCCAAAATGAAAATAATTGACCACATGAGAACAATCTAGAATGCCAAATTAACCAATTGGCGGCCGAGGGCGCATGACTTTCTGGGAACTTCCCACCACGATCAGACCTGCCGCTGTGCTTGTAAGGTGCGCCTGTGTCTTGGCTTTCGGTAGTGGTGCTGACAGTTTGATTTCGTGATCTGGTTTTTCTGCTACTGCCCGCGCCCTAGCGCCCATAGCTGCAGAGTATTAAATATATCGGAGGACGCATGACTTGTCGTTGGCTTTGCCACCATAAATGAACACGTTGTTATGCTTGTAAGTTGCGCCAATGTCTTGACCTTCTTTGATGATGCTAAGGGTTTGTTTGCATAGTCTGGTGAACTTATTACTTCATGCGCCCTATCTCCCTAGCCTTCACTGCCGTGATGCTAAAACCAACACGACTGTAATGATACACCGTGTGGATGCAAGACACACTACTTAAAGACGGACGCATCGTTCGCATTGTTCATAATATGAAGGCACAACACAATCTTTTTTGTTGATGTTCAATGTTTGCAGACACCACATCAAGTCAAGGCAACATTGTGCTAGCATGTAGATTTTTGGCATAGTAAAAATTATACCGTGAATTGATAACTACCACAGATCATCTTCTATATGTCGTAAATAAAGATTCCACTTCACCACAGTACTAGCTTACCCACGTTCCAATTATCTTGAGAGTACTAACGCGTAATGCTCCACGACCAAACGATAACGACAGGAAGTAACGTAACACCAGTAATAAAGCGCAAACACAATTTATTATCCACTTTATAATGTTTCGTAACTCAAAGCGAGACAATGACGCTACCCAATATCCACGCGATCAAACGAGAAACAATTCCACCCGCAATATTCAGGGTACTGCAGCCCCACAAACAACGTGATAAAAGAAAAACAAATTCAGAAGTGATTTATTAGTATTAAGGTTTAGACTTAAACTAATAATAGGGGGTGTCAAAGTTAACTTTATCTTTTTGGATTTCGGCCGTTAAAATCCTATTTTCCCACGAGTTAAATTTTTTTATCTGGGAAATCAAAATCTGATAAACCATGTTTATCGGCCATTTTTATCGACCTGGTCGGCCTCAGGTCAATAAATTTTAAACGGGGGTTGATAAATTTGCTTGTCGTCGATCTTTCTGCCACAAGCCTCGCCTGCACCGCATCAAGACGGAGCGCTCAAGTTTTTCCAGAACGGACGATGAGGAGAAAGTCAGGACGTTGTAGACAGTCCTCAAGCGGTGCCATCCATTCGACTACTTCACTAGTGTGCAATGAATGACCATGTCGAAAAGCAGCAATTAAAAATCGCAATCCAGACGTCGTATCGCCGCCGACCGAGGTCCGCTCGCTCGTCAACATCTTTTAACTCGTCGTCCGAGTCATCGACGGAGTCATTGCGTCGAATATTACGAGAGTCCTAGGACAAGCTTAGTCAAGCTGCAGCTCGGGCAGAAGCAACTAAAGTGGACGCCACCGAACTGGGTGAGCTTAATACTCGTGTTGCAGCCTTGTCTGCGGCGTCGTCCTTTCTCCGAGTTAGTATTTACTGTAGTATTTTGCTCGGACGTAGCCGGAGCAAGAGGACTTACCCATTATAAGTAGGTCCGCTCCTGCTGCAGTCGACCGCAATGTTGTCGCCAATGACTTTGGTTCGACTAAACACCGCGAGTGCCAAATTTGCTTCGACGAGCTGAAAGCGCTTCAAACTCATGTATGCACTGCTTGTAGTGGATCTTTCTGTGTCAGCTGTACGCTCTGGTACGTTGAGTATAAGGTGCTAGAAGGCGAAGTCTCTCAGAAAAAAATGGTTTGTCCGGCACCGCAGTGTCTGAGTCCTCTATACGAAGAACTCATCCAAGCCGTGGTGTCTCATGAAACATTCGGCAAATACAAAAAATTCTTAAAAATCTAAAGGTCGGCATTCCCTTTTGCCCGCGTGCCGGTTTCTGCGCCGTCTTGGACGAGCCGCTAAACTCTACAGCACGCAGGGAAAAATGCCAAGCATGCAAAAAGGATTCGTGCATGCGTTGCGGCGGCGACTTCCACATGCTTGCGACTTGTCGCCGCGTGGAGAAGCGTTTCGGCAATTGGAAGAAGCATCACAACGTACGAACGTGTCCTACCTGGAAAGCTGTCATTGAAAAGCAAGGTGGATGCTCACATATGAAGTGTTCTCAGAGCGACCACGAGTTTTGTTGGTCATGTTTGTGTTCATGGAACAACTACGATGAAACGATGTGTCTAGTGCTGGGCTTTTTGCGCTCTAAGAACCGCAAATATGGCTGCTGTGCACCACTGCGTATCATCACGAAGTCTGCGATTGTAAGTATAGCA
The DNA here is from genome assembly GCA_026184515.1 of Peronosclerospora sorghi. NCBI lineage: Eukaryota > Oomycota > Peronosporomycetes > Peronosporales > Peronosporaceae > Peronosclerospora > Peronosclerospora sorghi. Next base: position 6,646,670 of record CM047588.1, read on the forward strand.
GCAGTCGCAGCAACTGCCGGCGCTGGGATTGCCGTCATTGTTCTACCCCCTGTTCTAGGGTACCGATATACGAGGAGCTCCTACCGGCGTCACAAGTAAGCACGATCGTCTTACCTCCGCGTAGTAGATTTAGACACGTATCTTTATTAATATGCATGAGCGACTCGATCGAGTCGTCTCTTTATCGTCAGTACAGTAGTAAGCACGACATGACAATTCATTGCTGTGTTCATTTAAATAATCTTGCTATTTATTCGATCGCGCAGGCGGTTGAAGGTAATTTTGATACGGGCAGGGAATAAAATTATTAACGGGTTTCAAAATGTTCGATAAATCATGTTTAACTTGAGGGGGGGGGCGAACTTTGATACCCCTGATAAAACGCTATCGGGTGCCGATCTAAAATCTTTTTATCCACCCCTGTTATGGTAACTTTGACACCCCCAAATATGCATATATGTAAGTTCCTGTACTTAACCTAAGTTATGTACAGTATACCACCTTTTCACTGTAAAGTCGTCAAAATAGCAATATCGCGACGCGAGGCGCCGCAGGAATTGCGCGCGCTTCCAACTCCAACTTGGAACTCCATGTAGAAACAGGTGTAGAAACAGGCACTTGTGTTGGCGTAGGATTAGTGATCTGGATGGGCTGTAGCGGCTCTCAATAGCCGTAGCCCGTAGTCCCTTGTGCGCGCGTTCCAAAAGATAAAAGTAAAAGTCAAATATATTATATAAAGTTAAAAAGTTAAGTCACTAAATAAGGCTTAAATTACCTAAGCGCAAGAGACTTAAATGTGTGCACATATAAAACATTATCAGCCAATCCGTTTCCAGCATTCGGTTTACCTGTAAAGCCAACATGGCTACCCCGGAAACCGACACTCCTCCTGAAACGGCGCGCGCTGTAATGCCGTCAATACAATCCAATTTGTTTTCGCAATTCATCCATCCGTTGCGCACTGAGGTCCTTCGTGAGCAGGTCTGCTACCATCTCCAGACTCGATACGTGCGTAGGCTTAATGACGTTCCGCTTGTGTAGGTCTTTCAGGAACTTCAACTTGATGTCGACATGCTTGGTGGATACAGCACTCGACTAGGACTCGACGTGCTTGATAGCAGCTTGATTGTCCATGCACATCAACAGGGGTGCTCGGGCAAAAAATCCCACTTCCATGAGCAGCTCTCGGAGCCCCAAAGCTTCGCGACCACCGACAGCGGCCGCCACGAACTCAGCTTCGGCCGTCGATAGGGCGACCACGGTTTGCTTCTTGCATTTCCAAGAAACGATAATTCCATTTTAATAAACCACCACTGCACTTACGCTTTTCCGATCCGCTTTGTCACCCGCAAAATCTGCATCGGTGTAGCAGGTGACGCGGACCGGCAGCGGCAGCGGCAGCGGCAGCGGCAGCTCATTATCGTGAACCAGTCGGAGTTTCATTGTTTTCGTACCCTTGAGGTACCTCACGATACGTTTTGCAGCTTTAAAATCTCCAATGGTGGGCGCATGCGTGCGCCGCGTCACACGGTGCACGGCAAAAGCGATATCCGGGCGCGTGCACCGTGAGATCCAGAGAAGGCTGCCTACTAGCGACTGGAAACTCTTCACGCTGGGGTGATGATCGCGTGACTTGGTCGGCAACAATTCGTCAAAACCTTCGACATCGTCCACACTAAAAATCGGTGCGCGGGTCGAATTAATATTTCCAAAATCATGTTGGACCAGGAGCTAATCGATAGCAGCCTCCTGGTCTAAACTGTAGCCGTCATGAAAATATCCGGCAATCCGAACACCTAGAAATTTTGTTAACCACCCCAAGATCCTTGAGCTCGAGAATCTTCATATCATCGAAAAATGTATCCACTGCTTCCAAACGGGTTCCGGTGACCAGTAGGTCATCTACGTATGCCCCTACAAGAACGGTGCCGTCTGCACCACGCTTAACAAATATGCAGGTGTCCGTGACACACTGCTGGAAGCCCAAATCTTCAAGTGTTTGACACAGCAGCTGGTGCCATAAACATCCAGCCTGTTTGAGTCCATAGAGATTTCTCTCTAGTTTTAGCGATAAGTCATCCCTTGATTCCACATCGAAAGTTTCGAGAGTTTCCAACGAAATATCCATCCCTTGAGGGATCTTCAAATAAATTTCATAATCGTCATCCGTTTTCGCTTTAGGGTAGGCACTCGGCACATCGCCGTGCCGCGCCGGTACCCCCCAAATCTGGGACATCGCCAAAATAACCTTGACATGGTCCACTTCCATGACTGTCGAGAATGTGAAGAGGTAGTCTTGACCGTAAACCTACCGATCACCGCGTGCCACCAGTCGAGCCTTATAGCTCTCGACCGTGCCGTCAGCACGCAACTTGGTCTTGTACACCCACTTCGTGGGTAGGAGTTTTTTGTCGGGACGACGCTTGACAATCTTCCAAGTGCCAATATCTGTAAGCGCCTTCAGCTCCTGCTGTTCCGCCGCTGTCCACAGATTTGAATATGCGCCTGAATGCGCTTCCTTGAACGCCTTGGGATCAGGGACTCCAACCCGAGGCACACCTCCTAGTTCGTTTCCGTCAATCACCGCGTAAACAACCATTTTGTCATCAAACACATCAACTTTGGCCTCCTCCTGTTCGTAAGCCAGGTCATCATTCCACACGTCAATGTCAATTTCTTCAACTGCATTCACTTCATTTTGGGCCGTCTTGCGCTTCAACTCTTCATAGGCGGCCGCCTTTGCTGTTTTCTTGACTTCTCACCCCGATTTTCTGGGGCGCTGTTCTCCGTTTGCGCTTGTACCTTGCGCTCCAGAATGTCCGGGTGCAGCTGCAGTACCTTGAGATGGCGTTGCACCTGTACGCTGCGCGGCTTGGTGTGCCATCTCTTCCTCATCCTCCTCACTTAATGCTTTGGTGATCTGGTCACTCGCCGCCTTGTCTAGCGTCTCAATCGCACTGACATGGCGAGTGACCGTAACCACCCTGTCGCGTAGAAGTAACACTTTAACCCCCTTGGTTTCGTCGCTTCGTCCAAGGATCAGCGCTTTTTCTGCGTGCTTGGCAAGTGTTTTCTTCCGCGGGTTTCGCCACACCATACACGGCGAGCCAAATACGACAATATCCTTTAACGATGGCTTCTTGCCCGTGAGCATCTCAAACGGTAAAATTCTGCCAGGATTCGACCGGGTCGGGGTACGATTTAGGATGTACGAGGCGTATTCTGCTGCCTCACACCATTACACCAACGGTACCCCCGACCCAAGAATCATGCACCGGACCATGTTGAATATGGTCCGGTTCATGCGTTCAGATTTTCCATTGGAGGCTGGGTTCCCAGCCTCCGTAATCTGCCGTCGAACGCCGGTCTTCTTGCAAAATAATTCGACTGTCTTGTATTCGCCTCCACCATCCGTTCGCAAAACGTAAATCCGGCAATTAAACTCATTTTCAAACCATTGCGAGAAAATGTTCAAACATCTTCGCCGCTCTATCTTTTGTTCGAGCGGCGAATACCCGAACGTAACTTGAAAAATGGTCCACGAACACCACTAAATAGCGGTTTCCACGCCTGTCGCGCGGTGTGATCGGACCCTTTAGGTTGCTGCATATCACACCGCCGACGCGTTCAATTGGTGAGTTCTCACCCGAATCAGCTTGTGGCTGAGGCTTCCTTGAACATTTCCCCTCGGCGCAGGTCAGGCAGTTTGGCCGACTGTTGTCGGTTAGCTTGATGCCTGACCTGGGCTCCTTGGCTAATTTCTCGACCGTGTCGTAAGCCAAGTGACCCAGGCGGACGTGAAAATGATGTAACGATCCTTCCTGTACATCATCATCACTTTTCGCAGCGACAACGTTCAGCAACATATGCTTGAACTGTTGCGCGCGTCCGCCCAGCCCTTCCACTATCAGATTCGCCACAAATATAGATCCACAAATTTCAATCGGGAATAAAATGTTCCCATTCCACTGTATCGCCAATTTTCCATTCGTATTTACCATTTCGCACCCTTTTTCATGCAGCTTGCCAAGCGAAATCAAATTTTTGGCAAGATTGGGTGCGAAATATACTTCACTAAGCTCGATTTAAACTGGATTGGCACCAGGCGTGACCAAATTAATTTTTCCAACCTTCGTCACTGCCAATTTGCCACCATCGGGCAACAAAAAACCATCTTCAGGTCCACACGTGCCAGCATCCACAAGTATGATTTCATCATCCACGAGGTGCCGGCTGGCACCGCTGTCAACAATCCACGTAGTGGCAGATGGATCATCGTCATTGTTTACTGCACCAATTTCCACCGTGGATAGCGCGACCTTCCGATTCCATTGATTTCCGGAACTTCCTTGGTCTTTCGCGCCCTTCTGTGACTTCTTGCCCTTTTGTGGACACTCGCGTCTCACATGCCCCGGCTTTCCGCAGCCGTAGCATTTTCGAACGTGTTCGGTGTCCGTCACCGAATTTGCATGTAGTCGAACTGGTAACTTCGACTTCACCGAATCTTCATCCAGATCCTGTGCCCAGGAAATGAGTTCCTGCGCATGGCACAGATGGTCCTCCCGCAAAGGGTTGTACCTGGCCATATCGATGTCTTCAGGCGAGGAGCCGCATATTTAACAATATTTTCCACAATCATACGCTCACCCAGCCCGCTCTCGCGAGCCAGGGCCACCAGGTACAGGTAGTGCTCAGTCCAGGTCCGCTTAGGACTCTTTTCTGAAGCGAACCAAACTGCAGCCTGGTGGGGAGAAATCGTCACGCGAAATGCCATATGCATAAAATCGAAAATTCCGAGTAATTCAGGGGCAACTTGCCACCACGTGCCAATGTTCGCACGGAAATAATCAGCTGCCACACCTTCAAGGTGCTCACCCAGATTATTTACTTTCAGGCGTTCAGTCCATATGAACCCCGAGGTCATCTCCGCTATTCCACCGCTTCGATGAACAGATAAGCCCATTGCTTAAAACCGGCACCGAGTCCGGGGAATATCTCCACCCCGGAAATCTTCTCGATGCCGAGCTTGGGTATCTTGGCGCAAGTTGGCTGGATGGGCTGCTGTGAAGGCGCGCGGGCCGCCTGCCCAAACTCCATTCCGGGCGCCTTTGACGCTCCAGCATTTGCTTGATTCATTTGCGGGAGCCTCGCCGGGTTTGGTCGAGCTGCTCTACCGACTTCTATCCCGATGTCATCGGTCAAATCATGTATCGTCATCTCCTTGCCGAACGGCCCACAATTTTTGAGCGACTCCCGGAACACACTGTTCCGGGCGGCAAGGAGAGAGTCCTTCTTCGGTGCTGCCGGTGCGGCAGATGCTGCAGGCGCTGCTGCCGCATTTGCAGCGGATGCACGCGCTTGTGCTAGCTCTATCGACGCCATGCGAGTCCTCATATCCACCATGCCATTCATGATCGCCCGTAAAGCCGCTTCCGGCTCGAAATCTGATTCACCGCCGCTCTCTCTGTCATCCATTTTCCACACGAAATCACTTCCAAAACACAGCAAAAACCACTGCCAAAAATTCAACTAGCCCTATAACCGTGAGGAGACTTTCTCTAGTAACGAGAACTGTAAATCCACGAGAAATATCCACGAGAAATATCCACTCAAAAAACAACCGCAGGAAAATATCCTACTTGCAAACTTGAGACGACTTAAAGAGACACTTCCAAAATCACGAGTCCACTTGGGCTCATAACCTGTAGAAACAGGCGCTTGTGTTGGCGTAGGATTAGTGATCTGGATGGGCTGTAGCGGCTCTCAATAGCCGTAGCCCGTAGTCCCTTGTGCGTGCGTCCCAAAAGATAAAAGTAAAAGTCAAATATATTATATAAAGTTAAAAAGTTAAGTCACTAAATCAGGCTTAAATTACCTAAGCGCAAGAGACTTAAATCTGTGCACATATAAAAACATTATCAGCCAATCCGTTTCCAGCATTCGGTTTACCTGTAAAGCCAACATGGCTACCCCGGAAACCGACACTCCACGTGATAATCAGTGCCTTCCTACACAATCACTCCACTGGTTAAAGTTATTATGCGCGCAAAGTAACAGGCGCGGTATTAACGTCAGTTACTAAGAAGAAGAAAAGGTAAAAGTGATCTATTTTGACTAGACTAAATTATAGTCCGTCCCAAATTATAAAATTTGTGTACACCTAGTTTCGTCCCTTGTGTGCTGATGCAATAACCTTGGAATAGCGTAACATCTTGACGCAACTTCACATTCCAACAAAGTATCATGAGTACGGAATCCTATCAATTGATCTTAGTATATTCGGTTCGGTTCTCGCGTTTGCCGCACATCCACCGAAAAGAAGGACCCATGGAATGATGGCCGACTAGCATACGAATGGAACCTAACCGGGTATAAATCATATAGGCGACCCCTTGGTCCGACCTTAATCGATTTCATTCATTTCTCCATGTACGAATCCTCATTAACAAAATCAGGCCCTGTGTCGTAGCAAGCACTTGCTGCACGGAAACCGTTCGACCTTCGTGGGCTCGTACCGTCTTTCTATCACTTAACAACTCGTTGTTCGGCTTGGCTTCCCCCCCACAGGATGCACCATGTTAACTGTCGATGCTCCTCACCACACCACACGGCGGCTTGGATGTTACTCCAAGATTCATGGTTGTTTGTCTTACTTTCAGTGCCAGTTCCAATTTTCGCGCGAGGTGGCACCCCGAGCAGCTCTTTTTGCGCTGTTACGAGCCTGTCGAACCGCTGCACGAAGGCGTATTATGCTCGGCGCTCACCCTTCGCCTCGCCATTTTGATCTCGTTTGCATCAAAGTTTTCTTTCCCCTCCATCGCTTGTGAGGTTCTCACACTTGACCCTCTTTTTTCTGCCATGTCTACCAGACCACGCTCGAGAAACGAAACGCATCTTCCACCTGTCGGATACCTCACCAGTCTTTCTCGTTCCATCCATAGCGTAGCTCTCACTCGTTTGGGCTCGAGGTGACTCCACCGGTGGCGATTGGACGCCCATCTCGTCGACACGAATACATGTCTGTCACCACTGCTCGCTTGTAGACTGGGGCTCAGAACCTGTTGAAGTGAAGTGACGACACACCATAATAGAGATAGAGACAACTCCAGGAAACGTGTGCCCAGAAAGATAGTTGAGAAGTTTGGGTCATGTAGAGCTACTTCAAAGTTACCGAGTTTTCTCTTAAGAAGACCACACAGGGATACGCCGACCCATCCATCGTTCATATGTACTTTGAAACGGCACGCTCAAGCGAGCATGGTGGGACTCCTTAGTAATCTTAGCATACGGCCGACTCGGTAGGTCTTGAAAAAGGTAAAGACATTTATTTTTTTTCATTTAAAAACACTATTACTCTTGCTTGGAGTGTAGCTACCAGCAACCAGGGCACATGTAGAGAAAAAATCTATCGTCGAATGTACCAAGTGAAGCTGTACAACAAATGAAAGTCGAGCAGCCTCGGACGACTGCCTCACTCGACGGCTCGTTAGACCCTGGGAGCGCCGAGATTGGGTTGAGCGACCGTGTTAGGTTGCTGGTTTCCTTAAATCGTCGGTGCAACTGGACTTACTGGAGAAGGTGCCGGTTGCTGGTTTCCTTGGATCGTCGGTGCAACTGGACTTACTGGAGGAGGTGCCAAAGCCGTTGGGGGGCTAGGAAGAGCAGCAGTAGCGCTGACATTGGTTCCAACGGCGGCAGGGCCTTTACTGTGCTTGCACTTGATAGGCCTGCAGCTTACTATGGAAATATCACACCAAGGTTGTTAGCGTATACTAAAGAAAAAACTCTGGGTGCAACACTTGCTAGTAAAGTGAAGTACTAGAAAAGAACAGTGCGAAACGTACTGTAGCCCTGCCACGGAAGCTGATGCACCGCTATCCAATAGAACCTGAACATGGATTTTCCGTCTCTATCTCCTTTGCACTTAGTGTAGTCGAAAGGGATCCTGGCGGGGTAACCCGGGAACTTCTTTCTGCAGTCGGGATAGTGGAATATCCTTATGTCACCGTTCCACCCTTCGCACATGCCCTGTCCCATCCAATTCAATTCAACACAAACAAAAAACGTCAAGACACTTCATCTTTCGCTTCAAGGATCAGGATCTTTACGTACGTGGTGACTATTCAGAAAGCCTTCCTTGAACTTGTCGTTTTGCCACCACATCTCCGTTTCACCGGTCATATCAATGGGTGGTACATTGGTAATTGAATTGCCACATCCTTTAATGAGCGGGTCCATCATTTGACGAAGCGAAGTGTAGCCCGTACGGTTCCAGTGCAGCTCAAACTGCACCGCATTATCCTCAGGTGCATGGTTGTAGATGCCACCTTTGAACCCCTTGTTGATACTGGGATCTGCTGTCATCACGAATTTTGTGTAATCGATACCAACCGTGTAATGATGCGGTGGTTTCGAGGCGTATCCATGGGCGTCCACGCGACCGAGAAATGTGGCGAGGGTCGAGAGAAGGAAAGAGGTCTTCATTGTGTCAGATCCACTGGTTTTTTCGATCTTAGCTCCTCGAGATGAATTTGAAAGTGAGTGAAGCGCCTCAGTCAGCTCTGGACTGAGCCCCAGTGCCAATCACTGTTAGATAAGCTCATGAAGTGGGAAACCCCGTGTTGTTGTGTTGTTCTGTTCAATTCGGTACATATACTATATAAAATATATATACCTCGATCCGATGGTCGAGTTGTAATGCATTCAACGCGCGACCTCACTGAGCATATGTATTGTTTAGTACCTGCACAACACGACAGCATGGGTAGGGTATTGTACCTTCCGGAGTCCTAGAACGCATTTGAAATTATTTTCGTACGCATGAGGTGGAAGGTCCAATATCGTTGTGTTTTTGTATTCGGTGCATGTACGACATAAAAAGTAGATACCACGATCCCATGGTCGATTTCTTTTCACAGATCCTTCTTTCAAACGCACCAGTCCGTCGCGACGCACATGTCACGGGCTTTTAGATCCGTATGAAGAATATAAATTTTTGGTTATGACCTAGATCTTTATTATTATCGGCTATTGTTATGTCGCTGTGTCACATCCAAATTAAAGTTTCTGGTTATGACGTACACCTTTATTATTACCGGCCATAGTTATGTCGCTGTGTCACATCCAAAATAAAGTTTCTGGTTATGACGTACACCTTTATTATTACCAGCTATTGTTGTCGCTATGTCCCATCCATTGAATAGACACCATTCAGTGATGTGCTAAGTGTGTAGTTACTCAGACATGATGGGTGTAGGCATATGAGTTGGTGCATGTACTATATACAATACATACCGATCCTGGTACGTTGCAACCTGGCAAGTTTTTTGTGAAGAACTAGCCCATCCACCAACTAGAACAACACAACAACACGGGGTCTTCCCCTCATGCGTACGAACGATATAAAACGTACAAAATTAGCTATGACTCCAGAACATGCAGTACATGGTGACGCAACTACATGTTGTGTTGTTCTCTTAGGTGCATGCAATATACATAATAAATGCATATGCTCAGTGTGGGATATGGAGGTACTCGGCGACGCCAGAAATTCACGAATTACAGAGCATGTTTTACTAGTACGGTAAGTCCACTGGCTATTGAAGCACAAATCACAATCTACAATAAACAATTGGTAGTTTCAGTCCGTTCATTTGTTTGCAATAAGTGTTGTGTTGAAAATGTGCACTATAACGGTTTAATTGAAAACGGTATTAAGGTAATTTTCATTTTAGCAATGTTAATTCTTCGCGCTATCGTTGCGTAAGACTCAGACGTTCTTCGAAAAATCTCGTTTCAAAAGTACAACTTAACTCATTCTGATAAGCAACTTGAATTGATTTAGTCTGTGCATAAGGAGTCAGTGTACAACTTGAATCTGATTTGGTGTCGCTACGATTTTTCGTCCTGCTCATACTTGCTCCATCGTACTTTAGAAGGTTCTACGCACGCATACGTGTTGTTGAGTTGTGTTGTTCCATCCGGTGAGGTCTCGCTCACCGACACAACGCGAAAAATTTCAAGAATATTCATGTTTGAAGTGTGCTACGAAATTGGCCGAGGTTCCTATTTAGAGATTCTCCTCGATTTTAATTAGTTTTGGTAGATGAAGAAGATAAGGCCATAGCAGGATCAGATGAAGATCGTCCACTTTTAAACACTTTTTCACCTTTTTACTTTGTCTATTGTCTACGCAATAGATAACAAACTCGCTTCATCCGTCGACACCGAGAAGGGCTAGGTTACTCTAACTAGATGGTGGACAAGTTTCGGAGCATCTCTAGGATCGAATGGGTGATCGAGTCATTCTGGATCTAGCGCGCGCATCCTGGATCATTTGCAGTCTTTTATGTGTCGAGCCAGAGCACTCAATCGGCTGAGTCCGCTACTCGGATGAATTCATCGACAGTCGTTCGTAATTGAGCTCATAAGTGGAGGCAGTTTGAGACACATCCAGTGCATCAACACAACCGCATGCTTTGGTTGTAACTCGTTCTTTAGATAATCCATCCAAGTGAGTAACAGAAGGTACAATACGCGACGACGCGACCATTCGGTGCATGTACATTTTATTATAGATATAATGCATATACTCAGTGTGTATAATACATATACTCAGTGTGGGACTACGAGGTCCGTGTTAAACGTGGTACGATGAGACCACCTGAGTGGTTCCTGTACTTTATATATTACATGCAGTAGAACAACAACAACAATATGGGGTTTGCTAGAGCGAAACCAAAATGATAGAGCGAAACCAAAAAATGATAGAGCCAAACCAATCGCGCTCCACGATTTAGGGTCACCCTACCCGCACCTAGGACTAGGTTAATATTCGGCGAACCCTATCCGCACCCCATCTTATATAAAATCATGTTTAAACAGAACATTCATTATTTAATCACAATTACGAGAACTAATATGACTGCTGATAAATGAGCTCTACGGAAGCAAGTGGCTGAGTTGCACCAACTACAATCAACGGTCCGTTGCGGCACTGAAGCACGTGTGGTTTACGCAGGATAAAGTCCATCGTGACAACGTAAATGGCTGGCACACAGCCGATACTTTGCCACCCGCTACGACTGGATAACGAGGCGTACACGTACTAATATTAAAATTTTGGTGTGGCAATCACCATCCCCCCAACTGATGTGCAAGCGGATCCTTCGTGTCCTCTGTTAGCTTAGAATTGCCCGCCAGCCTTCTGCTGTACAATGTGACTTGAAGATGCGAATATATTGAAGAGGATGGACGACTACATTGCGTCGGTCGCAACACAAAGGGACCCTGCTAAACTCGATTCGACATGTATTTGGATGCTTTTAGGTTGCGTTTTGCTCGACGTGTTTTAGTGGCCCTTCCCCCATCCCCCAACGTTAACGGATTAATGAAGTGTGTGTGCAAAGTGAGCCATGTTACTGAGACACAGCGATGCATGATATAGATTGTGTACCTAAGCATCGCACGTATTACTTTTTTGAACGTGCCCCAAGAATAAGGTTAAAAGCATGAATGTAGCCGGTGCGTAAACGCACGGTGCGGCTAGCGCACAGAGGAAGGCTTTCCTTAAAGCGGCGTTCGCCGCTACTTAGCCGATACGCCCTTATTAAGGGCTTAGTAGGAGAGAGCTCTCCTACTCGGGGCCAAGATTCCCGGGTTAGTTTACTGTAGCCTTTACTAGTGCCTTAACGGCAAGGCTCCCTTACTAAGGGTGTAGCTAAGGGGAGGGCTCCCCTTACGCTACGGCACTCACTACACGCACGACCGGTCGGGGTCGTGCGTCTGTAAGAAAGAGTGAAAAGTAAACTGAATTTATTTAATATGTAATTATTTAAACTAATATAAACTATATGTAACACTAAGTAGAATATTCCTAATTCGTACCTAGCTAAAATGTAGTGTACACACCTGTGTACTGACACGTGGATGGCTGACACCACCACACCAAGGGACAATGCCCTGATTGGTTAAAATAACCAAAGGTTCGAAACCTTTCAACCCGGCCAATACTGACCACAACCGTGGTGTACTCATGTACACCAACACTCAGTGTTACCCGAATGTAACCCCGTTACAATGAAGGTAAACAGCGAGAAACGCTATTTATCCTTATCCCTTGTAGCGATTGGTTACTTTAATTTCATCGAACGAGTCGGCAATTGAAGACCGCCGCGTCGAAGGACTTCTCTTGGAATCTGATGGTACCATAATTGGGACATTCTAACCCAAATCTATCTGCATTCCTTTAATCCCTGCATTTACTCTGTGACAAGTAATTTCTACTTCACTTCACCGTTTTGCTTCGAACGCCATTTGATTCCATATAGGAGACAGCCACGTGCTTCAGTGCCGCAACGGACCGTTGATTGTAGTTGGCGCAACTCAGCCACCTGCTTCCGTAGAGCTCATTTTTCAGCAGTTTTATTAGTCCTCGTAATCGTGATTAAATAATGAATGTTCTGTTTAAACATGATTTTATATAAGATGGGGTGCGGATATCATAAACATGGGGTGCGGATAGGGTGCCCGTAATATTCAAGTAATATAGTTCTATTGCAATATTCTTCTGGAGGGATTGAGTTTCAAACTAGAATGTCACAAAAACTGCTTGTTAATGGAGGCGCGGGCGCACTTGGTCGCGGCATTGTGAAACACTTTATTAGCGCGTCATGGAACGTTACTTTAATAGGATTCTCAGCGAACTACGAAGCTGAGACCAATGTCATTCTGTCCGAGAGCAAGTCGCTCGAGAATGGGGAACAGACGTTAGGAGGAAATTTCTAGCAGGTCTTAATAGACAGTTTTCTCGTGGTTAGAAATTACTAAATAACTTTTACGTGGTAATAGAAATGGGAAGGTGGGTACTAACGTGTGTGCGGCTGGTGGATGGTCTGGAGGGTCCATCCGCAGCAATTGATGGAAGAACAGTTCGAATCACATGCACTGCGCATTCTTGGACCATGTCTTTGCACTGTAGGCGCTTTGTCTTGGAGAATTTGACTCGTTTATACTCCACTTCTTCCGGAAGAACCTAGAGTGTAAGTAGCACAGCGAAATTCGTTAAAGCAGCAGTAACATCGTAACGCACCGGATATTGTTGTTTTTGAACGAGCAATTTGACTACATCTACGAGATTAGTGTCACTCTAAGGCTCCTGGAAGCTTAACAATATGACTGCAATCGTGAGTGCTAGATGAGTCTGTACATTAACCTCCTCGTGAGTCCATTAGGTCCCGTTAATACATTCCAGATATCTTGAGCCATTAAAATAAAATCTTCACCAGACTCTCTTGAAGAACACGATCTTTTGTCGTCCAATTGGATGCGTCATCAATCATATACGAATGTATTACGCCACTGTTGTGGGTACAATGGATCCCAACATCCTTGAGTTGAAGTTCAAACTGTGGAATATTCTAACCCTGTGGAAGATTTTCCGGCTGGGAAGATTCCTCATCTGGATCTGGGTTGAATCCAGTTCCACCCATTAACTTTGTTGAAGTACCCATGAAAGTCTGTTTATCTATACATATATTTACAGTAGGTAGGACATGTTTACGGTAGCGTAGGACAAAATCGTCTTAGAGGTAGCAGCAGCGAACTAAGTCCCGATCAGTTCACTCTGCAATTTGCCATCTCCCACTCGGTCAACTCTACTCCTCTCCTTGATCTTGTAACATTTAATAGCCACCGTAAAGTAGATGGTTGAAGCTGCAGAGTCACGCTTAGCTCGCTGCAAGGTATTGTGCTCACCACTATCTCTCGTAGTCATTGGAGCTTACAAAGCTGATAACGCCGTCCGATCAGCTGCAGGCGAGCGCTGAAATTGCTGCAGCAATGAGTCTGCACGTCTACGTATATCTGGCGAACTAAGTGGACTATACAATTGATGAAGCGCCTCCGTTACCACACATCAGAAACTGTAGTCATCACTAGTTGAGAGTCTGCGTCGCTCGGTTGTATGTAAAAATCGAATAGTCAGACATTACTACAACATACATCGACAGATGATCATGATTGGCAGATAGTTCTATATTGGCTAAGTATGATTCGCGTTCTATTATGGTTAAGTGATTTTATTTCAATTGGTAGAAAGTCACGTGGGGGGTGCCGGTAACCTAATTCTACGTGCAAGTAAGGCGACCCTAAATCGGGAGCGCGATTGGTTTGGCTCTATTGTGGTGAAGTGTACCATAAAATTGAAGCACAAGTGTGGGTGTGACTGTGGGCACAACTGTGTGTGTAACTTTGTGTACGACTGTGTGTACAACTGTGTTACAACTGTGTGTACAACTGCAGGTACATGGACGGGCCATCGGATTAGAAGCGGCATTAGGTACGGGTACCTAACGGTTAGCGACGGACGACGGAGAAATCAGATTGACTGGTCGACGGAGTACATTGGAATGGGTAGTTCTGATTGGTTGATATTAGGCAATTGGTAGATTTTAGGATATAAGCACTAATAAAGTCCTCCTTTTGCGTCTGATCACTCAGATCATCTACAGGGACGGCAAGTAGCGCCTCCCTTCATTGCAACGCACATCTACGTCCCGTGCGGGAGCACATAGTGCACTATTTGGCCCACCGACAGACGTAGAGTTCTTAAGAACTCAGCAGCAACTCCTCCCGCTGTTTCAGCGGCTTCTTCGTTTGTAAAAGTTTTTCAGGAACGTGATCGAGCAGTGCGCTCTCACCTCTTCCCCTTTTGTCCACGTTTGGCCCCTAGAAAGGAGGCTGCTTTAAGCGCCCCTCGGGTATTTAGGTGGATTTTTGTGGAAATCGTCGATCAGCCCGTACAACGAGCTGATCGTTCCTCCTCTTAGGTCTAAGCTAGGAATACATATGTTCCATTAGCAGCTTAAGCTTAAGAGACTCGGCGATCGGGTGGTGAAGATTTTCGATGCCTGATGAAGTACCCCTTCGCTGATCACCACCAAAATCATCGATCTGCAACCTTCGACCTGCGATCATCATCCCGCAGTCGCGCCAACTCGTGCTGGATCAGCTACATCGATATGGAACTTGAGATTATTGATTATTGGCCCTGATCGCCCCTGATCGCACCTAATCCCACCTGATCGACACCAGCCGATCTACTACGAGTTTGTCCTCATATTACATCGGAATTTCGCGGATCTACGTCCCGGTCATCTGAGGAGCGACCCACGCCCAAGCCGTCGAGTACACAAGGTGAGCAAGACATAGGCCAGTCACACAAGACAACAGGAGGACCCTCTTCGTTAGTCGGAAGTCCGGGCACTGTGGGAACGCCTGATCAAGCTTCAAAAACTCTAATAAGCCGCTCCACTACAATGGTGCGTGCCCGGATCTTTGGGAGACGCGGGATATCACCGTGATTCTACGCAAGATGGCGCTGATGCGGACGAGAAAACGGAAGCAGAAGCAGAATTGAAGATTAAAGTGGAAAAGGAGGAGGAGGTTGTGGAGATGGAAGACAGTTAGCCGTCGTCATGTCTGAAGAATAAAGGAAATTCTGATCATCAGGAGCTGGGGAGGTATCCTGATGAGATAAAGGAGGAAAAGCCTCAATTACCTCCCATGACTCCTCCGAAATCCCCTGCGGATCATAACGCAAGTTATGATCCGCTTATTGCATGTGTGTATAATGATCCGGATTGGACCCCGATGGTGACATATTTCAAGTCCGACCAACCGAAGGTGTTGATGAAGGCGCCTGAGTTGGAGAGCGACGAAAGTCGATCAAGTACGCCTCCAACGGAATTTGATCGGAGAGGACGTGTGGTGGAGTCAAGTTCGAAATCAAATCAGTTGTATCGACAACCTGACCACCACCATCGTGCCCAGCCTTCCAACTCTCGGGGGGGGGGTACCCCGCGGACCTCCACTCGAAATCTGGTCCGATCGTCCGCTGCTGGCAGACGACCGGTCATCATCCAAAGACACTTGGTCCGATTCACTTAAGTTCATCTCACCTTGTGCACCCGATGGAATGGGCTAGTTACACACTCGGTGGATCGGGATCGCAGATCTATCTTATTCAGTTTTGAATATGAGACCGTGCTGGCTAGTGTACCTAGGGCGGAACTTTTCACCCCAGGTACGTACAGACCAGAAACACTTCCAAAAGATAAATTGTAATAGGTCGATCGTTCAAACGATCTAGACCTGACCAATACGAAATAATAGAGGGTAGACCAA